>SWDC01000149.1:0-1200000 GCA_004919715.1 Linderniella brevidens
CTCTACTTCTAAAAACATAACCCATCATTCTAAGAAAAATGCAACTATTAGTTCTCGTAGGAAACAAGATTCGGCTATAAAGAAAGCTTATAGCTCGATACATTCTTGTCCTTATTTAAGGTATCCGCTCAAAGTACACTCAGCCAAACACCTTAAGAGACTAGCTAGAGAAACGATTTTCTCATGCACTAAGATTAATAAGACATTGTCCGCGCTGAAATTAACCTCCCATGTAAGGTTCAACTCAATGGGTTCCCAAGACACCATCTAGGCCAACGCAAGCCCAAAAGGCCAAATTGCCTAAAGAGGTACCACTTAAACAACTAATACCAAGTTGGTTTTGGTACCTAAAAGCATAAATGGTTTACGAACCAAAAATGAACAAACTTTACCTACCAAATCTGCTAATCCGAGAGGACCCATTTCTAAGTGGGTACCTAAGTCTCTCTAAATTTTTCTATGCAGATCCATCATGTGTAGTATTTAGATTCCGGTTGCTCCACACACATGACGGGAAATCAAGAACTGTTGAGCAACTACCAAGACCGTTAAAACGGAAAAGTCATATTTGGCAACAACGACTCAGCTCCAATACTAGGCTTTGGAGATATTCTACTGCAGAATCTGGCGTCTAAAGATGTCTCTTACGTCCAAGGTCTTAAACACAATCTGTTCAGCATAGGACAATTATGTGACAAAGGATTTCAAGTGGTGTTTTTACTTGATCAGTGCAGAATATTAAATAGTTAGAATCAATAGCTTCTAACAGGATCACGAAGATCAAATCTATACACCATCAATCTGACAACTGTTCGACCTTCGACAGCTGTTTGCCTCATCTCACAGACTACAATCAAGAGGAACAACTTATGGCATCAACGTCTGTCTCATCTAAATCTCAAAGCTCTACACAATCTCTCTATCAAAAAGTTGGTACACGGTCTACCAACGATTTCCATACATCAAGCGCATAATTATTCGGCTAGTTAAATGGGACAAATGAAGCGAGAATCACACAAACTCAAGAAAGTTGCTTCTACATCCGAACCCGAGCTTATAGGCGTGTTGGCACAAAGTCAACAACTTCCGACAACTTCTACCTCAAAGTCAAGAGAAGCAATTCCGCTGACCTAGAAGATTTGGATTTTCTATTTGAACATTTTTATCGGAACGAGTCTCAAATGCCTGCTTCGTCTCATTCTATACCTACAAATGCAGATGAGGAAATTCCTTCCAATTCAACCTCAGAATTGAATTTCCCAACTACGACTGATCAGCCTATCAATTCAGGATGTCTCGATCTAGAAATCAAAGAGGGATCTACTCGGTTCTTCCTCATGAACGGAAATGGACTCGAGCTCATCCTATTAACCAAATAATCGGTGATCCTCCAAGTGGAGTACGCACTAGGACGTCTACACAAAGCGGATTATTAGCATGCTTCTTAAGCCAAAACGAACCAATCAAGGTAGTCGAAGCCCTTAAAGACCCGGATTGGGTAATCGCGATGCAAGATGAACGCAACCAATTCGAGCGTCTACGAGTTTGGACATTAGTTCCTCGACTGCAAGGCAAAACAATAATTGGAACTAAAGGGATTTTCAAGAATAAGAAGAACGAGAACGGTGAAGTAATCAGGAATAAAGCACGACTCGTAGCCAGGGGTACAATCAATAAGAAGGAATTGACTACGACGAGACGTATGCTCTGGTTGCACGTATCGAAGCAATTCGATTATTTCTAGCATACACGGCTCATAAAGACTTCAAAGTTTATCAAATGGATGTTAAAACCGCATTCCTCAACCGTGTGTTAAAAGAAGAAGTCTACGCCGCTCGACCCGACGGGTTCGTGCACGAGAATCATCTCGATCATGTCTATCGATTGGACAAAGCTCTTTATGGACTAAAACAAGCGCATCGTGCTTGGTATGATGTCATAAGCGAATTTTTAGTCAAGTCCAACTTCATAAGAGGCACCATCGATACGACACTCTTCATCAAAAGAAAAGGCAAAGACCTAATGATCTTTGAAGTTTACGTTGATGACATCATCTTCGGCTCGACGAATGAACGTCTCTGTCAAAAATTTGGTGCTCATGAAGACCAAATTCGAGATGAGCTTAATGGGAGAACTCCAATTATTTCTTGGACTACAAGTAAAGCAACTCGAAGATGGAATCTTCATCATTCAAACCAAATATATCCGAGATATTCTGAAGAGATTTAATCAAGACAAGAGCACAAGGATGAATACTCACATATCAACAAACTGCAAATTGGATGTTGATCCGTCTGGCAAGGCAGTCAACATCACAACCTATCGGAGCATTATCGAATCTCTTCTTTACTTGACGTCCAGCCGACCCGACATCATGTTCGCCACTTGTCTATGTGCTCGTTTTCAAGCTGACCCAAAAGAGTCTCACATGCATGCAGTCAAGCGAATTCTATGCTATCTCAAAGAAACTCCCAACTTAGGGCTATGGTATCCTAAAGATACTGATATTAGATTAATTGGCTATACTGACGCTGATTATGCAGGTTGTCAAATGGACAGAAAAAGCCACGTCTGGCGGAGCACAATTTTTAGGCGAAAAGTTGGTTTGCTTGTCCTCAAAGAAGCAAAATTGTGTGTCAACCTCGACGGCCGAGGCGGAGTACGTCGCGGCTGCCAGCTGTTGCTCGCAAGTTCTTTGGATGCGGACACAACTATGCGATTACGGGTTTGAATTTAATAACATTCCCATTTACAGTGATTCTCAAAGTGTTATTGCCATTACTAGCAATCTTGTTCACCATTCAAGCACGAAACACATAGATATTCGCTATCATTTTATAAAAGATCATGTAGAAAAAGACACTAAAGATATGTATTTTGTAAAAACGGAGCTTCAACTTGCCGACTTATGCACTAAGGCATTGGATGAAAAACGATTTCAATTCCTTATTGCTAAGTTAGGCATGTTGAATCTCAATCTTACTAGAAAAGTGCTTTACATGCTCTATTATGCTTCTATATGATATTCTATGTGCTTCCTTATATTCTTTGATTATCTTGCGTGACTCTATCCTTCAAATTTTTTTACAAAGAAAAAGAAAAATTAAATTGTATATAAATATAATAGTATTTAATAAAATTAAAAAAAATGGGGGATGACGATAATTTTGCCTATTTTGAAATACTCACAAAAATATTTCTTTGATATATGATTAAATACTTTGTCTAAAAATTCATGTGACTTTCTCTTATTCAAAGAGCCTAGTTTGTTTCACTAGACAAAAAGCCCATCATATATGTGAGAAAGTCTAGTCATATTGAGTGTGTCACACTTCAAATGACTATCTTTTGGTTTGTACTTCATAGCTTCATTCTTGCTTTTGTGTTGTTTTGTCATGAAAAAGATAAGGGCAACTTGGGAAATTCCTCAATATGCCCAAATTATAAATCCTTTACTTTTAACTCTAGAAATCAACTTTGAGCCTTCTCCGACTTTCGTTTTCTTATGACACCCGATCAAGCCTTCAACATTATTCCTAAGTTTCGGGGTTGCTCAATCAAGAAAAAGAGGGGGAGAAAAAGAGATACGAGTCTCAATCATTATAAAAGAGAAACACGGATTTCGCTGTGAACTTCTCCTAAATAATCTCGTATACTCCTAGAAGAGAAGCACCTCGAAGTGAACTTCTCCAACGATAATCTAGATCTTATAAATAGAGAAAACGAGAAGAGAAGCACGACCTTAGGTTCGAATTCCGTAATTGTGGAACTTTCGAAAGGAACACAGTCTCGACCCAAAAAGTTCTTATCTCTCAAAGCTTTGTAAAGAAGACAAGACTCATCTTGAGCAAGCACCAGAAGAAAAGAAAAGCTAAAGGATCAGAAATGAATTTCAAAGATGGCCTTTGGAATTGAAGAATTTTTAAGCTCACTAATCCTCAAAATTATTCTACTAGTCAGAGCCTAAAAATAATCCCTTCAAAGTCCCTTTGATTCAAAATGATGACCTTTCACTTAGTAAGTTGATTAAATATGCTACGATAACAAATTAATTGTTATAAACTTGTCGTGATGATATGTGAAGAGAATTTAAAGTTGTGCTTTGTAATTTTATTATCCTTGTAATTAGGGGCGTAATTAGTAGTTTTGATAGTGTAGGACCAAATAGTAAATATACCATGTAAATAGGTATAAATACAATGTACACTATCAAAATAACTCACAAGTTCATTTTTCAGAAAATCACAAGTATTGAATTCATATTTTAACGAGAGAGAATACGATCGAGAATCTCGAAAATCTAACAACCTCTCTCAAGATCTTCAACGCGGATATTCGACCGAACGTAATTCGTAAGATTTCTTATTCGAATACCGCGAATTGATGCTTAGATTGCTTGTTGATTGATGAATTAGGACCTAACAATTGGTATCAGAGCAGATCGTGATTGATTTCTGATTGAATTCTCGATTTTAAGATCAAAATAACTTTCCAGATTTTTCGATCGAAAAACTTACGTGACTTGTATTTTGATCAATATGCTTAATGTTTGCGAATTTTGTTGATGATCTTGCTGATTAAGTGATAGATTATATGTTAGGAAAGATTTACGTACTGATTCAATCGCTTAGAACGTCATATTAATTCAGATTTTCGATTTAGATCGATATTTGCGTTTGCGATTAAGTTTTGATTTCGATTAGATTTTCGTAATATTTGATATATTTTGCTGTAAAACGTGGTTAATCTTGTGTTTGCTCATATTAAGAACGAAAAAACAAGTGACTATCCAGAATTTCATCACCTAACTTGAACATCTCGGTTGACTCTGGAAATTTCACTGTTACATTGAACTTTGTTGTTCTTCGATCGGATTTTCGATCGAAAAACTTGGCTCGAAAATTAATTTTCTAATAAGTTTGCAGCAGAGAAATTTTTCGATAACAAACACTGCTCTCGTGTGTTTTACTCAAATTTAAGACTCGAAAAACATTATTTCGATAATTAGTTTTTCGATTCATATATAAATATTTTTTTTCGAGCGTAATAAAGCGTATTTTTTTCGAAAAATAAATATCTAATTTTGACTCGAAAAACTTGTAATGGTAAAACAAGTTTTCGATCTCAAGATTTTCGATCATCTAAATTTTCGAGTAAAAATTTAGCGAAAACATATTTCGATCGAATAATTCACACTCGAAAAACTTTGAGTCAAACTTAACAAAATTTTTCGATCACTCTTAATTTTTCGATTACAAATTTTTTGATAAAAGTTTTTAGATCAACAATTATTTGACAAACTATTTTTCGACGGGAAATTTACTCTGCAAAACTTTTATGTTCGAAAAATAATTTTCGATAAATACAACGTAAAACTTATACAATCGAAAATCTTTTTCGATCATAGGTTCGAATTTTTTTAATCGAAAACTTTATTGTTCGAAAATCTTTTCGGTCACTGCTCAAACACGCACACATTTTACACTATTTTGAAAGAAATCAAACTTCGTAATTCTCAAAACTTACGAAAAATATTTGTCTTCGAATTATCTTCTACGATACTCAAAATTTTCCATATTAAAAATCAAAATTCATTAGCAAAATTTTGATGTATCAATTCTCATATCAAATATCTTTCGAAATCAAAATAATTTCTCTTTAACAACCGAAAAATAGATACGAAAGGAAAATTGTTTAAAGTACGAATCAAACATTACTAACGAAGTTTGTCACTTGTGAAGCAATTTTCATTATGATTCCAAACTTTCACGAAGATCCAACCAATCAACTACAAATGGATGCTTATTCGCTCGGAAACGACATCCGCCCTCCAATTCTACGAAGAGGCGAATACACCGTGTGGAAAAGCCGATTCGTGAACTTCTTGGAAACAAAAGAGCAAGCTACAAATTTGATAGTTACTCTTCAAGAAGGTCCCGCTCAATTTTGGCTCATCCAAGAAGGCGATGCCACCAATACTCAAAATTCCTAGTGAATACACCGAGGGGGAGATATTAAGAGAAAAAGCAAATTTAGGAGCCAAATCTTTCCTAATGCGAGGAATTCCTAACGACATCTATATGCAAATAGATAGTCTATCTAGTGCAAAAGCTATGTGGGACGAGCTTCACAAGATGATGCAACGGACCCAAGTTGGAGTCTAAGCCAAGAAAGCAAATATTCTAACTGCTTACGACTCATTCAAAGCCAAGTCAGAGGAAACCGTTTATGAACTCTATCAACGCTATATAACTCTTCTTAATGAGATGAGGAAGATAGATATCTTCAAGACCAACATGGAGGTCAACATCCGATTTCTTTCTTCTCTTTAACCGGAGTGGACGAAAATATCCATGCAAATCCGTCAAAATAAGGATTTGGACGAAATGGATATCCACGCCGTTTTTTTATAATCTCGCCCAACACGAGGAAGATATCTGCGAGATACAAAAAGAACTTAAGGGCAAGCAGATCGACGATTCTATAGCTCTTGTTTCTGAAAGAAAAACAAGTCGATCTCGCAATGATAAAAGCATCAAGTTGCCAAGTTCTTCAGAAGATGAAGACGAATCTGAATCGGACTCCGAACCCGATATGAAGGATTTCAAGAAACAATTGGCTCTCATTTCTAAAATGATGAGCAAAAAGTTCTACAAAAGGAAATCCTATTCCTCGGCAAATAGACTCGGACATCAAGCTCTAAGCACAAGGAAAGACCGGCTGAGTCCTCAGAATCTAAACGCCAAAGAACCACAAAAGTGATATAAATGTTGTAAGATAGGGCACTTCGCTAGAGAATGCAAACTTCCCAAGAAAAAGGACGCCAACTACTACTCAAAAAAATTCCAGCTCACTAAACAAAAAGAGGCTGGAGTAGCACTGATGGCCGAACAAGAGCATTGGCTGGAAGGCACCACAGATTCTGAAGACAAAAATCTCGCTCTAATGGCATACCTCGAAGACCCCTTAAGTGATAACTCTTCAAGAAGGCCTGACGACGACGGCGATAAAGCATCCTCTTCATCACAAGAGGTAACAATGTCTCAATCCACATTATTAAACATGTTAGAATCATTACAGATTAAGTACTCTAACATGAAAAATGAGCGGAAAAGAAGTAAGGAATTAGAAGAGAGACTAGCTATTAGTGAAAACAATTTCCAAAAGCAATTAGATAAGAAAATTCATTTAGAATTTTCTCTTATCTAACGCTAAGGAAAAAATATCTAGTCTTGAATTAACCATAGCTACCTCTGAGACTAAAGTCAAGGACCTTAATACGATTCTTATCGATTGTCAGAGAGATTTGGAAATTTCTAAAAATAATTTCAAAGAAATCTCTTACGAACGTAAGAAACTTTATTCAAGGATTAAAACCTTGGTAATCTTCTAAAAAAAAGGGGACAAACGGATCAAACTATATTTCTAAATCAACACTTGATATAGAATTTTATAATCCTAAAGAGGGCTTAGGTTTTAACAATCCCTGTAACTTGAAAAAAGTCAATGTTAGACAATTATATTATATCAAGTATATGGGATTAGGTTTAACTTCTCTAATGGCATTTACTAATTCTTCCGAAATAAATGCCTTAAAAGAATCTAAACGACAAGCCACTGATAGGACTAACATTCCTTTTGACTACACCGACTTGAATATTAGTTCCAAGAGAAGGGATATCAACTTGTCTAGTGATTATAATTCATTATATCCCCTAGAAGATTTTTCTACAGACAAGGAAGAAAATAATGATCATTTTAAAAATTCCACTTTCTGTTATATTCTAGCTGTTATTAGGAAAATAGCTGATTTAAACGCTTCCTTAGAAACAGAAAGAAAGATTTTCAAAGCTGAAAAGAATGAGCTTTTACTGGAGATTTCTAATCTCAAAACTTCCTCTACTTTAAAAACTTGTCCTGATTTTACTTTGAAAGAAAAATCATTAATTAAGGACAAGATTACATCTAAGAAAACACCTTCCATTGTTTTTCAAAATATTTTAAAAGAAGATAAATCTTCTTTAAAAATAGTAAAGGGAGGAAAAGAATCCTTAAATGCTTCAAAAAGGAAAAAGACTCTTTCAAACTCTTTTTCTACTCCATCCACAGGTAGAGTAGAAAAAGAGATGAAGCATGCAAAGGAAAGAGTGCCTAGGATAGAATTTCAAAAGAAAAATGATAGAAAAGTCTTATTTTCAAAATTTTCTTCTGTATCAAAAACTATGAACACTCGCACGAAGACAGCCGTTTCAAACTTTAATGTTGTTGCTTCCACTTATGTGTTAAAACTTATTAATTTTGAAAGCACAAATTTTGAAATTGGCTCTACTTCAAAAATTATAAACAATCATTCTAAGACAAATGCAACTCTTAAGTCTCGTAAGAAACAAGATCAAACTCTTAAGAAAGCTTATAGCTCTATACATTCTAGTCCTCACCTAAGGTACTCAGTACACGTACATTCAGCTAAACACCTTAGGAGACTAGCTAGAGAAAAGATTTTCTCAAGCAATGAGACAAATCAGTCATTTGTTCGCGCTGAAATTAACCTCCCATGTAAGGTTCAACCTCACTGGGTTCCTAAAACACCACCTAGGCGAACACAAGCCAATAAGGCCAAGTTGCCCAAAGAAGTACCACTTAAATCAACTACTTCTAAGTTGGTTTGGGTACCTAAGCATTCCAATACTTTAGGAACCAAAAATGACCAAACCTTACTTATCAAATCTGTTAATCCGAGAGGACTCATTCAAAAGTGGGTACCTAAATCTCCCTAACCTCTTTCTATGCAGATCCATCATGTGTGGTATTCTGATTGCTCCACACACATGACGGGAAAACAAGAACTATTGAGCAACTACCAAGACCGTTACAACGGAAAAGTCCGTTTGGCAACAATGATTCAGCTCCAAAACTCGGCTTTGGAGACATTCTACTGCCGAATCTTACGATTAAGGATGTCTATTACGTCCAAGGTCTTAAACACAACCTGTTCAGCATAGGACAATTCTGCGACAAAGGATTTCAAGTGGTATTTCTAGCTGATCAGTGCAGAATTTTAAATAGTCAGAATCAAGAACTTCTAACAGGATCACGAAGATCAAATCTCTACAATATCAATCTGACAACAGTTCGACCTTCGACAGCTGTTTGCCTCATCTCACAAACTACAATCAAGAGAAACAGCTTATGGCATCAACGCTTGTCTCATCTAAATCACAAAGCTCTTCACAAACTCTTTGTTAAAAAGTTGGTCAACGGTATACCAACAATCTCTCCTCGTCAAGAGCATCACTATTCGGCTTGTCAAATGGAAAAATGAAGCGAGCATCACACACACTCAAGCAAGTTGCTTCTACATCTCTACCCTTGGAATTACTTCACATGGACCTTTGCGGACCAATGCTACACAAAGTATCAACGGTCGTAAATATGTGTTAGTAATTGTTGACGAACTAAAGATGAGACTGGAGACTTGATAATAAGCTTTGTGAATACAACTCAGAATCTCCTGCAAAAGAAAATCCAAGTAATATGAACGGACAACGGGACTGAATTCAAGAATCAGCGTCTCAGCAACTTTTATCAATCACTTCGAATTATTAAACAATTCTCAGCCGCAAAAACGCCTCAACAAAATGGTGTCGTAGAAAGGAAGAACCGAAATTTAGTTGAAGCTGCAAGAAAAATGCTCATATACTTCGGTCTCCCTCACTTTCTATGGGCTCAAGCAGTGAGTACGACATGTTTTACTCAAAATAGGACAATTATTCACAAATGCTTCGAAAAGACCCCATATGAGATAAGTAATCAAAGAATCCCGAATATCTCATTTTGCAAAGTATTTGGTTGCAAATGTTTTGTGGCCAACAATCGGGAGCATCGAAGCAAGTTCGATCCGAAAGTATTTGAAGCCATCTTTGTCGGATATTCCTCTACATCCAAATCATATCGCGTCTACCTCAAGTCTTCTCGTACAATTCTTGAAAGCTACAACGTCACCTTTCAAGAAATGACGGATTAGGCTTCTGAACAAAACAGTTCAGAACCCGAGCTTATCGGCATGTTGGCACAAGGTCAACAACTTTCGACAGCTTCTGCCTCAAAGTCAAGAGAAGCAATTCCCGCCGACTTGGAAGATTTAGATTCACTGTTTGAACATTTTTATCGGAACGAGTTTTCAAATGCCTGCTTCCTCAACTTCTGCCTCTACGGAAGAAATTCCAATTGAGACTCCCAATCCTCAGACTCTAACAAATGTTCAAGAATCTCCTAATTCTGAATCTTCAACAAGTACTGCAACTCCTACAAATGCAGATGAAGAAATTCATTCCAATTCAACCTCAGAATTGAATTTCCCAACTGCGAATGATCAACCCATCAATTCAGGATGTCTCGATCTACAAACCAACGAAGAATCTACTTTGGTTATTCCTCATGAACGCAAATGGACTCGAGCTCATCCTATCAACCAAATCATCGGTGATCCGTCAAGTGGAGTACGCACTAGGACGTCCACTCAAAGCGGCTTATTCACATGCTTCTTAAGCCGAAACGAACCAATTAAAGTAGCCGAAGCTTTTAAAGACCCGGATTGGGTAATCTCAATGCAAGATGAACTCAACCAATTCGAGCGTCTATAAGTTTGGAAGCAATTCGACTATTTTTAGCATATGCTCATATGCTCCGGTGGCACGTATCGAAGCAATTTGACTATTTTTAGCGTACGCGGCTCATAAAGACTTCCAAGTCTATCAAATGGATGTTAAAACCGCCTTTCTAAATGGCGTATTAAAAGAAGAAGTCTACGTCGCTCAACCCGATAGCTTCGTGCACGAGAACCATTCAAATCATGTCTATCGATTGGACAAAGCTCTTTATGGACTAAAACAAGCCCCTCGTGCTTGGTATGATGTCCTAAGCGAATTTTTAGTCAACTCTAACTTCATAAGAGGCACCATCGATACGACACTCTTCATCAAAAGACAAGGCAAAGACCTGATGATCGTTCAAGTTTACATTGATGACATCATCTTCGGCTCGACAAATGAACGTCTCTGTTAGAAATTCGGTGAACTCATGAAGACCAAATTTTCTATGAGCTTAATGGGAGAACTCCAATTCTTTCTTGGACTACAAGTAAAGCAACTCGAAGAAGGAATCTTCATCAGTCAAACCAAATATATCCGAGATATTCTGAAGAGATTTAATCAAGACAAGAGCACACCACTCCCATCTCAACAAACTACAAATTGGATGTTGATCCGTCTGGAAAGGCAGTCAACATCACACTCTATCGGAGCATTATCGGATCTCTTCTCTACTTAACGTCTAGCCGACCCGACATCATGTTTGCCACTTGTCTATGTGGTCGTTTTCAAGCTGACCCAATGGCGTCCCACATGCAAGCAGTCAAGTGAATTCTACGCTATCTAAAATGAACTCCCAACTTAGGCCTATGGTATCCAAAAAATATTGATTTTAGATTAATTGGCTATACTGACGCTGATTATGCAGGTTGTCGAATGGACAGAAAAAGCACGTCTGGCGGAGCACAATTTTTAGGCGAAAAGTTGGTCTACTGGTCTGGTCCTCAAAGAAAAAAAATTGTGTGTCAACATCGACGGCCGAGGCGGAATACGTCGCGGCTTCCAGCTGTTGCTCGCAAATTCTATGGATGCGGACACAACTACGCGATTACGGGTTTGATCTTAATAACATTCCCATTTACAGTGATTCTCAAAGTGTTATAGCCATTACATGCAATCTTGTTCATCATTCACGCACGAAACACATAGATATTCTTTATCATTTTATAAAAGATCATGGAGAAAAAGGCACTATAGATATGTATTTTGTAAAAATGGAGCTTCAACTTGTCGATTTATTCACTAGGGCATTGGATGAAAAACAATTCTAATTCCTTATTGCTAAATTAGGCATGTTGAATCTCAATCTTACTTGACATGTACTTTACATGCTCTACAATGCTTCTATTTGATACTCTATGTGCTTCTCGATATTCCTTGATTATCTTGCGTGAAACTATCTTTCAAATTTTTTTAATAGTATACATAAAGTAATAATAAAAAAATGAGGGATGACGATAATTTTGCCTATTTTGAATTACTCACAAAAATATTTCTTCGATATATATACTTAGTTTTTTGCCTAAAAAGTCACATCACATTCTTTTCTTCAAAGAGCTTCGTTTGTTTCACTAGACACAAAGCCACATCATATATGTGAGAATTTGAACCTCAATATTTTTTTATCTTGAGTGTATCACACTTCAAATGACTATTCTTTAGTTTGTACTTCGTAGCTTCATTCTTACTTTTGTGATTATCTCATCATGAAAATGATAAGGGAATATTAGGAAATTCCTCACTGAGCCCAAATTATAAATCCTTTAATTTTTCCCTTAGAAATCCCCTTTTGGGCCTTCTCCGACATTCTTTTTCTTCATTCTATCAAACCCAATTGAGCCTTCAACCTTATTCATATGATTCAGGGTTACTCAATCAAGAAAAAGAGGGGGGGAGCAAAAGAGATGCACATGATGAATTTCTCAATCATTATAGAAGAGAAACACGAATCTCGCTGTGAACTTCTCCTAGATAATCTCGTATACTCCTAGAAGAGAAGCACCTCGAAGTGAACTTCACCAACAATAATCTAGATCTTATAAAATAGAGAAAACGAGAAGAGAAGCACGGCCTTGGGTTCGAATTCCATAACTGTGGAACCTTCGAAAGGAACACGGTTTCGACCCAAAAAGAAGTTATAATTTCTCAAAGTTCTGTAAAGAAGACGAGACTCATCCTGAAAAGAAAAGCAAAAGGAGCAACACAAAATTTCACAAAAGGGCCCCTGGAACTGAAGAATTTTTTTTTAAGCTCACTAACCCAAATTTCCTACTCCATTAGTCAGAGCCTAAAAATAATCCCTTCCAAGTCCCTTTGATTCAAAATGATGAACTTTCACTTAGTAAGTTGATTAAATACGCTACGATAACAAATTAATTGATATTTTTTTGTCGTGTTGATATGAGTGATATATCTGCTAAATATTTCCATGATAAAAATAAATTGAGTGGTATGAGCGAAACTTGCGAGAGTTGTCGAAGTGATTCATACTATGATCTTAGATTATTAAGTCTAGTTACATGATTTTTTGGCAAAATATTATTTTATATGTCATAAGAATTTTTTGTGTAATAGTGTTTAAAATGTCCAATCCGACCCCAAAACAAAAATATATTTTTTAAATTTTTTATTGAAAATATCATTCGCACATTTTAAATGCATTTAATACATGCATTGGCTCAGAATTGATAAAATGTGAAATTTGTTGAAAAACGCAAAATTTTATTGAATCTATGCTAAATTGTTTAAAATGCGTTACTTGTCCTTAAATAGTAAATTTTCATATGCCAAATTGTACTAAATATGTGCATAAAATGCCGAAAAGTTAAATCGGTCAAATGTTGAGGGGTGGTTTTATATGAGAATTTGTTATTATCTCATATATGATTTACTTATAAAACATGACTTCTAACATTTTTTCTAAGCATCACAAAAAATTTAGAGCTCATCCGAGGAGTCAAATGTTGAATTTCATCAACATTAGGAGAAAATTTCAACTCTTTCAGAAATACAGGGAGTATTATGCAATTTATTTTTTGGGTTAATCCATAAAAGATTAAATTCTTGTTTAATCAGACATGAATTTTAACTAAAAGCCCAAAATTTTTTACGGCCCAATGTATTTTTACCTTACCCGATCGTAAAGTATTAATACATCTTTATCGATTAAAAAACTCACTCACACGCAACTCATTACCATCGAAAAACTTTTCGACTTCTAAAAAGTACACTTCGATCTCCGGCGATATTCACCCAAAAATCATCTTATCTCTGAGTTTTCTTCCTTAACTCGCCCATTTCGAAGGTACAAACACGTTTAGAATCATTTTCCGTTCAAAAACATGCGATTTACAAGCAGTTTCACGAAAACATTTGAAGAAATTTCATATTCATACTTTTTCGACTAAAACCGATTTCAAACTTTCAAATCAACATGTTTAGACTCGACCTTTTGGGTTAAAATCATGATATTCGGATTCGCAACTGTTTTCTGAACGTTCCGAGCCCAGATTAACTCATGATTTACCCAGCAATCGAAGCTTACGTTTCACGCGTTTACTATTTGATTTGAAAATTTTTCGATCGAATA
Source organism: Linderniella brevidens (assembly GCA_004919715.1). Classification (NCBI taxonomy): domain Eukaryota; kingdom Viridiplantae; phylum Streptophyta; class Magnoliopsida; order Lamiales; family Linderniaceae; genus Linderniella; species Linderniella brevidens. Next base: position 14,239 of record SWDC01000149.1, read on the forward strand.
ACTTTGTATCGCAAACAGTGTCGTCGCAGACTTACTCAGCGAAAAACTATTGTTTTCCATAACATTTTATTCGATCGTAAAAGTCATCGGCGAAAACTTGAGTTATTCGACACATTTTTATTCGATCGCAAAATTTAACTATCGAATAAATTGTCACTCGAATAAAAACACGCTGAAAAAGACTTGGAAATTTTTTTTCAAGACTTAGAAAATTTTCGATCACAAAAATTAACTATCGAATAAATTTCCGATCGAATAAAAACACGCTTCTAAGACTTTGTCAATTTTACAAATCCTTCAACATTTTTCACTAAGTCTTTCGAACATAAACCTTAGTACATACAATTTTCTCTAAAGTCATTCTTAATCCCGTTTATTCGCATATGAAAATTTATCAACTAATGAACTTTATGTTATTCTTTACAGATATGGAAACTCCAAATTATCCTCACATATATCCTTCATCATGCTTCATGACAGTTCATGACAACAATTATCAACTGGATCTTACGACATTCCGGTGCCCGGATGAAGTCATCATCTCCATCCTTAAAGGACACCCACTATGGCCAACTTTAGCGATGACGGCCTCCGTACCGATGGGCTACCTTCAACAATTCTGGGGACTTATGGAGAGCTATGTAGTCGGAAACAACGTGGAATATACAACACAAATAAACAGAAGACACGTCGTTCTGAACCGCAATCTGATGGCCATGGTGCTCAATCTTCCGCACTACGAAACCTATGATTAACTTCTAACAGACGCGGAGATCATAGCGGATATGCTCCGGATGGGATACAAGCCCCCACTGCCCAAATTGGCGAGTTTCCAAAACAATGGAATTCCCCATCCGTGGAAGACATTGTTCGGCATTATCAACAAATGCCTCTCCCCAAAACACTCTGGTTTCGACAAGGCGAACGGGAACATCCTTTGCATCTTTCAAGGAGTGATCTTCTCAAAGAAGTATGACGTGGCCCGCCTAATTTGGAATGATCTAGCGGACCAGATACGTCAAAGGGAGACCAAGTCGAAGGCCAAGTTTCTCCCCTATGTACGGTGGTTCCCGGTGCTGATCCACACTTCATGAAAATCTATCCAGAGATACCGAACCGAGACTACCACCAGTTGGGGAATACACTCCGCCCACGCTTAGATTTTTTCACAACCCGAAGGCCGCCGATCTAGCACTCCAACCAATGCTGATCCCATTCGAGCTGCTCCGACTAGCTGATCCAACTGAAGAGGCATACCAAAACTACTGTCAAAACAACTCCATCACGGAGGAGATGGTACGAGCCTTGGACCCAGCTCCGGCACCTTCTCAAAAGGAATCACTGGTGGAAACAACGGCGCCCGAAGCCACGACTCTGGAGATTGAGACACCGGCCTTCGAGCCCGAAGGTGTTCCTCGAGATGTTTTTCCTGAGGCCACTCACTCAGATGAAGCCTAGAGACTCCAAAGAAGGGGCTCTCGCCGACCGCACCTCTCGGCCCCGTCTGTATCGCCTTCAATCATACCGGCTTCTGTACAAACACCTCCACCACCAACGGATCAGCAAACTACACAGATTTCAATTGAATCTGTTTCAACACCCATAGAGGTGATACCTATTGTATCATCTCAAGGATTGGGTGGAAGTCCTATTGGACCCCCGACATCTTCGGAGCCAACAATAGGCCAACCCATCGAAGTGGTGACTTCAGGGTTGACAACGGATGTCCCAGGACGTTCCTGACAATCAAGACCTACTCAAGGCGGCAGATCGAAAACATTTTTTGATGTTGTGACAGTGGAGTGCCTCGCTGGCCCCACTCCACCACTGTTCGAGACGGAGCAACGATTACAAGACGCACTTTCCACAGCTCTATCTTCTCTAGAAGATCGTCTGATGGACCGAATCCTCCAAGCTTTAGAGACTTCCCGAAGAGATACCGGGAAAACACCAGTCTCCGAAGCTGCTCCGACCGACACCCAAACTACCCCCGTCTCCTCACCACCTCTCACCACCACCTTCCACACCCCAATACAACCTATCCTCGCCACCTCAACTCCATCATCTTAACTAATAAACCCCTATACAATCCCGATCACCCAGCTCTGCAATATACTCATCTCCCGCCTCCTCGCCTTAGAAACCAGGACTCCCGATGAGGAGAGTCTCTAAAAAAGGCTGGTAGATGAACCAGAGCCGCCAGCACAAACAAGGTGCCGAGAAGAAAGCTCCCGCACCAAACAAAAACATGACGATCCCGATCGGAGTGGCATCCCAACTGATCAACGGAAGAAAAATTTTAGGGACAAGCCATCGATTCTCCAACTCATCGGAGTATCGCATACGATCGGAAGATACCCAACCCCTATCTACATCATTGAGCGAGCTGACAGCAACCGCACTCGAGAGGAGATAGATGAAAGCTATCTCCCTTTTCTTCCACCGTATGAGGTCTACCATCTGTATCAGATGTACAAAAGAAAATACCAAACGCACTCCGGATATATCAAGACTGAAGGACTCGAGGGACTGAAGAGATTCATGGTGCGGTAGATCAAGTATCACACCGCACACGCCCTTCAAATCGCTTTAGAGAACAATATGAAGAAGGTCAACATGGAATCTCCGCTCATGAAGGGCTTCCCACTCAACAATTTTCCCGAGAACTACATCTTCGAGAAACCTGGTCTCGCCATAACCTATCGGAATCCAGTCATTGGAAAGACGAGGGCTATGATGAAGTCAGAGATCCACAAGTTCTATGACCGGACACTAAAATTAGTGAGGAAGAACATTCAAAAAAGATTGGGAGAGATCGCCGAAGAGACAACCTTCAAAGATCTTTATGAAGAAGAGGCTCCACTCTTAAATGAGCTTCTGGATGCGATAAATGAAAGATTGGAGCTGAGGAATGCTGTTCAACGATACGAGACAGTATTGGGATTGCAAAAATCTTTTTACGCCCGACAAGGATAAAAGGAGCTGAAACGAAGACAAGCACAAAGGGGGAGATTGAAGAGAATTTAAAGTTGTGCTTTGTAATTTTATTATCCTTGTATTAGGGGCGTAATTAGCAGTTTTGATAGTGTAGGACCAAATAGTAAATATACCATGTAAATAGGTATAAATACAATGTACACTATCAAAATAACACACAAGTTCATTTTTCAAAAAATCACGAGTATCGAATTCATATTTTACCGAGAGAGAATACGATCGAGAATCTCGGAAATCTAACAACCTCTCTCAAGATCTTCAACGCTGATATTCGACCGAACATAATTCGTAAGATTCTTATTCGAATACCGAGAATTCATGCTTAGATTGCTTGTTGATTGATGAATTAGGACCTAACAATATGAGTGATATATCTACTAAATATTTCATGATAAAAATAAATTGAGTGCTATGAGCGAAACTTGCGATACTTGTCAAAATGATTCATACTATGATCTTAAAAAATTAGTTTAGTTACATGATTTGACGACAAATTATTATTTTATATGTCATGAGAACTTTTTGCGTGATAATGTTCAAAATGCCAATCTGACCCCAAAACAATATTTTCAATGACAAAACAGAATTTTATGATCGCACATTTTAAATGCATTAATACATGCATTTGTTCAGAATTGATAATATGCGAATTTGTTTTTTGAAAAACGCAAAATTTTAATGAATATATGCTGAATTGCTTAAAATGCGTTACTTGTACTTAAATAGTAAATTTTCAAATGTCAAATTGTACTAAATATGTGCTGAGATGCCGAAAAGTTAAAACATCCAATTGTTGAGGGGGAGTTTTACATGAGAATTTGTTCTTATCTCATATATGATTTACTTGTAAAACATGACATCTAATATTTTTTTAAGCATCACAGAAAATTTCGAGCTCATCCGAGGAGTCAAATGTTGAATTTCATCAACATTAAGAGATAACTTCATTTCTTTCAGAAATACAGGGAGTATTATGCAATTTATTTTTGGATTAATCCATAAAAGATTAAATTTTTGTTTAATCAGACCTGAATTTTAACTAAAGCCCAAAATATTTTTTTACGGCCCAACGTATTTTTACCTTACCCGATCGTAAAGTATTAATACCACTTTATCGATCGAAAAACTCACTCACACGCAACTCACTTCACTCGAAAAACTTTTCGACATCCGAATACCAACTTCGAACTCACTTTGGCGATTTCAACAAAACCTCTCAATCTTCAGATATTTTCCATATAACACGCCGGTTTCGAAGGTAGAAACACGTTTAGAATCACTTTCCTGTCAAGAACAAACGATTCGCAAACAGTTTCTCAAAAATATTTGCAGAAATGTCATTTTGATACTTTTTCGACTAAAAACGATTTTAAACTCTCAAATCAACGTGTTTAAACTCGACTGTTCGGGTTAAAATCATGATATTTGGATTCCCAACTGTTTTCTGAACGTTCCAAACCCAGATTAACTCTTGATTTACCCAGAAAAAGTTCTTATCGCAAACAGTATCATCGCGAAACTTTTGTTTTCGATAAGTTTTATTCGATCGCAAAACTCAGCGTCGAAAACCTTTTGTTTTCAATATCTTTTAATTCGAGCGTAAAACTTTGCGGCGAAAAACTTAATTTTTCGATTAAATTTTATTTGATCGCAAAACTAAACGGCGAAAACATTAATTTTTTCAATATTCTTTTATTCGATCGCAAAACTACGCGGCGAAAAACTTAAGTTTTTCGACAACTTTTTATTTGATCGCAAAATTACTTAGCGAAAAAGTATTGTTTTCGATAACATTTTATTCGATAGTAAAAGTCATCGGCGAAAACTTGAGTTATTCGACATATTTTATTCGATCGGAAAATTTAACGATCGAATAAATTGTCACTCGAATAAAAACACGATGAAAAGACTTAGAAAATTTTTAAGTTTTTCTCTAAGACTTAAAAAATTTTCGATCGCAAAACTTAACGTTCGAATAAATTCCCGATCGAATAAAAGTACGCTAACAAGACTTGGCAAATTTTTCAACTTTTTCAATAAGTCCTTAGATTATCAAACTTAACACTTAGATAATTTTTAAAATTCTCTAAGTAATCTTTGCCATTCACATTTAACTCAATCTATTCGCATTTGAAATTGTCCATCTAATGAATTTTATTTCATTCTTTACAGAAATGGCAACTCCAAATTACCCACACATCTATCCTTCTGGAAGTTACATAACAGTCCAGATAACAACTACCAGCTGGACCTTGCTATATTCCGGTGTCCGGATGAAGTCATCATCTCCATCCTCAAAGGACACCCACTATGGCCAGCTCTGACAATGACCGCCTCCGTACAAATGGTCTACCTCCAAAAATTTTGGGGACGTATGCAGATCCATGTAGTAAGAGATGACGTGGAATACACGACGTAGATAAATACAACACACGTCGTCCTGAAAAAAAATCTGATGGCCATGGTGCTCGATCTCCCGCACTACGAAAACTATGATCAACTTCCAAAGGACGCGGTGGATGATATGCTCCGGATGGGATACTAGCCCCCGCTGACCAAACTGGCAAATTTTCAAAACAGCGGGATCCCATATGCATGGAGGACCTTGTTCGGCATAATCAATAAATGCATCTCCCCAAAATACTCCGGCTTCGACAAGGGGAACGGAAATATCCCTCACATCTTCCATGGAGTGGTTTTCTCAAAGAAATACGACGTGGCCCATCTGATATGGAATGATCTAGCGGACCAGATACGTCAAAGGGAGACCAAGTCGAAGGCGAAGTACCTCTCATACGTGCTGTGGTTCCCGATTCAAATTTCGCATTTCATGGACGTTTATCCAGAAATCCCGAGACTACCACCGGTTGAAGGATACATCCCACCTCGCCTTCGCTTCTTTCACAACCTGAAGGCAGCCGACCTAGCGCTCCAATCGATGCTGATCCCATTGGAGCTGCTTAGACTAGCTGATCCAACGGACGAGGCCTACCAAGACTATTGTCAAAATAACTCCATCACGGAGGAGATGGTACGGGCCTTGGATCAAGCTCCGACTCCTTTTCAAAGGGAATCTCTCCTCGGACGTTCCGGAATCTCAAGACTTGTTCAAGGCGGCACATCAGACACCTTTTCCGATGTTGTGACAGTGGAGCGCCTCCCTGGCCCCACTCACCGATGATAGTGACGGAGCAATGCTTACAAGAAGCACTCTCCACAACCATTTATTCTCTCGAGGATCGCCTGATGGACAGAATGCTCCAGGCCATTGAGACCTCCCGAAGGGATACCGGGAAAGCACCGGTCTCCGCGGCTGCTCCGTCAGAAGCTCAAACAACCCTAATCTCCTCACCACCTCTTACCACCACCATACACACCCTATCCAACCCACCCTCACCACCCCAACTCCATCACCTTCACTCATCAACCCCTATACCAACCCGATCACCCAGCTTCATGACATTCTCATCTCCCCGACTCCTCGCCTTAGAGACCAGGACCCCCGTTGAGGAGAGTCTCTATAAAAGGCTAATGGATGAACGCGAGCCGCCCAATCAAACAAGGTGCCGAGAAGAAAGCTCCCGCACCAAAAGAAGACATGACGATCTCGATGATCCGGATCGCCATGAGGGGGAGAAAAGGCAACGAACCACACGAAGCGGCCGTGGTTTGAGTCGGGAGCAACCAACAACAACTCAAGAAGCTGGAGGATCATCCTCAAACCCACCAACCACACAACCTACAACCCGCCAACAAACAGCTACATCTCCCACCATATCCCACGCACTACCTCCCTCTCCTACAAATCCAAATCCAATCCCGACCTCTAACCTCCTCCAAGGCCAACCAGAAGCAGTTGTCTACGATCCACATCTAACCGTAGAGGATTATATCTTAAACGAGAAATGGATGACGCAATGGGAACCAGGTGAAGCTGCTCAAGCTCGACTCTCTAACGTCAGATATTTCTTACAACAAGCTTTCGTGGACTTGGTGCTGCTTGAAGATGAAGAACTTCAAGAATACGAGAACTACAATTCTGCTCTCCCAGAACTACCACAAATGATCAATCACAGAGTCGACCTCCTCCCCGCTATCAAAAGGGACAGTCAGAGTCGAGACGTCGTGGGAGAATATCAGGATTGAAGTCCCGTTTATTGAAGATATTAGAAAGCAGATATGGAGGGCTCATGACCGGATAAAGAAGCTCAACGAACTAAACTTACGGGGTATCTCACATTGGGAAGATAGGAAGAAAATGGAGCACATCTTCATGCTCAACTATCTTGGTCCAGATCGAAGTGGCATCCCAATGCATCAACTGAAGAAAAACTTCAGGGATAAGCCACCGATCCTCCATCTCGTGGGGGTTTCGCATTCGATTGGAAGTTTCCTTACCCCAATCTACCACATTGAGCGAGCGGACAGCAACCGCACTCTAGAAGAGATAGATGAGAGCTATCTCCCCTTCCTTCCACCGGATGAGGTCTACCGTCTATATCAGATGTATAAGAGAAAATATCAGACGCCCTCCGGATACATCAAGACTGAAGGACTCGAGGGATTGAAAAGATTCATGGTGCGGCAGATCAAGTATCACACCACACACGACCTTCAAATTGCTATAGAAAATAATATGAAGGTCAACATGGAGTATCCGCTCATGAAAGGCTTTCCACTCAACGATTTTTCCCGAGAACTACATATTCAAGAAACCTGGCCTTGCCATAACTTATCGGAATCCAGTCATTGGAAAGACGAGAGCTATGATGAAGTCAGAAATCCATAAGTTCTGTGACGGGATGTTGAAGCTAGTGAGGAAGAACATCCAGAAAAGATTGGGAGGGATCACTGAAGAGACGATCATCGAGGATCTTTGTGAAGAAGAGGCCCCACTTTTAAATGAGCTTCTGGATGCGATTAATGAGATGTTGGAGCTGAGGAATGATGTTCGACGTGACGAGACAGCATTGGGATTACGGAAATCATTCTACGCCCGTCAAGGATAAATGGAGATGAAACGAAGACAAGCACAAAGGGAGAGATTGATGAGACTTTAGAATTGTGTTTTGTTATTTTGTTATCCTTGTAATTAGGGGTGTAATTAGTAGTTTTCATAGTGTAAGACTAAAATAGTAAATATACCATGTAAATAGGTATAAATACAATGTACACTATCAAAATCAATAGAAGTTCATTTTTCGGAAAAATACAAGCATTGAATTCACATTCTAAGAGAGAGAATATCAATCGAGAAACACTCTCTCCCTCTCTCAAGATCTTCAAAAAATATATTCGATAGAATATTTTGTGAAATTTATCATTCGAATATCTAGAATTCGTGCATGGATCAATTAGTAGTTGATATATGAGGACCTAACAAAAGTTTAGAGAATATTTGAAGATGCGTAGTACATTACAAACAACGATTATAGAGGTGAAATCGATTGAGAAATCTCGAAATACCTTCAACTGTAGGTAGTGCGTGTTCGTTAGCTTGAGAGGTTTAACGTGGATGCTCTTTTCCCAAGGATGATTCACATGATTAATGTTTAGGGTTTTACTCTTTATACTACATTATTAGGCATATAATACTTGGGCCCCCAATAAGCCCATTAAGCTAGAATAACATTAGCCTCTACAAAGAGAATCTAATTAATTTAAATCAAATGCGAGACAAAGACATTAAAAATACATTGGACACGATTTAAAATCTAACAGTCTCCTTCTTAGTTTCCAATCTTCGATTTCAACATCTTCGTCTTTTTCTTCGAGGCGGATGCCTTTTCTGTTTCCAGGCGAATAAGGATATTCATAATCCCAGACTGACCTCATACTGTCATAGGTTGTTCGTAAGAGACAATCTGTCTTGGATCTTCTCTAGTAGTGCCTCGACCAGTGGTTCTTCTTCTACTCCAGAGTGTCTGGAGTGATTCTCGGGTCCTAAAGAAGCAAGGCTCGTCCGAGGCTTTTGAGCGATGATCTTAAGCGTACTATCACAGAACTTTGGGATTTGTGAGACAAACTTCACGTGAGTCCTCTTCTCCTTTGGATGGTAGTAGGTAACTCCCAACTCTAGATGTGTGAATATGTTGTTTTTTGGATAAGGGTCCATCTCTTTTCCCCATGTCTGAAAGTCTTCATGTTGCTCTCGTGATCCATCTGAAAGTCTTCAGCGATATGATAGGTTAAACCCCTCACGGTACCTTTGATTCCTTAGGATGATCTTTTTGTACATGTTGTACATGTTGGAAATTTCATCTGGATGAAGGTTAGGGAGTTCAGCCTCTGTGATCTGGTTCTTCAAGCCATCTACCTGTCGACGACATAGATAGGGGAGGGGTACCTTTCATAGCTGTACTCCACTTCTTCGATGTTCAAGATGTGGTATTTTCTTTTTCGACCTACTTCACGTGCTCTAGTGTCCGCCCCCTTCTTGTGGTTAATTCATAGAGCATGAAGAGATTGTTTAGGTCCAAATTATCCAATAACAAATGGATTAATCGAAAAACGCGTATTTAATTACCGAATTAAATTTTGTATGAGGAAGCTTAGAGATCTCGGTTATGTTGAAAGCTCTTCTTCGATATTGCTAACTCTCGTAAGTGCAAAATGATCAACCATTTTCTTTAATATTTTTCTCACACACACACTAAGCCTACTCACACCGATAAATACCAAAAAAAACTAGTATATTTACATTTTGCCCCTAGACTCTTGAAATCTTACAACATAATTCCCAAACAAATATCTACAAGATAGAACACAATTATAATCATTTAACAATCTCCCCCTTTGTGTTCTTTCACGTTGTAGTCCTCGTTATTTTTTGTCTGTTGTGCATAGATTTCCTGAGTCCTAAGATCAGCTCGTAAGTTCAGCCTCAATTTTAGAATGTCTTCAATCATCTCAATAATTTTGTGTGAGATGAGTCGATCTATGTCATCCATAGAGGCATCTGGCTTCTCTTCTAATTCCTTTTCCTTGTTCAAGAGGTACTGACAAACGATCTTTAACGTTACATCTGAGTACTTCTTAAGTTTGGATACTGGGAGAATTCGTTCTTGACCATCATAATTCATATATGGTACTCCTATCTCTGGATCGATAATGATTGAAGTCATCGGGAGATCTTCAATATCAGATCGGTAATTTCTTGGCCTTGTAAGGTTGACCTTCTTCAAATTATTCTCCAGAGCAATCTGAAGGTCTTCAGACATGAAGTATCTGATTTGTCTGAGCATGAATCTCTTGAGTGCTTCATATACCAACTTGATCTCTTCATCCTTGTTAAGAGATCCAAGGTCTCTGTAGTGATAATGCTTCTGACAAATGCCATCAGGCTCTACCAAATGATAGCTCTCCTTCGGCTATTGGATCAGTCGATCCAATCTGATGCTCGATAAGATAGATCGGATACTTGACTCTTCGTTTGATATTGTGAAGCTCTACTCTTAGTACTTTTGTAACTGCAAGCTTCAGTCTCATCCGTTCTGTGTCCTTCTCCTTGTCTCTCTTTTCTCTTCTTCTGTCACCATCATGTTCCTCAACATGTATAGGGTATGTTCCTTTATTAAGTGAGAGAGATGATGGAGTTCGAGATCGTCAAACTGTTTGATCTTGTTCTCCTTTCGCCAAATGTGACATTTAATCTCCTCTTGGAATGGAGCGACTATCTTGATATTCTCCCAATGAGTCCTTCTTGCACCGTCTCTTAGATATATGTGGAGGTGTTTGGTGCTTGATTGCCCTTGGGAGATCTCCGGGTTCTACTTCATAGTCTTCTACTTCCTTTAGTTCTGGTGGCTCTAAATTTGAGAGTCTTGCAACCGATTCTCTCAGTAAGCTGTTTCCCTTTGCCAGATTCTTTTCTTCGGGTCCTGTTCTATCCCAAGTCCCGTTGGTGATGAAGTCGTCAAGAGGATCTTCAACTTGGAATAGTATGGGACTATCTGCGGCCTGTGAAGTTCCAGGGGCTTGTTCTAAAGCTAAAGCTTCTTGGGTTGTCGGTTCAGCTGTCTCACCCCCTCGGGATATACTTGTCTCTTTGACAAGAAGTCGCTTCTCCCCCTCATGTCGACGGTCCTTGAGGTGTCGTCGCGACAAGTTCTTTGTGTTTGGAGAAAGGCGAGCAGCTCTACATTTTTAAGACTCCAAAAGATCTTCCGCGAGTTGTCTGTTGTAGAGAATTTCCCTATGTTCATACAGCGGAGCAATATAAGGATCAAAGCAGGTGTGAGGAGGTAGTGAAGATGGCAGGGGTTCCTCCGTCACTGGTGCTTTGCCACTATCTCTTTGTCAACGTGCCACCACAATATGAACTCGCTCCATGATCTTGTCATCAAAACCTTCCTCAAAATCGGCAAGAGCAGAAGCCACGTACTTCTTCATGTTGACCTCGGTCACGATTGTTTATGTCTTAGTCTTGTACTTAAATTTACGTGAACTAATCTCTAATTTGTAGAGATTAGTGATTTACTTGTTGTAATGGGCTTTTAGGGGTCAAAGTATCTTATACCCTAATCCAAGGACATAAATACTAAAACCCTACACTTGATTTAATAATAATCATTTTATCAAAAAATATGTCGTTATAGTACCTTAAAGCTATCGAAACATACACTCACACGCACTTAAGGTTTTTAGAGCATTTTTCGTCGATTCTTCACCAATCTTGTTGTAAGCTAGGTGATTTGAGAAATACAAATGGTATCAGAGCCTAGCATGACAGATTGAAACCCGTTTTCACGTTTGCATTTGTGAAATTTTGTTGTGTTTATTGCATTTTTCAAGTATCAAGGTTCTTCAAAGTGTTCTTCAACATTTTCGAGTGATTCTAAGCCTTTTAAGTTATTTCTTGATCTTGTTTAGTGTAATCCGATTTTAATTACAGTCGCAAAAGTTTTCGTACTCACTATGAAAACTAATTCGAAAACTTGTTTTCCCAACTGTCAGTGGCAAAATCGTAATTTACGCTGCGAAAACCTCCATTTTTGCAACGCACGTTTCAAAAACCTCAGTCGACAGTTACTCTTCAAAAAACTGAGTTTTCGTACCTCACTGTGAAAACCAATTTTCTCTCCAACAATAACTCACGTTATGATACCCTCAGTTTTCGCACCTCACTGCGAAAAATAGTTTTCGCAACAAGGTAAATAGTCAAGCGCATTTTTGTAATTTCAGCACTGTTTTCGCAACACGTTTTTCAAACAAATTTTCGTAACACGTTTTCGCAAGCACACTACGAAAACTTTGATTTTCTCATAAGTGATTTTTGAAACCCGACTTTCACAAATTTGCACTAAAAGTCTTTCGAAAACAATTTTCCAAAAATCCAAACTCTTCTCATTCCAGCCACTCTTGTTTCAAATCACTTCATGTTTACACGATCACCACCTATCTTTCGACAAGATCGACACCAGAGCTATTGGTAGTGACCTTAGGCCACCCGAGCTCCGACACAGTTAATTTTTCGTATGGCGAAACAGATTCCTAAACTTCATCCAGCCAAGGATCTCGGGGTAGACATTGTTGCCCCTCTCAAGGTAGGACCCTGTAAATTCTGGACGATCATTTCAGGTGATGATACGCCAACGCTGTAGTACTTCCAAACCGATTGCTCAAGATACCATCAGAGTAGACAGATGCTGAGGAGCAGAGAGCAAAAGCAGATCGCCATGCTATGAACTATCTTCTGCAAGCCATCCCTAATGACATCTAATCTCAGTTCGATGCTCTTTCCACCGGGAAAGAGATGTGAAATGAGATCCACAAGATGATGCGAGGCACGGAGGTCGGAGCATTGGCCAAGATGACAAACACTCTCGTGGACTATAACACGTTTAAGACTAAGCTCGGAAAAGAGCTCCGAGACACGTATCGGAGGTTCGTCACGCAAAAAAAACAAAATGAAGAAAAAAAACGTTCACAGATCAAACATGTAAGTGAACATCTGATTCTTCAAATCCCTGCTCTCCGAGTAGAAGAGGATTGCTACCTCGTCCGACGGAACAATGAGATCCACGTGCTTGATATCCACAGCGTCTACGAGAGTCTCTCACAACATGATGACGACATCACCGAGATCGAGAGCAGCATGAAGGGAAAGGAAGTGGCAGACCCACTTGTCTTAGTAACCGGCAGCAGAACAAAAAGGAACACAAGATCCTCCAAAGGCAAGTCGGTGAAGCTCCGTAACTCCTCGGATGACGATGGCTCCGGTTCTGACTCTGATCCTGAATTCAGAGACTTTGAGAAGCACATGGCCCTCATGACGAAGCTCATGAAAAAGAAATTATTCCAAAAGAAGTCGTGATCATCTGCAAACAAGCAAAGAGCCTCCTCCGATTTCAGATAACCACAACCAGCTCCTCAATACACCGAGCCCAATAATGCCACCGAACCTACAAAGTGCTACAATTGTGGCAAGCTAGGGAATTCGGCAAGGGATTGTTACTTCTCAAAGAAGAGGGATGAGGACTACTATGTCAAGAAGCTACAACTAGTGAGATAGAAGAAGGTTGGCATAATACTGATGGCTGACCAGAACCACTGGCTCGAGGACACCTCAGACAGTGAACCCGAGAACATAGCCCTGATGGCGTTCGTTGAGGAAGCTGAGCAGGAAGCGGAGGACAAGGAGCTCGAAGTCTCGGATGACGAAGAGGGATCGTCCGCTGGGAAGGAAGTATAATCTATTGACCTTAGCATATTTTTAGAACTTAAAAAGAAATATAAAGTGTTCCGTAAAGAACGTAAATGTGTCAAGTTATTAGAGAGCAGGTTAGCTAACAATGAAACCACATTAGCTACTGCTCAAGAAAAGGCCACTGCCTTAAAAGATAGTTTAGCTAAATATGAGGCTATGGTCCGTGCTTTGACTAAACGGGTCAACGAATCTAAGCAAATTAAGAATAACTCTATAGATCACAAAAAAGACTATAGAGGAACTAGAAGCAAGATTAGAAAACAATCGCCAAAGCTTGCTAAGAAACTTAAGAGAGAAACACACCCTTGTTTCCAGCTAGAAGCTGCACAAGAAAGAGTATCAAGTCGTGATACAGAAATAGAGAAGCTCAAAGTTCAAGTTCTCGAACTTCACTATTTTGAAAACGTCTGCAAGCGAGCGAAAAACCAAAACTAGCGAGTACAACCTTGCAAATGAGGAACGTAGTCAATATACTCTAAGTTTAAAATATTAGAGGATATTCTTACGAAAAGAGGACAAACGGACCAAACTATTTTCTTGAACAAGCCTAATGATACGAGATTTTATAACCCACGAGAAGGCCTAAGCTTCAAACCATCTGACCAATTGGTTGAGAAGAAGCATCTACCTCTTTACGACATTAAATACTAAGGCTTAAACATACATAATCTAATGCCTTTCAAGAGAGCATCAGATGTAGATGCTCTCGAGGAAGAAAAGGAGAAGCGCGAAGCTAAAGTAAGGGCTAAAATTCCGTTTGATTATGCAGGATTGAATGATAGTTACAAAACAACGGAAATCCCTCTGTGTTCGGACTATCTACCAATCTGCTCATCCTCTACCGAAGCTACGTCTGTTGGAGAGACTTCTGACACGAGAAAACCTAGCACCACTAGTGCCTACATTTCAGCGATAATCTAAGAAATAACGGATTTGCACTCAACCCTAGAGTCGGAGCGAAAGGACTTTTAAGCAGAAAAGGAGAAACTACTTAACAGAATCTCCTCGCTTGAAAAGCCTCTCGACACAAACGAAGCTTCGACCTCGTACACTGCCTCTTTAGCTAAAACTAGAAATGAATCCCCAACTCAAGCAAGACAACCAGAAAATAAAGTTATGACTCGCAAAAGCGACTTCACTAACTCATCTTTAAGTATGCCCACATGCAAGAACCTATGTAAGAACGGGCAGAGGGAAGTTACATGGACTCAGAAGGAGTATGCTAATCTCTTTTCTAAAAAGAATAATCTACCCTCATCTATTGTTCATGTTTTTACATCTATCTCGAAATCATGTAGAAAGACATCTTCATGTATATCAGAATGTGTTGCTACTTTCTCTTTTTTATTTTCTAAATTTAGGCATATAAAGACTGTTAAGCACTTTAATTCCTATGATCGATGTTTTGATTCAAGTGTTAATAATAGCCATAGGAATGCATCTCTTAAGAAAATAGGACTGAAGTACCCTCTCCTACTAAATAGTCCAAAACTTGACAAAAAAGGGAGAACGTAATTATAAAGTGTCAAAGGACACTAAAACTAAGGCCAAAACTAAAGCGAAGACCGAAGCAAATTAAACCCTAAAGCACACGAAGCAGGAGTCATAAGGTATTCTAAAGGGAACAGATAAGGGCTTCCAATACGTCTAGCTGCTCATGGAGATGCCAAATACGGTCAATCTTTCCAAGGAGCAATACAGGACGCAACAAAAGAACAAGGACCCAATCTTCAGCATCGTAGATATAGACCATGCCACCGGACGATTCCCAAGTGCCATCTACGTTATCAAAAGGACAAACAAATCTCGAGAAAGGCTAACGCATGCCGACCTTCCATACCTCACACTGGATGAAGTGTATCAGATGTTCTGCAGGTACCGGAAATTCACTCTCGACATCAAACGCCGAGCATGGTTCGAAATCAAACGGTATCTGCTGAGGCAAGTCAAGTACTTCACCGAAATAGACTTTCAACTAGCTTTGGAAAACAACTTGAAGAGAGCCAACCTAACAAAGCCACTCAACACCGGTGAACCCTTAGCAAAAATCGGAGAAAACTACATCTTCTTGGACCCGGAGGTTGTTGTTAGATCATACAAAGCGCCAGACGCGACCTGTTATGGTGCTAAAAGTAGCTAAGTTATGTGACAGAACTTTGATGATAGTCCGAGATAATCTAAGGAAACGCCTCGAGACACTTCCTCCGGAGACGCTTCCCGAATATCAAAGGGTAAAGGAGGCTCCTCTGCTCGAGAAAATAATCGAAGCAATCCAAGATTGAATGGGTCTCAGAAATAACATAAGACACTATGAGATCGGTCTTGGATTGAGGTAATCATTCTTCACCAAACGCGATCCTCCACCTCCTTCGAGCTCAAAGAAAAAGAAAAGGCAAACACAACAGAGTACGAACTGAAGATTGGACACTACGGGGGGAGATTGTTAGATCTTAAATAGTGTCCAATGTATTTTAATGTCTTTGTATGTAATTTTACTTAAGTTAATTAGATTTTTTTTGTAGAGTCTAATGCCATGTTAGCTTAATGGGCTTATTAGGGGCCCAAGTAATATATACCTAATAATGTGGTATAAATGTTAAAACCCTAAGTATTAATTGAAGTGAATCATCTTTGAAAACTGAGCCTCCATGCTAAAACCTCTCAAACTAAGAACGTGCATTAAACACACACTTGAAAGTTTTTCCATTTTTCTCTTTGATTCCACCTCGTTTCTCGTTGATCATTAGGTATTCGGAACCTACACAATAAAAAGCTAAATTGTGAAGATAGAGAATCCTTAGATAATATATATCAATTTCAAAGACTGGTAGCGAAACTCTTCTATCTAATAGTTACACGACCTTACAGTGGCTTTGTTGTTAGTTGTATCAATCAGTTTATGTGGACCCCCAAAACTAGCCATCTTGAAGCCATTGAGGATATCCTAAATTACCTCAAAGGCAACCCAAATCGAGGAATTTGGATGAGGAGGAACAGTACACATGACGTGGTTGGCTACTCCGATGCAAATTAGCATAGAAGCTTCGATAGAAGATCAATCACCGAATATTACACATTTGTGGGAGGCAACCTCGTCACATGGATAAGGAAGAAACAGAGCGTGGTAGCCCGATCGAGCGCAAAAAGCATAATATCAAGCTATGTTGTCTACAAAAAGCGTTCTGGATTCAACAATTCTTGAAAGATTTGAATATCAACCACAATGCAATTTTGTGATAATCAGGCAGCTCGACATATTGCGTCTAATCCAGTGTTTCACGAGCGAACTAAACACATCGAAATTAATTGTCATTTCGTTCGAGAGAAATTGCAAGCAAAATAGGTCGATACTTCATATGATATACGTCAAGATCAACTGGCGGACATTTTTACCAAGGCAATTGACAACAAAATCTTTCAAAAAATTCTAGACAAGTTGGACTCTATCGGTCCGTACGAACCCAACTTGAAGGGAGTGTTGAAGAACAGATACAAAAGAAAGAGGAAATTTAACCTCAACCATTGTATCGGCTATATTATCTAACGGTTGTAGTCTCCTTCGTTATAATATAAGGGGCACCATCGATGTACTAATATAGAATATATGAAAAATATAGAAACGTTTATCTCATGTTTTCTATGTTTCTCTGAAAATCAACAATATGTTGGTATTAATCAAATTCGTCTTCGAGTAATTATAGGCATTTGTAGATCAGGTACATGAATAACAAGTAATGAGATAGGAAAACGACAAGCAGGAATATAGAAAGACGAGACAGAATCATTTCAATCATTTTATTAATGGAATAAGTAATCATCTTATCATTATTATTATTAATTATTATTATTAATTATTATTATTAATTATTATTATTATTATATTATTTTCTATATTATCTATCTATTGTATAAAGAGTGAAATTGCTTACCAGTTAATCGGTATAGTTAGTATTTTGTCTAATTTATTTTCATTACCTTTACAAATCAATCTTTTTAAGCTAACTATACATCATGTTTTAAAGACCGGACCGGACCGGTCAAGAATCCAGTTCCGTCTAAGTTAAATTTAAAAAAATAATAATAATAACTACTAAATAAATTTGGCGTGTGAACTGGATATGCAAAATGCTTGTGATGTACTGGAGAGTTTCTGATATTTTAAACATCTAGCATGAATTTAATTCAAGAAGTGACGAATATTTATTGAATATTAAAAATTTTGGGCTTTGAGCCCAATAACATTTTTATTTAAAAAACACATTTAGGCTAATATTGTAGCCTAACAAGGTTTTTTAATTGAAAATGGACTTTTGGGCTAATATTGTTCAGTCCAAGTTCAATATTTTTTTAATTTTTTACTACAATCTATCCCAATATTTTTTATTTTAAAAACTAATATGTTTATATTATTCGTTAAGGTACCGGTTTGATTCCGGTTCGACTCCGAAATTATCCCGATCAAACCACTAAATCTTTAACTAAATTTTTCGGTACGATTCAAAAATTTGATTTTAAAACTATGCTAGCATGAATATTCTGTCACGAGCCACTTGCACTTTTGCCCGCTTGGATTCTTGCAGAAAATCTAACATCAAAAGCGTACGATGTGGTGTGGTGGTACCATACTATGAACAGCAATTAATGAATAATTGATTAATACAATAATCTCAGGAATATTATGCTTGCAATTATTAATGTAAGACGGGGACAGGAAGCGCACGTGCGACTCCCGTAATTATCGAGATCAACTCCGGTCAAAAAGATTCCACGCACGTGCTAAGTTTTCGACAACGCAGGGGGTATTTTGCTAAGTTTTAAATAACACCGGGGATACGGTGCTAAGTTTTAGATAGCACAAGGGAGTTTCACGCAATAAAAAAAAAGCATAGACTAGTTATGTGTATCAGTATAACTACATGGGATATTGCATAATTTACCCAGTATAGAATCCAAAAGGCATAGGGCCATGAAGGAAGAACTCGAAGCCCTTGAACGTAGTTAAACTTGGAGCATCACATGTCTGTCTGATAACAAAAAACACATTGGATGAAATGAGTATATCATCAATCAAATACACCAACGATGGAACGGTCGAGCGATTGAAAGCACGACCGATGGAAAAAGTTTTACACAAACTCAGGGATAGACTATGAAGAGACATTTGCACCCGTTGCAAAAATAAACTCCATAAAAATTCTCATATCTGTGGCAGTCAATTCCGGATGGATTTTCTCATAGATGGTTGTAAAAAATGCATCCTTACAAGATGAGGAGATATACATGACACTCCCACCAGGCCATCAACTAGAGAATCACCACCAGAAACTTGTATGTAAATTCAAGAAGTCGATATATGGTCTCAAAACTGAGTCATGTACTTTTTTACTATTATTCAAAAAGCTCAGCCGATTCATCCATGTTTATCAAGACAACTAATCGAACCATTGTTGTTGTACTTGTATATGTGGATGATTTCATAGTAACATGAAATAACACCAATGAGATTAATAAAGTTAAAACATATCTCAAAAGAAAATTTGATATTATAGATCTTTGACAACTTAGATATTTTTGGGAATAAAAATTGCTCACTCTTTGAAGGATTTTTTCTAACACAAAGAAAATATGTCCTAGATCTCCTAATGGAAATTGGAATAAAGGGAGTCAAACCATCAAAAACTCCCATGGAAGTCAATATGTTAGATCTTAAATAGTGTCCAATGTATTTTAATGTCTTTGTCTTGTAATTTTATTTAAGTTAACTAGATTTATGTTTTGTAGAGTCTAATGTTATGTTAGCTTAATGGGCTTATGAGGGGCCTCAGTAAAATATACCTAATAATGTGGTATAAATACTAAAATCCTAAGCATTAATGAAGTGAATCATCTTTGGGAATTGAGCATACAATGCTAAAACCTCTCAAGTTAAGCACACACACTAAACACACACTTGAATGTTTTTTCATATTTATCTTTGACTCCATCTCGTTTATCGTTGATCTTTAGGTCTTGAGAACCTACAGCTGGTATCAGGGCATAATGTGACCGAGTGAACCCTTCTTCGTTTAGATTTGAGAGACTTTTTCTGGGTTTACTGAGTTTATGAGTTCGACGCAAACTTTTAAGTGTTCTTAATATTTTTCGAGTGTTCTTAATACCAGACCCTAGCATGACCAATTTTTTTTCAACTCGTATAGTATTTAGGACATTTTCGTGAGTTTCTATGAATGAACCTTGAGTTTTTCATCAAGTTTGAGCGATTTCTGAGAAACATTTGTGTTAGGAGATTTTCGGTAAAATTTTCGAACTCACTCCGAAAATCATATCGAAAATCACTTTGAAAAACTTTTCAAAAATAGGTTTTCGACATTAACTAGCATTTTCGGTGGCATTGTGGTAATTTTAGGTAGCAAAAAAGTTTTCGCAAAACTCTGCGAAAATTGATTTTTGATATAACTTAAAATTTTTTAGGGCGTTTTCGTAAATTTTTGCACTAAGATTTTTCAATCAAAATTTTCGCATCGAGATTTTTTAAGCGAGATTTTCGCCCTCAAATTTTCGAAGAGGATTTTCCCAACTATAATTTTCGAACCCCGAGTTTTTGCATTAAAACTTTAATGATTTTCGCATTAAATTTTCGAACTGATTTTCGAACGTGACATCATCCACCCATATTTCATGAGAGCGAATGCACCGTTTGAAGGAACCGCTTCCTCAACTTCTTAGAAACCAAATACCAAGGAACTGACATGCTTACCTCCCTCAACGAAGGACCGGTGCAATTTTGGACAAATCTTCCCGATGATCCCACTCGTATCCTCCAGTACTCCCAAGCCTACATAAAACTCCGGCATAATACACTAATCCGGAAAAGCTCAGAGCCAAAGAGGACCTCCTTGTCAAGACCTACCTACTCCAAGCCATCTCCAACGATATCTACATTCAGATCGACGTTCTCTCCACCGCGAAATAGATGTGGGATGAGATACACAAGATGATGCAAGAAACGAAAATCGGAGTTAAGGCCAATAAGGCAAACACACTTGCTACATATGACGCATTCGAGGCCAAACTTGGGGAAGATATCGGGAAACATACAGAAGGTTCATGATCCAAGTGAACGAAATGAAGAAGATCAATGTTCACATATCGAACTTGGAGTTAAATGTCTGATTACTCACCTCCTTGTTGCCCGAGTAGAAAAAGGTAGCTAGACTAATTCGGCAGAACAAGGATACCGAAGAAATCGACATCCACGGCATCTTTGAAAGTCTCACAACACGCCGATGACATTAGTGAGATCGAGAGCAACTCTAAGGGGAAGGCATTGGATGATCTACTTAACCTGGTAACCGACAATAGATCTAAGATGAGCTCGAAATCCTCCAACGATAAGTCGTTGAAGCTCTCAAGCTTCTCTAACAAAGACAACTCCGGATCCAAATCCTATCCCTTGTTTAAGGAATTTCAAAAGCAGATGGCCCTCATGACGAAGATGATGGGAAAGAAATTCTTGCAAAAAAAGTCGTCGTCGTCGTCTGGTAAGAGACAAAGGACTTCTTCTAGCTCCCGACAACTCCCAATAGCTCCCAATAGCTTGCACCCAAGAGTGTCGCCGAACCCGTCAAGTGCTACAACTGTGGCAAGCCAGTGCATTGGGCTAGGAATTGCTTCCTCCCAAAAAGGTAGGATGAGGACTACTACGCCATGAAGCTGCAGTTGATAAAGCAAAGGAAAATTACTGTAGCCCTGATGGTATAGCAGAACCACTAGGTCAAGGACACCTCGGATAATGAGCAAAGAACGTAGCCCTGATGGCCCTCGTCGAAGGAGCTTAGTTGGAAGAAGAGAGCAAGGAGCCAGAGGCCTCAGACATGGAGGAAGAAGATGTGAGCGCTGGGATGGAAGTAGAAATTATTGACCTTAACTTCTTTTTAGAACTACAAAAGAGATTCAAAGGAATGAAAAAGAGTTAAGTTGATCGAAAAACGGTAGCTAATAATGAAACCATTTTAGATGAAGCCCAAGAAAAAGCCACCACATTAGAATCTAGCCTAACTACATCTGAAGCTAGGGTTAGTGCTTTGACTACAAAATAAAGTGCCTACGAACAAACGAAGAGTATCTCTATAGCTCAGGAAAATACTATAGAGGACTTCGAAGCTAGGTTAGAGAGTAGTCATCAATGCTTACTCCGAAACCTAAGAGAGAAATGCACCTCGTGTGCCAGCTGGAAGTTGCACATGAACGAGTTACTAGTCGAGATGCGCAAATTGAAAAGTTAAAAGCACAGATTCACGAACTTACAACTAAGTTAAAAGATTGTGAAAATGAGCAAAAGAACCGTTTAAATGGCTACAATCTTATGTCTGAGGAACGTAAGAAGTTATACAATAAATTCAAAAGTTGAAGAGACTTTAGAATTGTGCTTTGTTATCTTGTTATCCTTGTAATTAGGGGTGTAATTAGTAGTTTTGATAGTGTAGGACTAAAATAGTAAATGTACCATAAAAATAGGTATAAAAACAATGTACATTATCAAAATCAATAGAAGTTCATTTTTCGGAAAAATACAAGCATTGGATTCACATTCTAATAGAGAAAATAGCAATCGAGAAACACTCTCTCTCTCAAGATCTTCAAAGAAGATATTCGACCGAAGGTATTTTGTGAAATTTATCATTCGAATATCAAGAATTCGTGCTTAGATCAATTAGTAGTTGATATATGAGGACCTAACAATTGGTATCAGAGCCGATCGTGATCGTTTTTTGATTGAATTCGCGATTCTAAAATCCAAATAATTTTTCAGATTTTTCGATCGAAAAACTCACGTGAGATATATTTTGATCAATGCGCTTAATGTTTGCGTTTGCGATTAAGTTTTGATTTCGATTAGATTTTCGTAATATTTGATATATTTTGCTGTAAAACGTGGTTAATCTTGTGTTTGCTCATATTAAGAACGAAGAAATAAGTGATTATCCAGAATTTCATCACCTAACTTGAACATCTCGGTTGAATCTGGAAATTTCACTGTTACATTGAACTTTGTTGTTCTTCGATCGGATTTTCGATGGAAAAACTTGGCTCGAAAATTAATTTCTAATAAGTTTGCAGCCGAGAAATTTTTCGATGACAAACACTGTTCCGTGTGTTTTACTCAAATATAAGACTCGAAAAATAATATTTCGATAATTAGTTTTTCGATTCATATATAAATATTTTTTTCGAGCGTAATAAAGCGTATTTTTTTTTCGAAAAATAAATATCTAATTTTGACTCGAAAAACTTGTAATGGTAAAACAAGTTTTCGATCTCAAGATTTTCGATCATCTAAATTTTCGAGTAAAAATTTAGCGAAAACATATTTCGATCGAATAACTCTTACGTTCACTCTTAATTTGAGTCAAACTTAACAAAATTTTTCGATCACTCTTAATTTTTTGATTACAAATTTTTCGCTAAAGGTTTTTGCGATCAACAATTGTTCGATAAACTTTTTTTGATCGAATAACTCTTACGTTCGAAAAATAATTTTCGATAAATACAACGAAAAACTTATACAATCGGAAATGTTTTTCGATTAAAGGTTCGAAAAAAATTTTAAATCGCAAAATTTATTGCTTGAAAAATTTTTCGATCACTGCTAAAAAACACACACATTTTACATTATTTTAAAATAAATCAAAATTCGTAATTTTTAAAACTTACGAAAAATATTTGTCTCCGAATTATCTTCTACGATACTCAAAATTTTCGTTCTTAAATACAAAATTCTTTCGCAAAATTTTGAAGTATCAATTCGCATATCAAATGTTTTTCGAAATCAAAACAATTTCTCTTCAACAACCGAAACGTAAATTCGTAAAGGAAATTGCTTAAAGTACGAATCAAACATTATTAACGAAGTTTGTCACTTGTGAAGCATTTTTACCATTTCGATTCCAAACTTTCACGAAGATCCTACCAATCAACTACAGATGGATGCTTACTCACTCTGAAATGATGTTCGCCCTCCAATTCTACGAAGAGGCGAATACACCGTTTAAAGAAGCCGATTCTTGAACTTTTTGGAAACTAAAGATCAAGCGAGCAATTTGATAGCTTCTCATCAAGAAGGTCCCGCTCAATTTTGGCTCATCGAAGAAGGCAATGCCACCAATAATCCTCCCATTCCCGCAATTAGAAGACTCAAAATACCTAGTGAATACACCGAGGGGGAGCGATTAAGAGCAAAAGCGGATTTAGGAGCCAAAACTTTCCTAATGCAAGGAATTCTTAACGACATCTATATGCAAATACATAGTATATCTAATGCAAAAGCTATGTGGGATGAACTCCACAAAATGATGCAAAGAACCGAAGTCGGAGTCAAAGCCAAGAAAGCCAATATTCTCACGGCCTACGACTCATTCAAAGCAAAGTCGGAGGAAAATGTTTATGAACTCTATCAACGTTATCTAACTCTTCTCAATAAAATGAGGAAGATAGAAATTTTCAAGACCAACATGAAGGTCAACATCCGATTTCTCTCTTCTCTTCAACCGGAGTGGAAGAAAGTATCCATGCAAATCCGTCAAGATAAGGATTTAGACGAAATGGATATCCACGCCGTCTTTGATAATTTCGTTCAACACGAAGAAGATATAAGCGAGATACAAAAAGAACTTAAGGGAAAGCAGATCGAAGACTCTATAGCTCTAGTCTCTGAAAGAAAAACGAGTCGATCTCGCAAGGATAAAAGCATCAAGTTGCCAAGTTCTTCAGAAGATGAAGACGATTCCGAATCGGACTCTGAGCCAAACATGAAGGAGCTCAAGAAACAATTGGCTCTCTTAAGATGATGAGCAAATTTTTTTATAAAAATAAATCCTCCTCTTCCGCAAATAGACTTCAGACATCATACTCCAAGCACAAGGAAAGACCGGCTGAGTCATCAGAATCTAAAAACGCCAACGAACCACAAAAGTGCTATACTTGTGGTAAGATAGGGCACTTCGCCAGAGAATGCAAACTTCCCAAGAAAAAGGACGTCAACTACTACTCCAAAAAATTCCAACTAACTAAACAAAAAGAGGCTGGAGTAACTCTGATGGCGGAACAAGAGCATTGGCTCGAAGATACCACATATTCTGAAGACGAAAATCTTGCTCTAATGGCGTACCATGACGACGCCTCAAACGATAATTCATCAAGGAGGTCAGATGATGAAGAAAAAGCATCCATATCATCACAAGAGGTAACGATGCCTAATTCTACATTATTAAACATGTTAGAATCTTTACAAATTAAGTATTCTAACATGAAGAATGAGCGAAAGAGCAAAAAGGAATTAGAAGAAAGACTAGCCCTTAGTGAAAATAATTTTCAAAAGCAATTAGATAGAACAATTCACTTAGATAAACTCTTATCTAATGCTAAAGAAATCATAACTAGTCTTGAATCTAGGATAGCTACCTCTGAAATAAAAATAAATGACCTTAGTAAGACTTTTAGCGATTGTCAGAGAGACTAAGAAATTTCTAGAAATAATTTTAAGGAAATCTCTGATGAACGTAAGAAGCTTTACTCTAGGATTAAAACTTAAGACGATCTTCTAACAAAAAGGGGGCAAACAGATCAGACAATATTTCTAAATCAACCTCTTGATATAGAATTTTATAATCCTAAAGAAGGCTTAGGTTTTAACAATCCCTGTAACTTGAAAAAGGTCAATGTCAAACAATTATATGATATCAAGTATATGAGATTAGGATTAACTTCTCTAATGGCCTTTACTAACTCTTCTGAAATAAATGCCTTAGAAGAATCTAAACGAAAAGTCACTAATAAGACTGATATCCCCTTTGACTACACCGAATTGAATAATAGTTACAAGATACGAGAAATTAGCCTGTGTAGTGACTATAATTCAATATATCCTTTAAAAGATCTTCCTAAAGTTCAGGAAGAAAATAATGATCATTTTCATAATTCTACTTTCTGTTATATTCCTACTATTATTAAGAAAATAGCTAATTTAAATGCTCCCTTAGAAACAGAAAGAAAGAATTTCAAAGCTGATGAGAATGAGCTTTTATTAGAGATTTATAATCTGAAAACTTCCTCAATTTTAAAATCTTGTCCTCATTTTACTTTGAAAGAAAAATCATTAATTAAGGACAAGATCAAATCTAAGAAAACACCTCCCATTATTTTAAAAGAAGATAAATCTTCTTTAAAAAGCATAAAGGGAGGAAAAAAGTCCTTAAATGCTTCAAAAAGGAAAAAGACATTTACTAACTCTTTTTCTACTCCTTCCACAGGTAGAGTAGAAAAAGAGATGAATCAAGCAAATGACAGAGTGTTTGGAATAGAATTTTAGAAGAAAATAATAGAAAAGATTTATTTTCAAAATTTTCTTTTGTATCAACCGTTTCTAATTTTAATGTTGTTGCTTCCACTTATGCGTTAAAGCCTATTAATTTTGAAAGCACAAATTTTAAAATCGGCTCTACTTCTAAAAACATAACCCATCATTCTAAGAAAAATGCAACTATTAAGTCTCGTAGGAAACAAGATTCGGCTATAAAGAAAGCTTATAGCTCGATACATTCTTGTCCTTATTTAAGGTATCCGGTCAAAGTACACTCAGCCAAACACCTTAAGAGACTAGCTAGAGAAACGATTTTCTCATGCACTAAGATTAATAAGACATTTGTCCGCGCTGAAATTAACCTCCCATGTAAGGTTCAACCTCAATGGGTTCCCAAGACACCATCTAGGCCAATGCAAGCCCAAAAGGCCAAATTGCCTAAAGAGGTACCACTTAAACCAACTAATACCAAGTTGGTTTTGGTACCTAAAAGCATAAATGGTTTACGAACCAAAAATGAACAAACTTTACCTACCAAATCTGCTAATCCGAGAGGACCCATTTCTAAGTGGGTACCTAAGTCTCTCTAAATTTTTCTATGCAGATCCATCATGTGTAGTATTTAGATTCCGGTTGCTCCACACACATGACGGGAAATCAAGAACTGTTGAGCAACTACCAAGACCGTTAAAACGGAAAAGTCATATTTGGCAACAACGACTCAGCTCCAATACTAGGCTTTGGAGATATTCTACTGCAGAATCTGGCGTCTAAAGATGTCTCTTACGTCCAAGGTCTTAAACACAATCTGTTCAGCATAGGACAATTATGTGACAAAGGATTTCAAGTGGTGTTTTTACTTGATCAGTGCAGAATATTAAATAGTTAGAATCAATAGCTTCTAACAGGATCACGAAGATCAAATCTATACACCATCAATCTGACAACTGTTCGACCTTCGACAGCTGTTTGCCTCATCTCACAGACTACAATCAAGAGGAACAACTTATGGCATCAACGTCTGTCTCATCTAAATCTCAAAGCTCTACACAATCTCTCTATCAAAAAGTTGGTACACGGTCTACCAACGATTTCCATACATCAAGCGCATAATTATTCGGCTAGTTAAATGGGACAAATGAAGCGAGAATCACACAAACTCAAGAAAGTTGCTTCTACATCCGAACCCGAGCTTATAGGCGTGTTGGCACAAAGTCAACAACTTCTACCTCAAAGTCAAGAGAAGCAATTCCCGCTGACCTAGAAGATTTGGATTTTCTATTTGAACATTTTTATCGGAACGAGTCTCAAATGCCTGCTTCGTCTCATTCTATACCTACAAATGCAGATGAGGAAATTCCTTCCAATTCAACCTCAGAATTGAATTTCCCAACTACGACTGATCAGCCTATCAATTCAGGATGTCTCGATCTAGAAATCAAAGAGGGATCTACTCGGTTCTTCCTCATGAACGGAAATGGACTCGAGCTCATCCTATTAACCAAATAATCGGTGATCCTCCAAGTGGAGTACGCACTAGGACGTCTACACAAAGCGGATTATTAGCATGCTTCTTAAGCCAAAACGAACCAATCAAGGTAGTCGAAGCCCTTAAAGACCCGGATTGGGTAATCGCGATGCAAGATGAACGCAACCAATTCGAGCGTCTACGAGTTTGGACATTAGTTCCTCGACTGCAAGGCAAAACAATAATTGGAACTAAAGGGATTTTCAAGAATAAGAAGAACGAGAACGGTGAAGTAATCAGGAATAAAGCACGACTCGTAGCCAGGGGTACAATCAATAAGAAGGAATTGACTACGACGAGACGTATGCTCTGGTTGCACGTATCGAAGCAATTCGATTATTTCTAGCATACACGGCTCATAAAGACTTCAAAGTTTATCAAATGGATGTTAAAACCGCATTCCTCAACCGTGTGTTAAAAGAAGAAGTCTACGCCGCTCGACCCGACGGGTTCGTGCACGAGAATCATCTCGATCATGTCTATCGATTGGACAAAGCTCTTTATGGACTAAAACAAGCGCATCGTGCTTGGTATGATGTCATAAGCGAATTTTTAGTCAAGTCCAACTTCATAAGAGGCACCATCGATACGACACTCTTCATCAAAAGAAAAGGCAAAGACCTAATGATCTTTGAAGTTTACGTTGATGACATCATCTTCGGCTCGACGAATGAACGTCTCTGTCAAAAATTTGGTGCTCATGAAGACCAAATTCGAGATGAGCTTAATGGGAGAACTCCAATTATTTCTTGGACTACAAGTAAAGCAACTCGAAGATGGAATCTTCATCATTCAAACCAAATATATCCGAGATATTCTGAAGAGATTTAATCAAGACAAGAGCACAAGGATGAATACTCACATATCAACAAACTGCAAATTGGATGTTGATCCGTCTGGCAAGGCAGTCAACATCACAACCTATCGGAGCATTATCGAATCTCTTCTTTACTTGACGTCCAGCCGACCCGACATCATGTTCGCCACTTGTCTATGTGCTCGTTTTCAAGCTGACCCAAAAGAGTCTCACATGCATGCAGTCAAGCGAATTCTATGCTATCTCAAAGAAACTCCCAACTTAGGGCTATGGTATCCTAAAGATACTGATATTAGATTAATTGGCTATACTGACGCTGATTATGCAGGTTGTCAAATGGACAGAAAAAGCCACGTCTGGCGGAGCACAATTTTTAGGCGAAAAGTTGGTTTGCTTGTCCTCAAAGAAGCAAAATTGTGTGTCAACCTCGACGGCCGAGGCGGAGTACGTCGCGGCTGCCAGCTGTTGCTCGCAAGTTCTTTGGATGCGGACACAACTATGCGATTACGGGTTTGAATTTAATAACATTCCCATTTACAGTGATTCTCAAAGTGTTATTGCCATTACTAGCAATCTTGTTCACCATTCAAGCACGAAACACATAGATATTCGCTATCATTTTATAAAAGATCATGTAGAAAAAGACACTAAAGATATGTATTTTGTAAAAACGGAGCTTCAACTTGCCGACTTATGCACTAAGGCATTGGATGAAAAACGATTTCAATTCCTTATTGCTAAGTTAGGCATGTTGAATCTCAATCTTACTAGAAAAGTGCTTTACATGCTCTATTATGCTTCTATATGATATTCTATGTGCTTCCTTATATTCTTTGATTATCTTGCGTGACTCTATCCTTCAAATTTTTTTACAAAGAAAAAGAAAAATTAAATTGTATATAAATATAATAGTATTTAATAAAATTAAAAAAAATGGGGGATGACGATAATTTTGCCTATTTTGAAATACTCACAAAAATATTTCTTTGATATATGATTAAATACTTTGTCTAAAAATTCATGTGACTTTCTCTTATTCAAAGAGCCTAGTTTGTTTCACTAGACAAAAAGCCCATCATATATGTGAGAAAGTCTAGTCATATTGAGTGTGTCACACTTCAAATGACTATCTTTTGGTTTGTACTTCATAGCTTCATTCTTGCTTTTGTGTTGTTTTGTCATGAAAAAGATAAGGGCAACTTGGGAAATTCCTCAATATGCCCAAATTATAAATCCTTTACTTTTAACTCTAGAAATCAACTTTGAGCCTTCTCCGACTTTCGTTTTCTTATGACACCCGATCAAGCCTTCAACATTATTCCTAAGTTTCGGGGTTGCTCAATCAAGAAAAAGAGGGGGAGAAAAAGAGATACGAGTCTCAATCATTATAAAAGAGAAACACGGATTTCGCTGTGAACTTCTCCTAAATAATCTCGTATACTCCTAGAAGAGAAGCACCTCGAAGTGAACTTCTCCAACGATAATCTAGATCTTATAAATAGAGAAAACGAGAAGAGAAGCACGACCTTAGGTTCGAATTCCGTAATTGTGGAACTTTCGAAAGGAACACAGTCTCGACCCAAAAAGTTCTTATCTCTCAAAGCTTTGTAAAGAAGACAAGACTCATCTTGAGCAAGCACCAGAAGAAAAGAAAAGCTAAAGGATCAGAAATGAATTTCAAAGATGGCCTTTGGAATTGAAGAATTTTTAAGCTCACTAATCCTCAAAATTATTCTACTAGTCAGAGCCTAAAAATAATCCCTTCAAAGTCCCTTTGATTCAAAATGATGACCTTTCACTTAGTAAGTTGATTAAATATGCTACGATAACAAATTAATTGTTATAAACTTGTCGTGATGATATGTGAAGAGAATTTAAAGTTGTGCTTTGTAATTTTATTATCCTTGTAATTAGGGGCGTAATTAGTAGTTTTGATAGTGTAGGACCAAATAGTAAATATACCATGTAAATAGGTATAAATACAATGTACACTATCAAAATAACTCACAAGTTCATTTTTCAGAAAATCACAAGTATTGAATTCATATTTTAACGAGAGAGAATACGATCGAGAATCTCGAAAATCTAACAACCTCTCTCAAGATCTTCAACGCGGATATTCGACCGAACGTAATTCGTAAGATTTCTTATTCGAATACCGCGAATTGATGCTTAGATTGCTTGTTGATTGATGAATTAGGACCTAACAATTGGTATCAGAGCAGATCGTGATTGATTTCTGATTGAATTCTCGATTTTAAGATCAAAATAACTTTCCAGATTTTTCGATCGAAAAACTTACGTGACTTGTATTTTGATCAATATGCTTAATGTTTGCGAATTTTGTTGATGATCTTGCTGATTAAGTGATAGATTATATGTTAGGAAAGATTTACGTACTGATTCAATCGCTTAGAACGTCATATTAATTCAGATTTTCGATTTAGATCGATATTTGCGTTTGCGATTAAGTTTTGATTTCGATTAGATTTTCGTAATATTTGATATATTTTGCTGTAAAACGTGGTTAATCTTGTGTTTGCTCATATTAAGAACGAAAAAACAAGTGACTATCCAGAATTTCATCACCTAACTTGAACATCTCGGTTGACTCTGGAAATTTCACTGTTACATTGAACTTTGTTGTTCTTCGATCGGATTTTCGATCGAAAAACTTGGCTCGAAAATTAATTTTCTAATAAGTTTGCAGCAGAGAAATTTTTCGATAACAAACACTGCTCTCGTGTGTTTTACTCAAATTTAAGACTCGAAAAACATTATTTCGATAATTAGTTTTTCGATTCATATATAAATATTTTTTTTCGAGCGTAATAAAG
This sequence comes from Linderniella brevidens, assembly GCA_004919715.1. Classification (NCBI taxonomy): domain Eukaryota; kingdom Viridiplantae; phylum Streptophyta; class Magnoliopsida; order Lamiales; family Linderniaceae; genus Linderniella; species Linderniella brevidens. The sequence continues at coordinate 45,484 of SWDC01000149.1, forward strand.
CGTATTTTTTTCGAAAAATAAATATCTAATTTTGACTCGAAAAACTTGTAATGGTAAAACAAGTTTTCGATCTCAAGATTTTCGATCATCTAAATTTTCGAGTAAAAATTTAGCGAAAACATATTTCGATCGAATAATTCACACTCGAAAAACTTTGAGTCAAACTTAACAAAATTTTTCGATCACTCTTAATTTTTCGATTACAAATTTTTTGATAAAAGTTTTTTAGATCAACAATTATTTGACAAACTATTTTTCGACGGGAAATTTACTCTGCAAAACTTTTATGTTCGAAAAATAATTTTCGATAAATACAACGTAAAACTTATACAATCGAAAATCTTTTTCGATCATAGGTTCGAATTTTTTTAATCGAAAACTTTATTGTTCGAAAATCTTTTCGGTCACTGCTCAAACACGCACACATTTTACACTATTTTGAAAGAAATCAAACTTCGTAATTCTCAAAACTTACGAAAAATATTTGTCTTCGAATTATCTTCTACGATACTCAAAATTTTCCATATTAAAAATCAAAATTCATTAGCAAAATTTTGATGTATCAATTCTCATATCAAATATCTTTCGAAATCAAAATAATTTCTCTTTAACAACCGAAAAATAGATACGAAAGGAAAATTGTTTAAAGTACGAATCAAACATTACTAACGAAGTTTGTCACTTGTGAAGCAATTTTCATTATGATTCCAAACTTTCACGAAGATCCAACCAATCAACTACAAATGGATGCTTATTCGCTCGGAAACGACATCCGCCCTCCAATTCTACGAAGAGGCGAATACACCGTGTGGAAAAGCCGATTCGTGAACTTCTTGGAAACAAAAGAGCAAGCTACAAATTTGATAGTTACTCTTCAAGAAGGTCCCGCTCAATTTTGGCTCATCCAAGAAGGCGATGCCACCAATACTCAAAATTCCTAGTGAATACACCGAGGGGGAGATATTAAGAGAAAAAGCAAATTTAGGAGCCAAATCTTTCCTAATGCGAGGAATTCCTAACGACATCTATATGCAAATAGATAGTCTATCTAGTGCAAAAGCTATGTGGGACGAGCTTCACAAGATGATGCAACGGACCCAAGTTGGAGTCTAAGCCAAGAAAGCAAATATTCTAACTGCTTACGACTCATTCAAAGCCAAGTCAGAGGAAACCGTTTATGAACTCTATCAACGCTATATAACTCTTCTTAATGAGATGAGGAAGATAGATATCTTCAAGACCAACATGGAGGTCAACATCCGATTTCTTTCTTCTCTTTAACCGGAGTGGACGAAAATATCCATGCAAATCCGTCAAAATAAGGATTTGGACGAAATGGATATCCACGCCGTTTTTTTATAATCTCGCCCAACACGAGGAAGATATCTGCGAGATACAAAAAGAACTTAAGGGCAAGCAGATCGACGATTCTATAGCTCTTGTTTCTGAAAGAAAAACAAGTCGATCTCGCAATGATAAAAGCATCAAGTTGCCAAGTTCTTCAGAAGATGAAGACGAATCTGAATCGGACTCCGAACCCGATATGAAGGATTTCAAGAAACAATTGGCTCTCATTTCTAAAATGATGAGCAAAAAGTTCTACAAAAGGAAATCCTATTCCTCGGCAAATAGACTCGGACATCAAGCTCTAAGCACAAGGAAAGACCGGCTGAGTCCTCAGAATCTAAACGCCAAAGAACCACAAAAGTGATATAAATGTTGTAAGATAGGGCACTTCGCTAGAGAATGCAAACTTCCCAAGAAAAAGGACGCCAACTACTACTCAAAAAAATTCCAGCTCACTAAACAAAAAGAGGCTGGAGTAGCACTGATGGCCGAACAAGAGCATTGGCTGGAAGGCACCACAGATTCTGAAGACAAAAATCTCGCTCTAATGGCATACCTCGAAGACCCCTTAAGTGATAACTCTTCAAGAAGGCCTGACGACGACGGCGATAAAGCATCCTCTTCATCACAAGAGGTAACAATGTCTCAATCCACATTATTAAACATGTTAGAATCATTACAGATTAAGTACTCTAACATGAAAAATGAGCGGAAAAGAAGTAAGGAATTAGAAGAGAGACTAGCTATTAGTGAAAACAATTTCCAAAAGCAATTAGATAAGAAAATTCATTTAGAATTTTCTCTTATCTAACGCTAAGGAAAAAATATCTAGTCTTGAATTAACCATAGCTACCTCTGAGACTAAAGTCAAGGACCTTAATACGATTCTTATCGATTGTCAGAGAGATTTGGAAATTTCTAAAAATAATTTCAAAGAAATCTCTTACGAACGTAAGAAACTTTATTCAAGGATTAAAACCTTGGTAATCTTCTAAAAAAAAGGGGACAAACGGATCAAACTATATTTCTAAATCAACACTTGATATAGAATTTTATAATCCTAAAGAGGGCTTAGGTTTTAACAATCCCTGTAACTTGAAAAAAGTCAATGTTAGACAATTATATTATATCAAGTATATGGGATTAGGTTTAACTTCTCTAATGGCATTTACTAATTCTTCCGAAATAAATGCCTTAAAAGAATCTAAACGACAAGCCACTGATAGGACTAACATTCCTTTTGACTACACCGACTTGAATATTAGTTCCAAGAGAAGGGATATCAACTTGTCTAGTGATTATAATTCATTATATCCCCTAGAAGATTTTTCTACAGACAAGGAAGAAAATAATGATCATTTTAAAAATTCCACTTTCTGTTATATTCTAGCTGTTATTAGGAAAATAGCTGATTTAAACGCTTCCTTAGAAACAGAAAGAAAGATTTTCAAAGCTGAAAAGAATGAGCTTTTACTGGAGATTTCTAATCTCAAAACTTCCTCTACTTTAAAAACTTGTCCTGATTTTACTTTGAAAGAAAAATCATTAATTAAGGACAAGATTACATCTAAGAAAACACCTTCCATTGTTTTTCAAAATATTTTAAAAGAAGATAAATCTTCTTTAAAAATAGTAAAGGGAGGAAAAGAATCCTTAAATGCTTCAAAAAGGAAAAAGACTCTTTCAAACTCTTTTTCTACTCCATCCACAGGTAGAGTAGAAAAAGAGATGAAGCATGCAAAGGAAAGAGTGCCTAGGATAGAATTTCAAAAGAAAAATGATAGAAAAGTCTTATTTTCAAAATTTTCTTCTGTATCAAAAACTATGAACACTCGCACGAAGACAGCCGTTTCAAACTTTAATGTTGTTGCTTCCACTTATGTGTTAAAACTTATTAATTTTGAAAGCACAAATTTTGAAATTGGCTCTACTTCAAAAATTATAAACAATCATTCTAAGACAAATGCAACTCTTAAGTCTCGTAAGAAACAAGATCAAACTCTTAAGAAAGCTTATAGCTCTATACATTCTAGTCCTCACCTAAGGTACTCAGTACACGTACATTCAGCTAAACACCTTAGGAGACTAGCTAGAGAAAAGATTTTCTCAAGCAATGAGACAAATCAGTCATTTGTTCGCGCTGAAATTAACCTCCCATGTAAGGTTCAACCTCACTGGGTTCCTAAAACACCACCTAGGCGAACACAAGCCAATAAGGCCAAGTTGCCCAAAGAAGTACCACTTAAATCAACTACTTCTAAGTTGGTTTGGGTACCTAAGCATTCCAATACTTTAGGAACCAAAAATGACCAAACCTTACTTATCAAATCTGTTAATCCGAGAGGACTCATTCAAAAGTGGGTACCTAAATCTCCCTAACCTCTTTCTATGCAGATCCATCATGTGTGGTATTCTGATTGCTCCACACACATGACGGGAAAACAAGAACTATTGAGCAACTACCAAGACCGTTACAACGGAAAAGTCCGTTTGGCAACAATGATTCAGCTCCAAAACTCGGCTTTGGAGACATTCTACTGCCGAATCTTACGATTAAGGATGTCTATTACGTCCAAGGTCTTAAACACAACCTGTTCAGCATAGGACAATTCTGCGACAAAGGATTTCAAGTGGTATTTCTAGCTGATCAGTGCAGAATTTTAAATAGTCAGAATCAAGAACTTCTAACAGGATCACGAAGATCAAATCTCTACAATATCAATCTGACAACAGTTCGACCTTCGACAGCTGTTTGCCTCATCTCACAAACTACAATCAAGAGAAACAGCTTATGGCATCAACGCTTGTCTCATCTAAATCACAAAGCTCTTCACAAACTCTTTGTTAAAAAGTTGGTCAACGGTATACCAACAATCTCTCCTCGTCAAGAGCATCACTATTCGGCTTGTCAAATGGAAAAATGAAGCGAGCATCACACACACTCAAGCAAGTTGCTTCTACATCTCTACCCTTGGAATTACTTCACATGGACCTTTGCGGACCAATGCTACACAAAGTATCAACGGTCGTAAATATGTGTTAGTAATTGTTGACGAACTAAAGATGAGACTGGAGACTTGATAATAAGCTTTGTGAATACAACTCAGAATCTCCTGCAAAAGAAAATCCAAGTAATCAGAACGGACAACGGGACTGAATTCAAGAATCAGCGTCTCAGCAACTTTTATCAATCACTTGGAATTATTCAACAATTCTCAGCCGCAAAAACGCCTCAACAAAATGGTGTCGTAGAAAGGAAGAACCGAAATTTAGTTGAAGCTGCAAGAAAAATGCTCATATACTTCGGTCTCCCTCACTTTCTATGGGCTCAAGCAGTGAGTACGACATGTTTTACTCAAAATAGGACAATTATTCACAAATGCTTCGAAAAGACCCCATATGAGATAAGTAATCAAAGAATCCCGAATATCTCATTTTGCAAAGTATTTGGTTGCAAATGTTTTGTGGCCAACAATCGGGAGCATCGAAGCAAGTTCGATCCGAAAGTATTTGAAGCCATCTTTGTCGGATATTCCTCTACATCCAAATCATATCGCGTCTACCTCAAGTCTTCTCGTACAATTCTTGAAAGCTACAACGTCACCTTTCAAGAAATGACGGATTAGGCTTCTGAACAAAACAGTTCAGAACCCGAGCTTATCGGCATGTTGGCACAAGGTCAACAACTTTCGACAGCTTCTGCCTCAAAGTCAAGAGAAGCAATTCCCGCCGACTTGGAAGATTTAGATTCACTGTTTGAACATTTTTATCGGAACGAGTTTTCAAATGCCTGCTTCCTCAACTTCTGCCTCTACGGAAGAAATTCCAATTGAGACTCCCAATCCTCAGACTCTAACAAATGTTCAAGAATCTCCTAATTCTGAATCTTCAACAAGTACTGCAACTCCTACAAATGCAGATGAAGAAATTCATTCCAATTCAACCTCAGAATTGAATTTCCCAACTGCGAATGATCAACCCATCAATTCAGGATGTCTCGATCTACAAACCAACGAAGAATCTACTTTGGTTATTCCTCATGAACGCAAATGGACTCGAGCTCATCCTATCAACCAAATCATCGGTGATCCGTCAAGTGGAGTACGCACTAGGACGTCCACTCAAAGCGGCTTATTCACATGCTTCTTAAGCCGAAACGAACCAATTAAAGTAGCCGAAGCTTTTAAAGACCCGGATTGGGTAATCTCAATGCAAGATGAACTCAACCAATTCGAGCGTCTATAAGTTTGGAAGCAATTCGACTATTTTTAGCATATGCTCATATGCTCCGGTGGCACGTATCGAAGCAATTTGACTATTTTTAGCGTACGCGGCTCATAAAGACTTCCAAGTCTATCAAATGGATGTTAAAACCGCCTTTCTAAATGGCGTATTAAAAGAAGAAGTCTACGTCGCTCAACCCGATAGCTTCGTGCACGAGAACCATTCAAATCATGTCTATCGATTGGACAAAGCTCTTTATGGACTAAAACAAGCCCCTCGTGCTTGGTATGATGTCCTAAGCGAATTTTTAGTCAACTCTAACTTCATAAGAGGCACCATCGATACGACACTCTTCATCAAAAGACAAGGCAAAGACCTGATGATCGTTCAAGTTTACATTGATGACATCATCTTCGGCTCGACAAATGAACGTCTCTGTTAGAAATTCGGTGAACTCATGAAGACCAAATTTTCTATGAGCTTAATGGGAGAACTCCAATTCTTTCTTGGACTACAAGTAAAGCAACTCGAAGAAGGAATCTTCATCAGTCAAACCAAATATATCCGAGATATTCTGAAGAGATTTAATCAAGACAAGAGCACACCACTCCCATCTCAACAAACTACAAATTGGATGTTGATCCGTCTGGAAAGGCAGTCAACATCACACTCTATCGGAGCATTATCGGATCTCTTCTCTACTTAACGTCTAGCCGACCCGACATCATGTTTGCCACTTGTCTATGTGGTCGTTTTCAAGCTGACCCAATGGCGTCCCACATGCAAGCAGTCAAGTGAATTCTACGCTATCTAAAATGAACTCCCAACTTAGGCCTATGGTATCCAAAAAATATTGATTTTAGATTAATTGGCTATACTGACGCTGATTATGCAGGTTGTCGAATGGACAGAAAAAGCACGTCTGGCGGAGCACAATTTTTAGGCGAAAAGTTGGTCTACTGGTCTGGTCCTCAAAGAAAAAAAATTGTGTGTCAACATCGACGGCCGAGGCGGAATACGTCGCGGCTTCCAGCTGTTGCTCGCAAATTCTATGGATGCGGACACAACTACGCGATTACGGGTTTGATCTTAATAACATTCCCATTTACAGTGATTCTCAAAGTGTTATAGCCATTACATGCAATCTTGTTCATCATTCACGCACGAAACACATAGATATTCTTTATCATTTTATAAAAGATCATGGAGAAAAAGGCACTATAGATATGTATTTTGTAAAAATGGAGCTTCAACTTGTCGATTTATTCACTAGGGCATTGGATGAAAAACAATTCTAATTCCTTATTGCTAAATTAGGCATGTTGAATCTCAATCTTACTTGACATGTACTTTACATGCTCTACAATGCTTCTATTTGATACTCTATGTGCTTCTCGATATTCCTTGATTATCTTGCGTGAAACTATCTTTCAAATTTTTTTAATAGTATACATAAAGTAATAATAAAAAAATGAGGGATGACGATAATTTTGCCTATTTTGAATTACTCACAAAAATATTTCTTCGATATATATACTTAGTTTTTTGCCTAAAAAGTCACATCACATTCTTTTCTTCAAAGAGCTTCGTTTGTTTCACTAGACACAAAGCCACATCATATATGTGAGAATTTGAACCTCAATATTTTTTTATCTTGAGTGTATCACACTTCAAATGACTATTCTTTAGTTTGTACTTCGTAGCTTCATTCTTACTTTTGTGATTATCTCATCATGAAAATGATAAGGGAATATTAGGAAATTCCTCACTGAGCCCAAATTATAAATCCTTTAATTTTTCCCTTAGAAATCCCCTTTTGGGCCTTCTCCGACATTCTTTTTCTTCATTCTATCAAACCCAATTGAGCCTTCAACCTTATTCATATGATTCAGGGTTACTCAATCAAGAAAAAGAGGGGGGGAGCAAAAGAGATGCACATGATGAATTTCTCAATCATTATAGAAGAGAAACACGAATCTCGCTGTGAACTTCTCCTAGATAATCTCGTATACTCCTAGAAGAGAAGCACCTCGAAGTGAACTTCACCAACAATAATCTAGATCTTATAAAATAGAGAAAACGAGAAGAGAAGCACGGCCTTGGGTTCGAATTCCATAACTGTGGAACCTTCGAAAGGAACACGGTTTCGACCCAAAAAGAAGTTATAATTTCTCAAAGTTCTGTAAAGAAGACGAGACTCATCCTGAAAAGAAAAGCAAAAGGAGCAACACAAAATTTCACAAAAGGGCCCCTGGAACTGAAGAATTTTTTTTTAAGCTCACTAACCCAAATTTCCTACTCCATTAGTCAGAGCCTAAAAATAATCCCTTCCAAGTCCCTTTGATTCAAAATGATGAACTTTCACTTAGTAAGTTGATTAAATACGCTACGATAACAAATTAATTGATATTTTTTTGTCGTGTTGATATGAGTGATATATCTGCTAAATATTTCCATGATAAAAATAAATTGAGTGGTATGAGCGAAACTTGCGAGAGTTGTCGAAGTGATTCATACTATGATCTTAGATTATTAAGTCTAGTTACATGATTTTTTGGCAAAATATTATTTTATATGTCATAAGAATTTTTTGTGTAATAGTGTTTAAAATGTCCAATCCGACCCCAAAACAAAAATATATTTTTTAAATTTTTTATTGAAAATATCATTCGCACATTTTAAATGCATTTAATACATGCATTGGCTCAGAATTGATAAAATGTGAAATTTGTTGAAAAACGCAAAATTTTATTGAATCTATGCTAAATTGTTTAAAATGCGTTACTTGTCCTTAAATAGTAAATTTTCATATGCCAAATTGTACTAAATATGTGCATAAAATGCCGAAAAGTTAAATCGGTCAAATGTTGAGGGGTGGTTTTATATGAGAATTTGTTATTATCTCATATATGATTTACTTATAAAACATGACTTCTAACATTTTTTCTAAGCATCACAAAAAATTTAGAGCTCATCCGAGGAGTCAAATGTTGAATTTCATCAACATTAGGAGAAAATTTCAACTCTTTCAGAAATACAGGGAGTATTATGCAATTTATTTTTTGGGTTAATCCATAAAAGATTAAATTCTTGTTTAATCAGACATGAATTTTAACTAAAAGCCCAAAATTTTTTACGGCCCAATGTATTTTTACCTTACCCGATCGTAAAGTATTAATACATCTTTATCGATTAAAAAACTCACTCACACGCAACTCATTACCATCGAAAAACTTTTCGACTTCTAAAAAGTACACTTCGATCTCCGGCGATATTCACCCAAAAATCATCTTATCTCTGAGTTTTCTTCCTTAACTCGCCCATTTCGAAGGTACAAACACGTTTAGAATCATTTTCCGTTCAAAAACATGCGATTTACAAGCAGTTTCACGAAAACATTTGAAGAAATTTCATATTCATACTTTTTCGACTAAAACCGATTTCAAACTTTCAAATCAACATGTTTAGACTCGACCTTTTGGGTTAAAATCATGATATTCGGATTCGCAACTGTTTTCTGAACGTTCCGAGCCCAGATTAACTCATGATTTACCCAGCAATCGAAGCTTACGTTTCACGCGTTTACTATTTGATTTGAAAATTTTTCGATCGAATAACTTTGTATCGCAAACAGTGTCGTCGCAGACTTACTCAGCGAAAAACTATTGTTTTCCATAACATTTTATTCGATCGTAAAAGTCATCGGCGAAAACTTGAGTTATTCGACACATTTTTATTCGATCGCAAAATTTAACTATCGAATAAATTGTCACTCGAATAAAAACACGCTGAAAAAGACTTGGAAATTTTTTTTCAAGACTTAGAAAATTTTCGATCACAAAAATTAACTATCGAATAAATTTCCGATCGAATAAAAACACGCTTCTAAGACTTTGTCAATTTTACAAATCCTTCAACATTTTTCACTAAGTCTTTCGAACATAAACCTTAGTACATACAATTTTCTCTAAAGTCATTCTTAATCCCGTTTATTCGCATATGAAAATTTATCAACTAATGAACTTTATGTTATTCTTTACAGATATGGAAACTCCAAATTATCCTCACATATATCCTTCATCATGCTTCATGACAGTTCATGACAACAATTATCAACTGGATCTTACGACATTCCGGTGCCCGGATGAAGTCATCATCTCCATCCTTAAAGGACACCCACTATGGCCAACTTTAGCGATGACGGCCTCCGTACCGATGGGCTACCTTCAACAATTCTGGGGACTTATGGAGAGCTATGTAGTCGGAAACAACGTGGAATATACAACACAAATAAACAGAAGACACGTCGTTCTGAACCGCAATCTGATGGCCATGGTGCTCAATCTTCCGCACTACGAAACCTATGATTAACTTCTAACAGACGCGGAGATCATAGCGGATATGCTCCGGATGGGATACAAGCCCCCACTGCCCAAATTGGCGAGTTTCCAAAACAATGGAATTCCCCATCCGTGGAAGACATTGTTCGGCATTATCAACAAATGCCTCTCCCCAAAACACTCTGGTTTCGACAAGGCGAACGGGAACATCCTTTGCATCTTTCAAGGAGTGATCTTCTCAAAGAAGTATGACGTGGCCCGCCTAATTTGGAATGATCTAGCGGACCAGATACGTCAAAGGGAGACCAAGTCGAAGGCCAAGTTTCTCCCCTATGTACGGTGGTTCCCGGTGCTGATCCACACTTCATGAAAATCTATCCAGAGATACCGAACCGAGACTACCACCAGTTGGGGAATACACTCCGCCCACGCTTAGATTTTTTCACAACCCGAAGGCCGCCGATCTAGCACTCCAACCAATGCTGATCCCATTCGAGCTGCTCCGACTAGCTGATCCAACTGAAGAGGCATACCAAAACTACTGTCAAAACAACTCCATCACGGAGGAGATGGTACGAGCCTTGGACCCAGCTCCGGCACCTTCTCAAAAGGAATCACTGGTGGAAACAACGGCGCCCGAAGCCACGACTCTGGAGATTGAGACACCGGCCTTCGAGCCCGAAGGTGTTCCTCGAGATGTTTTTCCTGAGGCCACTCACTCAGATGAAGCCTAGAGACTCCAAAGAAGGGGCTCTCGCCGACCGCACCTCTCGGCCCCGTCTGTATCGCCTTCAATCATACCGGCTTCTGTACAAACACCTCCACCACCAACGGATCAGCAAACTACACAGATTTCAATTGAATCTGTTTCAACACCCATAGAGGTGATACCTATTGTATCATCTCAAGGATTGGGTGGAAGTCCTATTGGACCCCCGACATCTTCGGAGCCAACAATAGGCCAACCCATCGAAGTGGTGACTTCAGGGTTGACAACGGATGTCCCAGGACGTTCCTGACAATCAAGACCTACTCAAGGCGGCAGATCGAAAACATTTTTTGATGTTGTGACAGTGGAGTGCCTCGCTGGCCCCACTCCACCACTGTTCGAGACGGAGCAACGATTACAAGACGCACTTTCCACAGCTCTATCTTCTCTAGAAGATCGTCTGATGGACCGAATCCTCCAAGCTTTAGAGACTTCCCGAAGAGATACCGGGAAAACACCAGTCTCCGAAGCTGCTCCGACCGACACCCAAACTACCCCCGTCTCCTCACCACCTCTCACCACCACCTTCCACACCCCAATACAACCTATCCTCGCCACCTCAACTCCATCATCTTAACTAATAAACCCCTATACAATCCCGATCACCCAGCTCTGCAATATACTCATCTCCCGCCTCCTCGCCTTAGAAACCAGGACTCCCGATGAGGAGAGTCTCTAAAAAAGGCTGGTAGATGAACCAGAGCCGCCAGCACAAACAAGGTGCCGAGAAGAAAGCTCCCGCACCAAACAAAAACATGACGATCCCGATCGGAGTGGCATCCCAACTGATCAACGGAAGAAAAATTTTAGGGACAAGCCATCGATTCTCCAACTCATCGGAGTATCGCATACGATCGGAAGATACCCAACCCCTATCTACATCATTGAGCGAGCTGACAGCAACCGCACTCGAGAGGAGATAGATGAAAGCTATCTCCCTTTTCTTCCACCGTATGAGGTCTACCATCTGTATCAGATGTACAAAAGAAAATACCAAACGCACTCCGGATATATCAAGACTGAAGGACTCGAGGGACTGAAGAGATTCATGGTGCGGTAGATCAAGTATCACACCGCACACGCCCTTCAAATCGCTTTAGAGAACAATATGAAGAAGGTCAACATGGAATCTCCGCTCATGAAGGGCTTCCCACTCAACAATTTTCCCGAGAACTACATCTTCGAGAAACCTGGTCTCGCCATAACCTATCGGAATCCAGTCATTGGAAAGACGAGGGCTATGATGAAGTCAGAGATCCACAAGTTCTATGACCGGACACTAAAATTAGTGAGGAAGAACATTCAAAAAAGATTGGGAGAGATCGCCGAAGAGACAACCTTCAAAGATCTTTATGAAGAAGAGGCTCCACTCTTAAATGAGCTTCTGGATGCGATAAATGAAAGATTGGAGCTGAGGAATGCTGTTCAACGATACGAGACAGTATTGGGATTGCAAAAATCTTTTTACGCCCGACAAGGATAAAAGGAGCTGAAACGAAGACAAGCACAAAGGGGGAGATTGAAGAGAATTTAAAGTTGTGCTTTGTAATTTTATTATCCTTGTATTAGGGGCGTAATTAGCAGTTTTGATAGTGTAGGACCAAATAGTAAATATACCATGTAAATAGGTATAAATACAATGTACACTATCAAAATAACACACAAGTTCATTTTTCAAAAAATCACGAGTATCGAATTCATATTTTACCGAGAGAGAATACGATCGAGAATCTGGAAATCTAACAACCTCTCTCAAGATCTTCAACGCTGATATTCGACCGAACATAATTCGTAAGATTCTTATTCGAATACCGAGAATTCATGCTTAGATTGCTTGTTGATTGATGAATTAGGACCTAACAATATGAGTGATATATCTACTAAATATTTCATGATAAAAATAAATTGAGTGCTATGAGCGAAACTTGCGATACTTGTCAAAATGATTCATACTATGATCTTAAAAAATTAGTTTAGTTACATGATTTGACGACAAATTATTATTTTATATGTCATGAGAACTTTTTGCGTGATAATGTTCAAAATGCCAATCTGACCCCAAAACAATATTTTCAATGACAAAACAGAATTTTATGATCGCACATTTTAAATGCATTAATACATGCATTTGTTCAGAATTGATAATATGCGAATTTGTTTTTTGAAAAACGCAAAATTTTAATGAATATATGCTGAATTGCTTAAAATGCGTTACTTGTACTTAAATAGTAAATTTTCAAATGTCAAATTGTACTAAATATGTGCTGAGATGCCGAAAAGTTAAAACATCCAATTGTTGAGGGGGAGTTTTACATGAGAATTTGTTCTTATCTCATATATGATTTACTTGTAAAACATGACATCTAATATTTTTTTAAGCATCACAGAAAATTTCGAGCTCATCCGAGGAGTCAAATGTTGAATTTCATCAACATTAAGAGATAACTTCATTTCTTTCAGAAATACAGGGAGTATTATGCAATTTATTTTTGGATTAATCCATAAAAGATTAAATTTTTGTTTAATCAGACCTGAATTTTAACTAAAGCCCAAAATATTTTTTTACGGCCCAACGTATTTTTACCTTACCCGATCGTAAAGTATTAATACCACTTTATCGATCGAAAAACTCACTCACACGCAACTCACTTCACTCGAAAAACTTTTCGACATCCGAATACCAACTTCGAACTCACTTTGGCGATTTCAACAAAACCTCTCAATCTTCAGATATTTTCCATATAACACGCCGGTTTCGAAGGTAGAAACACGTTTAGAATCACTTTCCTGTCAAGAACAAACGATTCGCAAACAGTTTCTCAAAAATATTTGCAGAAATGTCATTTTGATACTTTTTCGACTAAAAACGATTTTAAACTCTCAAATCAACGTGTTTAAACTCGACTGTTCGGGTTAAAATCATGATATTTGGATTCCCAACTGTTTTCTGAACGTTCCAAACCCAGATTAACTCTTGATTTACCCAGAAAAAGTTCTTATCGCAAACAGTATCATCGCGAAACTTTTGTTTTCGATAAGTTTTATTCGATCGCAAAACTCAGCGTCGAAAACCTTTTGTTTTCAATATCTTTTAATTCGAGCGTAAAACTTTGCGGCGAAAAACTTAATTTTTCGATTAAATTTTATTTGATCGCAAAACTAAACGGCGAAAACATTAATTTTTTCAATATTCTTTTATTCGATCGCAAAACTACGCGGCGAAAAACTTAAGTTTTTCGACAACTTTTTATTTGATCGCAAAATTACTTAGCGAAAAAGTATTGTTTTCGATAACATTTTATTCGATAGTAAAAGTCATCGGCGAAAACTTGAGTTATTCGACATATTTTATTCGATCGGAAAATTTAACGATCGAATAAATTGTCACTCGAATAAAAACACGATGAAAAGACTTAGAAAATTTTTAAGTTTTTCTCTAAGACTTAAAAAATTTTCGATCGCAAAACTTAACGTTCGAATAAATTCCCGATCGAATAAAAGTACGCTAACAAGACTTGGCAAATTTTTCAACTTTTTCAATAAGTCCTTAGATTATCAAACTTAACACTTAGATAATTTTTAAAATTCTCTAAGTAATCTTTGCCATTCACATTTAACTCAATCTATTCGCATTTGAAATTGTCCATCTAATGAATTTTATTTCATTCTTTACAGAAATGGCAACTCCAAATTACCCACACATCTATCCTTCTGGAAGTTACATAACAGTCCAGATAACAACTACCAGCTGGACCTTGCTATATTCCGGTGTCCGGATGAAGTCATCATCTCCATCCTCAAAGGACACCCACTATGGCCAGCTCTGACAATGACCGCCTCCGTACAAATGGTCTACCTCCAAAAATTTTGGGGACGTATGCAGATCCATGTAGTAAGAGATGACGTGGAATACACGACGTAGATAAATACAACACACGTCGTCCTGAAAAAAAATCTGATGGCCATGGTGCTCGATCTCCCGCACTACGAAAACTATGATCAACTTCCAAAGGACGCGGTGGATGATATGCTCCGGATGGGATACTAGCCCCCGCTGACCAAACTGGCAAATTTTCAAAACAGCGGGATCCCATATGCATGGAGGACCTTGTTCGGCATAATCAATAAATGCATCTCCCCAAAATACTCCGGCTTCGACAAGGGGAACGGAAATATCCCTCACATCTTCCATGGAGTGGTTTTCTCAAAGAAATACGACGTGGCCCATCTGATATGGAATGATCTAGCGGACCAGATACGTCAAAGGGAGACCAAGTCGAAGGCGAAGTACCTCTCATACGTGCTGTGGTTCCCGATTCAAATTTCGCATTTCATGGACGTTTATCCAGAAATCCCGAGACTACCACCGGTTGAAGGATACATCCCACCTCGCCTTCGCTTCTTTCACAACCTGAAGGCAGCCGACCTAGCGCTCCAATCGATGCTGATCCCATTGGAGCTGCTTAGACTAGCTGATCCAACGGACGAGGCCTACCAAGACTATTGTCAAAATAACTCCATCACGGAGGAGATGGTACGGGCCTTGGATCAAGCTCCGACTCCTTTTCAAAGGGAATCTCTCCTCGGACGTTCCGGAATCTCAAGACTTGTTCAAGGCGGCACATCAGACACCTTTTCCGATGTTGTGACAGTGGAGCGCCTCCCTGGCCCCACTCACCGATGATAGTGACGGAGCAATGCTTACAAGAAGCACTCTCCACAACCATTTATTCTCTCGAGGATCGCCTGATGGACAGAATGCTCCAGGCCATTGAGACCTCCCGAAGGGATACCGGGAAAGCACCGGTCTCCGCGGCTGCTCCGTCAGAAGCTCAAACAACCCTAATCTCCTCACCACCTCTTACCACCACCATACACACCCTATCCAACCCACCCTCACCACCCCAACTCCATCACCTTCACTCATCAACCCCTATACCAACCCGATCACCCAGCTTCATGACATTCTCATCTCCCCGACTCCTCGCCTTAGAGACCAGGACCCCCGTTGAGGAGAGTCTCTATAAAAGGCTAATGGATGAACGCGAGCCGCCCAATCAAACAAGGTGCCGAGAAGAAAGCTCCCGCACCAAAAGAAGACATGACGATCTCGATGATCCGGATCGCCATGAGGGGGAGAAAAGGCAACGAACCACACGAAGCGGCCGTGGTTTGAGTCGGGAGCAACCAACAACAACTCAAGAAGCTGGAGGATCATCCTCAAACCCACCAACCACACAACCTACAACCCGCCAACAAACAGCTACATCTCCCACCATATCCCACGCACTACCTCCCTCTCCTACAAATCCAAATCCAATCCCGACCTCTAACCTCCTCCAAGGCCAACCAGAAGCAGTTGTCTACGATCCACATCTAACCGTAGAGGATTATATCTTAAACGAGAAATGGATGACGCAATGGGAACCAGGTGAAGCTGCTCAAGCTCGACTCTCTAACGTCAGATATTTCTTACAACAAGCTTTCGTGGACTTGGTGCTGCTTGAAGATGAAGAACTTCAAGAATACGAGAACTACAATTCTGCTCTCCCAGAACTACCACAAATGATCAATCACAGAGTCGACCTCCTCCCCGCTATCAAAAGGGACAGTCAGAGTCGAGACGTCGTGGGAGAATATCAGGATTGAAGTCCCGTTTATTGAAGATATTAGAAAGCAGATATGGAGGGCTCATGACCGGATAAAGAAGCTCAACGAACTAAACTTACGGGGTATCTCACATTGGGAAGATAGGAAGAAAATGGAGCACATCTTCATGCTCAACTATCTTGGTCCAGATCGAAGTGGCATCCCAATGCATCAACTGAAGAAAAACTTCAGGGATAAGCCACCGATCCTCCATCTCGTGGGGGTTTCGCATTCGATTGGAAGTTTCCTTACCCCAATCTACCACATTGAGCGAGCGGACAGCAACCGCACTCTAGAAGAGATAGATGAGAGCTATCTCCCCTTCCTTCCACCGGATGAGGTCTACCGTCTATATCAGATGTATAAGAGAAAATATCAGACGCCCTCCGGATACATCAAGACTGAAGGACTCGAGGGATTGAAAAGATTCATGGTGCGGCAGATCAAGTATCACACCACACACGACCTTCAAATTGCTATAGAAAATAATATGAAGGTCAACATGGAGTATCCGCTCATGAAAGGCTTTCCACTCAACGATTTTTCCCGAGAACTACATATTCAAGAAACCTGGCCTTGCCATAACTTATCGGAATCCAGTCATTGGAAAGACGAGAGCTATGATGAAGTCAGAAATCCATAAGTTCTGTGACGGGATGTTGAAGCTAGTGAGGAAGAACATCCAGAAAAGATTGGGAGGGATCACTGAAGAGACGATCATCGAGGATCTTTGTGAAGAAGAGGCCCCACTTTTAAATGAGCTTCTGGATGCGATTAATGAGATGTTGGAGCTGAGGAATGATGTTCGACGTGACGAGACAGCATTGGGATTACGGAAATCATTCTACGCCCGTCAAGGATAAATGGAGATGAAACGAAGACAAGCACAAAGGGAGAGATTGATGAGACTTTAGAATTGTGTTTTGTTATTTTGTTATCCTTGTAATTAGGGGTGTAATTAGTAGTTTTCATAGTGTAAGACTAAAATAGTAAATATACCATGTAAATAGGTATAAATACAATGTACACTATCAAAATCAATAGAAGTTCATTTTTCGGAAAAATACAAGCATTGAATTCACATTCTAAGAGAGAGAATATCAATCGAGAAACACTCTCTCCCTCTCTCAAGATCTTCAAAAAATATATTCGATAGAATATTTTGTGAAATTTATCATTCGAATATCTAGAATTCGTGCATGGATCAATTAGTAGTTGATATATGAGGACCTAACAAAAGTTTAGAGAATATTTGAAGATGCGTAGTACATTACAAACAACGATTATAGAGGTGAAATCGATTGAGAAATCTCGAAATACCTTCAACTGTAGGTAGTGCGTGTTCGTTAGCTTGAGAGGTTTAACGTGGATGCTCTTTTCCCAAGGATGATTCACATGATTAATGTTTAGGGTTTTACTCTTTATACTACATTATTAGGCATATAATACTTGGGCCCCCAATAAGCCCATTAAGCTAGAATAACATTAGCCTCTACAAAGAGAATCTAATTAATTTAAATCAAATGCGAGACAAAGACATTAAAAATACATTGGACACGATTTAAAATCTAACAGTCTCCTTCTTAGTTTCCAATCTTCGATTTCAACATCTTCGTCTTTTTCTTCGAGGCGGATGCCTTTTCTGTTTCCAGGCGAATAAGGATATTCATAATCCCAGACTGACCTCATACTGTCATAGGTTGTTCGTAAGAGACAATCTGTCTTGGATCTTCTCTAGTAGTGCCTCGACCAGTGGTTCTTCTTCTACTCCAGAGTGTCTGGAGTGATTCTCGGGTCCTAAAGAAGCAAGGCTCGTCCGAGGCTTTTGAGCGATGATCTTAAGCGTACTATCACAGAACTTTGGGATTTGTGAGACAAACTTCACGTGAGTCCTCTTCTCCTTTGGATGGTAGTAGGTAACTCCCAACTCTAGATGTGTGAATATGTTGTTTTTTGGATAAGGGTCCATCTCTTTTCCCCATGTCTGAAAGTCTTCATGTTGCTCTCGTGATCCATCTGAAAGTCTTCAGCGATATGATAGGTTAAACCCCTCACGGTACCTTTGATTCCTTAGGATGATCTTTTTGTACATGTTGTACATGTTGGAAATTTCATCTGGATGAAGGTTAGGGAGTTCAGCCTCTGTGATCTGGTTCTTCAAGCCATCTACCTGTCGACGACATAGATAGGGGAGGGGTACCTTTCATAGCTGTACTCCACTTCTTCGATGTTCAAGATGTGGTATTTTCTTTTTCGACCTACTTCACGTGCTCTAGTGTCCGCCCCCTTCTTGTGGTTAATTCATAGAGCATGAAGAGATTGTTTAGGTCCAAATTATCCAATAACAAATGGATTAATCGAAAAACGCGTATTTAATTACCGAATTAAATTTTGTATGAGGAAGCTTAGAGATCTCGGTTATGTTGAAAGCTCTTCTTCGATATTGCTAACTCTCGTAAGTGCAAAATGATCAACCATTTTCTTTAATATTTTTCTCACACACACACTAAGCCTACTCACACCGATAAATACCAAAAAAAACTAGTATATTTACATTTTGCCCCTAGACTCTTGAAATCTTACAACATAATTCCCAAACAAATATCTACAAGATAGAACACAATTATAATCATTTAACAATCTCCCCCTTTGTGTTCTTTCACGTTGTAGTCCTCGTTATTTTTTGTCTGTTGTGCATAGATTTCCTGAGTCCTAAGATCAGCTCGTAAGTTCAGCCTCAATTTTAGAATGTCTTCAATCATCTCAATAATTTTGTGTGAGATGAGTCGATCTATGTCATCCATAGAGGCATCTGGCTTCTCTTCTAATTCCTTTTCCTTGTTCAAGAGGTACTGACAAACGATCTTTAACGTTACATCTGAGTACTTCTTAAGTTTGGATACTGGGAGAATTCGTTCTTGACCATCATAATTCATATATGGTACTCCTATCTCTGGATCGATAATGATTGAAGTCATCGGGAGATCTTCAATATCAGATCGGTAATTTCTTGGCCTTGTAAGGTTGACCTTCTTCAAATTATTCTCCAGAGCAATCTGAAGGTCTTCAGACATGAAGTATCTGATTTGTCTGAGCATGAATCTCTTGAGTGCTTCATATACCAACTTGATCTCTTCATCCTTGTTAAGAGATCCAAGGTCTCTGTAGTGATAATGCTTCTGACAAATGCCATCAGGCTCTACCAAATGATAGCTCTCCTTCGGCTATTGGATCAGTCGATCCAATCTGATGCTCGATAAGATAGATCGGATACTTGACTCTTCGTTTGATATTGTGAAGCTCTACTCTTAGTACTTTTGTAACTGCAAGCTTCAGTCTCATCCGTTCTGTGTCCTTCTCCTTGTCTCTCTTTTCTCTTCTTCTGTCACCATCATGTTCCTCAACATGTATAGGGTATGTTCCTTTATTAAGTGAGAGAGATGATGGAGTTCGAGATCGTCAAACTGTTTGATCTTGTTCTCCTTTCGCCAAATGTGACATTTAATCTCCTCTTGGAATGGAGCGACTATCTTGATATTCTCCCAATGAGTCCTTCTTGCACCGTCTCTTAGATATATGTGGAGGTGTTTGGTGCTTGATTGCCCTTGGGAGATCTCCGGGTTCTACTTCATAGTCTTCTACTTCCTTTAGTTCTGGTGGCTCTAAATTTGAGAGTCTTGCAACCGATTCTCTCAGTAAGCTGTTTCCCTTTGCCAGATTCTTTTCTTCGGGTCCTGTTCTATCCCAAGTCCCGTTGGTGATGAAGTCGTCAAGAGGATCTTCAACTTGGAATAGTATGGGACTATCTGCGGCCTGTGAAGTTCCAGGGGCTTGTTCTAAAGCTAAAGCTTCTTGGGTTGTCGGTTCAGCTGTCTCACCCCCTCGGGATATACTTGTCTCTTTGACAAGAAGTCGCTTCTCCCCCTCATGTCGACGGTCCTTGAGGTGTCGTCGCGACAAGTTCTTTGTGTTTGGAGAAAGGCGAGCAGCTCTACATTTTTAAGACTCCAAAAGATCTTCCGCGAGTTGTCTGTTGTAGAGAATTTCCCTATGTTCATACAGCGGAGCAATATAAGGATCAAAGCAGGTGTGAGGAGGTAGTGAAGATGGCAGGGGTTCCTCCGTCACTGGTGCTTTGCCACTATCTCTTTGTCAACGTGCCACCACAATATGAACTCGCTCCATGATCTTGTCATCAAAACCTTCCTCAAAATCGGCAAGAGCAGAAGCCACGTACTTCTTCATGTTGACCTCGGTCACGATTGTTTATGTCTTAGTCTTGTACTTAAATTTACGTGAACTAATCTCTAATTTGTAGAGATTAGTGATTTACTTGTTGTAATGGGCTTTTAGGGGTCAAAGTATCTTATACCCTAATCCAAGGACATAAATACTAAAACCCTACACTTGATTTAATAATAATCATTTTATCAAAAAATATGTCGTTATAGTACCTTAAAGCTATCGAAACATACACTCACACGCACTTAAGGTTTTTAGAGCATTTTTCGTCGATTCTTCACCAATCTTGTTGTAAGCTAGGTGATTTGAGAAATACAAATGGTATCAGAGCCTAGCATGACAGATTGAAACCCGTTTTCACGTTTGCATTTGTGAAATTTTGTTGTGTTTATTGCATTTTTCAAGTATCAAGGTTCTTCAAAGTGTTCTTCAACATTTTCGAGTGATTCTAAGCCTTTTAAGTTATTTCTTGATCTTGTTTAGTGTAATCCGATTTTAATTACAGTCGCAAAAGTTTTCGTACTCACTATGAAAACTAATTCGAAAACTTGTTTTCCCAACTGTCAGTGGCAAAATCGTAATTTACGCTGCGAAAACCTCCATTTTTGCAACGCACGTTTCAAAAACCTCAGTCGACAGTTACTCTTCAAAAAACTGAGTTTTCGTACCTCACTGTGAAAACCAATTTTCTCTCCAACAATAACTCACGTTATGATACCCTCAGTTTTCGCACCTCACTGCGAAAAATAGTTTTCGCAACAAGGTAAATAGTCAAGCGCATTTTTGTAATTTCAGCACTGTTTTCGCAACACGTTTTTCAAACAAATTTTCGTAACACGTTTTCGCAAGCACACTACGAAAACTTTGATTTTCTCATAAGTGATTTTTGAAACCCGACTTTCACAAATTTGCACTAAAAGTCTTTCGAAAACAATTTTCCAAAAATCCAAACTCTTCTCATTCCAGCCACTCTTGTTTCAAATCACTTCATGTTTACACGATCACCACCTATCTTTCGACAAGATCGACACCAGAGCTATTGGTAGTGACCTTAGGCCACCCGAGCTCCGACACAGTTAATTTTTCGTATGGCGAAACAGATTCCTAAACTTCATCCAGCCAAGGATCTCGGGGTAGACATTGTTGCCCTCTCAAGGTAGGACCCTGTAAATTCTGGACGATCATTTCAGGTGATGATACGCCAACGCTGTAGTACTTCCAAACCGATTGCTCAAGATACCATCAGAGTAGACAGATGCTGAGGAGCAGAGAGCAAAAGCAGATCGCCATGCTATGAACTATCTTCTGCAAGCCATCCCTAATGACATCTAATCTCAGTTCGATGCTCTTTCCACCGGGAAAGAGATGTGAAATGAGATCCACAAGATGATGCGAGGCACGGAGGTCGGAGCATTGGCCAAGATGACAAACACTCTCGTGGACTATAACACGTTTAAGACTAAGCTCGGAAAAGAGCTCCGAGACACGTATCGGAGGTTCGTCACGCAAAAAAAACAAAATGAAGAAAAAAAACGTTCACAGATCAAACATGTAAGTGAACATCTGATTCTTCAAATCCCTGCTCTCCGAGTAGAAGAGGATTGCTACCTCGTCCGACGGAACAATGAGATCCACGTGCTTGATATCCACAGCGTCTACGAGAGTCTCTCACAACATGATGACGACATCACCGAGATCGAGAGCAGCATGAAGGGAAAGGAAGTGGCAGACCCACTTGTCTTAGTAACCGGCAGCAGAACAAAAAGGAACACAAGATCCTCCAAAGGCAAGTCGGTGAAGCTCCGTAACTCCTCGGATGACGATGGCTCCGGTTCTGACTCTGATCCTGAATTCAGAGACTTTGAGAAGCACATGGCCCTCATGACGAAGCTCATGAAAAAGAAATTATTCCAAAAGAAGTCGTGATCATCTGCAAACAAGCAAAGAGCCTCCTCCGATTTCAGATAACCACAACCAGCTCCTCAATACACCGAGCCCAATAATGCCACCGAACCTACAAAGTGCTACAATTGTGGCAAGCTAGGGAATTCGGCAAGGGATTGTTACTTCTCAAAGAAGAGGGATGAGGACTACTATGTCAAGAAGCTACAACTAGTGAGATAGAAGAAGGTTGGCATAATACTGATGGCTGACCAGAACCACTGGCTCGAGGACACCTCAGACAGTGAACCCGAGAACATAGCCCTGATGGCGTTCGTTGAGGAAGCTGAGCAGGAAGCGGAGGACAAGGAGCTCGAAGTCTCGGATGACGAAGAGGGATCGTCCGCTGGGAAGGAAGTATAATCTATTGACCTTAGCATATTTTTAGAACTTAAAAAGAAATATAAAGTGTTCCGTAAAGAACGTAAATGTGTCAAGTTATTAGAGAGCAGGTTAGCTAACAATGAAACCACATTAGCTACTGCTCAAGAAAAGGCCACTGCCTTAAAAGATAGTTTAGCTAAATATGAGGCTATGGTCCGTGCTTTGACTAAACGGGTCAACGAATCTAAGCAAATTAAGAATAACTCTATAGATCACAAAAAAGACTATAGAGGAACTAGAAGCAAGATTAGAAAACAATCGCCAAAGCTTGCTAAGAAACTTAAGAGAGAAACACACCCTTGTTTCCAGCTAGAAGCTGCACAAGAAAGAGTATCAAGTCGTGATACAGAAATAGAGAAGCTCAAAGTTCAAGTTCTCGAACTTCACTATTTTGAAAACGTCTGCAAGCGAGCGAAAAACCAAAACTAGCGAGTACAACCTTGCAAATGAGGAACGTAGTCAATATACTCTAAGTTTAAAATATTAGAGGATATTCTTACGAAAAGAGGACAAACGGACCAAACTATTTTCTTGAACAAGCCTAATGATACGAGATTTTATAACCCACGAGAAGGCCTAAGCTTCAAACCATCTGACCAATTGGTTGAGAAGAAGCATCTACCTCTTTACGACATTAAATACTAAGGCTTAAACATACATAATCTAATGCCTTTCAAGAGAGCATCAGATGTAGATGCTCTCGAGGAAGAAAAGGAGAAGCGCGAAGCTAAAGTAAGGGCTAAAATTCCGTTTGATTATGCAGGATTGAATGATAGTTACAAAACAACGGAAATCCCTCTGTGTTCGGACTATCTACCAATCTGCTCATCCTCTACCGAAGCTACGTCTGTTGGAGAGACTTCTGACACGAGAAAACCTAGCACCACTAGTGCCTACATTTCAGCGATAATCTAAGAAATAACGGATTTGCACTCAACCCTAGAGTCGGAGCGAAAGGACTTTTAAGCAGAAAAGGAGAAACTACTTAACAGAATCTCCTCGCTTGAAAAGCCTCTCGACACAAACGAAGCTTCGACCTCGTACACTGCCTCTTTAGCTAAAACTAGAAATGAATCCCCAACTCAAGCAAGACAACCAGAAAATAAAGTTATGACTCGCAAAAGCGACTTCACTAACTCATCTTTAAGTATGCCCACATGCAAGAACCTATGTAAGAACGGGCAGAGGGAAGTTACATGGACTCAGAAGGAGTATGCTAATCTCTTTTCTAAAAAGAATAATCTACCCTCATCTATTGTTCATGTTTTTACATCTATCTCGAAATCATGTAGAAAGACATCTTCATGTATATCAGAATGTGTTGCTACTTTCTCTTTTTTATTTTCTAAATTTAGGCATATAAAGACTGTTAAGCACTTTAATTCCTATGATCGATGTTTTGATTCAAGTGTTAATAATAGCCATAGGAATGCATCTCTTAAGAAAATAGGACTGAAGTACCCTCTCCTACTAAATAGTCCAAAACTTGACAAAAAAGGGAGAACGTAATTATAAAGTGTCAAAGGACACTAAAACTAAGGCCAAAACTAAAGCGAAGACCGAAGCAAATTAAACCCTAAAGCACACGAAGCAGGAGTCATAAGGTATTCTAAAGGGAACAGATAAGGGCTTCCAATACGTCTAGCTGCTCATGGAGATGCCAAATACGGTCAATCTTTCCAAGGAGCAATACAGGACGCAACAAAAGAACAAGGACCCAATCTTCAGCATCGTAGATATAGACCATGCCACCGGACGATTCCCAAGTGCCATCTACGTTATCAAAAGGACAAACAAATCTCGAGAAAGGCTAACGCATGCCGACCTTCCATACCTCACACTGGATGAAGTGTATCAGATGTTCTGCAGGTACCGGAAATTCACTCTCGACATCAAACGCCGAGCATGGTTCGAAATCAAACGGTATCTGCTGAGGCAAGTCAAGTACTTCACCGAAATAGACTTTCAACTAGCTTTGGAAAACAACTTGAAGAGAGCCAACCTAACAAAGCCACTCAACACCGGTGAACCCTTAGCAAAAATCGGAGAAAACTACATCTTCTTGGACCCGGAGGTTGTTGTTAGATCATACAAAGCGCCAGACGCGACCTGTTATGGTGCTAAAAGTAGCTAAGTTATGTGACAGAACTTTGATGATAGTCCGAGATAATCTAAGGAAACGCCTCGAGACACTTCCTCCGGAGACGCTTCCCGAATATCAAAGGGTAAAGGAGGCTCCTCTGCTCGAGAAAATAATCGAAGCAATCCAAGATTGAATGGGTCTCAGAAATAACATAAGACACTATGAGATCGGTCTTGGATTGAGGTAATCATTCTTCACCAAACGCGATCCTCCACCTCCTTCGAGCTCAAAGAAAAAGAAAAGGCAAACACAACAGAGTACGAACTGAAGATTGGACACTACGGGGGGAGATTGTTAGATCTTAAATAGTGTCCAATGTATTTTAATGTCTTTGTATGTAATTTTACTTAAGTTAATTAGATTTTTTTGTAGAGTCTAATGCCATGTTAGCTTAATGGGCTTATTAGGGGCCCAAGTAATATATACCTAATAATGTGGTATAAATGTTAAAACCCTAAGTATTAATTGAAGTGAATCATCTTTGAAAACTGAGCCTCCATGCTAAAACCTCTCAAACTAAGAACGTGCATTAAACACACACTTGAAAGTTTTTCCATTTTTCTCTTTGATTCCACCTCGTTTCTCGTTGATCATTAGGTATTCGGAACCTACACAATAAAAAGCTAAATTGTGAAGATAGAGAATCCTTAGATAATATATATCAATTTCAAAGACTGGTAGCGAAACTCTTCTATCTAATAGTTACACGACCTTACAGTGGCTTTGTTGTTAGTTGTATCAATCAGTTTATGTGGACCCCCAAAACTAGCCATCTTGAAGCCATTGAGGATATCCTAAATTACCTCAAAGGCAACCCAAATCGAGGAATTTGGATGAGGAGGAACAGTACACATGACGTGGTTGGCTACTCCGATGCAAATTAGCATAGAAGCTTCGATAGAAGATCAATCACCGAATATTACACATTTGTGGGAGGCAACCTCGTCACATGGATAAGGAAGAAACAGAGCGTGGTAGCCCGATCGAGCGCAAAAAGCATAATATCAAGCTATGTTGTCTACAAAAAGCGTTCTGGATTCAACAATTCTTGAAAGATTTGAATATCAACCACAATGCAATTTTGTGATAATCAGGCAGCTCGACATATTGCGTCTAATCCAGTGTTTCACGAGCGAACTAAACACATCGAAATTAATTGTCATTTCGTTCGAGAGAAATTGCAAGCAAAATAGGTCGATACTTCATATGATATACGTCAAGATCAACTGGCGGACATTTTACCAAGGCAATTGACAACAAAATCTTTCAAAAAATTCTAGACAAGTTGGACTCTATCGGTCCGTACGAACCCAACTTGAAGGGAGTGTTGAAGAACAGATACAAAAGAAAGAGGAAATTTAACCTCAACCATTGTATCGGCTATATTATCTAACGGTTGTAGTCTCCTTCGTTATAATATAAGGGGCACCATCGATGTACTAATATAGAATATATGAAAAATATAGAAACGTTTATCTCATGTTTTCTATGTTTCTCTGAAAATCAACAATATGTTGGTATTAATCAAATTCGTCTTCGAGTAATTATAGGCATTTGTAGATCAGGTACATGAATAACAAGTAATGAGATAGGAAAACGACAAGCAGGAATATAGAAAGACGAGACAGAATCATTTCAATCATTTTATTAATGGAATAAGTAATCATCTTATCATTATTATTATTAATTATTATTATTAATTATTATTATTATTATATTATTTTCTATATTATCTATCTATTGTATAAAGAGTGAAATTGCTTACCAGTTAATCGGTATAGTTAGTATTTTGTCTAATTTATTTTCATTACCTTTACAAATCAATCTTTTTAAGCTAACTATACATCATGTTTTAAAGACCGGACCGGACCGGTCAAGAATCCAGTTCCGTCTAAGTTAAATTTAAAAAAATAATAATAATAACTACTAAATAAATTTGGCGTGTGAACTGGATATGCAAAATGCTTGTGATGTACTGGAGAGTTTCTGATATTTTAAACATCTAGCATGAATTTAATTCAAGAAGTGACGAATATTTATTGAATATTAAAAATTTTGGGCTTTGAGCCCAATAACATTTTTATTTAAAAAACACATTTAGGCTAATATTGTAGCCTAACAAGGTTTTTTAATTGAAAATGGACTTTTGGGCTAATATTGTTCAGTCCAAGTTCAATATTTTTTAATTTTTACTACAATCTATCCCAATATTTTTTATTTTAAAAACTAATATGTTTATATTATTCGTTAAGGTACCGGTTTGATTCCGGTTCGACTCCGAAATTATCCCGATCAAACCACTAAATCTTTAACTAAATTTTTCGGTACGATTCAAAAATTTGATTTTAAAACTATGCTAGCATGAATATTCTGTCACGAGCCACTTGCACTTTTGCCCGCTTGGATTCTTGCAGAAAATCTAACATCAAAAGCGTACGATGTGGTGTGGTGGTACCATACTATGAACAGCAATTAATGAATAATTGATTAATACAATAATCTCAGGAATATTATGCTTGCAATTATTAATGTAAGACGGGGACAGGAAGCGCACGTGCGACTCCCGTAATTATCGAGATCAACTCCGGTCAAAAAGATTCCACGCACGTGTCTCGTGGTCAAAAGCCCGTGATTGCATTGCACGAGTCTATATTTATGTTTCTAATTTTAATTATTATATTTTTTCCATATTAACTAACAAAATCCTATAAGGTTAGCTAGATAAGGACGAGATGGAGGAATGAGGGTGTTCGTTTTGTTATCTCATTCCATTTTAATTTTTACTTCATATTTATTTTTTTTCTATATATATATTAATTAATACTTATAAACGCGGATGGGATGAACAGTATCTTCTCGTCGTCATCTATCTATCGTGCATATAAACCTATTTTTCCTAAATTTTTCGTAATGATAACATATATATATCGTCTTATTTTTCTTTATCACACGATAAATTACCAATTCAAAGAGGGCCCCACAAGCAGTGCTTTTCCATACTCAAACGGTCTTTTAAAAAAATGACCCTTGACTGGGTCAATTTTAAAAAAATGGCCTCGTTGACGATTTTTTTTTGTCAATAGTCCTCACTTTGTTTACACGTTAACCATATTAACTAATTCTCATACTTAACTCATTAAAATAAAAAAAAAAAAAAACGAAAATATGGCCGCCGTACAGATGCAATAACTGACTGAACATGGGTCCATCTCCCTCTTTAACCATAACCATACAATCGATATGAATGCATTATCTTCTCCATTTTAAAGAACAAAGGGTAACCACACACACCTCTCTCACAAACCTAAAGCGACGCGAGCTGTTCTCTTCGTTTAGTGCCGGAAAACAACTTCTAAACCAAGAAAACAACAAGCATTTCAGCATATTTACCAGTAAGCATTCGTTACATGAAAACTGCAATTTTAACGTCGAAAATGGTGAATTTTCAGTCCATTACCCCCTAAAATGTATGGGTTATTTAGTAGATCATGGGTACTAGCCAGAGTAGCGATATTTCAATGGTTATTACGAGAATTCAGACCTGAAAATACATATTTTGAGGTCCAGTTTTTGTGCATGGGACCCCTGCGTGCGGGTACCATGCGATATAGGTGCGAGTACCATGCGCAATACGCGCGGGTCCCCTGCGCATGGACCCATGCGTTTATGCGCGGGTCCCTTGCGCATGGACCCATGCGTTTATGCGCGGGTCCCCTGCGTTTATGCGCGGGTCCCCTGCGTTCATGCGCGGGTCCCCTGCCGTTGTGTGCGGGTACCGTGATCCCATGTTCGGGTCCCATGCGCTGAAAATCATACATAAGCACGATATATGACGACAATCATTTTCTAAACAATAACATTGCAAAATATTGCAGGTGCTCAATATGACAATTACCAACATTGTATTTCAATTCGATGGTCGGTGGTTAATCGGCGAGGACAATACCTCGACTTGGTTCCCTGCGTCAAATTGTAGCTGGCATTCAATTTTGGTGGATGAGGACGCATGCACGGTACAAGACGTAAAGGAGCAAATTGTAGCGGTGTTGGCGTTTCGCAACGACAATGCGAGGCTAACACTAAGCTATATGCCAAATGTACCCTACAGTTGTCCCACGCCCATATACATCGATAACGACTATGCTCTACGTGCGTACTTGGGTTTTGGTGGTACCGTGCGCTTGTGTGCGGGTACCGTGCGCATGTGTGTGGGTACCGTGCGCTTCCGTGCGGGTAGCGTGTGCTAGTGTGCGGGTATCGTGCCTTGTGTGTGGGTATCGTGCCTATACAACTCGAAATCTAACTTCTAACATAATACAACTTCCCGAAGGTTGGCGAAGGTGGTACCTTGGTCCGCCTCTTCCTCGTAGAATGACCGCTGCGATAGTTGCGGCATGGTTGGCGAAGGATGCGTTGGTGCGACGTCCTCCGCGGCCGGCAAATGCCGTACTCACTTAAGCTCGACACCATCCTCGAGGAGCCTCATTATATGGTCGAGGACTTCATGCCGCTCCTCCACTTCGAACCGACTATATCGGAAATACGGCTCGTTCATCTCCGATATTGTTGGGCTCAGCATCCCCGATACGGGTGACCCCTTTACGGCGTTGAGGATCGTCTCCATCTTCGGAGAACTCTTCGTCGACCAATCATTGGTGACGTACCGGCATATCCACGGGGTCACCACATCCGCCTCGTTTCTCCGATAGGCGAACGCGTACCGAATGCCTGGTATGCACTCGTACGCCAAAACCTAGAATGCAAAGAAACCAAATTAGCAAATATATAATCAAAATTAAAATATATTTATAAGGATTTTAAATAATGAACGACCTGAAGCGGATGAACGAAGCCACTAATCAGTAGCCCACATTGTTCGCTGCCCCCGTTGCGGGCTCGTTCCCGCACAAAATCCCTCTTCTCCCTGAGGTTTATCTTCAGCGAACGTATCATCTCTTTGAACGCTACGCTGCCCCAAGGATAGTTGGCGAAGGCGACTTCGTCTTCGACCAATGAAAGCAGCCACGACCGAAGAACCGTGTCCTTCTTTGACGGTCGAGGCAGCACCACAGATGCGGCAAAGAGAATGTCCGCCAACTTCAACTTATCGAAGTTGACGTTTCCGTCATCGTTGGCTCCCAACTCTCGCAGCCGATCTTCGACGTACGACATACGGATGGTGGATCTTCCCGGGAAGTTTCTCTGGGCGAAATCACCATTGGGGTTTACTTCCGGGATATCGTCGCAGAACCTTAGCTCGGTAATCAAGCAATACTCCGCTTTAAAAAATCGGAGAGGTCGGTTGTTTATGACCATCCACAACTCCTCGCGCTCGTGAAGAGTAGTCTGCCTCCTCGTCAAAAACGTAATGAGCTGGGCGGATAAATTGAAATCGGCGGCAGCCTCGACGAGTCTACCAAATGGACTCCCCGCCCTGTAACTCTCCCACTCATTTTCATTTAGATTGTTCCTGATCTTCGCGCTTGCCTCCGTGTACATCCCGATCATTGTCAATCGGAACTCGAAGTCGTCGTCTCGGGATGACAATTGCTTCTTCAGCACAACTTGGGAATCATAAGAGTAAATAACCAGTTAGTACTTGCATGGTACCCGCACAGGAAAGCATGGTACCCGCGCATGCGCGCATGGTACCCGCACTTGCAAGCATGGTACCCACACAGGAAAGCATGGTACCCGTGCTTGCGAGCATGGTACCCGCGCTTGCGAGCATGGTACCCGTGCATGCGCGTAGGATACCCGCAGGCACGGTACCCACGCTCACTATCGCATGGTACACGCGCGCAATCGCATGGTACCCGCACACAATCACAAGGGGCCGCCCATATGGGTACCGTGCGTATGTGTAGAGTGCGACTGTGCTCGGGTCCCAAGCCTGCAATCACGGGTCCCCTGATTTGCGCGACTGTTTGGGTCCCAATTGGTTCGACGCACGGTTCCCTTGCGAACAAGTGTCCAAATTGCACAATTGTGAAACCATGCGCCGGACCCAACCAGTTCGACGCACGAGACCTGCTCCTGAGGAAGACGAAATTACAGTGAAATTACCGGCACTCTTCGGGACGCGCGTTCATTGCCATTGTAGCCGGTTTGGAGAATTTTCTGCTTTTGGTAAAGGTTGTTTCGTATATTTGGAAATTTAGTGCTTCGTTTCCGTTATGTGTCTTTCTTCACTTTTAACTGTCAATTATTGTACTCGGTTATGAGGAAGAAGAAGACCCGTGATGCTACAGTGGGTGGAATCGATTAAACCTAATTAATTTTACTTTGGGTAGTTGAATGGGTTAAATAAGGGTAAAGACGTCTTTTTCCCTTAGTTAGTAAGGGTAGAATATACTTCAAACATTATGGAGACCATTTTTTTAAAATTGACCTAGTCAAATTGTCATTTGCTTAAATAATCCCTCAAATCTACATGCAAATCATAGAAACTGCTCATCCAAATCCCTAATCTCGCGTCGCCAGAACAACACCACGCCGCCTCAATGGCTTTGTATTTTTTCGCAAAACCCTTCGATCTCATCTACATTAATATACGGAGAACATGGCTTGGTGCCATTTCCTTCCGCCCTGCGACTGTGCTACTCCAATTTCATATCGATCTCGTTGGACACCGAGCACGTACAGATCCTACAGCGGGTATCTATATGTACTCTGGATCTGTTTCTGAAACACGCTCATATCACTCGATCGCCTGTGCCCTACGCCAGCCTTTTGCTTTGTTGTGTCAGCGGGTCCATGACAATTTCTGTCATCAGCGGGTCCATGACATTTTGCTTCATGGAGATGGGAGCTTTTGGCCCCTATGATCACTCCACGTGGCAGTCTTTCATGCTTCATGGTCCCTGTCTAAGGGCGCGGTGAGATATTGGTGCGGGTGGTGGGTCCTGCCACACCATGTTCCGTGTTGCGGGTAGTAGAATGAGCTAGATAGAGCTAATGTTGCTAAGAACGAGCCGGTCCATTGGATGATTTACCTTGATTTAGAGGGGGCTATGTCGGATCTTTTCGGAATTATAGGTTATGCGTGGGTGCCGACAGATAGTCGCGGACTGTCTCGGATGTTTTTTCGGTCGATGAGTATTGAAGGGATGCGCTTGTCATGGAGTTGGAGAAGAATGGTGGGGTGTGGAGAGAGGTTGACGATATCTTGGAGGAAGAAGATCGTGATAGTCGAGCACAATCATGGCTGGCAGCTCAGTACATAACCATAAAGCTTCTCGTAGTTTTCATGCTCGATATGGGTAAAAAAATTCAGGTATAAATGCCATCATGTTTGTTATCTCATTTCGCTATGTGATTGATCTTGCTAGCCATTTCGGATGTCATATTTGGAATTAGTGTCTTGGAGGTATATGGTATCTTAAAAGTATTATGATTCTGGTAAATCTTGGCTCCAACGTCTATATGCAAGATTAGAGTTTATTGAATAGTATAGAAATATAGATGCTTTCTTCATCTTATTGTCTTCTGCAGTATTATGTATATATGTGTTGTTTCTTGTAGGTAAACAAAACAGCTATATAAATCTGGCTCATTCCTTTGATATGAATTTGTTCCATTTCCAGCGGAGTTAAGTATTCGATATGAAATGACTCTGAAATGTTAATCCAGTTTCATATGCCGAAATGTAATATGCAACTATATTTATTTAAATCTTGTCGCGGGTTGCAACTTCAAATTGCTGGGAATGAGACTTGTATACCCCAGAAAGCATTCGATGACTCTTCCGCCGAGTTTGTCTCAATCGATAAGGAACTCAAGTCTCATTGATAATTTACATAATTCCATAGAAGAAAGACGCACACGTAAGAAATCTGCTACACATATGGAAAAATCTGGAGATGAAATTTTCTGTAAAAATTTGAGGGTGAATAAAAATTATGGTGGTAGAGATGTTTGCTTTTATATGACTTGTGGTGTTATGATGATACATATAGTGTCGTTGAATATTTTTGTCCGGTTACAGTGATTCTTTTTATTATACCATTGTCTTAGTATCTTAAATTTTTTACATAACGTCTAGGAAAATGCCTAAATCAATATCAAGGATGTGATTCCAGCGATAAGAAGTTGGAGCGTGAAGGTTCGTGTCGATAAGAAACTTCATCGTTGTATAGGCCAGAGCAGTTCGAGCATTGCCACCAACTCATATTAATTGATGCTTAGGTATGCAATGCTTCACATATTTTTTAATGTATAACAATTATCTGTTATGTGATTTATTCATTCTTACAATACGAGGGTTGTTGCAATCTACAGAGCATCGAGTTGTTTTGAAATTCGTTGCAACTTTAGGAAACTTACGTCATCTCTAAGGCGTTACAAGGTTAGTAAAGTGCAAGATATAAAATTGTAAACAACTCGTTAACACTGGGTGATCATGCATTATTGCACGTTGCTGAAGATGTTATATCTGAGAATGTTCATATGCAGGGATTCTTAGAATGTCATAATTAACGGCGCAATTATCAAACTTCTGCAGTGTTATAGTAGATGGCTAAGTTATTAGGTTTATTAAATAATAATTTAAAAAGATATAATATGTAACTAAAGAAAATGTGGGCATTTATCGCCGCGCCTTGGGCGCTTTTAATTTTCGAGTATATATATATATATATATATATATATATGTATATATATATAATATTTGCCCAATCAGTTAGCTTAGCGTTTCTTGTTGACCAATATGAATGTAGTTAGCACGCTATGTTAGATTTTACATCCAAATAATAATATTTGCCAATCAGTTAGCTTAGCGTTTCTTGTTGACCAATATGAATGTAGTTAGCACGCTATGTTAGATTTTACATCCAAATAATAATGTTTAGAAATCCCAGAATTCATAATACATATTTGATTTAATCATGCAAACCACATAAGAACATACCCGGATCCATATGATCGGGTTTCCCGATATCTTCGATGAGTGTTGGAATATTGTTCTTCTCTCTGCGTTTATCTCCTGATGGATTTGAGAATAAGACATACATGGCCTTTTATAGATGCTGAAGATATGCTTTCGACAAGAGGTATGTCTCTTTAATAGGGTGTATCTTTTCATGAAATGGTTTATCTTTTATTGTGATGAACAAAGAGAAAGTTATTAAAACCTTTATATCCTATTTTTTAAGATTTAATCACCATCATATAAAATAAATCTAATATAGAGTATAATTTATATTTTATGAGTCATTAATGAAATTATTTAACAATCTCTCACTCGACTCATATAAATTAATTGACGATTTTATAACATATAAGTGTACAAAATTATGTATCAATCAATCATTCACAAGTGAACCGAGAAAATCGAATCATGGCGGTCACACGTTATTAAGTCACATGATTCCTTCCTTGTATTACAATTAACTTAATTCACAAGAACTATAATTGAGGAAAACTTTAAATTTGATCATTCACTAAAGACAATCGTATTGTAAACCCATAATGTGAATAACCAGTAACATTCAAAACAAAACTTTTAATTGAATTCATATGAGTCATAACAATAATACGAGCAATATAAATGATATACATCATGATGTTACACTATTAGGGACTTGTCTGTAATACTCATTCGTTCAACATGGCCAGTAAACGTCTTAGGTGGTAATCCTTTAGTTAGCGGATCCACAATTATCAAGTTGGTACTGATATGCTCAATTGACACCTTTTGTTTTTGAACTTCTTCTTTGACGACCAAGTACTTTAGCTTAATGTGTTTTGCTCCCTTCGAGTACTTGTCATTCTTGGAGAAGAATACATCAGCATAATTATCACAATAAATTCGTAAGGGTCGATCTACATTATCAATTATAGTAAGTCCCTGTACGAAATTCCGCAACCATAATGCATGAACAATGGCTTCAGCATTCCACAAATTCAGCCTACATAGTGGACGTAGCAATTATAGATTGTTTTCCACTTTTCCATGAAACTGCTCCTCCCGCCATTAAAAACACATAACCGAATGTAGATTTCCTCGTATTTACGCATCCTGCATAATCTTAATATGAATAACCTTGTAAGTCAAGGTGATTTGATCTTCTGTATGTGAGCATTTAGTCTTTGGTACCTTATAGGTATCTAAGCACTTTCTTCGCAGCTTTCCAATGATCTATTCCGGGATTACTCTGATATTGACCCATCATCCCAACGGCAAAACTGATGTCCGGCCGTGTGCAAGTTTGGACATACATCACGCTTCCGACAAT
The DNA here is from genome assembly GCA_004919715.1 of Linderniella brevidens. NCBI lineage: Eukaryota > Viridiplantae > Streptophyta > Magnoliopsida > Lamiales > Linderniaceae > Linderniella > Linderniella brevidens. Next base: position 80,758 of record SWDC01000149.1, read on the forward strand.
AGACGCATAGGGAATAGATTCCATTGCCTTTCGTTCCAATTCATTTTTAGGACATTACATTGTAATGAACTTATCCCCTTTCTGAATTGGAACTATACTTGAGGAACATTTATCCATATGAAATCTCTCCAATATTTATTAATATAGGCCTTTTGAGACAATCCTAACAAACCTTGTGATCTATCACGGAATATTTCAATTCCTATCACATAAGATGCCTCACCCATATCTTTCATCTCAAAATTTTTAGAGAGAAATTTCATTCCTATCACATGATGCCTCACCCATATCTTTCATCTCAAAATTTTTAGAGAGAAATTCCTTCACATCGTGTAACATAACAACATTATTCGAAGCAAGAAGAATATCATCAACATATAAGACTAATATAATAAACTTGCTCCCACTGATGTAATGATATTGAACTTAATATACCATTGCCGGGAAGCTTGTTTTAGTCCATATATCAACTTCTTTAATTTGCACACTAAATCTGAATTTTCTGTAGTCATGAACCGTTCAGGTTGGTCCATATAAACATACTCTTCCAGATCACCAATGTAGTTTTTACATCCATTTGGTGAAGCGGTAGATCATAATGAGCTACCAAAGCTAAGATTATTCTTAACGAGTCCTTTTTCGAAACGGGAGAGAAGGTCTATATGTAGTCAATGCCATCTTTTTTAGTGTAGCCTTTGGCGACGAGTCGAGCTTTATATCTTGTGATGTTGCCTTTTGAGTCTCGTTTGGTCTTGTAGACCCATTTACAATCGATTCTTTTAGAACCCTTAGGCAACTCAACTAATTCCCGGACTTTGTTGTCATCCATTGATTTTAACTCTTCTTTCATGGTATTAAACCAATTTTCAGAATTACTGCATTCATTGGCTTGTTTAAAAGAGATTGGATCTTTACGGATGCTCAAATCACATTCCTGTTCAAGCGAATAAATTACATAATCATTAGAAATAGCTGGTCTTTTATGCCTTTCGGACTTACGTAAAGCTATATCTTGTGGGATCACTTGTTCATATGTGATTTATTCAGCAACCATCGGTTCAATATTTAAATGATCATTTTCTGAATTCTTAATACCCATTTGTTGTCCTTTAATGCTATTTGGTTGTGTATAGCAAAAGGATTATCAACAGGTGCAGAAACGCCTGATGTAGAAGTTTCAGCCAAACGTTCATGTATTTATACATTTCGTAGTTCTCCACTCCCACTAACTTGACCATTTTCAATAAATCGAGCATTACCAGACTCTACTATTCTCGTACTATTGTTATGACAATAAAATCTGTACCCTTTTGACTTATCAGGATAACCGATGAAATAACCACTAATGGTTCTTGCATCAAGCTTTCTTTCATGCGGATTATATATCCTCACTTCTGCAGGGCAACCCCAAACATGAAGGCACATTAAACTAGGCTTTCTTCTCGTCCACAATTCATAAAATTCACCACCTCGATCATATCTCACAATTTAAACTTTCTTGCCTAGTTGCCCTTCAATCTCACTAACGAACACCTCTAGGACGTCCACTGATTGAGATTTTTCATGCAACAAATACAAGTAACAGTAACGTGAGAAATCATCAATGAATGTGATGAAATACTTTTCACCACCCCAAGATGGTGCGTCAAATGGACGACATATATCAGTGTGTATTAATTGAAGTTGTTCACTACTTATGGCGGGATATTTCGATATATGTTTAGTTTGTTTTCCCTTAATACAATCTATAGATGTATCCCAGTCATCAAAATCCAATTGAGGTAATATTTCACTTTTCATTAACCTCGTCGCTCTTTCTTTGGATATGTGACCTAATCTTTGATGCCATAGAAAAGCTGAAGATTCATTATGTGCACTTCTTTTATTTCATATATTGTGTTCAACATGAAATAGGGATTCTGCAAATGCTGTAGTAAGATTTAAACGCTATAAACCATAAACTAAGGTACCACAACCATAATATATCATACCTTTATATAATGAAAAATCATTATTGGCAATCTTAAAATTATACCCTAAACAATCCAGCTTTCCAACAGAAATCAGGTTCTATAACATTCAGGAACATATAAACACTTTTCTAGATCTAGATGACAATCATTATCTAAGATCAGTCTATAAGTTCCAATTCCTTCAATCTTTGCCTTCATTTTGTTCCTCATATGTAAAAACTTTTCATTCCCGTTTATGGGCTGGATCGAAAGAAATCCCTATAAAACATGTGATACATGAGTAGTTGCACCAGAATCTAACTACCAGGTATTATGGGGCACTTCCACATGATTCGATTCAAAACATACCGAAATTAACTGTGTACCTTTCTTTTCGAACCAAGACTTTCTTTTCAGACAATCCTTTTTAGAGTGATCCATTTTCTTATAAAAGACGCATTTAAACTCTTTATGGATCTTACCCTCTTTGTTCTTTAATGGGTTTTTCCCTTTCCTTTTGTCCTTGGACTTCTTAGTGCCTCCTCCATCGTGAAGAGTGAGATGAATAGAGTGCTCTTTCATTTTCTTTATCCTTCCTTTCTCTTGAATCAGCATGGCTTTAATTTCTTGTAAGTTCCATTTCTCTTTCGAGGTGTTATAATTCATATGGAACTGACCAAACTCAAGAGGAAATGAGTTTATAAAAAACTGGACCAAGAAGGTTTCACTCACTTCTATTTTTATCGATTTTAGCTTCGATGCCAAATTTGACATATTTGTCACATGATCATGAATAGGCTGAGACCAATGATATTTCTTGGTTGTCAGCTCACTCATCAAAGTGCCCACAATCGACTTATCAGTAATGTCTGATTGTGAATACTCTTTCACTTTCGGTATAAATTCCCATGCATTGTTTGTTTCGGGCATTGATGACTTGACATTTTCAGCCATCGTCATTTTCATCAAACTTAAGCTTAGCCAATTGGACCTTCTCAATCTTCATAGAATGATTTTTGGGCTTCCGTACTGTCCTCGGTGATAGCTGCAGGCTTTTCTTCGGTGTCTAATGCAACGTCCAAATACATTGCACCAAGTTGAAACCTGATTTGTTAGGACCCATCGTTGTAGTTTAGCCCATTAAACTTGACAATGGGATTGCCCAAGCCAAACACGTTATTAAATGCTGCGAACAAATAAGATCGCATGTATTATTATATATAAATTCAAACAAATAATCAAACTATGATTATGCATTTAAGTTCATCTTTGGACGATACTTAAACAAATAATTCAATAAAATAATGATGTTAAATAAAATACTTAAGAAGATAATCAATCATCGATATGCATGTTATCTTTGGATATATAAACATAAATGATCATTAATATATCTCTTTACATTTATGTACTTTATGCAATAATCCACCTTTGGTTGAACTTATAGCGATATGATGTCGTTTATTCATTTCTTTAATAGCATCATATGAACAAACGATAATACTGAAATATTGAATATTTAAAATGAACTTAATGACGACTAGCAAGTTTAATTCATAAAAGAATAAATATTCAATCAAATTAAATACCACCAATGCGCATATATTTCAGAAAATCTATCATTAACCTTAGTAAACATTGTCTCATATTCTTCATAATACTCGTGCCGTCAAATGCATATGCACCATATTCAATTTAATTCAAATATCCGTCATCATATCATCGCATTCAATACATTATGTACTCATTGCATAAATAATATAGATCTCATGTACTTCACAGAGATGTCATGCCAACTTTTCTATTTTGCAGATAATAAATCATCACGAACGTGAATGCATTCAATTCATGTTTGCACAAATAACTCAATAAGTAATAACAATAATAATAATATAATCCAAATCAGATGCACAAAATGGAAACGACGCATCATATAATTTGGTACGTACACAACGATAGGCAATTGATACGTCCGATAAATTTTCAAGTACCTCTATGGTTCACTAATTGCCCAGTCCAAACGACATATGTTACAAAAATAATTCCGAACAGAAACAAATATTTTAGACAAGATCAGACCCAGAAACAAGTCAACCACGGAAATCAGAATTCTCAAGCATGTATCCCCGATCATGATAAATTAAAAGTATTATGAAGGCTCTAATACCAGCTGTTAGATTTTACATCCAAATAATAATATTTAGAAATTCCAGAATCCATAATACATATTTGATTTAATCATCCAAAGCACATACGAACATACCGGGATCCATATGGTCGGGTTTCTCGATATCTTCGATGAGTGTTGGAATATTGTTCTTCTCTATGCGTTCCTCTTTTTCGTTTATCTCTCTGATGGATTTGAGAATAAGCCATACATGTCCTTTTATAGATGTTGAAGAGATGCTTTAGACAAGAGGTATGTCTCTTCAATAGGGTGTGTCTTTTCATGAAATGGTTTATCTTTTCATGTGAGGAACAAAGAGAAAGGTATTAAAACCTTTATACCCTATTATTTAATATTTAATAACCATCATATTAAATAAATCTAATATAGAGTATAATTTATATTTTATGAGTCAAAATTATTTAACACGCTACAACTGTTTTTTTAGTAGAAAATCCATACCATTCAAGATGGCGAAACGTCATCAAGCAGAATACAAGCCAATGATTGAGAAAGGGGTATCATCTCTCCGCGTTCCAACCTAGACTCTTAGCGAGAAAATGATCGGCCGTATTACCCTCACACCTAGTAAAAAAAAAAAAAGAACATAAACTAAAGAAATCTAATATGTTAGAGTAGGATGCCCGTCGTTCCAACTTGTTGGATATTTTCTATTTGTAAAGATAATTTATTGAAAATACATCTAGAAGAGGCATTATCTTTATCTTTTGTACATGGATTAATTTTGTTAATTGCCGTTACGATAAAGTCCTTAGGTCATTGTAAGCTGAGAGACATGGTTGCGCATATGATGACGATCATGGATTATGTCTTAGGCTATGATCTTAAATTAGTTCCAAATCGATGAGTATTTCGAGACAAGACATTGAATAACACGGAAAAACTTGTGTATATGATGCATGCTTGTGAGACAAGGATGTTATCTCCCATTAATATTAGTGTGTCGACGCAAATGCATATAGGCAGATGCTTGTTAGGAGACAAGTTCATCGAACTTGACCCGATGAATTCTTAACTAGAATCTATTATGTCAAATAAGAATTTTCATGTTGCGATAGTACATGACTAATCCTCTGCTTGAGGCACGATGATAGTCGTGTGAGCATTATGATTTACTTTGATATATCTTTTGATTACTATATAATCACAAAGGGATATGTTGAGTTTTGAATTAGTGTGTATGGAGAGTTGTTTGTAGCCTACATAGAATTTGACACTTATATTAGAATAAGTGAATTTCCTATGCTTTTCATAGTTTATGATTCAAAGTCCTTGGCCAAGGCAGAATGAATAGAGATTCATAAAGGAATCATTCAAACTTGAAATGAAATCATAGATATTAGATCAATTGGGTTTCAACTTATAATTCCATGTTCAATGTCTAATCGAGAAATTAGATGTCGAAAGAATTTTACGTGTATGCACTCGCAATTGAATAATGATTGTTCGCTATTTCACTTAACACTAGGTGGTCATGCTACTCTCTAGGTGTTCCCGTGGTTTGTGGATTCTTGAGATTATAACGTTAATCAGTTAATTACAAGGAGTTGTAAATCCACTAGTAATGTTAATCGTGAATTGAGTCCAATAGTTGGATTAAAACTTAATTCAACAGTTGAATTGAATATTATTAGTAATTTGATTATTTAAACGAAATGAATATTATAATCAATAAAGATTGATTATTTGGACTTTAGATATTAATTTAGTAATTACAAGAATTACCCTATTAATATTTAGATTTTAAAGTTGGACTAAACATTAAGTTCATTGGCTTATTTAATTAAAAACAAGCCCAAACCCAACACAAAATTGTTCACAGGTTAACATGTCTTGATCAAAAGAAAGAAAACGGTTTTCTCTTGGTATAATTATCCATTTTAAGTGAAGTAATAAATTCTTTCAATTTAAATGAATGTTAAATGAGAGAGATGGTGGAAACGTGAAGGGTGTTCACGTGAAGAGTCATGGGTCTCTTTATATACCTAATGAAAGAATAATGATATATATAGATATATAACTACACATGAATAAGGCATGCGTTCTCTCACATTTTGACGTGTGATCATATGAGGAAAAAGTTTCTTCTTGCTAATTTGTTTCTCGGTTCAAGTATGAATTCAAAGGTCCGAATTGTTTTCTACTAGCGAAGAATCATCACTGTGTCGTAATCCAAATGGCGGACTCTATTATAGGGGAGACATTTGGATCCCTCGGCGAGTGTGCGAGACCGGTGATACCTACGACGAACGTATGAAGGCGGTGGTCGCCACATTCCGAGAATTAATTCCCTCTCATTCGTCGCTAAAGAAGAAACTACGAAATAGGTATATATTCCAAATCCTAACAATGCAATATTTGTACCACGTACGTGATTTTAAAATGGTACCGATCCGTATACTCGCTATGGACTGACAAGGTCGCATTTATACGATAAATGTGCACTTTCGTTTTGAACTTTCCGTTGCGCATGGCCCCGAGCGGTCTAGCGAAGCCAACAATAAATGCAAGCAATCAGTCAGAATGCATCATAGTGGAGGAGTCCGTCTTGCTGCCTAAAAGAGCCTTGATCACCGTTTTACAAGCTCTCTCGATGATGACCTTACTCCAACCGTGGTATCTGGCGAAGAGCAGAGCATCTCTAGTGGCCAGTCCTAACTACGGGCCATCGTGCCAAGATGATCGGCTTCAGGGAATCCTTATCAGGGAGGCTTTCTGGGTCACTAACATGGCAGGTAACGTTGGCGGGAATAGCTTTTGGGTCAAACTGCTTCGAAGAGCGACTTGTTTCGAGAATGCCAAATTCCCCCGCACACCTTAAGAAAACTGGCAAATTCAGTCCTATCGAGCTTGTCTGCCACTTCACGAAGTCATTTCTCATCGGAACCCATCCAAGAGTGTGTAATACGTTCAGGAAGTCCAGACAATCGCCTGAATTGTTTAGAAGCCGGGGCAATCAATGAATAAATGGCGAGCATCCTCAATACAAAACCCACATCGTCGACAATTCGAGTCCAACAAGCAGTTACTAAATAATAAAATAAATACATTGTGCTGAAAGAAAATAATAAATACATGAAAATATAGCGTGTGTTAGTTTAGTTTGGTCAAAATTATGGATTTACATGATCAGGTATTACCATTAATTTTATATTTAAAAAAAATTTCAATAATTGATATGTTTTTTATTTTGAGACAGAATAAGTTGAAATTTCATTTTTCTCAAGTGAAAAAACTAATTATGGATCACTTTTTTTCTGACATATTTATAAGTAAAAGGTTTGGATGTTAGTAATCTATTTTTATATTATTAAATATAGAGATCCAACCAATTTCACTATCTTGCCAATGAAGGGAGTAAAATTAAGTTTTGTTGTTTCCTTGTGCGTTCTATAAAACTTTAGCAAGCCTGAAATGTATCATACGAAATTCAGCCATTCACGAGAATTCGTTTCTATTTTATTCGCATCTAAATTGATTAAAAAAAAACTTGTTCATATTATTAGATCGAAGTTAAATCAAATGAGACGTTTGAACTGCCTCTTGTTTTGCAAAACCGGACATAATAGTTGCGTTGAATCATCTACGCAAATTTAATATAAAATTCCGATTAGTAGAAAGGATGTGCTATTGCAACGGAACTCAGCCAAGCAAATATAGAATGGGACAACTCCGATTCACACCCCATTAAAATTTTGAAAAAGAGTTCACGTCTTGTCAGTGAAAAAATAATTATTAATGACCAATTTCGCTGAAAATTTAGGATAAATGACTCAAACTTCGAACTGACCAAAATACCCTTACAAAGTACTTTAAAAGAAGAGGTATCGAAATCAACTTTTCTGTTATTATCTTACAGTATTTTGTCATCACATATATATATGAAGTGTTGCTATATGTCAATATTGCGTTCCTGTATGGTTAATAAGTGGTATCAATATACTAAAATTGATTTTCGACGATTGAAATTTTTCGTATATTTAATATTCATTCGCATGAGCATCATCCCTGCAACAAATCAAATTCGATGTGCCATCGACGGTTTCTTCTGATCTTAACGTCATCGAATGTAATATTTGAGATGCGAATTTTTTGAAATTCTTAACGCGAATAAGGAAAAATAATTGTGAATTAATCATATTTTGGGCAAAATTGCAGCTACTATGTATAAAATCGAGTGACACATAGCCTGAATATTATGTTGCGCCATCGTGTTGGCTTCGTCGCTCGTCGTTCAGGGTTAACGGAATTAAAAATGAAAATCGACGGAAAATTTTTGCATAAATAATTTTTCGTTAAAGTGGTATGAATTTAAAAGCATTTGTCATCGCAAAATAAATAAGAGGTATTTCATGTGAAACATGGAAACCTATATTTTTTAAAAAGTACCAGAAATGTTTAAGTGGATTCATTGTCATTTATTTGGTATACTTTTGAGTTTGACGATTTTGGCGGAATTCCTGAATTTGACTGGAGTTTGGGCGGGATTTCAAATTTATTCGGAAAAAAGTGAATTAACACACTTGTTGGGTAACACTTTCTTGCATTCTGGGTAACAATTCTTATAGTCTGTGTAACACTTCATGGGTAAAACGCAATCGATCAAGAGGAACATATCGAAAACCGTCTATAACATCAAAAAAAATACGTTGAAATTGCTGTCATCTCTGACTTTAGTGACCGAATAAGGTTAAATCGACCTCAATTTGGGTCTTGATAATCAAGGAAGATTATGGAGTTTATAATGGAATATTGCATTAATCTCAATTCTAAAATCTCGTTGAAAAAACGGGGGAAACTCGAAATTATTGACTAGATAATGTTAAATCAACTCAAATTTATCACGAGCCTTAAAAATCAACGAGAATTATTGACAAATATGATGAGTCTTGAACATTTTCGAACTGAGTAACACTTTCTGCAATAAATATAACACATGTACACGCAAGAAAACACTTCATTAAGAACATTCCAGAAGGTTCTCGATTAGCATGGAATATTAGTAAAAGATTAGTAAAGGATTAAGTGTTACCGGTAAAGGATTAAGTGTTACCAGTAAGTGTTTAACTGTTATTCGAAATGAATGATCTGTTACAGATTGCAGTTTACGTGCCAGGGTTTCTATAGGCTTGTTTTTGGGTTTAAGGTTTCGGGGTTAAGATTAAGGATTTACGACACAAAAATTTGGTAATATGATGTACAACTTGTGATTTATATGATGCAACAATAAAAATTTTCAGGGTTTCGGGTTTAGGGTTTCTGGTTCGGGGCCTAGGGTTTAGGGTTCGGAGCTTAGAATTTAGGAATATGGTCTATAAAATGTTATTCATGTTTTAATGTTGAACTTTGAACAAGTTTGTGATGAACTTCGTAAAGTTATATTCATTGAGATTGATATAGTCTATGTTTTGCAATGAAAGAGTATATCTTTACATGACTAATGACTTCAACATTGTACTTTCTACATCAACATTCGCATAACGTGACTTGTAAAGGAATTTGGTGGTTTAGTTTCATCATATCATATATTTCCATGAATGTCAATCTTATACATACGAAAAAAAGTGCATTTATGAACAAAATTAATCAAATTAGTAATGTGGTACAGAGAAGATATCATGTAGTACCAATATCTGCAATTGTATTATAAATTGATTTCATATTGTTATTTATCATCAGACATGTGGTATTATTTGAAGGTAATGTGGTAATATCAGTCATTATCATGTTAATATTCCCTGATAATCTTGAACCTTCTAGAACGTTCCTACTGAAGCGTTTTCTTTTGATGTGTATGTGTTATAATCAGTACATAAAGTGTTATTACGCTCGAAAATATTTCAATTTTGGGGAAAACTAATTTTTCCATTATTCCATGATTAACACCAATAATTTCCTTACATTATTATTAAGACTTGTGATAAAGTTGAGTTGATTTCACGATTTTCGACCATTAAAGTTGAGGTTTCACCTCGAGATTTTTGAATTGGTTTGAAAATATTATTTCATTATCAAATTTAAAAATTTTCGTCGATAATGAAGACCCATGAGAAATTGAGGTCGATTTAACTTTATTCGTTCACTAAATTCGGAGATCCCAACGATTTCATTGATTTTTGGGTGTCGTCGGTTGTTTTTCATCTATTCTTCTTAGCCTCTTGCTTGTTATCCAGGAAATGTTACTCAGAATGCATGAACGGTTACTCAGAATAAATAAAGTGTTACCAACCAGCTTTATAATTAATAAACGTTTCAATCTTAGGTCTCATCAAAATTCTTCGTTATTCCAGGATTAACATTAATAATCTCCTTCGATTACAAATACTCATGGTCAAATTGAGTCGAATGCACCTTATTTGGCCATTAAACTCGAGATTTCACCCCTTTTTTTCAACGAGATTTTCGAATTGTATTTAACGCATTATTCCACGATAAACTTCACATTTTTCGTTAATTACATGAGAAATTGACGTCGATTTCACCTTATCATGTCAGTTGTGTCAGAGTTTCGAGCGATTTCAGTGTTTTTTTGGTGTTGCCGGCGGTTTTCAATCTACCCCTCTTTGCCTTTACTTGTGTACACAGCATGTGGTATGCTTGTTGCATGAATTAGTACCCAGAAAGCATGAAATGTTACCCGCTAAGCATTCTAATTAGCAAACGACTCAATCTTATGTCCCATCAAAATTCTTCGTTATATCATGATTAACATCAATAATCCCATTCGATTACTAAGACCCATGATCAAATTGAGTAGAATTCAATATATTCGGCCATTAAAATCAAGATTTTACCCGTTTCAATTTGCTACATGATTTTAGACAAAAAATCCTTACGAATCTTAGATCTTACGTCGATGTTGTGGTTTTCCTCAGTTACCAAGTCTCATATACAAATGATTTCTCTTTATTCAATCATTAACGTCAAGATTTGTTCTATCTTTGAATGAGATTTGAGTTTCGATCGTTTGGGAGAGATGATGGCAAACATGTGTAATTTTCGCAACAAAGAGGGGTAAATGAGTTTTTTCACTGCAAATATGTCCTTAACTCTTAGGCAAACTTTAAATGGGTCCTTATATCTATTTTGAAACTATTTGGGGCCTTAATTCTAAAGAAAATATGCTAATGGGACCTAAATTTGTGTTGAACTCATGGCTACATTTATTTACTAATTTTTGGGACCTGTATTATTTATTGCGTCCTCTTCTTCTTACATCCTTGCGTATTTGTTAATAGTTTAATTTTATTTGCGCAAGTAGAATACGTGTAGTGTAGTGGTGTGCTCATGGGGACATTAAAGTCCTCGGTCAAAAGAGTGACTTTAATATAATATGATGATTTTTATGTTTAACATTATTATTAAGTATTATATGGTGAATTGGGAAGTGGGAACAACAAAACGAACGCAAAAAGTGCAAAGGTCGGTCTTTAACCACAAACCAAGAATATAAGACTTGGACTTGTCTACACATCTTTTCATTAACTTAAATGAATGTGACATGTTTTTTTAATTATTTATTTTATACTAAATGTTTGAATGCTGCTGCACATGCAAGGTTTTGATTGGATGTGAGGACATAGCCAACCTAAAAATTTTGAGGAAAAAAAGAAAGATGATTCGTTAATAAATAAAAAAGAATGAGGAAAAATTGTCTAAAATTGTTGAAGTAGTAAAAATCAAAGTCCCTGTCGCTCACTTAGGGTGTTGGTTTCACCTTGATGCACCAAAACATCACCATGATCCGCCATCACGACGTTTGTTTCGGCAACGTAATGAGCAATTACCGTAGTGAAGGATCACGTACGTGACGAAAACAGCGTGATATTTCGAGTTTTCGATCACGTCGAAAAAGCATTGTGATCCTCCATCACGGTGATGGCGTGATATGTTTATTACAAAATTACCCCTCTTATAAATAATATTATATTCTTTTTGAACTAATAATATTTAAGTACTTATAATTTTTAAAATAAATTTTATTTTAATGTTATAATTTAAATTTTATAATATATCAAATAAAGTATATTTAAATATTTAAATATTTGTACTATTATAATATTAAAATATAATTTATTTTAAATAGTATAATATTTAAATATTAATTCTTAGAGTACTTATATTTTCATATGATAATAATATATACTTAGAAGTATTATAATATTATAGTTAAATTATATTAAAATAATCATTTAAAATAAATCATATTTAAACAATATGATATTTATTATAATATTATACTTAAATACTATAAGATTTTTTAATATAATTTATTCCTTTTTATATAAATACTGGATAGTTTAAAATATTATATATATATATACATATAATATTAATCTGTATCACTCGGGGTTAATTATATCATTTGCATAGCAACACCCGATAAATCATGTTGATAAATCAAACACAATATCCCAATATCACTTTGATTCACAAAATAATCCTAAAATAAACACAGTGATGACATATCACCTTAATCCACATCACCGTGATACTCACATCACCGTGATATTCTGAAATATTCAATTACACCAAACAAACACCCATAATGTATGCATACTTCGGTTAGATAGGATCAATGTGCACCATTTTATCCAGTATCTTCCTATTGTTTTTTCAACGATGTGTTTTTTTTCATGTTTTCTGAGTCCGCAGCACTAGCTAGAAAATTTGTATTCCAAGTCATCAATCTAATAGAAAATATTGATAGGAAATCTGTATTCCAAACGTTCTATTCTCTCTCGCGGGTCACAGTGTAGAAAGCTGTCCCGAACGAATTGTCGTCTTCTTTTTATATTAATAGATTGAAAAATACATTCGAAACACTTAAATATTAATCTCTCGGTTGTTATAATCAGATCCAATACAGATATTCATTCATCCAAGAAACTATAGATGTAGAACAATTAATACAGATAAACATTTGACCTTTCCTTTCCGCTTTTTGTTGGTTTCGATTGATAGTTGGTTCGGATTGAATTGATTGTCGATTTTCAATCGAACAGTGAGGCTTAAATTACAGAAGTTATCCAACACGCAATTGTGACGTGAATACTAAGCGTAAAGAAGACAAACAATTTGAAAGAATTTATTTCTGGAAGTTCGAAGGCTCAATCCTTTAGTATCTCCCCTTCTTCTGCCTCGGAAGAATTTTACTAGAAGACTTTAACCTTATTGTACAACTCACTTAGTTAGAACCCCTAACTAAACTTCTACTTTCTCACCCTCAACCGTTTAAAGTCGATTGAGTTCAGGCACTTTATAAAGTCGACCGAAAGTACTTTCACACCCGCTTTTTATAATATATCTGTGAATGTTGACACCGTTGACATTGACAATATGGATTCAACATTCCAGTCAACATCGATTGACTCGGACTTGGTCCAACCTTAATTTTGTTTTTCAAACCCAAAAACCGTTTTCCCTATTATTTCGGAATTATTTAAATGTGTGCAGAGGTTACTTACGAGATGGACTTGTTCAAATAAGAGTGGAGCGGAGTGAATAGTAAAAATAGGATGCTTATTCAACCGCTACAATGGGCTTACTAAAAATAGGAGAAGTGGAGCTCGTGGCTGAATAACTCGAAGCATTATCTCAGACGTGAAGTCATGGAGATCATGGAGAACGTGGGAAGGATTGGAGTCGAAGATATGAAGAGTATAAATAGAAGACTCCGATGCCGACCACGGATGAGCAGAACGAGAAGAAACGACGAGCGACGAAAGAAAAGAAAACGAAAACGAGAGAGCTCTCACCATATACCCATCTATCTGTTCTTTACCTAGTGTTTTACCTTTGCATAGATCGTAGGTATATGTGTTAAGATTAGAAGAGTCGTTAGATTCTTTACTAGGTTGTTTTTACTATTTCCATAGTTCTACTTTTTGTAATCCATTCTTTGAAGTGGAATTTTGCCCTGAAGGCGTGTAGCAAGTTATTTAACTTGCTGCATATTTTAAATTGTATCTCCATCGTTTTTACTGCTAAGTTTTGAAAGTTTCCGCTGTGCTAAAACTCTCTGTTCCTAAATGTTGGTTCAACATTAAGGACAACATTTCTGATATATTTTTAACTTAACTATTTCCATATCTTTATGGGACCGCTCCTTTTCAGATTGGTATCAGAGTGACCGCTTGAGACACTAAGTGTTTTTATCCTAGATATGGATGCCTTGAGCTCAAACTATTTTGGCAAAGTCTCCGTCCTAGACGGATCAAACTATGCATATTGGAAAATCCGAATGAGACAATGCATAAAGTCGATTGACCCTCGTGCTTGGGATTCGGTTCTTAACGGTTGCACCCCTCCTAAAACACCTCCTGATGCTGATGGAGAAGTGCTTGACAAACCCATTGCCGAATGGACTGCTCTTGAAAGAGCAGCAGCCGATTTTAACGAAAAAGCTTTACATGCCGTTTTTTCCTCCGTCGATATTTTTATGTTCAAAATCATCCAAAACAGTACTAATACAAAACATGCATGGGACATGTTGCAAAGGTACTGTGAGGGTGATGCGAGCGTTAAAGACACAAAGTTGCGTGTTTTAAATAGCCAATTTTAAAACCTTCGTATAAGGGACGATGAAGACATCACTACTTATTTTGGGAAACTTTTGAATATTTCTAGCGAGTGTCATAGTCTAGGTGAACCTATTTCTAACAAAGTTTTAAATTCTAAGGCTATTAGGTCACTATCCGAGAAGTTCAACGTGAATGTGGCAGCTGTAGAGGAAGCCCACAATCTAGCCACACTCGACTTCAATACCCTCATGAACATTATGAAGAACTAATAGATCAATCTTGAAGTTCAGAAAAATGCGTCAAGGGGTAAAAGTCTCGCTCTAGTCTCGCAACCATCAGGTGTTGAATATGATGTTGAGTCAGACGATGATGAGGATATGGCTATGATTGTTAGGAAATTCAAAAGGTTACTGATAAATAAAAGAGTGTTGAATGTTGGTCCATCATTCAAGAATGTTCTCAACGCTCAAGAGTCTTCATCTGCTTCGAATCGCTCTATCAACAAAAGAAACTCTGCTGATAAAGCGAAAGCCGAAAAACTTGATAGGGACTCCGTCCAATGTCATGCTTGTAAAGCCTGGGGTCATTTTGCAAATGAATGTGCTAACACTCTTCGCATGTATGGGAAAGGATATTAGGTCAGCCTATCTGATGACAAAGATGATGTGTCAGCAAGAAATACGCATCAGGTCGCCCAAAGGTCTAAAGTTTCAATTCCAACCTTCTCTGACAACGAGGATGAGGAACATCATACTGGGTTTAATGCGGTAACGGACGTTGATCCAACACTCGATTCAACATCTGAACATTATATTCTCTTTGATTACGATGAATCAAATAATTTTGATGAATCATTGTTGTTAGATGATTCAGGAGATTGTTTAGAACATGCTAAGGATGGTGAATCACAGGAAGAAACGTACAAACAATTGTACGTAGAGTGGACGAATCAAAGGAAGGAGATCTCGAAATTGAAGGACTCCGTTCAAGTGCTGAATGAGGAAAATGTGAACAATGAAAAGGTAATTAATGGCTTGCTTGAAGGGATGAGCAAGATGGAAGCCTTACTGAGCAGAAAGGACAAAGAAATTGACAAGCTTCAAATGCAAGTCAACAAAACTTCAGATGAATAAAGGCAAGTCCACACTTGACGAGGTACGTTCTTTCGTTAATACTTCTAATCACGGTCTAGGTTTCAAATCACATCTTAAAAAATCTAAACATTCTGCATCAATGTCCAGGTCTAGAAGTTTTAAGTGTCATTTTTGTCTTAGACCTGGACATATAAACCTTATTGCTGGAAACTGAAAGATGTGTTATCCAAAAAGAAAATGTTGACTGAAAAATCATCCAACATTGAGAAATCAGTGTTGAAGAAAATTTCTGGAGGTAGTTCAGACAACATTAGTTCTGGTTCTATGAATCACATGAATACAACTTTTTGGAGCCCATCAGTTCAGAAGAAAGCTTGGGTACGAAAATCACCAATTCTATGTAATGTTGTTTCCACGTCCTTTAAATCTAACATTTCAGGATCTTGGTACTTCGATAATGGTTGTTCACGACACATGACATGTACCAAAGACTACTTGATAGACTACACTCCTTTAAGTAACGGTACGGTTACTTTTGGAGGTGGGGCTAAAGGTAAAATTCTCGGACGAGGTAAACTTAATGTGGTTGGTTTTCCTGCCCTAAGGAATGTCCTCCATGTTGATGGATTGGTTGCTAACATTATTAGCATAAGTCAACTATGTGACGACGATCTTGCGGTAATGTTTAATAGAGAATGCTGTGAAGTTTTTAATGACAAAAACTTGTGTGTGATGGCAGGTAGAAGGTCTAGTGATAATTGCTATCAAGTTGGTGATAAGGATGAAAGAAAAGAGGTATATAAGATGTCCAAAACCGAAGATGATATTGTTCTTTGGCATCGAAAATTGGGTCATGTCAATTATCGAACCTTAGAACAATTGATTTGACATGAGGCAATCAAAGGTATTCTCAATCTTAAAGATTGTGGAAAGATTATTTGTGAGCAATGTCTGAAAGGCAAGCAGAAGCATGTCAGTCATAATTTTGATCCAAATGTTGCTCAACATTTTAGAACTGCCCACTGCTTTCAGCTACTTCACATGGATCTAATGGGTCCTATGAAAGTAGACAACATAGGTGGTAGAAAATATGCGTATGTCTTAGTTGATGACTTTTCTAGGTTTTCATGGATATATTTTCTTAGAGAGAAATCTGAAACTTTTGATTTTTTCAAAACCTTTTGTGCCATGATCAAAAATAACTTTTGTGCTCCCATTTTTCGTATTAGGTCCGGTCATGGTAGAGAATTTGAAAATCAATTTTTTGTGACAAAAAGGGTATTATCCATGAGTTTTCTTCTCCTAAGACACCTCAACAAAATGAGGTAGTCAAAAGGAAGAATAGAACTCTTCAGGAAATGGCCCGTGTAATGCTACAATCCAAGAGTCTTTCTAAAAGATTTTAGGCGGAAGCATTGAACATGGCTTGTCATATCTCCAATAGAGTTTCCTTTCGTCTTGGGACAAAGAAAACCTCTTATGAGATATTGAAGGGTACGAAGCCTACGATCAAATATTTTCACGTGTTTGGATGTACTTGCTATATGTTGAATGATCATTAGTATTTGACGAAGTTTGATTCTAAAAGTGACAAATGCAAATTCTTGGGATATTATACTAATAGTCCTGCTTATCGTGTTTACAATCTTAGATTGAAAACTATTCTGGAATCTGTTAATATTTTGTTTGATGATTCCGCTGACATTAGAAGAAATACTCCTCAAGTTGACATTGCAGATGTAGTTCCGACGGTTGGTCCAGCAGAGGATCTGGAAGCTAACAGTGTTGAGTCAACATCTGACACAACATTAGCTCCTGAACAGGATACAAAAGATGAAACCTTAAATGTTCAGAGAGATCCCCATGCTAGGATTCAGAAGTCTCACCCTCTGATCAGATCATTGGCAGACTGGATGAAGGAAGGAAGACCAGAGATAAACCACGAAGAGATTATAGATCAATGGTAAAAAATGTATGCATGACTTCCGTATACAACGAGGTAAGGTTTAATTGTTTTGTATCTGAAATTGAACCGAAAAACGTTCTTGAAGCCCTGAAGGACAGTTTTTGGATCAATGCTATGCAAGAAGAGCTTGTTCAATTTGATAAAAATCAGGTTTGGACTTTGGTTCCACGACCAAGCGACGGCAACGTCATTGGTACAAAGTGGATTTTCAAAAACAAATCTGATGAGTACGGAAATGTTATTAGGAATAAAGCTCGGTTAGTTGCCCAAGGCGATACCCAAGTTGAGGGTAAAGACTTTGATGAAACCTTTGCCCCCGTAGCAAGGTTAGAATCCATAAGACTCTTACTTGCTATTGCATGTTGGCTCAACATTACCCTCCACCAGATGGATGTTAAGGGTGTGTTCTGAAATAGCTTTATTGATAAAGAAATTTACGTTGAGCAACCGAAAGGTTTCGAAGATCCTTACCATACTGATCATGTGTATAAGGTCCAAAAAGCTCTTTATGGTTTAAAGCAAGCTCCTCGAGCTTGGTATGGTAGGTTAACTTCGTTTCTCTTAGATTTTGGATTTGTTAGAGGCGAAGCGATGGAACTCTTTTCGTAAAACGAGTTGGTAATGAAGTGTTAATCTCTCAAATCTACGTGGATGATATAGTGTTCGGATCAACACTCGATCTATGTCGGATGAGTTTATCCAAGCTATGAATTCCACATTTGAGATGAGTATGATCGGTGAACTAACATTTTTCCTAGGTCTACAGGTGAAACAAAGCAAGGATGACATATTTATGTCTCCGGAAAAATACGCGAATAATACTGTGAAGAAGTCCGGCTTAGATAATGCCAAGGTAATGAGAACTCCTATGAGATCTACACAGAAGGTAAGTAAAGATAATGTTGGGGAGAATGTTGACCCAACATTATATCGTTCGATGATAGGTAACTTATTATATCTATACAGACATTATGTATAGTGTTTGTGTGTGTGCAAGATATTAGGCTGAACCAAATGTTTCTCACCTTAACGCTGTCAAAAGATTTTTGAAGTCCGTTAGTGGTACATGTAATCTTGGTTTATGGTTTCCAGAAGATACTAACACTAATTTGGTTGGTTTAAGTGACGCCAATTGGGCAAGTGATGCAGATGATCGTAAGAACACAAGTGGAGGTTGCTTCTTCTTAGGTAATAATTTAGTGTCTTGGTTTAGTAAGAAGCAAAATTGTGTTTCTCTCTCTACGGTCGAATCTGAGTATGTGGCAGCAGGTAGCTGTTGTACACAACTCATATGGCTTAAGAGTATGTTGAGTGATTATGGGTTAGAGAGCGAAACCGTGCTGATGTATTGTGATAATCTTAGTGCCATAAACATTTCGAAAAATCTGAGACAACATTCTAGGACTAAGCGTATAGACATTAGACATCATTTTTTGAGAGATATAGTTGAGAAAGAGTTAGTGAAAATAGAGCATATAGATACTAAGAATCAACTAGCTGATATTTTCGCTAAGGCGTTAGACTTCGAAAGGTTCTCAAGCCTAAAGAAGTCTATAAGTCTCTGTCAGAGTCAGTAAATGTTGGTCCAATATATGGATCAACATTGGCATATGTCATATATGACTGTTACTGTTTTAATATTTGATCTAACGTTCACTTTGTTAAATTCCTGAAATGATTTGACTCACCTAGACCATTTTCTGAAATGACCCACTCCCTAGCACTAGTATGCTAATGATCTTTTTCAAGATACAGGTTCAGAATATTAAGATCCTTAGATACACGGCATTCGCGGTGACGATGTATTCTATGCGTGCAAGAATGTCTGAACCTTGACGAACTGGAAATCATTCTAGAGCAGTGCACAATATTCTCTATCAATAATAAAGGTGAGATAAGGGCAGAAAATGAAAGAAAATTGTGATCTAGGGTGTTGAACAGAAAATGAAGGAAATCGTTTTGAGAATGTTGGGTTAAATGTTGAGCAACATCTGTGACCAGTCATTTTGATCATGCTATATTTTCCGTTTATGTTCTATGTGTTCTAGATTTTAGGTATACATATAAATAAAATGTCGTGTCTAGTATCTATATCTCTCATTTTGCATTAGAAGAAGAACGGTTATCCTCACTTGGTTCATGCGTTCATCGGAACACCTAAACGGTTAGTGCACTTGATTTCGACTTAATTTTTATTATGATCATATTTTGCACGATATTTTTAAATGTCACACGTTATCCACTCTCCACATTTTACTCAACCATAATGGTTAATACTCGTATTTGCGAAATTTAAATAAAAAAAAAAATTATTTTTTTTATTATTTTTATTTCATCATCTCTAACGGTTACTTTTCTTCACTCTTCGATTTTTTTACCGTTACAGATACCCCTATTTACTTGCCTGAAAATCACGATCATATCACACAAACCCTTTTACATTCTCTCTGCGAAGTCTCTGCAAATTTCAAGCTTTCTCATCTCGCTTTAAGTTGAAACAAAAAATTCTCCCTATTTCAATCTTTGTTATGGCAAACTCACCCATCTCTGAGAAACAAAACGTTAAATCGACATCGAGTGCCGGTTTTATTGAGACGAACTCACTAGCGATGGTGGTGTACGGAGCGCCCATGCCGGAAGGAGTCGCGTCTCCTCTCAGGGAAGACTGCAACCTTTGAAGCGCATCCGGAGGAAACTATGAAGGATCCAAGCCCGACCCCGCCATCAAGCTCTTCCTCAGAGTCGAGTGATGATTCTGAAAGCTCTGATGAGGATTTCGTTCCTATAATGGTCGATTCCTCAACGAGTTCAGAGTCTGAAACTCAGGAGGCTTCAAGCGAAGAAGAAGCTGTTGAAGAAACCGTCCCCGCGGACGAACCCTTTCCTGGTGACGCTCCTCTTGGGGTCATCAATAAGATGTTGCAGAAGAAGCAAGGGAAGAGAAAAGCTGAATCAACTCCTCGCCCAACCAAAAGGGCATAAGTGACTAAAGAGAAGCAGACCACACAGACCAATGTTGGGTTAAATAATGACCAAACATTCCTCTCTGATGACGAGATGACTGGAGGATCTGACTGGGAGATACCTTCACACCCACAGAAATTCTACGCCCAGAAGAACAGGGATCTCTGGAAGTCCTTCTACTCCAAAACCTTTAGTGTAGAAAGAACGGTGGACAATGCAAACTTCTCTCAGCATGGGGTCCTGCAATTCCTGGAGTCCAGACACCTTGGGAAGGTTGTGCTCATCCTTGGAGAATACTGCAACCATGTGGTCCGTGAGGTATATTCTAACCTCTCTCCCAAGTTAAATGAGTATCATTCAAAGAAATTCGGTAAGATATACTTACGGAATAATCTTTATGAGTTGTCTTCTCATTCTATTAATGAATTGCTTGGGACTCTTGAGGTTGATCACTTCACGGAAAGTGACATGTGAGGTTGTGTCTTTCATCACGACTCACAACTTCTCTGTCACTCACCTCACTTCACTCTACACTGTGCTTTTTAAGATAACTATCTATAATTGGCTACCTACGGCCAAACATTAGCTTAACATCGGATATGCCCTCGAATGCTATACGAGGATTAGATATGTATAGGGCATTAGCTTATTTATCATTCGATTGTCAATGTAATCAAACATTGTTTTGCGTATTAATAAAGGCATTATTCGTTTATTGGTTATATGAGTTCTTTACTTAGCATCGGGTAAAGCAATAAATGAATAAATCCAAATGTGTCGAGTTGAGTCACTGTTCTCGATGGGTACGAGAGAGGAAGGCACCAGTGGACTCTTAACCTCGAACATAAAATGTCCATAAGCCTTAGGTTTCAGTTGGGTGCTGGAAAACCAATCATGGCTTATTTGTAGATGACTTATCGTGTGCCGATATACCGCTTGGAAGCGGAAGTCATGACTTGTGATACGAGTCGAATCAAGGGATTGAATCGTTTCATGGATACTGACTCGCAGGTCGTACGATCAAACATGGCTTATTACTCAAGGAGTGTCAATGATCGACGACAAAAACTATAGTAGTCTGCTTGAACCTTAGACCGAAAGGGACTTTGACGGAGTTGACTTTGAAGTCTTGACTATCACTGGTTTCGCTAGATCCTATTTGCTATTGCATGGGTCAGCGGGACAGATGCGGTCTTGATGGATATTTGTGATTGCCGGGCTTAGACCGCCGAGTCGAATTCACAGTCTCGCAAGTAATCGAGACAAGTGTCCTATGAGAATGACGACGGAAAATTACAAAATCCTTGGCCAAGGTATTAAACTAGCTCATGTTAGACATGGAGGGTAGTTTGGTAATTTGCCTCGTGTCATTTTATCATAGTATCGAGTTTAGTGAGTTTGACAAATACCATGGCTCTCACTCGATCGGGACACAGCTGAAGGGTTTGTACGTAGTACTATAATCTATAGTTAGGTTCTGGAATGAGACTAGTTCGAAATTCGTGCTCAAGTCGGGATTTGTCCGGTACTGCGGGACTGGCTAGGCACCTACCGGACTCTTGGATTCCTCCCTTGTCGATTGAGTCGAACCTAGAGAGTCGGGCTTAAAAAGGATCATCAATGTGTACCGAGAAGGAGAGATTGTGTTTTGGGCCTTAACGGGCCTCGAGTCGTTATACCACGCCTTATTGGGTCTCGGGGTCATTAAGTGGACCGAAGTCGGACTTCATATGAAACTAACTTTAAGACTTAGGTTTGACTAAGTGCTTAGAAAGACTTGAGGGAAGAATTGGAATTCAACCCTAAGCCGAGAAATTCGAAATATGCCTTAAAGGGTATTTTCGTAATTTACAAATATGGTAATAAAAATATTTGGAATATTATTTATTAAAACTAAAATTCGAATTTATATTTTATATAAATTTCGAAATTTATTTACCATATTTGAAGATATTTTAATATCTTAGTTAGTTTTCTATTTATAGTATGTTCCTTTAATAGAATTTTGAATTCAATTAGGAGAGATATTTTGGCAAGAATATCTCTCATATTTAGGAACAAATATTTCGAGATTTTAGCCTTGTTTAGGGCTGAAAATTTCGTCCTCCCCTACTATAAATAAGGGTGAGACCCTCGTAAAAAAAAAGACACGGGAAGAGAATCGACGCGAAATTTCTCGACCCGAGAATCGAAACACGAACACACAAACGCAAACCACTCTCCCGAGCGACGGATCAATTCTCTCTAGCCATCTTCGGAGAATCGAAACCGTGGTACACTACGAGGTCGGCGTGATGATCTAGACGATACCCAACACGACCGCGGCCGACGACGCAATCAACGAGGAGCTGCCACTCGCTTCAAAGGTAATCTCTCACGGGTATGACCCGCCCTATTACGTGTCAACGTGATTAGAGTTTTCGATCCGAGCTGCGAAGGAACCCGGAAAAAAATTTTATCCCGCACCGTATCCCGGGGCGTTGCGTCTCGGGTACAAACCGGGTACCTTTCCCAACAGTCCGAGAGGTATATTCTAACCTCTCTCCCAAGTTAAATGAGTCTCATTCAAAGAAATTCGGTAAGATATACTTACGGAATAATCTTTATGAGTTGTCTTCTCATTCTATTAATGAATTGCTTGGGACTCTTGAGGTTGATCACTTCACGGAAAGTGACATGTGAGGTTGTGTCTTTCATCACGACTCACAACTTCTCTGTCACTCACCTCACTTCACTCTACACTGTGCTTTTTAAGATAACTATCTATAATTGGCTACCTACGGCCAATGATAGTAGAGTGACCGAACCAATGGCACAACTATTGTATGCATTGGGGAAAAATCTTCCTATTAATTAGGGTGATTATATCCTTAACCAAATTGCATATCAAGCTGAAAGGGTAGGGAAAGGAATACTTCCTTTTCCCTCAATCATTTGGTTGTTGCTGGTTCGAGGAGGTTTCAAACCGACTCATTCTGATACTGTGGTGCATAAGAAGATCCCATACACCATTGCAGCCAATCACTTAGTTGGGCTAAACAAAGTTGTCGATCTGCCTTGGGCTGGAGCTATAATTGCTATACCAAATGTTGGTTCAACATCTGCTCCAACATCTGTCTTGGCGAAGCATATAAAGTATCTGGATGATACTATTGCATCGCTTGTTGCACAAAGGGAGATTCTTCGGAGTCTTCTTTCTTCCCAAAAGGGGGAGAAAATGGTACAGATGAAGATGTTGGGACTGCTGCTAGTGGGGGAAACGAGGATGAAATATCAGCTGTAGGGGGAGATGATCGTGATCGTGGTGTTGTTGATGCTGGAGATGCTGGAGAAAGAGGAGAAGAAGAAGAAGAAGTTGATGCTGCCGCTGCTGGAGCTGGAACGGGAACATGAGAAGCTGCTGGAGCCGCTGCTGGAGCTGAGGCTAAAGAAGAAGGAGCTGTATCGGAAGACTCCATTATGAGTCTTCAATTTTAGACTTCTTATTTGCTTTCCTGTTTTGCATGCAAACTTTTATTTTGTTTTGTGTTTTGTGTGTGATTTTTTGTTATAGATGTGACGAAGACATCTAAAATGGTGATGCATTACTTTTTCCTATGTTAATCTATTTTTCTTTGCTCTAAGATTACTTGATGCTTTCAGGTGGAGTTATATGGATTTGAAGTTCTCTAGATAGGAACTTCTTTGGATTTAGCTCTGCACTTGTTTTGGGAAGAAAGACAAAAAGGGGGAGATTGTTAATGTTGACACCGTTGACATTGACAATATGGACTCAACATTCCAGTCAACATCGATTGACTTAATTTTGTCTTTCAAACCCTAAAACCGTTTTCCCTATTATTGCGGAATTATTTAAATGTGTGAAGAGGTTACTTACGAGATGGACTTGTTCAAACAAGAGTGGAGTGGAGTAGATACTAAAAATAGGATGTTTATTCAACCGCTACAATGGGCTTACTAAAAATAGGAGAAGTGGAGCTCGTGGCTCAATAAGTCGAAGCATTATCTCATACGTGAAGTCATGGAGATCATGGAGAACGTGGGGAGGATTGGAGTCGAAGATATGAAGAGTATAAATAGAAGACTCTGATGCCGACCACGGATGTGCAGAACGAGAAGAAACGACGAGCGACGAAAGAAAAGAAAACGAAAACGAGAGAGCTCTCACCATATACCCATCTATCTGTTCTTTACCTAGTGTTTTACCTTTACATAGATCGTATGTATCTGTGTTAAGATTAGAAGAGTCGTTAGATTTTTTACTAGGTTATTTTTACTATCTTTCGATAGTTCTACTTTTTGTAATCCATTCTTTGAAGTGGAATTTTGCCCTGAAGGCGTGTAGCAAGTTATTTAACTTGCTGCATATTTTAAACTGTGTCTCCATCGTTTTTACTGCTAAGTATTGAAACTTTCTGTTGTGCTAAAACTTTCTGTTTCTAAATGTTGGTTCAACATTAAGGACAACATTTCTGATATATTTTTAACTTAGCTATTTCTCTATTTTTACGGGATCGCTCCTTTTCAGATTGGTATCAGAGTGACCGCTTGATACACTAAGTGTTTTTATCCTAGATATGGGTGCCTTGAGCTCAAACTATTTTGGCAAAATCCCCGTCCTAGACGGATCAAACTATGCCTATTGGAAAATCCGAATGAGACAATGCATAAAATCGATTGACCCTCGTGCTTGGGATATCGGTTCTTAATGGTTACACCCCTCCTATAACACCTCCTGATGCTGATGGAGACGTGCTTGACAAACCCATTGCCGAATGAACTGCTCTTGAAAGAGAAGCAGCCGATTTTAACGAAAAAGCTTTACATGCCGTTTTTTCCTCCGTCGGTATTTTTATGTTCAAAATCATCCAATACTGTACTAATGCTAAACATGCATTGGACATGTTGCAAAGGTACTGTGAGGGTGATGCCAGCGTTAAAGACACAAAGTTGCGTCTTTTAAATAGCCAATTTGAAAACCTTCGTATGAGGGACGATGAAGACATCACTACTTATTTTGGGAAACTTTTGAATATTTCTAGCGAGTGTCATAGTCTAGGTGAACCTATTTCTAACAGTTTTAAATTCTAAGGCTATTAGGTCACTATCCGAGAAGTTCAACGTGAAGGTGGCAGCAGTAGAGGAAGCCCACAATCTAGCCACACTCGACTTAAATACCCTCATGAACATTATGAATAACTACTAGATCAATCTCGAAGTTCAGAAAAATGCATCAAGGGGTAAAAGTCTAGCTCTAGTCTCGCAACCATCATGTGTTGAATATGATGTTGAGCCAGACGATGATGATGACATGGCTATGATTGTTAGGAAATTCAAAAGGTTACTGATTAATAAAAGAGAGTTCAATGTTGGTCCAACATTCAAGAATGTTCTCAACGCTCAAGTGTCTTCATCTGCTCCGAATCGCTCTATCAACAAAAGAAACTCTGCTGATAAAGCAAAAGCCGACAAACTTGACAGGGACTCCGTCCAATGTCATGCTTGTAAAGGATGGGGTCATTTTGCAAATGAATGTGCTAACACTCTTCGCAGGTATGGGAAAGGATATTGAGTCAGCCTATCTGATGACAAAGATGATGTGTCAGCAAGAAATACGCATCAGGTCGCCCAAAGGTCTAAAGTTTCAATTCCAACCTTCTCTGACAACGAGGATGAGGAACATCATACTGGGTTTAATGCGGTAACGGACGTTGATCCAACACTCGATTCAACATCTGAACATTATATTCTCTTTGATTATGATGAATCAAATAATTTTGATGAATCATTGTTGTTAGATGATTCAGGAGATTGTTTAGAACATGCTAAGGATGGTGAATCACAGGAAGAAACGTACAAACAATTGTACGTAGAGTGGACGAATCAAAGGAAGGAGATCTCGAAATTGAAGGACTCCGTTCAAGTGCTGAATGAGGAAAATGTGAACAATGAAAAGGTAATTAATGGCTTGCTTGAAGGGATGAGCAAGATGGAAACCTTACTGACCAGAACATAGATTGGCGTGAAGATTGCTTAAGATCCTGTAGGAGAAGATCGAAGTCAAGATTTTAAAGACAGAGCTAAAAACAAAGATGTATGATCCTCGAAAAAGCTCGAAAGCACGTGGATCGACATCAAGATTTCTCAAAGATGGCTCTTGAAAATGTTTGTTGGGGAGGCTAAAGACTAAGTTGTTGGGCCCACGAAGTAGTTTCTAAGCACGTGGATATACTTCAAGACTACTCGAAGATGCCACTTGAAGACGTTCGTCGAGGAAGCTAATGAACTAGAACATTGGACTCGAAACTCGGAAGCACGTCAATTATGTCATGACTTCGAAGAAGCCAATAGATCAAGGCAAGACCAGCAAGGAAGCTCAAAAGCACACAGATCAACGAGAAGACTACTCGAAGACAACAGTTGAAGGCGTTCATTAAAGAAGCTATAGACTAAGACGCAAGACTGGCGAGAAAGCTCAGAAAGCATGCAGATCAATGTCAAGGTTACTCGAAGATGGCACGTGAATACATTTATCGAAGAAGTTTAGAGATCAATGCGTAGAACTCGTGAGGAAGCTCGGAAGCAACACAAAGATTACTCGAAGATGACACTTGATGACATTCGTCAATGAAGCTAAAAGATCAAGGTGCGAGACCCATGCGGAAGCTTGGACGCACGCAGATTAACGTTAAGACTACTCAATTTCTTGTTGGAAGAAGATCTAAGCAAGCCATTCATCAAGTTCAAGTGTCAAGTTCGTGATCAAGCCCAATAGCCCTCAAAGAAACGTTTGAGAATTCCTGTTCACAACTCTCAAAGGCATAGTTATGTTTGTGATTGTTCCCAAAAGCCCACGAAGAAACGTTCACCCAAAAGCCCACGAAGAAACATTCGGGAAGGTCTCTTCACCAAATCTTAAAGACATAAAGTTATGATCACGCCCAAAAGCTCACGGAGAAATATTTTACCCAATCACCAAGGTATTTAGTTCGTGATCAACCCCAAAGGCCCTCGAAGAAACATTCGAGAAGATTTCTGTTAGGTCCTATATCATTAACTACAGTAAATCCTAAGCATGAATTCTAGATATTCAAATGGAGATCTGAGATTTGTTACATCGGTCGAATATCTCCAATGAAGAACACGAGAGAAAAACTTTAGTGTGAGAAAGTGTTTGTGTGTTTCTCTCTAGAAATTAAATTGCAAGCCTTTCAGATTTTTTTTTAACTTTCTCTTTCAGTTCAATAGTGTACATTGGTATTTATACCTATTGGCATAATACAATTAAGTCCTACACTATTGAATATACAAATGATGCCCCTATTTACAAGGATAACAAATAAAAGAGCACAATTAAAATATCTTCTCTAATCTCATGCTTTGTGCTCGTTTGCTCTTCAGCTCTGTTTTTCCTTGTCGGACGTAGAATGACTTCCGCAATCCCAATGCTGTCTCATAATGATGTACAACATTCCTCAGCTCTATCCTTTCCTCAATAGCTCTGAGAAGCTCACTCAGGAGCGAGACTTCTTCTTCTCCAAGGTCCTCGAAGATGGTAGTCCCATCGATCTCTCTCAATCCCCTTTCAATGTTCTTTTTTATTAGTCCAATCGCATAACTTGTGCACTTCATACTTCATCATCACTCTCGTCTTTCCAATGACTGGGTTGCGATAAGTGATGGCGAGGCCTAGCTTGTTGAAGATGTAGTTCTCCGGGAAGTCGTTGAGCGGGAAACCTTTCACGAGCGGAGAGTCCATGTTGACCTTCTTCATATTGTTCTCCAATGCAATCTAAAGGTCGTGTGCGGTGTGTACTTGATCTGCCACACCATGAACCTTTTTAAGCCCTCAAGCCCTTACTTCTTGATGTACCCTGCAGGCGTCTGGAACTTTTCCTTGTACATCTGGAATAGACGGTAGACCTCGTCCGATGGAAGGTGGGTTAGACAGCTCTCGTCTATATCTTCTCGAGTGCAATGTTCCCGCTCGATCGTGTACATCGGAGTTTGATAAGGACCTATTGTGTGTGAGACTCCCAAGAGTTGGAAGATCGGTGACTTGTCCCTGAAGTCTCTTCTGAGTTGATCTCTTGGGATGCCTCTTCGATCTGGACCGAGATGGGTGAGCATGAACAAGTGTTCTATCTTCTTCTACGCTTCCCAATGAGAAATCCCCCGAAGCTTCAGCTCGTTCAGCTTCTTGATTTTGTTCGGTGCTGGTAGATCTGCTTCCGTACATCTTTAATGAAGGGCACTTCGATCCGAACATTCTCCCATTGTGTCTCGACTTGGACGGTCCCATTTGGTAAACGTGGAGGGGTGTCCGCTCGATGTCTTAGCAGTTCTGGTAGATCTAGGAGTTCGGCATCGTAGTTCTCACCTTCTTGACGATCTTCGTCCTCGAGCAGAACTAGATCAGCTGAAGTCTGTTGCATAAAATATCTGACATTGGGCAGTCGAGCTTGAGCAGCTTCTTCTGGTTCCCAGTGCGTCAACCATTTCTTACATAGGATGTAGTCATCTACAATGGCGTGAGGATCGTAGTTGATTGTTGCGGCTTCTGGTTGATCTTTGAGCGTAGAGTCTGAGGTTGGGATTGGGTTTGGACTTTTGGGAGGCGGAGGTGTCAAGTATGGTAGGTTAAGTGGTGTGTGGGTGGCATGGTGGTCGTTTGTGAGCGGGTGATAGGTCTTTGTGTGGATGATGTTGGTTGGTTTTTTGACGAGCCTCTAGATTCACGAGTTGATGGAGTCTTGTCTCGTCCTGTCCGCGGCTGCGATCTGTTGTCTTCTGCCCTTCTTCCCCTCAGGGCGATCCTGATCGTCAGGATCGTCATGTCGCCGTTTGGTACGGGAGCTTCATTCGTGGCAGCTCGTTCGAGCAGGCGAGTCGGGGCCATCGACTAGTCGTCGATAGAGATTCTTCTCTGTAGGGGTCATCTCTTCGATGGCTAAGAGACGAGAGATGAGGATATCATGAAGCTGGGTGATGGGGATGGTGTATGGATTTATAAGGGTGTGAGATGGGGTTGGGGTGGTGACTATGGGTTGGATTGTGGTGATGGTGGTGGTTCGTGGTGGTCAAGGGATAGGTTCGGACAGAGTGGCCTCTAGACAGGTGTTTTCTCGGTATCTCGTCGGGAAGTTTCGATGGCTTGTCGTACTCTCTCCATTAAACGATCTTCGAAAGATGTGAGTGCGGTAGAGAGAGATTCTTGTAAGCGTTCCTCCGTCACGAATGGTAATACCTCCGGAGTGGAGCCAGGTAGGTGTTCCACTGTCGAACATCAGAGTAGATTTCTGACGTGCCGCCTATAGTAGGACTTATTAGACCGGGACGACTTAAGTCGCCCGTCGTCAATCCAGAAGGCACCACTTTGGTGGGTTGGCCCGTTGTTGCTTCAGATCATGTCGGTGGAGCAACGAGACTTCCATCCAATCTTGGAGAGGAAACCATAGGAATCATCTCTATGGATGTTGTGACATGCTCGGTGTGAACCTGTGTAGACGTCAAGACGGGCTGTGGCTCAGATTTGAACGTTGAAGTAGTCACAACGCTTGTTGAGACATCTCGAGGGGCAAGGCAGGAGCTGTGGTAGTAGGCTGGATGCAAACTTGACTTGTGATCTTCGTCGTCTGGATTCCCTTCGAATGAGTCTGTATTCCTCATCTGATTCTGTTCCTTCAGACGAGGCAGCCATGGGAGGTGTTGGTACACGTGCTTAAACCTCGGGCTCCCGGGCCTCTATCGAAAAATAAAGTGTTCGGCGCGAAGTTTTGCGATCGAATAAAATTCTATCGAAAAATAAAGTGTTCGACGCTAATTAGTTTTTCGATCAAAAATATATTTTCGAATAAGTTTTGAAAACCACTGTTTGCGATAAAAAATTTTGCGCCCTAAAAGTTTCATAAATCTGAACAGTCGAAATTTAAACTGCAAATGATGATTTTTTGAGAATCGGGACTTAATCTTGACTCAAAATATTCAAAAACCAGTTCCAAACCAAAGTATTACGTAGTTTATCAACATGTTTAAGGACAAATCGCATCAAGAAAGAACAGATTTTTTTAAATATGGACTGTCGAGAAACAGCGAGTCGAAAAACACTCGAAATCTTGAAATATATGTGATTTAATGAACTAAAACACTGACAATATATGGATTCTACCTTCAAAATCGACGATTTTGCATAAGAAATAACGAAATTTTGAAAGATTTTGGGTTTCGCCCTTTGAAATTTTTCAGAGAATCAAAAAAACTTTTTGTGTGATGTTTTGCGTGTGAAAGAATTTTTCGACTACAAAAATTATCTAAGTAGTTTTGGGCCGAGAAAACTATTCTTGACTTTCGTTAGACCAGGCCTATTAGGTTTTCGATACTTTTCAGCGAAAAACTCTTTACTCTTTCACCCTCAAGTTCTGAAAGAAATTATAGCAGAACTACCCCTAACTTTCTGAAATAAATGCAATTGACTCCCAAATTTGATTAAATTCAACACTTGACTCCTCGGATGAGCTCGGAATACTCTGCACACTTAGAGAAAAACATTAGAAGTCGTAATTGCAAGGAACTCATTTAGGAGATAATAACAAATATACATTTAAGCTCCCATTCAACAAGTGTGCATATAATGTTTGTCAATTTTGCATGGATACACACATTCACCACAATATGCATATGAAAATTTAATAATATATGACATAAGCAAAAATAACGCATTTAATCAATTCAGCACACATGCATGATCCCCTAATCATGCATATGAAAATTTGTGTCCTCGTAAAATTTCGTACTTGACAATTCCGTACTAATGCATGTGCTAATGCATTTAAAAATGTGCGTATTTTTTTTATGCGTATATATTTTGGGGTCAGAATATGTCACTTTGATCATTATCACGCAAAAATTTCACATGACACATAGAATAATAATTTGCCATCAAATCATGTCACTAAACTAATATCCTAAGATCATATCATGAGTCATTTGGACAACTCTCGCATGGTTCGCTCATAGCGCTCAATTAATTTTTATCATGGGGATTATTAGTACATATATTACTCATATCAACAAAACAATTTTTTTTATCAATTAACTTGTTATCGTGGCGCATTTAATCAACTCACTAAGCGAAAGTCCATCAATTTGAATCAAAGGAATTTTTGAAGGGATTATTATTTTAGGCTCTGACTTAGGAAGGTAGGATAATAATTTTGAATTATTGAGCTTAAAATCATTCCATTCCAGGGTACCATTCATTTATGTTCCATTTACTTTTCTTTTCTTCTGCAGTTGCTCAAGCTGAAACTCCTCTTCTTATGAGGCTGAGAGATTATCTAAGGAGAAGTTCTTCTTATGTATTTCTCGGGCCGATACCGTGCTCTCTACTTTTTAGTCCTAGAAGGATTTAAAGATTATCTTTGGAGAAGTTCACAGTTATGGAATTCGAACCCAGGGCCGTGCACCTCTTCTCGTTGTCTCGATATAAGACCAGGATTATCGTTGGAGAAGTTCACTTCGAGGTGCTCCTCTTCTAGTCGTTCTGACGAGTATACGAGATTATCGAATGAGAAGTTCACAGCAAGATTCATGCTCCTCTTTTACAATAATCGAGAAGTACATGTTCATTTGGTACTGATTATTTGTGCGTTGAGCATTCTTCGTGTGCGTCTTCCACCTCCTTTTCTTATTTGAGCAGCCACCGAAACTTATGGAATAAAGTTGAAGGCTTGATCGGGTTTCAAGTGAAAAATGATATTGGAGAAGGCTCAAGGGGGATTACTGAGGAAATAGTAACGGATTATATATTATAATTTGGCCAAGTGAGGAATATCCTAATTTCCCTTATCATATTTATGACGAACTAACACAAAGCGAGAATGAGGCCATGAAGCACAAATCAAGACAAGCATTTGAAGTGTGACACACTCAAGGATAATTCCTTTGAAAGAATATTGAGGCTCAAATTCTCACATGTATGATGTGGCTTTGTGTCTAGTGAAACATATTAAGCTCTTTAGACAAAAGAATGTGACTTGAAGCAAGATTGAGATTCAACATGCCTAACTTAGCGATAAGAAATTGGAATCGTTTTTCATCCAATGCCTTGGTGAATAAGTCGATAACTTGAAACTTCGTGTTAACAAAATACACATCTATAGTGTCTTTTTTACATGATCTTTTATAAAATGATAGTGAATATATATGTGTTTCGTGCGTGAGTGATGAACAGGATTGCAAACAATGACAATAGCACTTTGAGAATCACTATAAATGAGAATGTTATTGAATTCAAACCCATAGTCGCGCAGTTGCATCCGCATCCACGGAATTTGTGAGCAGCAAATGACAGCCGCGACGTACTCCGCCTCGGCCGTCAAATTCAATATGTAATTTTGCTTCTTTGAGGACCAGAAGACCAACTTATCGCTCAAGAATTGTGCTCCGACTGCTTTTCCTGTTCATTCGACAACTTGCATAGTCATCGTCAGTATAGCTAATTAACTTGAAATCTATGCCTTTTGGATACCATAACCCTAAGGTGGGAGTCCCTTTGAGATAGCGTAGGATTCGCTTGACCTCGTGCATGTGAGACTCCTTCGGGTCAGCTTGAAACTGAGCGCAGAGGCAAGTGGCGAACATTATGTCGGGTCGGCTTGACGTCAGGTAGAGAATAGAGCCAACTCCGATAAGTCGTGATGTTGATTGCCTTGCCAGAAGGATCAACATCCAATTTACAACTTGTTGACATGGGAGTACTCATAGATATGCTCTTGTCTTGATTAAAACTCTTAAGAATATCTCTTATATACTTAGTTTGACTGATGAAAATTTCATCTTCGAGCTGCTTGACTTGTAGTTCAAGGAAGAATTGAAGTTCGCCCATTAAGCTCATCTCGAATTTGGTCTTCATCAGATCACCAAATTTCAGACAGAGTCGTTGATTTGTCCAGCCGAAGATGATGTCGTCGACGTAGACTTGGACGACCATAAAGTCCTTGCCTGGCTTTTTTATGAACAGTGTCATATCGATTGTTCCTCGTACAAAGTCTGACTTTACTAGAAATTCGCTCAGGACATCATACCAAGCTCGAGTGGCTTGTTTTACTCCGTAGAGAGCTTTGTCCAATCGATATACATGATCAGGGTGCTCTTCGTTTACGAACCCTTCGGGTTGAGCGACATAGACTTCCTCCTTTAACACGCCGTTGAGAAAGGTGGTTTTTACGTCCATTTGATAGACCTAGAAGTCTTTATGAGCCACGTACGCCAAAAAAATTCGGATGGCTTTTATTCGAGCAACATGATCATATGTCTCGTCGTAATCAATGCCTTCCTGTTGGTTGTACCCTTTGGCTACAAGTCGCGCTTTGTTCCGGATAATTTAGCCATTCTCGTTCTTTTTATTCTTGTTCCTGACATCTTCCTCGTGTTGAGCGATATTGGAGAACACGACGTGGATATCCATCTCATCCAAATCATTGTTCTGTCGAATTTGCATGGATATTTTCTTCCACTCCGGATGAAGAGATGATAGAAATTTGATGATTACCTCCATATTTGTCTTTAAGATTTCTATTTTCCTCATCTCGTTCCGTAGAGTCAGGTAGCGCTGATAGAGGTCGTATAGATTTTCCTCCGTGTTTGCTTTGAAAGAGTCATGGGCTGTGAGTATGTTTGCTTTCTTCGCCTTTACTCCGACTTCGGTCCTTTGCATCATTTTGTGGAGCTCATCCTACATTGCTTTAGCACTTGACATACTGTCTATTTGCATATAAATGTCATTTGGGATGCCTTGCATCAGGAAAGTTTTGGCTCCTAGGTCAGCCTTAGCTCTTAATCTCTCCCCCTCAGAGTATTCACTAGGAATTTTAAGTCTCTAGTGGCTGGAATGGGAGGGCTATTTTCGAGCCAAATTTTTGATCGAAAAACGATCGAAGAATGCAAAGCAGAGTTTAATCGAACAGAATCACACAAATTCAACTGAGGAACATCAATTAAACACTGAAATTCTGGATAATCACTTCAATTTGTGTACTGAACAAGAACAAACACAAGATTAAACACGTTTTAAAGCAAAATCCATCAGTTTTGGTGAAAATCAAATCATTTTCAAACTGCAATCGCACACAGTGAAATAGCGCAGAATTAAAAAAAAATAAATTTGATGTTCTAAACGATTGAAATCAGTTCGCGATTCATTCCTAACATGTAATCAAGCACACTCGCATCAGTTAGCAGAAATCAGCACATGGATCAAGTTTCCACTGTCGCGTGCATATTCGAACGAAAAAAAAAAGAACATAAATTTGATCTAAAAACAGCGAAATTCAATCCAAAATAATTACGAGCTACTCTGATACCAATTGTTAGGTCCAGATCATCAACTACAGCAAATCCTAGGCCTGAATTCTAGATATTCGAATGGAAATCTGAGATTTGTTACCTTGGTCGAATATCTCCAATGAAGAACACGAGAGAAAAACTTTTAGTTTAAGGAAGTGTTTGTGTGTTTCTCTCTCTAGAAATTAAATTGCAAGCGTTTCGGATTTTTTTAACTATCTCTTTCAATTCAATAGTGTACATTAGTATTTATACCTATCTACTTGGCATTATACAATTAAGTCCTACACTATTGAATATACAAATGATGCTCATATTTACAAGTATAACTAATAAAAGAGCACGATTAAAATGTCTTCTTCAATTTCTTTACCACATCACCACCAAGACCCACGAATAAACGTGTGAGAAGATTGTTGTACCAAATCTCGAAAGAGTTTATCAAGGTCAAGCATTAAGTTCGTGATCAAGCCCTAGAGCCCACGAAGGGTCAAGAAGATCTCTTTACCAAATTTTAAAGAAATTTATCAAGATTCGTGATCAAAGCCAAAGGCCCAGGAAGAAATGTTTAAGAAGGCTCAAATTATCTTCAAGAAACGTCAAGATAAAAAAATTTCCGCAAATTCTTCTAAAAGTAATTGAAGTGAATAATGACAGGAATAAGTAGAGATATTGTTTACTAAATTTCATTCCAATCATATAAATTTATTTGTGCTATTATTTGATTTTCTAAACACTACAAGATCTTCAAAACCGACTTGTGAGCACATAATAATGCAGTTTCTTGAAACAACTCTGTAAACCTTATGGCGTCTGGTTTCAATCGTTCTTCGTCCAAAAGGAAATAAACTCCAAGCACATCTCTGTAGCTGCAACTATAGCTTTGATGTCCTTCGCTCTTCTTAACGTAATTATTCTTAGAACTAAATCTTCATAGTTGAACTGAGTCTTGAGTCATTGAATCAAATCTTATTGATTGAACTAATGATCAGTTCCGAACCAATATTTGAGAATATCAGTTCATATTCAATGCATCCTTAGTCCAATTTTTGGTTTATTTCCTAGTTTCGATCTCGGTCTTCAGTCCAATTACTTGTTACAGGTCAGACTGCTCAGACTTGATATTATCTGCAAAGATGCGTGGCCAAGGACTTTTCATGGGGCCATCCATCTTGGTACTGCTCTTCCTCAACACGATTAACTACACACTCACTACGAAATCCGACCCACCTACACGATTTTAAAAATGGGTCAGGGGAAGAAGTATTCGCACTTTTATAAACACATGCTTTATTCTCCTCTTCAATCAATGTGGGATATCACACTCCACCCATGGCCTCAAAGGGTTTGACACCCCTGGTTGCAAACCGACGCTAGCATTTGTTCCAAAAACATCCGTAACAGTTAAAATCGCTCGCTTTTGATGTTTATACTTTGGGCATTAAAGGTGCCAGGCCGAGGAATTTTCAAAGGTTCTTCATCCAGGTACTGCTCTCACTCTCCATATTCATTAACTGGTTGTCACCCCTGTTCATTTTGTATGTAACGTGTAATCATCATTTTACTTTTTATTCATTTAAAAATTACAATTTAGATTTACTATAATTATTTCCTATAGATCATTTATATACTAAAAGATAGTACATAATTAAATTTTAAATTATAATTTAATCTATTAGATATTTTAAATTACAAATAACTCGAAATATAAAATTATATTATATACTTATTTATAAATCGCATCGAGCATGCATAAAAAGGATGCACATAGGCTCACAAAAAATCACGTGGTGGTGTTTATTGGTGATTGAAGGAGATTGTCAACAATAATTAATCTGCAAAAGACGGACAACTTGTCACTGATCGGGAGTATCTTGGAGAAATGCGCTATGCTAACAAAGTATTTTGATTCCACGTGTCTTTTCTATTTACGAGTCGTAAATGTAATGGCGTCGCTCATTACTTGTCCAAGAGTCTCGGACATAATGGCGAAGGTTCATCTCCACCAACACAAGCCATCCGATCTTTTGTCAATTGATTCTTAATTGAATAAAGCATTTGTTAAAAAAAGACCTTAAAGAAAACCTCACGACTTCCTACTTGTAAAGCTAGTTTAGTTAATATTGATATTTCCTTTATTTGCCATATGTCCTTTTGCTAAACTATGTAAGATTTTGAAAATTAACTATGTGGACTTTTGGATCACACGTGGCATGTTTGTAAATTGCAATACGGGTAAGGTTTGCTAGACTTTGGAAAGAATCCTTTGTATGATCCTTCGCTTTGGGCTTCTCGCTTCACCCGATGATACAACGAATTAATGGTTTATCGGTGGTCAGACAATCTTCCGCATCGGATCAGAGTTCGAACAAGAATTTGGTCAACGGGTATCCCAATTAGTTATATTAGACCGTAACAAAAATCATCCTGATTCAGCCGAGGATCTCATAAATTTTTCTTTGGTCAACGATACTGATAAGTTAGTATTTTATGTAGTAACTAGACATGTAAACTTGTAATTGTCAATCATTGCATGTCCATAATCAAGATTTTCGTGTTATATAGGTCACCATTGAATTATAATTATGTGATTTTCGTGTTATATAGGTTTCAAGATGAAAATAATCAAAAGAGAAGTGCCAGACCGAAATTTCACACCCATGCATTCTTCACAGTCATGGTGCACAAACTGTGAAGAATTCTAGCAAAGCTGAAAAATGAGAGGCAACCGAATGTCACGGCCATGAAGCATACAACACCAGGTTGTGACAAATTTCATCAAGCAAGACAGAGAACTAGTCGATCTTCACGACCTTAACAAATTATGCATCAGGCCGTGAAAAATTTCAGCGAGGAACAAAATAGACGAGTAGAGTGTCACGGCCATGACAGATCAGGCACGAGGCCGTGACAAATTTCAGCACAGTTAGATTTGAGACCCAACAACTTCATGGCCGTGAATGGCCATATATAGGGTCGTGAATCTAGCATATCTTTTCTATGTTGGGTTGAATCTTGTTTCGCAGAAAAAGATAATCAGATATCTTTCGAACATTAACTATAAAAGGGACAAAATATGTATTCAAAGGAGAGTTTTGACGACCAAAAAGAAGACTAAGGGGTTAGAACACGATCCGAAGATGGTTTCTCATCGGCAACACGACGGAAGACACTAGGACGACGCGTGACGATTCAAGCACCGTGAGTGGAGATTTTCTATCTTTCTTTAGAAGTTTTTAACGTTGTTTTCATGCGTTGTTGATTTCGTTCTTTAGGATGCGAGCTTATATCTTTTGTGATTAAGGTCGTCTTAGGCTGAACAATGAATTTGTATTAATGTTATTTAGTTTTAATCAAATCGAATGAGTTGAGTTACTTATTTCATATTTGTGTTTAATGTTGTGTATGCTTGATCACCATATGCATGATTATTGATCGGTTTATGAGATTGGATAAGTGATTGGATCGGTTAGAAAAATAATCTAGTAATACAATGACGTAGAATCGACTAGAGATGAAATTCAGTTTTGTATGTGTAGTTTTCGAGACCTTAGGCCCCAAAAAGCGTCTAAACTCGGGGAAACTCATAAAGCCAAATGTGGAGTAACTATAATCATATGGTAACGTGGTTGATTGGTTCACTCTCGTGTCTGCTGCATGAAGACGTATGATTAATTTGTGTTGAGTCTTGTGCTTAGATCACGTTTGTCGTCAATGGTTTCAAAACCTTTTATCTTTATTTACTTTTGCTTATTTATATGCGTTATCTGTTTAGTTCATCTAAAATCAATATTTAAAAACAAAAAAAAAAACACACATTTGGTCGAAACTAGAGTTAGGAAGACAGTCTTAGAGTTAATTAAGTTGTCCCAATGGATTTGATACCCCAACTTAAGTCCATTTACTACTTACATGACCTAATACACTTGCCAGTATTCGAGCGTGTCAACCTAGATGCCACTTTCTCCACTATCCTAATGCTTCCCACAAAACTAGCCAAATGACGTCCCAAAATCCCTCACCAAAGGATTATCTCCCTAAATTAGCTCCACCAAATCCTCTTCTCTCAATACCAAACTCCCGCTTACCATCGCCCAAATTCCATATATTTTCATTGGCCGAGAAAACCCTATACACGCTAAAACTGACCCAAAACACGCAAACCCAATCGTACATAACCTCTACCTAAACCGATAAGGTCCGATTCCCTACTAAGAATCCTAACAATGCCCAAACCTAAACATCCCTAAAACCGTAATCACTTCGCGCAGACCCTCACCCACTCACGAACTCTAATTACTCACACAGAAAACCGTAACTCTTCCGAAACTCCAGCCTTTCAAACGAGTCACACTCATCTGATACCCGGATATCAGGCTCCCCCACTCGTCCACCAATTGATCAGAATATACAAAAACTTAGAAGGTTGCATCTCTTACCTTACTAAAAGACATGACCATTGCGACCTCACACCCTCTCACGAAGATCAAAACCGAACCCGACTCCTCCCGCTTTGAGAACTATCAGAAGCAAAAATCAGTGATCCAAGTCCATTCTTGTCCCACTGAACCTGGGAATGATCAATGTATAATTCTATCTCGAAAGATAACGCTCGAGGATGTATAAGTCTCCAAGGCCACGTGTAAGAAAGCCAAGTGCTCTTCTTCGGTCCCTATAAAATTCTTAGAAACAACGGCGGAGGATGCAAGCAATGATGCAGCGCATTCCTGCCAAGCTTAATGAGTCGTGTAATATGGAACTGTAGGGGATTAGATCGTTCCTGTAGTGCCAAATGTTATCGAGATATTTTATTATATAAGTATTTTTATTCTCTGAATATTACGTTGTTTTCGTTATTGAGATATTTTATTATATGTCATCATTACATCTATTTATATATATATTTATTTATATCTATATATATATAATTTATGGGTATGAATGATTAGTCAGCAAATTACGTTGTTTGAATCCTGATCAAGCTGATCTAACAATTTTGTAGAACCCGAGATTAAAAAAATAACAGTGTTATACATGAATTGCTATATATAATATATATATATATATATATATATTAAAAATTTTATATTATAAGCCAAATGACAGTTATATATCTTACATTATTCGTTCCCACTTAAGAACTGTGCGATGCAAACCCTATGATGTTATTTTATCATATAACTTTAGGTATAACTATATAAGGTAGAATTTTATTTTTAGATTATATATATCTTTTTAAGTATAAAAATAAAAGTTGGGCTTATCCGGGTTAGCCCGAAAGTTTTTATCACACCCAATACTCGAATCATTCCCCTTATAAGAATTTGGGTGATCCAATAAATCACCCGTTCACCGGATTAATCGAACCAAATACCCCGAATTTCAAAATGGTTCAGGTGGGTTAATTGGGTCCCCAAATAATGAACACCCCTAGCGACAATCCTCCTCTATTACGGTCTTGCATGGATGACAACTAAACTCGTTATCGTAATAGAGTAAAAACAAAATTCCGAAATTTTGATCAACTGCTGAAGGCCGAGAGATTGGGGAGTTGTGTATGAATGAATTGTCAGCATATTCAAGAATTAGGGAGGAGGGTTTGCGGAAAGAATACAATAAGCTGATTAAGCAAGACGAGGCGCACTGACATCAAAGGAGTAATGAGTGGACGAAAGATGGGGATCGTAATACGAAGTTCTTCCTTACCGTTTCAAATCAACTGAACGAACTACAATGGTTACATGTGAGATCATAATGAGGTTTTGTGCAAAAATCGTTCTTCGATTGAACTGCGATATCCGACTGTTCTGCAGTTGTTCCGGTCTACCTTTATGTTCAGAGATTGAAGAAGCCATTCAAATATAACAACGCGAGTCACGAATGAAATGAAAGAGGACCTCCTTCGGCAGTTCATGATAGATGATATTCGTGAGGTGCTGGCAGGTATAGCCCCTTTCAAATCCATTGGTCCAGATAGTTTCTCGCCCATCTTCTATCAGAAATACTGGGACTTGGTTGGCAAAGAATCATATTGAGTAATCCTCGACTTTCTAAATAAAGTAATATCTTGCCCAATGTTATATGAAATAAATATAGTCCTAATCCGAAATTGCGGAAAATCCGAGTCTCTTACCCAATTTCGCCCCATTAGCCCATGTAATGTTCTTTACTGAATAGCCTCAAAGTATATCACGAATTGACTGAAAATCATAATGGATCCTATCTCACCCAGTCGTTCTGCTTTCACACCACATCGATTAATTTCCTTATTGCGTAGGGGACTAATCATGTCATGAAACCGAAAAGGAAGGGCCAAAAGGGTTATTACCCGACAAAGCTTCATATGAGCAAAGCATATAATAGGGTGAATGATATTTTCTCGAATGGGAACAAAGTAAGCTTGCATTTCATGACAGAGCTATTAATCAAGTTACGTATGTGTACATCGGTCGAATACTTCTTTATGCTTAATTGGAATTGTTTTGGTCGCATAACTATGTGGAATATCCATTAATGCGGGAACGTTGAATATCCATTAATGCGGGAATGTTGAATATCTTATCTCCTCATTGTAGACGATACTCTTATCTTCATTCGAGCCACACCAGGAGATATGAGGATGGTTCAGCAAATTCTTGAGGTATATGGTCGGACGTCGGGCCAGAGCGTGAACATATCGAAGTCTTCGGTAGTTTTCACAGAATGTGAGTGAGCAGATCCGAATGTCGTGCTACGACATATTGGGAATTCGAGTCAAGGGGCGCCATGAACATGATTTGGGTTTACCAACGGTTATGGGTCGATCAAAGAAAGAAGTTCCAATTATATCCGTGACAAGATTCGGAAAAGAATCAGTGGTTGGTCTGTAAAAATTTTGTCACGAGCCGGGAGAAAAGTACTCATCAGATCTATTCTTCAGGCTATCCCGATATATGCAATGAGATGCTTTAAGCTGGGGACTCTGATCAATGATATTAATGTTTATTTCACGTTAATGGTGGAATGCATCGAACAAACACAAGCTACATTGGGCATCATGGAAAAAACTATGCTCTTCTAAATTTGACGAAGTTATAGGTTTTCGTGACATTAAATTATTCAACTTAGTTCTCTTATCCAAAGGAATGGCGATATCTCAAAGCCTTTTTCCTCGAGTGTTTAAAGCCCGATACTTTCCAGACGACAACGTTCTAACGACCCCAATTGGCTCAAACCCATCGATCTCGTGCCGCGCAAATTAATCTGTATTTTATATCATTTGTAATGGCGTTTGGTGGAAAGTGGGAGCCAGAGATGCGGTCATATGGTCTGACATTGGTTAATGCGTTCTAGTTTGTTAAAAGTCATCACTCAACCTCAACCTAGAACGACGATCTTCGCCATAGTCCGACGGGTTCGTATAATGAATTTCTAATACGCTCGATGTTCCTCAAGGATGATGTAGACGACATTTTAAGCTGCCCACTCAATTATTGGAACTGCGATATTGTATTGCATTATATGAAGAACGAGTTATTAACGGTGAAAGCATGTTACTGGTTGATGAAAACGATGGATAAAGTCCCGTCGACAGTTCATGCTCTAACCCAATGTCCTGGAACTTTATATGAAACTCCACAAAGTGCTCCGCCGGACGTGTTTTTTTGTCCATTCGACAACCTGCATAATCAGCGTCAGT
Source organism: Linderniella brevidens (assembly GCA_004919715.1). Taxonomy (NCBI): domain Eukaryota; kingdom Viridiplantae; phylum Streptophyta; class Magnoliopsida; order Lamiales; family Linderniaceae; genus Linderniella; species Linderniella brevidens. Next base: position 123,466 of record SWDC01000149.1, read on the forward strand.
ATAGCCAATTAAGCTAAAATCTGTATCTTTAGGATACCATAGCCCTAAGTTGGGAGTTCCTTTGAGATAGCGTAGAATTTGCTTGACCGCGTGCATGTGAGACTCCTTTAGAGGCATGTGGCGAACATGATGTCGGGTCGGCTTGACGTTAAATAGAGAAGCATAATAGAACATGTAAAGCACATCTCAAGTAAGATTGAGATTCAACATGCCTAACTTAGCAATAAGGAATTGGAATCGTTTTTCATCCAATGCCTTAGTGAATAAGTCGGCAAGTTCAAGCTCTGTTTTAAATAAATACATATCTATAGTGTCTTTTTCTACATGATCTTTTATAAAATGATAGCGAATATCTATGTGTGTTTCGTGCGTGAATGATGAACAGGATTGCAAGTAATAGCAATAGCACTTTGAGAATCACTATAAATGGGAATGTTATTAAATTCAAACCCGTAAGCGCGTAGTTGCGTCCGCATCCATAGAACTTGTGAGCAATAGCTGGCAGCCGCGATGTACTCTGCCTCGGCCGTCGAGGTTGACACACAATTCTGCTTCTTTCAGGACCAGCAGACCAACTTATCGCCTTAAAATTGTGCTCCGCCAGACGTGCTTTTTCAGTCCGTTCGACAACCTACATAATCAGCATCAGTATAGCCAATTAAGCTAAAATCATTATCTTTAGGATATCATAGCCCTAAGTTGGGAGTTCCTTTGAGATAGCGTAGAATTCGCTTGACCGCGTGCATGTGAAACTCCTTTGGGTCAGCTTGAAAACGAGCACAGAGGCAAGTGGCGAACATGATGTCGGGTCGGCTTGACGTTAAGTAGAGAAGAGATCCGATAATACTCCGATAGGTTATGATGTTGATTGCCTTGCCAAAATGATCAGCATCCAATTTGCAGTTTGTTTACATGGGAGTATTCATAGTTGTGCTCTTGTCTTGATTAAATCTCTTTAGAATATCTCGGATATACTTGGTTTGACTGATGAATATTCCATCTTCGAGTTGCTTGACTTGTAATTCAAGAAAGAATTGGAGTTCTCCCATTAAGCTCATCTCGGGTCTTCATTAGTTCACCAAACTGACAGAGTCGTTCATTTGTCGAGCCGAAGATGATGTCATTGACGTATATTTGAACAATTATCAAGTCCTTGCCTTGCTTTTTGATGAAAAGTGTCGTATCAATTGTTCCTTTTATAGAGTTGGACTTTACCAGAAATTCGCTCAAAACATCATACCAAGCACGATGGGCTTGTTTTAGTCCGTAGAGAGCTTTCTCCAATCGATAGACATAATCAGTATGATTTTCATGCACGAACCCTTCGGGTGGAGCTACATAGACTTCTTCCTTTAACATGTCGTTGAGAAAGGCGGTTTTGACATCCATTTGATAGACTTTGAAGTCTTTATGAGCCGTGTATGCTAGAAATAATCGAATAGCTTCAATACGTGCAACCGGAGCATACGTCTCGTCGTAGTCAATACCTTCTTGTTGATTGTACCTCTTGGCTACGAGTCGTGCTTTATTCCTGATAATTTCACCGTTCTAGTTCTTCTTATTTTTGAAAACCCATTTAGTTCCTATAATTGTTTTGCCATGTGGTCGGGAACTAGTGTCCAAACTCGTAGACACTCGAATTGGTTGAGTTCATCTTGCGTTGCGATTACCCAATCCGTGTCTTTAAGGGCTCCGGCTACTTTAAGTGGTTTGTTTTTGCTTAAGAAGCACGTGCATAGTCCGCTTTGTGTAGATGTCCTAGTGCGTACTCCACTTGAAGGATCACCGATTATTTGGTCGATAGGATGAGCTCGAGTCCACTTGCGTTCATGAGAAAGAAACGAAGTAGATCCGTCGTTGGTTTGTAGATCGAGACATCCTGAATTAATAGGTTGATCATTCGTAATACGGAAATTCATTTCGGAAGTTGAATTGGAAGCAATTCCGTATCGGGATTAGTAGAAGCATCGAGACTAGTTGAAGATTTAGAATTTGGAGACTCCGAAACATTTGTTGGAGTTTGAGGGTTCGGAATCTCAATAGTAATTTCAGCCGTAGAAGGAGAAGGTGCGCTGCTTGGTATAGAATGAGACGAATCAGGCATTTGAGACTCATTTCTTAAAAAATGTTCAAATAAAAAATCCAAATCTTCCAAATCGGCGGGAGTTGTTTCTTCCGATGTTGAGGTAGATGTTCTTGGAATTTGTTGACTTTGTGCCAACACGCCTATAATCCCGGGTTCTGAACCGTTTTGTTCACAAGCCAACTCGGTCACTTCCTGAAAAGTGACGTTGTAGCTTTCTATAATAGTGCGAGAAGACTTGATTTAGACGCGGTATGCTTTAGAAGTGGATGAATATCCAACAAAGACGGCTGGAAATGCGTTAGGGTCGAACTTGCTTCGATGCTCTCGATCGTTGGCTACAAAGCATTTACACCCGAAGACTTTGAAGAAAGAGATATTTGGAATCCTTTGATTTATTATCTCATACGGCGTCTTTTCAAAGCGCTTGTGAATAATCGTCCGATTTTGCGTAAAACACGTTGTTCTTGCAGCTTCAACTAAAGTCCGGTTCTTCCGTTCTACGACGCCATTTTGTTGAGGCGTTTTAGCGGCTGAAAAATGTTGAATAATTCCAAGTGACTGATAGTAATTGCTGAGACGCTAATTCTTGAATTCAGTCCCATTGTTAGTCCTGATTACTTGGATCTTCTTTTGCAGGAGATTCTGAGTCGTATTCACAAAACTTATTATCAAGTCTGCAGTCTCATCTTTAGTTCGAATATATCTTGTCCAAGTGTAGCGAGAATAATCGTCTACAATTACTAGAACATACTTACGACCGTTGATACGTTGTGTTCTCATTCGTCCACAAAGGTCCATGTGTAATAATTCCAAAGGTCGAGATGTGGAAGCTACTTGCTTGAGTTTGTGTGACGCTCGATTCATTTTTCCCATTTGACAAGCCAAACAGTAATGCTCTTGATGAAGGGAAATAGTTGGTAGACCGTTGACCAACTTTTTGATAAAGAGTTTGTGAAGAGCTTTGAGATTTAGATGAGATAGACGTTGATGTCATAAGTTGTTCTCTTGATTGTAGTCTGTGATATGAGGCAAACAATTGTCGAAGGTCGTACTGTTGTCAGATTGATGGTGTATGGATTAGATCTTCGAGATCCTGTAACTAGAAACACCACTTGAAACCCTTTATCGCAGAATTGTCCTATGTTGAACATGTTTTGTTTAAGACCTTGGACGTAAGAGACATCTTTGATTGTCAAATTCTTCAGAAGGATATCTCAAAAGCCTAGTATTGGAGCTGAATCGTTGTTGTCGAATCTGACTTTTCCGTTTTATCGGTCTTAATAGTTGCTCAACAGTTCTTGATTTCCCGTCAAGTGTGTGGAGCAACCGAAATCTAGATACCACACATGATGGATCTGCATAGAAAGGTTTTAGAGAGTCTTAGGTACCCACTTATTAATGGGTCCTCTCGGATTAGCAGATTTAGTTGGTAAAGTTTGTTCATTTTTGGTTCTGAAACCACTGGTTTGCTTAGGTACCCAAACCAACTTAGAAGTAGTTGGTTTAAGTGGTACCTCTTTAGGGAACTCGGCCTTTTTGGCTTGCGTTGGCCTATATGGTGTCTTGGAAACCCATTGAGGGTGAACCTTACATGGGAGATTAATTTCAGCTCGAACAAATATCTTATCAGTCTTAGTGCATGAGAAAATCTTTTCTCTAGCTAGTCTCCTAAGGTGTTTAGCCGAGTGTACTTGGACTGGGTACCTTAGATGATGGCAAGAATGTATCGAGTAGCTTGCTTAATAGCCGGATCTTGTTTCCTACGAGACTTAAAACTTGCATTGATCTTAGAATGATGGTTTTTGTTTTTAGAAGTAGAGCCGTTTTCAAAATTTGTACTTACAAAATTAATAGACTTTAAAGCATAAGTTGAAGCAACAACATGCAAATTAGAAACGGATGTCTTCCTACGAGTGTCCTTAGTTTTTGATACAGAAGAAAGTTTAGAAAATAAGTCATTTCTATCAATTTTCTTCTGAAATTCTATCATAGGCACCCTTTCTTTTGCATGTTTCACCTCTTTTACTACTCTACCTGTGGATGGAGTAGAAAAAGAGTTAGTAAAAATCTTTTTCACCTTTGAAGCATTTAAGGACTATTTTCCTCCCTTTACGCTTTTTAAAAAAGATATTTCTTCTTTTAAAATATTTTGTAAACTAATGGGAGGTGTTTTCTTAAGTTTGATCTTGTCCTTAATTAATGATCCAGTAAAAATTCGTTCTTTTTAGCTTTTAAATTCTTTCTTTCTGTTTCTAATGAAGCGTTTAAAACAGCTATTTTTCTAATAATAGCCGGACATAAATTAGAATTTTGAAAATGATCAATATTATTTTCCTCGTCGTTAGGGAAATCTTCTAGGGGATATACTGAATTATAATCACTAGACAAGTTGAGATCTCTTGTCTTGTAACTATTATTCAAGTCGGTGTAGTCAAAAGGAATGTTATCAGTGGCTTGTCATTTAGATTCTTCTAAAGCATTTATTTCGGAGAATTAGTAAATGCCATTAGAGAAGTTAAACTTAATCCCATATACTTGATATCGTATAATTGTCTAACATTGACCTTTTTCAAGTTACAAGGATTGTTAAAACCTAAGCCCTCTTTAGGATTATAAATTTCTGTATCAAGAGGTTGATTTAGAAATACAGTTTGATCCATTTGACCCCTTTTTATTAGAAGATCATCTAGCGTTTTAATCCTTGAATAAAGTTTCTTACGTTCGTCAGGAAATTATTTTTAGAAATCTCTAAGTGTCTCTGACAATCGATAAGAGTCCTATTAAGTTCAGTAATTTTTGTCTCAGAGGTAGCAATGGTTAATTCAAGACTAGAGATTTTTTCCTTAGCGTTAGATAAGAGAATTTCGAGATGAATTTTCATATCTAATTGCTTTCGCTAAGAGCTAGTTTCTCTTCTAATTCCTTTGTTCGTTTCCGCTCAATTTTCATGTTAGTGTACTTAATCTGTAACGATTCTAACATGTTTAATAATGTGGAGTTAGACATTTGTACCTCTTGTGACGAAGAGGAGGCTTTGTCGTCGTCGTCAGGCCTCCTTGATGGGTCATCATTTGAAGCGTTGTCGAGGTATGCCATAAGTGCAAGATTTTCGTCTTCAGAATCTTTGGTGTCTTCCAGCCAATGCTCTTGTTCTGCCATCAGTGCTACTCCAGCCTCTTTCTGTTTAGTGAGTTGGAATTTTTTGGAGTAGTAGTTGGCGTCCTTTTTCTTGGGTAGTTTGCATTCCCTAGAGAAGTGTCCGATCTTTCCACAATTATAACATTTTTGTGGTTCTTTGACACTTTTTGATTCTGAGGACTCGGCCGGTCTTTCCCTTTGCTTGGAGCTAGATGTCCGAAGTCTATTGGCCGAAGACGACGATTTCTTTTTGTAAAACTTTTTACCCATCATTTTAGAAATGAGAGCTAACTATTTCTTGAACTCCTTCATATCAGGTACGGAGTCCGAGTCAGATTCTCCTTCATCTTCTAAAGAACTTGGCAGCTTGATACATTTATCCTTTCGAGATCGACTTGGCTTTCTTTCAGAGACAAGTGCTATAAAATCGTCGATCTGCTTGCCCTTTAGTTCTTTTTGGATCTCGCTTATATCTTCTTCATGTTGGGCGAGATTATCAAAGACGGCGTGGATATCCATTTCGTCCAAATCTTTATTTTGTCGGATTTGAATGGATATTTTCTTCCACTCCGGTTGAAGAGAAGAAAGAAATCTGATGTTGACCTCCATGTTGGTCTTGAATATATCTATCTTCCTCATTTCATTAAGAAGAGTTAGATATCTTTGATAGAGTTCATAAACTGATTCCTCTGTCTTGGCTTTGAAAGAGTCGTAAGCTGTTAGAATATTTGCTTTCTTTGCTTTGACTCCAACTTCGGTTCGTTGCATCATCTTGTGGAGCTCGTCCCACATGGCCTTTGCGCTCGATAGAGTATCTATTTGCATATAGATGTCATTCGATATTCCTTGCATTAGGAAAGTCTTGGCTCCCAAGTCTACTTTGGCTCTTAAACGCTCCCCCTCGGTGTATTCACCAGGAACTTTAAGTCTTCTGATTGCATGAATAGGAGGATTGTTTGTGGCATCTCTTTCTTGGATGAGCCAGAATTGAGCTGGACCTTCTTGAAGTGACGCGATCAAATTTATGGCTTGATCTTTCGTTTCCGAGAAGTTCATGAACCGACTTCTCCATATCGTGTATTCGCCTCTTCGAAGAATTGGAGGGCGGACGTCATTTCCGAGTGAGTAAGCATCCATTTTTGTTGATTGGTATGATCTTCGTGAAAGTTTGGAATCGTAATGAAAAATGCTTCACAAGTGACAAACTTAGTTAGAAATATTTGATTCGTACTTTAAACAATTTCCTTTTTGATCCTATGATTCGGCCGTGAAAGAGAAATTGTTATGGTTTCGAAAATATTTGGTAAGTAAAAATTGATACTTCAAGATTTGTTAAAGAAATTTAAATTATTGATCGAAAATATTGAGTATCAAAATAGATAGTTCGGAAACAAATATTTTTCGTAAGTTTTGAAGTTCATAATTTTTTATTTCTTTTAAATGCAGTGGTCGAAATTTTTTTCGAGCAGTAAAGTTTTTCGACTTAAAAATGTTAACCTTTTAATCGAAAAAGTTTTTCGAACATTTAAGAATTTAGTTATATGTTTATCGAAAAATATTTTGCGACAAAAAAAATGTTGAAAAGATGATCTTATCGAAAAATATTTTGTCGAAACACTATGTTGATCACAAAAGCTCTTATCGTATAACTTGTGATCGAAAAATTACTAGTGATCGAAAAACTTTGTTTTAGTTTGACTCAAATTGTTGACTGTAAAATTTTTCGATGGAATACTTTTCGATCGAAAATATGTTTTAGCTAATTTTGGATCGAAAAATTTATTCGCTCGAAAAAGATATTTATATATGAACCGAAAGACTAATTATTGAAATAATGTTTTTCGAGTCTTAAATTTGAGTAAAACAGTCGAAATAGTGTTTGTCGTCGAAAAATTTATCGGCTGCAAACTTGGTCGAAAAATATATATATATATTTTTTTTATCCAAGTTTTTCGATCGAAGAACAGCTAAGTTCAATGTAAGAGTGAAAATTCCAGATTCAACCGAGATGTTCAATTTAGGTGCTGAAATTCTGGATAATCATTCGTTTAACAGTTCTAAATATGAACAAACACAGAATCAACCACGTTTAATAGCAAAATATATCGAGATTTAAGATCAGATCGGATTCAAAATTTGATCGCAAAAGCAAAAATCGGTCTAAATCGAAAATCTGAATTAATATGACATTCTAAGCGATTCAAATCAGTACGTAAATCAATCCTAACATATAATCTATCACTTAATCAGCAAAATTCGCACAATTAAGCAGATTGATCAAAATATAATTCACGTGAGTTTTTCGATCGAAAAATCTGGAAAATTATTTTGATCTGAAAATTGCGAATTCTATTCAAAATCAATCACGATTTGCTCTGATACCAATTGTTAAGTCCTGATTCATCAATCAACAAGCAATCTTAGCAAGAATTCTAGGTATTCGAATGATAAATCTTACGGATTACGTTCGGTCGAATAACTACGTTGAAGATCTTGAGAGAAGTTGTTAGCTTTCCGATTTTCTCGATCATATTCTCTCTCCTTTAAAAATATGAGTTCGATGCTTGTAATTTTCTGAATAATAAAACTCTTATTAACTTTGATAATGTACATCATATTTATACCTATATTCAAGGTATAATTACTGTTAGGTCATACACTATTAAAACTACTGATTACGCCCCTAATTACAAGGATAATGAAATAATAAAGCAAAATTCTAATATTCTCTTCAACAAGGATTGTTAAAACCTAGGCCGTCTATAGGATTATAAAATTTTATATCATGAGGTTGATTTAGAAAGATAATCTGATCCGTTTGTCCCCTTTTCGTTACAAGATCATCTAAAGTCTTAATCATTGAGTAAAGCTTCTTACGTTCGTCAGAGAATTCCTTAAAATTATTTCTAGAAATTTCTAAATCTCTCTGACAATCACTAAGAGTCTTACTAAGGTCGTTGATTTTTGTCTCAGAAGTAGCTATCCTAGATTCAAGACTAGTTATTATTTCCCTATTATTAGATAAGAGTATTTCTAAGTGAACTTTCTTATCTAGTTGCTTTTGGAAATTATTTTCACTAAAGGCTAGTCTCTCCTCTAATTCTTTTGTACTTTTCCGCTCATTTTTCATGTTAGTATATTTAATTTGTGAATATTCTAACATGATTAATAATGTAGAATCGCTACCTCTTGAGATGAGGTCGATGCTTTGTCGTCGTCGTCGGACCTCCTCATTGAGTTTTCGTCTGAGGCATCGTCAAGAAACGCCATGAGAGCTAGATTGTCGTTGTCAGAATCCGTTGTGTCTTCTAGCCAGTGTTCTTGTTCGGCCATTAGAGCTACTCCAACTTCCTTTTGGTTGGTAAGTTGAAATTTCTTTGAGTAGTAATTGGCATCTTTCTTCTTAGGAAGATTGCATTCTCAAGAGAAGGATCTTAGGAAGATTACATCCACAATTGTAGCATTTTTGTGGTTCTTTGCTGTTTTTGGATTCTGACGACTCGACCGGTCTTTCCTTGTGCTTAGAGCTTGAGGTCCGAAGTCTATTAGCCGAAGAGAAGGATTTCTTTTTATAGAACTTTTTGCTCATCATTTTAGTAATGAGAGGCAATTGTTTCTTGAACTCTTTCATATCGGGCTCGGAATCCGATTCTGACTCATCTTCATCTTCGGAAGAACTTGGCAACTTGATGCTTTATCTTTACGAGATCGACTGGTTTTACTTTCCGAAACTAGAGCTATAGAGTCTTTGATCTGTTTGCCCTTTAGTTCTTTTTGTATCTCGCTAATGTCTTCCTCGTGTTGAGCGAGATTATCAGAGACGGCGTGGATATCCATTTCGTCTAAATCCTTTTTTGACGAATTTGCATGGATATTTTCTTCCACTCCGGTTGAAGAGAAGAGAGAAATCGGATGTTGACCTCCATATTGGTCTTGAAGATGCCTATTTTCCTCATCTCGTTAAGAAGAGTTAAATAGCGTTGATAAATTTCGTAGACATTTTCCTCCGTCTTAGCTTTGAAGGAGTCGTAAGCGGTGAGAATGTTTGCTTTCTTAGCCTTGACTCCGACTTCGGTCCGTTGCATCATTTTGTGGAGCTCGTCCCACATAGCATTTGCACTAGACAGACTGTTTATTTGCATATAGATGTCATTCGGAATTCCTTGCAGTATGAAAGTTTTGGCTCTGAGATCTGCTTTGGCTCTTAATCGCTTCCCTTCCGTGCATTCACTAGGAATTTTGAGTCTTCTAGTGGCGGGAATGGGAGGATTATTAGTGGCATCGCTTTCTTGGATAAGCCAAAATTGAGTAGGACCTTCTTCAAGAGAATCTATCAAATTTGTAGCTTGATCTTTTGTCTCCAAGAAGTTCATGAATCGACTTCTCCAAACGGTGTATTCGCCTCTTCGTAGAATTGAAGGGCGGGCGTCGTTTCCAAGTGAGTAAGCATCCATTTGTAGTTGATTGGTAGGATCTCGTGAAAGTTTGGAATTGAAATGGTAAAAGTGCTTCACAAGTGACAAAGTTCGTTAGTAATGTTTGGCTCGTACTTTAAGCAATTTCCTTTTCGGACCTATTTTTCGTTTTTTAAAAAGGAATTGTTTTGATTGCGAAAAATATTTGATATAAGAATTGATACTTCAAAATTTTGCTAAGGAATTTTGAATTTATGATCGAAAATTTTAATTATCGAAAAATATTATTCGGAGCGAGATATTTTTCGTAAGTTTTGAAAATTACGATTATTGATTTTAAAAAAATTAGATCAGTGTAAAATGTGAGTGTGTTTCAAGGTTCAGTAGTCGAAAAAAAATTCGATCAGTAAGTTTTCCGATTTGTAATCGAAAAATTTAAAAGGGTTCGAAATTTTCGTTAAGTTTGACTCAAATTGTTGACTAAAAGTTTTTTCAAGTGTGAATTATTCGATTGAAATATGTTTTCGCTAATTTTTTACTCGAAAATTTAGAAGATCGAAAATCTTGAGATAAAAAAACTTGTAATAGTAAAGCAAGTTTTTCGTGTCAAAATTAGATATATATTTAGCGAAAACAGTATCCGTCGAAAAAAAATTTCGCTTTGTTATACTCGAAAAAGATATTTATATATGAATGAAAGAACTTATTATCGAAAATAAAGTTTTTCGAGTCTGATATTTGAGTGTAACTCACGAAAACAGTGTGAGTTATCGAGAAACTTTTCGGCTGTAAACTTATTCGACGGCTGTAAACTTATTCGAAAAATATTTTTCGAGTCAAGTTTTTCGATCGAAAAACGATCGATGAACAACCTTCAAGTTCAATGGAACAGTGAAAATCCATATTCAACTGAAAAGTTCAAGTTAGGTGCTGAAATTCTGGATAATCACTCGAATCTAAGTTCTGAATATGAACAAACACAAGATTAACCACGTTTTACAGCAAAATATATCGATTATGAAGAAAATCAAATCGTATCAAAACTTAATTGCAAACACAAATATCGATCGAAATCGAAAATATGAAATAATCTGAAGTTCTAAGCGATTAAAATCAGTACGTGATTCATTCCTAACAAATAATCTATCACTTTAACAGCAAGATCCTCAACAAAATTCGCAAAAATTAAGCACATTGATCAAAATACATTTCACGTAAGTTTTTCGATCGAAAAATCTGGAAAATTATTTTGATCATAGAATAACGAATTCAATCCAAAAGCGATGACGATCTGCTCTGATACCAATTGTTAGGTCCTAATTAATCAACTAACGATCGATCTAAGCATGAATTCTATATATTTGAATAAGAATTCTCGACATTTTTGGATTGAATTGAAATATGACCTAACAATTGGTATCAGAGCAGATCGTGATCGTTTTTGGATTGAATTTGCTATTCTTAGATCAAATTATTTTCGTGATTTTTCGATCAAAAAACTTACATGAAATGCATTTTGATCTACGTGCTTAATTTTGCGAATCTTGTTGATGATCCTGCTCCTAAAGTGATAAATTTTATGTTAGAAATGAATTACGTACTAATTTCAATCTCTTAAAACATCAGATTATTTCAAATTTTTTATTTCGATCGATATTAGTGTTTGCAATTGAGTTTTGAATACGGTTTGATTTTCTTCATAATCGATATATTTTGTTGTAAAACGTGGTTAATCTTGTGTTTGTTCATATTCAGAACTCATATTCTAGTGATTATCCAGAATATCAACGTCTAACTTGAGTTTTTCAGTTGAATCTGGATTTTTACTTTTCCATTGAACTCGAGTTGTGTTCTTCGATCGTTTTTCGATCGAAAAACATGGCTCGAAAATCCTTTTTGAATAAGTTTACTGGCGAAAATTTTTTCGACACTTAAACTGTTTTCGCGAGTTTCACTCAAATATAAGACTCGAAAAACCATATTTTCGATAAATAGTTTTTCGATTCACAGAAAAATATCTTTTTCCAGCGTAAATTTTTTCAACGAATACTGTTTTCGCAAGATAAATATCTAATTTTGACAAGAAAAACTTGTTGTACTATTACAAGTTTTTTGATCTCAAGCTTTTCGATCAACTTAATTTTCGAGTCAAAATTTAGCGAAAACATATTTCGATCGAATATTTCACACTCGAAAAACTTTTAGTCAACAAATTGAGTCAAACTTAACGAAATTTCGATCACTTTTAATTTTTCGATTACAAATATTTCGATAAACGTTTTTGCGATCAACAAAATTATTCGACAAACTATTTTTCGATAGGATATTTTCTTTGCAAAACTTTTTCGTTCGAAAAATAATTTTCGATAAACATATCTCGAAAAACTTATACTATCAAAAATATTTTTCGATTATAAGGATCGAAATTCTTCAAATCGAAAAGTTTTATTGCTGGAAAAAATTTTCGATTACTGAACTTTCAAACACACACACATTTTACACTAATCTTAATTTTTTGTGGGGAATCAAAAATCGTAATTTCAAAATTTACGAAAAATATTTTTCTCCGAATAATCTTTTTCGATACTCAAAATTTTTTATCATATATTCAAAATTCTTTAGCGAAATTTTGAAGTATCGATTCTCATATCAAATATATTTCGTAATCAATACAATTGCTTTTTAAACCGAAAATTGGTCCGAAAAGGAAATTGCCTAAAGTACGAACCAAACATTACTAACAAGTTTCTCACTTGTGAAGCACTTTTACCATCTCAACTCCAAACTTTCACGAGATCCTACAAATCAGCTACTACAATGGATGCTTACTCACTTGGAACTGATGTCCGCCCTCCAATTCTAAGAAGAGGCGAATACACCGTATGGAGAAGCCGATTCATGAACTTCTTGGAGACAAAAGATCAAGCTATAAATTTGATAGCTTCTCTTCAAGAAGGACCCGCACAATTTCGGCTTATCCAAGAAGGCGATGCCTCAAGTAATCCTCCCATTCCTGCCACTAGAAGACTCAAGATTTAGTGAATAGACTAAGGGGGAGCGATTAAGAGTTACAGCAGATCTCGGAGCTAAAACTTTCCTGATACAAGGCATCCCGAATGACATCTATATGCAAATAGATAATCTATCAAGTGTTAAGGCTGTGTGGGACGAACTCCACAAAATGATGCAACAGACTAAAGTTGGAGTCAAGGTTAAGAAAGCAAACATACTTACAGCTTACGACTCATTCAAAGCTAAGACAGAGGAAAATCTCACGAACTCTATCAACGCTATTTGACTCTTCTTAACGAGATGAGGAAAATAGAAATGTTCGAGACCAATATGGAGGTCAATATCCGATTTCTTTCTTCTCTTCAACCGGAGTGGAAGAAAATATCCATGCAAATCATTCAAAACAAGGATTTGGACGAAATGGATATCCACGCCATATTTGACAATCTCGCTCAACACGAGGAAGACATTAGCGAGATACAAAAAAGAACAAAAAGGCAAACAGATCGAAGACTCAATAGCTCTAGTTTCGGAAAAAAAAACTGGTCGATCTCGTAAAGATAAAAGCATCAAATTTCCGAGTTCTTCCAAAGATGAAGACGAATCAGAATCGGATTCCGAGCTAGATATGAAAGAGTTCAAGAAACAATTGGCTCTCATTACAAAAATGATGAGCAAAAAGTTATATAAAAGGAAATCCTCCTCCTCGGCTAATAGAATTCGGACCTCAATATTTAAGTACAAGGAAAGATCGGTCGAGTCGTCCGAATCAAAAAACGCCAAAGAGCCACAAAAATGCTACAATTGTGGCAAAATAGGGCACTTCGCCAGAGAATGCAATCTTCCAAAGAAGAAACACACCAACTACTACTCCAAGAAATTTCAACTAACTAAACAAAAGGAAGCTGGAGTAGCTCTGATGGCCGAACAAGAGCACTGGTTATAAGACACAAACTGATTCTGACAACGACAATATAGCTTTCAAGGCATTTCTTGACGATGCCTCGGACGAAAACTCAACAAGGAGGTCCGACAACGAAGACAAAGCATCAACTTCATCTCAAGAGGTATACACCTGAATCCACATTATTAATCATGTTAGAATATTCACAAATTAAATATACTAACATGAAAAATGAGCGGAAAAGTACAAAAGAATTAGAGGAGAGACTAGCCTTTAGTGAAAATAATTTCCAAAAGCAACTATATAAGAAAGTTCACTTAGAAATACTCTTATCTAATAATAGGGAAACAATAACTAGTCTTGAATCTAGGTTAGCTACTTCTGAGACAAAAATCAACGACCTTAGTAAGACTCTTAGCAATAGCCAGAGATATTTAGAAATTTCTAGAAATAATTTTAAGGAAATTTCTAGAAATAATTTTAAGGAAATCTCTAATGAACGTAACAAGCTTTACTCTATGATTAAGACTTTAGACGATCTTCTAACAAAAAGGGGACAAACGGATCAGACTATTTTTCTAAATCAACCTCATGATATAAAATTTATAATCATATAGAAGGCTTAGATTTTAACAATCCCTGTAACTTGAAAAAGGTTCATGTCAAACAATTATATGATATCAAGTACATGGGTTTAGGATTAACTTATTTAATGGATTTTACTAACTCTTCTGAAATAAATGTCTTAGAAGAATCCAAAAGAAAAGCCACAAATAGGACTGGCATCCCCTTTTACTACACCGATTTGAATAACAGTTACAAGACACGATAAATAAACATGTCTAGTGATTATACTTCATTATATCCTTTAGAAGATCTTCCTAAAGTTAAGGAAGAAAATGATGATCATTCTAAAAATCCTACTTTCTATTATATTCCCGCTATTATTAAGAAAATAGCTGATTTGAACTCTTCCCTAGAAACAGAAAGAAGGAATTTTAAAGCAGAAAAGAATGCGCTTTTATTGGAGATTTCTAATCTAAAAAATTCCTCAATTTTAAAATCATGTCCTGATTTAATTTTGAAAGAAAAATCATTAATTAAGGACAAGACCAAATTTAAGAAAACACCTCCCATTACTTTACAAAATATTTTAAAAGACGAAGAATTTTTTTCAAAAGCTTAAAGGGAGGAAAAGAGTCCTTAAATGCTTCAAAGGCGAAAAAGATTTTTACTAATTCTATTTGTACTCCATCCACAGGTAGCGTAGTTAAAGAGGTTAAGCATGCAAAGGAGATAGTGTCTAGCATAGAATTTAAAAGAAAAATGATAGAAATGAATTATTTTAAAAAATTTCTTCTAAAAAACCCAAGGACACTCGTAAGAAGACAGTCTTTCTAATTTTCATGTTGTTGCTTCAACTTATGCTTTAAAGTCTATTTATTTTGAAAGCACAAATTTGAAATCGGCTCCACTTCTAAAAACAAAATTCATCATTTTAAGACAAATGCAATTCTCAAATCTCGTATGAGACAAGATCCGGCTATTAAGCAAGCTTATAGCGCAATACACTCGTGTCCTCATCTAAGGTACCCAGTCCAAGTACACTCGGCTAAACACCTGAGGAGACTAGCTAGAGAAAAGATTTTCTCATGCACTAAGACTGATAAGATATTTGTCCGAGCTGAAATTAATCTCTCATGTAAGGTTCATCCTCAATGGGTTTCAAAGACTCTAGGCCAACGCAAGCCAAAAAGGCCGAGTTCCCTAAAGAGGTACCACTTAAACCAACTACTTCTAAGTTGGTTTGGGTACCTAAGCAAACCAGTGGTTTCGGATCCAAAAATGAACAAACTTTACCTACTAAATCTGCTAATCCGATAGGACCCATTAATAAGTGGGTACCTAAGACTCTCTAAACCCTTTCTATGCAGATCCATCATGTGTGGTATCTAGATTCTGGTTGCTCCACACACTTGACGGGAAATAAAGAACTGCTGAGCAACTATCAAGACCGATCAGATTCAGCAACAACGATTCAGCTCCAATACTAGGCTTTTGAGATATCCTTCTGAAGAATCTGACAATCAAAGATGTCTCGTACGTCCAAGGTCTTAAACACAACATGTTCAGCATAGAACAATTATGCGAGAAAGGGTTTCAAGTGGTGTTTATAGCTGGTCAGTGCAAAATCTTAAATAGTCAGAATCAAGAACTTCTTACTAGATCTCGAAGATCTAATATATACACCATCAATCTGACAACAGTACGACCTTCGATAGTTGTTTGCCTCATCTCACAGACTAGAATCAAGAGGAACAACTTATGGCATCAACGTCTGTCTCATCTAAATCTCAAATCTCTTCACAAGCTCTTTGCCAAAAACTTGGTCAACGGTCTACGAACTACGTCCCTTCATCAAGAGCATCAATGTTTGGCTATTCAAATGGGAAAAATGAAGCGATCGTCACACAAAATCAAGCCAGTAGCTTCCACGTCTCGACCTTTGGAATTACTTCACATGGACCTTTGTGGACCAATGCGAACACAATGTATCAACGGTCGTAAGTACGTGCTAATAATTGTGGACGATTATTCTCGCTACACTTGGACAAAATTTCTCCGAACTAAAGACGAGATTGGAGACTTAATAAGCTTTGTGAATACAACTCAGAATCTCCTGCAAAAGAAGCAGAATCTCCTGCAAAAGAAGATCCAAGTAATCATGACTGACAATGGGACTGAGTTCAAAAATCAGCATCTCAGCAGAAACTATCAGTCACTTGGAATTATTCAACAATTTTCAGCCGCGAAAACGCCTCAACAAAATTGCGTTGTAGAACGGAAGAACCGGACTTTAGTTGGAGCTGCAAGAACAATGCTAATACATTCCGGTCTCCCTCACTTTCTATAGGCTGAAGCAATGAGTACAGCGTGCTTTACGCAAAATCGAACGATTAACACAAATGATTTGAAAAGACGCCGTACGAGATAATAAATCAAATGATTCCGAATATCTCTTTCTTCAAAGTCTTCGGGTGCAAATGCTTTGTGGCCAACGATTGAGCGCATCAAAGCAAGTTCGACCCTACAGCATTTCAAGTCATCTTTGTTGGATATTCATCAAATTCAAAAGCATACCGCGTATATCAAGTCTTCCCGTACAATTTTAGAAAGTTACAACATCACTTTTCAAGAAGTGACCGATATGGCTTCTGAACATGACCGTTCAGAACCGGGCTTATAGGCATGTTGGCACAAAGTTAACAAATTCCGACAACATCTACCTCATCGTCATAAGAAGCAATTCCCGCCGATTTGGAAGATTTGGATTTTCTATTTGAACATTTTTATCGAAACGAGTCTCAAATGCCTGATTCATCTCATTTTATACCAAGCAGCGCACCTTCCCCTTCTACGGTGGAAATTACAATTGAGATTACCAACCCTCAAACTCCAAAAATGTTTCAGATTCTCCAAATTCTGAAACTTCAACAAGTGATACATCTCATACTAATGCCAATGCGGAAATTCCTTCCAATTCAACTTCAGAAATGAATTTTCCTATTAAGAATTATCAGTCTATCAATTCATGATGTCTCGACCTACATATGAACGATGGATCTACTTTGGTTCTTCCTCATGAATGCAAGTGGACTCGAGCCCATCCTGTCGATCAAATAATTGGTGATCCTTCAAGTGGAGTACGCACTAGGACATCTACACAAAGCGGACTATTCACTTGCTTCTTAAGCCAAAACGAATCACTTAAGGTAGCCGAAGTCCTTAAAGATACGAATTGGGTGATCGCAATGCAAGATGAACTCAACCAATTCGAGCGCCTACGAGTTTGGACACTAGTTACTCGACCGCATGGCAAAACAATTATAGGAACTAAATGGGTCTTCAAAAATAAGAAAAACGAGAACGGTGAAATAATCAGGAACAAAGCACGACTCGTAGCTAAGGGGTACAATCAAGAATAAGGCATCGACTACGACGAGACGTATGCTCTTGTGGCTCGTATCGAAGCTATTCGATTATTTTGGCATACGCGGCTCATAAAGACTTCAAAGTCTATCAAATGGATGTAAAAACTGCCTTTCTCAACGGCGTGTTAAAAGAAGAAGTCTACGTCGCTCAACCCGACGGGTTCGTGCATGAGAATAATCTTGATTATGTCAATCGATTGGAAAAAGCTCTCTACAGACTAAAACAAGCCCCTCGTGCTTGGTGTGATGTTCTGAGCGAATTTCTAGTCAAGTCGAACTTTATAAGAGGAACAATCGATACGACAGTCTTCATCAAAAAGCAAGGCAAGGACTTGATGATCGTTCAAGTTTACGTTGATATCATCTTCGGCTCGACAAATGAACGACTATGTCAGAAATTTGGTGATCTGATGAAGACAAAATTCGAGATGAGCTTAATGAGTGAACTCCAATTCTTTCTTGGATTACAAGTCAAGCAACTCGAAGATGGAATCTTCATCAATCAAACCAAGTATATCTGAGACATTCTGAAGAGATTTAATCAAGACAAGAGCACACTTATGAATACTCCCATGTTAACAAACTGTAAATTGGATGATGATCCTTCTGGCAAGGCAGCCAACATCACAACCTATCAGAGTATTATTGGATCTCTCCTCTACTTAACGTCAAGCCGACCCGACATCATCTTCCCCACTTTCCTTTGTGCTCGTTTTCAGGCTGACCCAAAGGAGTCCCACATGCACGCGGTCATGCGAATTCTACGCTATCTCATAGGAACTCCAAACTTAGGGTTATGGTACCCTAAAGACACTGCTTTTAGATTAATTGGTTATGCTGATGTTAATTATGCAAGTTGTCGAATGGACAGAAAAAGCACGTCTGACAGAGCACAATTTCTAGGCGATAAGTTGGTCTGCTGGTCCTCAAAGAAGCAGAATTGCGTCTCAACGTCAACGGCCGAGGCGGAGTACGTCACGGCTGCCAGCTGTTGCTCACAATTTCTTTGGATGCGGACGCAACTACGCGACTACGGGTTTAAATTTAATAACATTCCCATTTACAGTGATTCTCAAAGTGCTATTGCCATTATTTGCAATCATGTTCATCACTCACGCACGAAGCACCTAGATATTCACTATCATTTTATAAAAGATCATGTTGAAAAAGGCACTATAGATATATATTTTGTTAAAACAGAGCTTCAACTTGCCGACTTATTCACAAAAGCATTGGATGAAAAACGATTCAAATTCCATATTGCTAAGCTAGGCATGTTGAATCTCAATCTTACTTGAAATGTGCTTCATATGCTGTACTATGCTTATGTATGATATTCTATGTGCTTCTTGATCTTCCTTGCTTGCGTGATTCTATCTTTCAATTTTTTTGTATAATAAAAAGATAAATAAAAATAAAATAGTATATATATAATAATAATAATAATAACGTAAAATAATATAAAAATGGGGGATGACGATAATTTTCTTTATTTTGATTTACTCACAAAACTATTTCTATGATATATGTATAGTTCTTTGCTTAAAAATCCATGTGACATTCTTTTATTCAAAGAGCTTCGTTTGTCAAAGCCACATCATATATGTGATAATTTGAGCCTCAATATTTTTATTCTTGAGTATGTCACACATCAAATGACTGTCTTCTGATTTTTACTTCGTAGCCTCATACTCGCTTTGTGTTAGTTCGTCATGAAAATGATAAGGGCAATTAGGAAAATCCTCACTTGGCTCAAATTATCAATCCTTTACTTTTACCTCTAGAAATCCCCTTTGAGCCTTCTCCAACGTTCTTTTCCTTTTGAATCCGATTAAGCCTTCAACCTTATTCATAGGTTTCGGGGTTGCTCAATTAAGAAAAAGAGGGGGAGAAAAACAGATGCACATGATAAACTTCTCCCGATCATTATAAAGGAGAAACATAGATCTCGTTGTGAACTTCTCCTAGATAATCTCGTATACTCCTAGAAGACAAGCACCTCGAAGTGAACTTCTCCAGCGATAATCTAGATCTTATATTCACAAAACGAGAAGAGGAGCACGGCCTTGGGTTTGAATTCCATAACTGTGAAACCTTCAAAAGGAACACGGTCTCGGCCCGAGAACGAAAGAAGATTTCATCTCTCAAAGCCTCGTAAAGAAGAAAAGACTCATCTTGAGCAAGTGCAGAAGAAAAGCAAAAGGATCATAAATGAATTTCAAAAAAGGCCCACTGAAATTGAAGAATTTTTAAGCTCACTAATCCCAAAAATATCCTACCGTTTTAGTCAGAGCTTAAAAATAATAATCCCTTCAAAGTCCCTTTGATTCAAAATGATGGATTTTCACTTGGTAAGTTGATTAAAAACGCTACGATAACAAATTAATTGATAAAATTTTGTCGTGTTGACAGTGATATATCCACTAAATATTCTTGCGAAAGTTGTCAAAATGATTCATACTATGATCTTCGAATATTAGTTTAGGTACATGATTTGACGGCAAATTATTATTCTATAAATAATGTGAAATTTTTGCGTGATAATATTCAAAATGGACAATCTGACCCCAAAACAAAAATATTACCGCACATTTTAAATGCATTAATACATGCATTGGTTTAGATTTGATAAAATGCGTCATTTTTCGGAAAACGCAAAATTTTCGTATACAGTTGTGAAATATTTTTTTGGGTGCAAAAGTAAAAACATTAAATTTTTTGCGCTAAACAGACCTGATATATTACTGAAAGCCCAAAATAATTTTTCACGGCCCCAAGCCCTTTAACTTTACCTGATCGAAAAGTATTAATATATATTTTTCGATCGAAAAACTCTTTCTCACGCAAACAGACCGCTCGCAAAAATTTTCGTATTAAAAACGCTACAAACGGCGATTTCCGAACAAATTTAATCTTCACCAATTTTCTGTCAAAAACTCGTCGAATTTGAAGATAGAATTTAGTGTCGATTCATATATTGTTTCGAAAATCACGAATCGCGACATTTTTTTTCAATATCATTCGAAGAAATTTTTCAACTTCGCGACTTTTCGACTGAAATCTCTTAAGAAATCAAAATTACTGTGTTTAAACTCGACCATTCTGATTAAAAGCATGATAGATTCGCAACTGATTTCTGGACATTACGAGTCCAGATTAACTCATGATTTACCCAGAATCGTCATTTGCGTTTTTTAAGCGTTCAGTGTTTGATTTCAAATTTTTTAGGTCAAAAATTGTCTTATCGCAAATAGTGTCATCGAAGAACTTTTATTTGGTCGTAAAACTTCGCGGCGAAAACTTCATTTTTTGATAAAATTTTATTCGGTCGCAAAAATAAGCGGCATAAACTTGAAGTTTTTCGATACATTTTTATTCGATCGCAAAACTATGCGGCGAAAAACTTAAGTTTTTCGACAACATTTTATGCGATCGCAAAATTAGTCAGCGAAAAACTTTAGTTTTCGATCAATTTTATTCTATCGCAAAACTTAGCGGCGAAAATCTTGAATTTTCGCAAGATTTTCGCTCGAATAAAATCACGCGGTAAACACTTAGAAAATTATTCAAATTTTTTTGTCTAAGTCTTTCGATAATACACTTAAACACTTAGAAATGTTTTTTCAAAAATTCGTCTAAGTCATTTTTTATATACATAAACACTGTTTGCGGCTTAACAACAATTTAAATTGAAAATTTTAAATATTTCCACATTTACAATTGCTTAATACAATTTTAAATGATTATTTCAATCTAATGAATTTTATTCATTTTTTTTCAAAAATGGCTCATAGAGAGTACTCCTTCGTCTACCCTTTCGAAAGTTGGCTAATCGCCCACGACAACAACTACCAACCGGACCTCGCCACTTTCTGGTGCCCTGATGAAGTCATAATTGCCATTCTCAAAGGACATCCCTTGTGGCCAGCTCTGACCATGACTGCCTCAGTTCAATCGTCTATCTCCAACAGTTCTGGGCATACATGAAGAGCCACATCGAAGGTGATGACGTGGTCTACACATCCAAAATAAACCAGAAACACGTCATCATCAACAAGAATCTACTGGCCATGGTGCTCCATCTACCGCATCACGAAGTTTACGACCCACTACCGACAGATGCGGTGATCGTAGAAGACATGCTTCGGATGGGATATAAGCCACCGCTGACGAAATTGGCAAACTTCCAGAACAACGAAATCCCACATCCATGGAGGACATTATTCGGAATCATCAACAAATGTCCCTCCCCGAAGCACTCCGGATTCGACAAGGCGAACGGGAACATTCTCAAAATCTTCCACGGACTCGTCTTCGCGAAAAACTACGACGTGACCCAGCTAATGTGAAACGATCTAGCGGACCAAATACGTCAAAGGAAAACGAAGTCGATGACAAAATTTCTACCTTACGTACGATGGTTCCTGGTGCTGATCTCCCACCTGATGGAAGTACATCCAGAGATCCCTCGTCTGCCACTCGTCGGAGGATACATACCGCCGAGGCTGCGGTTCTTCCACAACCGAAGGCATCAGATCTGGCGCTCCAACCGATGCTGATACCATTGGAACTGCTACGCTTAACTGATCCCACCGACGTGGCCTACCAAGACTATTGCCAAAACAACTCGATCACAGAGGCAATGGTACGGTCCGTCTATCCGGCTCCGATGCCTTCCCGACGCGAATCCCCGGCGGAGACTCACGAGCCCATAGCTGCGGCTCAGAAGATAGAAACACCGGCCATTGAGCCCGAAGGTGCCACTCATCAACCCACACCTCAAGCCGAATCTCCTGAAGCCACTAAATCAGATGAGGAGTGCAGATTACAACGAAGGTGCTCCCGCAGACAACAAATCTCTGCCCCATCTGCATCTACCTCTACACCAACGGCTTCGATGATATCTCCTCCACCGTCATCGGTACAGACGAACACATAGGTTCCCATTGAACCTGTTCCAACATCCATAGCGCTGATACCTTCGGTATCATCTCAAGGATTGGATGGAAGCCCCGTTGGACCCCCAACATCTTCGTAGCCAACAACGGGCCAACCCACCGAGTGGTGACTTCTAGGTTGTTAACGGATGTTCTTGGATGTTCCCGAATCACAAGTCCTATCATAGGCGGCACGTCAGGGATATACTCTAACGTTGTGTCAGTGGAGTGCCTTCTTGGCCCCCTTCCGGCGGCACCCATGATCGTGACGGAGCAGAGACTGCAAGAAGCACTTTCCACAACCATCAACTCCCTCGAAGACCGGCTGATGGAACGGATGCTACACGCCATCGAGACTTCCCGAAGGGATACCGGGAAAGCACCAGTCTCAGAGGCAGCTCCTTCCGAAACCCACTCCCGACCCATCTCCTCACCACCACTAACCACTACCATACACTCTCCCATACAACCTACCTTAACCACCTCGACCCAATCCCTTCCCTCATCAACCCATACACCATACCAATAACCCAGCTTCACGACATCCTCATATCTCGCCTACTAATCCTTGAGACAAGGATCCCAGCTGAGGAGAGTCTCTACCGTGGCTAGTAGATGAACCTGAGTCGCCTCCTCAAACGCATTGTCGCGAAGAAAGCTCTCGCACGAAGCGAAGACATGACGATCCCGATGATCCTGATCGTCATGAGGGGGAGAAACGAAAAAAAACCACAAGAAGCGGTCGTGGTCAGAGTCGAGATAAGTCATCCTCGACTCGTGAAGCTGGAGGTTCATCCACTAACCCATCAACCACCCAACCCACTAACACCCGCCAACAAACAACCACCATATCCACCACATCCCACACACAAACACTACCTCCAACTCCCAAATGTTCAAACCCAATCCTGACCTCCAACCTCCAAAATCAACCTGAAGCAGTCGTCTACGATCCACATGCAATCGTAGATGACTACATTTTAAACGAGAAGTGGCTGATACGTTGGGAACCAGAGGAAGCTGCTCAAGCCAGAATTTTCAACGTCATATACTTCCTACAACAAGCTTCAGTAGATTTGGTGCTGCTTGAAGATGAAGAACTTCAAGAAGGCGAGAACTACAACTCCGAACTCCCTGAACTACCAGAGATAATTACGCACCGAGTCGACACCCCTCTTCGCGTATCAAAGGGGACTGTCAGAATTGAGACGCCGTGGGAGAACGTACGGATTGAAATTCCGTTCCTTGAAGACATAAGGAAGCAGATTTGGAGGGCTCCAA
Source organism: Linderniella brevidens (assembly GCA_004919715.1). Classification (NCBI taxonomy): domain Eukaryota; kingdom Viridiplantae; phylum Streptophyta; class Magnoliopsida; order Lamiales; family Linderniaceae; genus Linderniella; species Linderniella brevidens. Next base: position 147,231 of record SWDC01000149.1, read on the forward strand.
ACCGAATCAAGAAGCTTAATGAGCTTAACTTACGGGGCATCTCTCACTGGGAAGAAAGAAAGAAGTTGGAGCACATCTTCATGCTGACCTACCTCGGTCTGGATCGAAGTGGCATCCCAACGGATCAGCATAAAAGAGATTTCAGGGACAAGCCACCGATCCTCCAACTCGTGGGTGTATCTCACACGATTGGAAGCTATCCAACCTCGATCTACCACATCAAGCGAGAAGACAACAATCACACTCAATAGGAGATAGACGAAAGCTATCTACTGTTCCTTCCACCAGACGAAGTATATCATCTTTTCATATGTATAAGAGAAAATACCAGACATCAAGAAGAGATTCATGGTGCGGCAGATCAAGCTCCACACCGCACACGACCTTCAAATCGCCGTAGAAAACAACGTGAAGAAGGTCAGCATGGAGTCACCGCTCATGAAAGGCTTTCCGCTCAACGACTTCCCAGAGATTTATATCTTCAAGAAGCCAGACCTCGCCATCACATATCGGAATCCAATTACTGGAAAGGCGAGAGCGATGATGAAGTCTGAAGTACACAAATTCTGTGACGGGACGTTGAAGCTCGTAAAGAAGAATATCGAGAAGGGGTTGGCGGAGATTGATGAAGAAATGATCTTCGAGGACCTTGGAGAAGAAGAGGCCCCACTCCTAAATGAGCTTCTGAATGCTATCAATGAAAGACTGGAGCTAAGGAATGCTGCCCGACACTACGAGACAACAATTGATTGATGAGATCCTTCTACGCCCGTCAAGGATAAACGGAGTTGAAGAGAAAACAAGCACAAAGGGGGAGACTGAAGAAACATAGAAATTGTGCTTTATTAGTTATCCTTGTAATTAGGGGCGTAGCTCGTATTTTTGTTTGTGTATGACTAGTTAGTAAATATACCATGTATAGAGATATATATACAATGTACACAACAAAAATCAATACACGAGACTTTCAGAAAATTCACAAAGCAAAGAATTCAAATTCTAGAGAGAGAAATACAATCGCGAAATTCCTCACTCTAAACACGTTCTCTCTCCCCGGCTTCAAACATGATATTCGATCGAAGGTAACTTTCGAGAATTCTTATTCGAATATCCAGAATTCATGCTTAGATAGATCGTTAGTTGATTAATTAGGACCTAACAAGTGCACGTGGTCATGAAGGAAGCATCTCTAGTGTTTTCATCATCATATTCTACTGAATGATCATCTGGTTCATCCTCATCATCACTCAAGGTTATATTAAAATTCAATCCTCATTTTCGCTGGATATTAGCACACTCACATGCATAATGACCATAACCTTTGCATGCACTGCATTGGACGGTCTCAAGAGACTTGGAGCTGAATTTCTCCTCGGTACTTGGGGCTTAAAAACTTCGAAGGTGCCTTGCAAATTTTTCTTTTTCAGCAGCAATCTGAAGCGTCTCTTCATATAAGCACCACCTTCTTTGTCAAACTACGCATGCTCCTCAAGAGAATTGTTATAGGATTTCATGTTCATCTTCCATATCGAGTAATTTGTGTTGGGAAAGGTATCCGGTTTGTACCCGAGACGCAACGCCCCGGGATACGGTGTGGAATAAAATTTTTTCCGGGTTCCTTCGCAGCTCGGATCGAAAACTCTAATCACGTTGACACGTAATAGGGCGGGTCATACCCGTGAGAGATTACCTTTGAAGCGAGTGGCAGCTCCTCGTCGATTGCGTCGTCGGCCGCGGTCGTGTTGGGTATCGTCTAGATCGTCACGCTGACCTCGCAGTGTACCACGGTTTCGATTCTCCGAAGATGGCTAGAGAGAATTGATCCGTCGCTCGGGAGAGTGGTTTGCGTTTGTGTGTTCGTGTTTCGATTCTGGGGTCGAGAAATTTCGCGTCGATTCTCTTCCCGTGTGCTTTTCTTTGACGAGGGTCTCACCCTTATTTATAGTAGGGGAGGACGAAATTTTCAGCCCTAAACAATGCTAAAATCTCGAAATATTTGTTCCTAAATATGAGAGATATTCTTGCCAAATATCTCTCCTAATTGAATTCAAAATTCTATTAAAGGAACATACTATAAATAGAAAACTAACTAAGATATTAAAATATCTTCAAATATGGTAAATAAATTTCGAAATATATATAAAATATAAATTCGAATTTTAGTTTTAATAAATAATATTCCAAATATTTTTATTACCATATTTGTAAATTACGAAAATACCCTTTAAGGCATTTTTCGAATTTCTCGGCTTAGGGTTGAATTCCAATTCTTCCCTCAAGTCTTTCTAAGCACTTAGCCAAGCCTAAGTCTTAAAGTTAGTTTCATATGAAGTCCGACTTCGGTCCACTTAATGACCCCGAGGCCCAATAAGGCATGGCATAACGACCCGATGCCCGTTAAGGCCCAAAACACAATCTCTCCTTCTCGGTACACATTGATGATCCGTTTTAAGCCCGACTCTCTAGGTTCGACTCAATCGGCAAGGGAGGAATCCAAGAGTCCGGTAGGTGCCTAGCCAATCCCGCAGTACCGGACAGATCCCGACTTGAGCACGGATTTCGAACTAGTCTTATTCCAGAACCTAACTATAGATTATAGTACTACGTACAAACCCTTCAGATGTGTCCCGATCGAGTGAGAGCCATGGTATTTGTCAACTCACTAAACTCGATACTATGATAAAATGACATGAGGCAAATTACCAAACTACCCTCCATGTCTAACATGAGTTAGTTTAATACCTTGGCCAAGGATTTTGTAATTTCCCGTCGTCATTCTCATAGGACACTTGTCTCGATTACTTGCGAGACTGTGAATCTGTACTCGGCGGTCTAAGCCCGGCAATCACAAATATCCATCAAGACCGCATCTGTCCTGCTGACCCATGCAATAGCAAATCGGATCTAGCGAAACCAGTGATAGTCAAGACTTCAAAGTCAACTCCGTCAAAGCCCCTTTCGGTCTAAGGTTCAAGCAGACTACTATAGTTTTTGTCGTCGATCATTGACACTCCTTGAGTAATAAGCCTTGTTTGATCGTACGACCTGCGAGTCAGTGTCCATGAAACGATTCAATCCCTTGATTCGACTCGTATCACAAGTCATGACTTCCGCTTCCAAGTGGTATATCGGCACACGATAAGTCATCTACAAATAAGCCATGATTGGTTTTCCAGCACCCAACTGAAAACTAAGGCTTATGGACATTTTATGTTCGAGGTTAAGAGTCCACTGGTGCCTTCCTCTCTCGTACCCATCGAGAACAGTGACTCAACTCGACACATTTGGATTTATTCATTTATTGCTTTACCCGATGCTAAGTAAAGAACTCATATAACCAATAAACGAATAATGCCTTTATTAATACGCAAAACAATGTTTGATTACATTGACAATCGAATGATAAATAAGCTAATGCCCTATACATATCCAATCCTCGTATAGCATTCGAGGGCATATCCCTAACAATCTCCCACTTGCACTCAATGTCATGCGCTGTTGTATCTAATACCCATCTTCTCGAGATGTTTGTTCAGCACTGCCTGAGATAAAGGCTTGGTGAATGGGTCGGCCACGTTGTCCGCAGTTGGGCCTTAACGGGCCTCGGGTCGTTATGCCACGCCTTATTGGGCCTCGGGGTCATTAAGTGGACCGAAGTCGGACTTCATATGAAACTAACTTTAAGACTTAGGCTTGGCTAAGTGCTTAGAAAGACTTGAGGGAAGAATTGAAATTCAACCCTAAGCCGAGAAATTTGAAAAATGCCTTAAAGGGTATTTTCGTAATTTACAAATATGGTAATAAAAATATTTCGAATATTATTTATTAAAACTAAAATTCGAATTTATATTTTATATAAATTTCGAAATTTATTTATATTTGAAGATATTTTAATATCTTAGTTAGTTTTCTATTTATAGTATGTTCCTTTAATAGAATTTTGAATTCAATTAGGAGAGATATTTTAGCAAGAATATCTCTCATATTTAGGAACAAATATTTCGAGATTTTAGCCTTGTTTAGGGCTGAAAATTTCGTCCTCCCCTACTATAAATAAGGGTGAGACCCTCGTCAAAGAAAAAGACACGGGAAGAGAATCGACGCGAAATTTCTCGACCCGAGAATCGAAACACGAACACACAAACGCAAACCACTCTCCCGAGCGACGGATCAATTCTCTTTAGCCATCTTCGGAGAATCGAAACCGTGGTACACTGCGAGGTCGGCGTGATGATCTAGACGATACCCAACACGACCGCGGCCGACGACGCAATCGACGAGGAGCTGCCACTCGCTTCAAAGGTAATCTCTCACGGGTATGACCCGCCCTATTACGTGTCAACGTGATTAGAGTTTTCGATCCGAGCTGCGAAGGAACCCGGAAAAAATTTTATTCCGCACCGTATCCCGGGACGTTGCGTCTCGGGTACAAACCGGGTACTTTTCCCAACACTAAGCATATGAAATTATATACTTTGTTGTTAAATAAGAGGTTCAGTAACAAAGAGTGTCAATTTAGCATATTAGACCGGGTTAATGAAATGAATAGCGCCGAGAATTTTCGCGTGCATGTCTAATGAATGGGCAGGGTAGAGTATTTTGATTGAATTATGTTATTTATTAAGTTTGAATATTTGACACTTTTTGAGCTCAATTAAAGTGTTTTCTGAAATTTCGGATTTTCTACATTCTATACATTATTTGGTAGAATTATAGTTAAAGGAATCGTCTGATAAGGATATTAAAGTTGGACCTATGACATATAATTGAGGTCAATATCGTAGTACATGGAAGGAACTATATCGATATAATGACGTACAACCGCCATGACTCATATTAATATTCGATTTAATATTGAACAGTCAACCTCATGAAAGATTTGAAACTGTGCACATTAAGTTTATTCAAATTAATATAAAGACCAAGTGACAGAATGTTAGAATATTTATTCTAATATAATTAAAGTGGCATATATATTCATTATATTTAAATTATTGGCTAATGAAGAGTTGTAACAGTTGCCTGAGGCATAACTCTTCAACATGACTCTTCTTGAATAGATGCCTTGATAGAAGACATCTTTTCATTATCTATAAATGAGTTTGGTCATCTCTCCACCCATATCACAAAAAGATAAACATTATAAACACATAAGAGATTAAGTGTTATTTCCATCATCCGTGAAGAGTTTGGGGAGAGAAACCATTCATCTATAAACATGTCGGTGACAACTATGTTTCAAGCCTATGGTGGAAGGTACGTACGCCTTTGAAGTGTGAAAACCATGAAGTTCAAGATCATAGATTGTGTGAATCATGATTATGTGAATGCATGGTATTAAAATTATAACTTACAAATATGTTATAGAAATGCATGAAGGTTTGTTAGTCCAAGAAATCTAAGAGGGACTGGGAACAGTTCCAAGTACATAATTATATCATCATTAAGTATTGTATTTTTCATAAAGGCTGAACCCGGGTAAGGAAAACGGGTTGAAAATTGATCCATTACCCGGATCCGCCATTCCCAAAACATAGTACATCATTTAACACCTAAGATAAACAAAAAAAAAAAAGAAACCATGAATGTATGAAGCTACATACACATCATCATTTCCTAAAACAACTTGTCATGTAAGTTTGGCTTTTTGTCCCAGATACCATCCATCATCACTAGTAGTATAGTAGTAGTAGTAGAACGGAAACCAGTCAGTCATTTTTGCCTAGTAGTAGCTCTAACCTACATAACTAACCGAAAGTCAGTTAGTTATATGGCTGGTGATGATGCTGGGGCCAGATGAAGAACCGGGGCTGAGCAGTAGTAGTAGTACTAGTAGCGATGATCATGTCCGAGCTGGGGCCACTGAGATTTTGGAAGTAGCCGTGGTGATGATGGTAAGGGTCCACTAAAGGCGCGCCACAAGGAGGAACTTTATTGAAGCTAATATTATAACCACCGCCCGTGTTGTTGTTGCTACTACCGCCACACAGGATGAGTTGTTGTTGCTGCTGTTGTAGCAGCTTGTCTTCCAGGTTGATTTTCAACCGCTTAGCTGTCCCCCCAACGGGAAGGGGGCTCTTGGATATGGCTTCCACGTCGTACCTGCTCATCTCAAAGTTGGTCACTGCGTTCACCCCACGGAATTTTATCGCCGCTATATCGTATGCTTCCGCTGCTTCTTCCTCCGTCGCTGTGCAATACATGTTAAAAAACCAACATTTTTAAATTTATGGGTAGACACTATCTATCATGCATACCCAGGGTTGGGGTTGAATCCTATTTTATGCATTCTTATACCACATGCGTTGGGTACATAAAAAATATTTTGGTTACATTCGAAATACTATGATTCAAAGAGGGATATCATGCATGTACTATGTCCGTACCAAATGTTCCGAGGTAGAGATCTTTATTTCCGGCCACTCGACCGATCCTCGCCTGCCAGCGACCTTGTTGATGGTGCCTGCAGAACCAACGACATTTCTCAATCGTTCATTAAATATATAATAACGGATGCATGCATGATTGTGCTTTAATTCATTTAGCTAGCTAGCAGTGTGCAATTAATGGTTGTTCGAACTTTGTAACGCCACGGTAAATGGATGCTCCCCTAGAGAAACCGCTGCTTTTTCTGTATTCATAAATAAATACAACAATACGATCATGTTTAAATTATTAGAAAATAATTTGATTGGAGTCACTACACTAAGCATGCATGCATATGCATATGCTCACGCGTGTGTGAGGTAGTACCTTCGAAGAGAAGCAATGAATTCTTGTTTAGTGACATGCTTCATCTCATCCATCTCTTTGGCATAGTTGGGCATCTGAATCAAACATTACTTTAGAAATTTAATCATTACGCTTTTCTAAGAGCATCTCCAATGGATACTCTATTTTAGTGTAAAACGCTAAAATAGAGTACACAACTTCTCCAACGGGTACTCTATTTTAACACTATTATAGAATTAGCAGACAGTCATTCTCTATATTTAGAGTAACTCTACTTCCCATGTTTTTATTTTAATTTTATTTTTAATATGATTTATGTAATTATGTTTAAAATATTTTATATTATCATAATAATAAACTTTTTTTTTTAACTAAAAGTATATAAAAATAAACTAAAAATATATAAAAGTCACGTTCTTTATTAATTATGGATTCTAATTACAATTTACTTAATCTTGGAATTTATTATGATATATTGAATTTTAATAATTATAATATTGGCTTATATTAAATTCGAAAACTTAAGACAAAGCTGCATTATTCTACATGTTTTTTAATTTTTTGTTTCGTTTGTATTATAATGCATTTCATGAAAAAATAAATATATTTTTATAGAGAATATCTGTGTTTATTTTTAAATTAACATGTCAATTATACCATTATTACGTTTAGTATAGACAAGTAAATTATAGGATATAAATTATAAATAAATTTTTAGTCATAATTTAAATTTAATTGTTTTTGTATTAGAAATAATTTATAAAGACGCTAAGTACGAATATGTATGAAATATTATTTTTAGAGTAAAAATAGAGTTAATGGGTTGAAGTAAAAGATAATGTAGAAAATAGAGTTAATGAGTTGGAATAAAAGTACTATAGCAACTGCGTTTTGTGTAAATTCAACTGTATTTTTGTGTTGTGGGTTAAAGATGGCGTAAGGTTAATGTATAGGATGTAAAATACGATTAATATTTCAATAACATTCGTACGGGGAAATTAGTAGTTGCCGTTGGACCCCAATATTTGAGAGCAGCCAAATCGTAGGCCCTAGCGGCTTTTTCTTCCTTATCATATCCACCTGAAACGATATGCCAAATTAGATGTATTATTAATATACGAATTGAAAATAATCAGAAAATACCAAGTAAATTTTGTAATAGAAACATAAAAAAATAAATAAATTCAACTTACCCAAATAAACTGGCGTAAGAACAGTAGCATCGTCCAAGGAGGAAATAATGAAGCTCGTTAGAAGATGGATCAAGGAATTGGTAATACAACATTTGATTTAAACTAGACTAATATGCTAATTATTGAAGTAGATTTTTGTATGTTTCTTCTCATTTTAATATTAAAAGTGCACCGAACATGAGCGAAATTGAATAGATATGATTGCGGAAAATAAGGTGGGCAGGCCGATTTAAATATTCCCATGTGGCTCTGGTCAACAAAGGGGAATTAAATAAAGCTAAATAAAAAGAAATGAAAGCTGATAAATTTCAGAAATTCAGGAACTAGCGTTCAAACTAGCTGATGAAGTTGTGCAGCAGTGACTGACTATTCAATAATGGTGGGTCGTCTTCAACCTATGGATAGGATAGATATGATCTTCTTCTGCTATAGCTTACCAAGAAATAGAAAAAAGAAAAATCATCCTCCAATAACTCATGGACATTTTTGGGAAAAAAAAAACTCATGGACATTTATCTAACACCAACTATGAACCTGGAGATCGAAGAATCTCAGTAATATAGATATATATATATATATATATATATATATTTTGTTTGATAACACCTATCTACCAAGTTCAAGTACACTCAAGTTAGATTTGTTTTACAATGGCGGCCTAAGTTCACCGAAGGATTGACCAAGACAAAAAGTATAAGGAAGTACATATTTAAATAGTTATATATGCATATATATATATATATATTCAGACCATTAATCATCATTATAATTTATAACTGATATGAAAGATAGAAAGAACCCCTCTTCCGGACCCATCAATGAATTTATTACATGCAAATCCCAGAGCACTTTTTCATGTCAAATTTAATTACAAAGGGAAGAAAGATTGTAATACCTTGTCGTCCTTTCCTTGCCTGACCTTCTCTACGACAGCTGTTATCCCACAAGTGTGCTTCGTATCTCCCAGTCCAACGATGTCTGTATCAAAAATTAAAGATCCATTTTATAAGATAATAAAGAGATAACTCCAGAATGTTAGCGATAAATGATGGAAAAATAAACTAAAAGATTATAAAAAAAAATATTGGCTCACTAACTCACCTGGTAACACCCCTGTAAATTGAGGTCCTCTGACCGAAAGTATCAGCGATCTTCTTGCAACTCTCGGACTCAACAGGGACAACGGCAACGTGGTCGTCACCACCATTGTTATTGGCTTTATCATTCTCAGAGCAGAAAATGCTGGTATTGTTATTATTATAACAACCAGTGACCCCAAGCGACAAGGCATTGAGTGTATTATTCGCAGTAGCCACGTTTACTGGGCACTGAGAGTAAGCCACTAACTCGTTGTTCGAGTCAACAGGCGACAGAGGCTGGCAAGCAAACCCCGCGTCGTCGACCTCAGAACCTGAGTTAGCTGAAAAGGCTTGAAACCCCGTGAACTTCTTGAGATCGGCCTGTGGCTCGGTTAAGAACGAGCTGTTGTTTTGGTTGTTTTGATGGTCGTACAAGTGACTCATCGAGGATTCCTGCGTCTCCGCCGACTCGCCGGCGCCGGAGAAGAAGTTTTCGAGCTTCGGCGGTGGCGGTAATTGCATGTAGCTGGACATGTTTTCCTTTGGTGGTTGTTCTTGAGTTGTGTACATGTCCTCTTGGGATCTCTGGCTTGCCCAAGCACTCCCTGCAGAAGAAAATTAGGATGTTGATTTTAATAACTACACCAAAAGCCAGTTGAGAATCTCTAATAGAAAACCCTTGTTTCTTGTCTTAAAAAAATCGATGCCAGGTGTAAGAAACTATGGGCAGTGCTTAGGAGAAGAGAGAGGCATGAACACTAATTGTAGAGAGAGTGAAATCAAAACAAAAGCTGGGCTTGTTGAAGTATTGTGTGAGGATTTGAAAAAACTAACTACGAATAATTAAAGTGAAACAAAAGCATTTCTTGTAACTGAATGAAATATGCACGCCTTCGGATTTCTTGTCCTTTTGTGCTTTATTTCAAACTTGTTTGAGTCAGCAAAACGGAATTATGGAGGCTGTTCGTGCAATATTTCAGCGGTTTCATTCAAAGACTTTGAACGAAAAGATAACAGCGTTGCTTAGCTAATCATAATACATGCAATTGCAAGAACACATAAAAAGCATACACGTGTAAACCACAGACGAACACGTGTGGGAGTATTGCGTTTACCATAGAAGTTATCGACAAATGAAGAGTAGAAAGGCTGAGAATGATCATCAGCTGACGTGGGCCGAAACATCGATTGCTCTGAGGCGCCGCCGAGCTCTTCCATTGAAGACAACGAGAATGATAACCAGTTGTTGTTTTGATGATGATCGGTGGTGGGAGCCATTTTTTCTCCTTGATTTGAATTTCTTGAAAATCAAAAGAAGCCCTTTTAATGTCAATGGTAAAGATTTCAACTTAGTAAAACCCCTAAAGAAGATATGCTTGGCCCGGTATCAAGTCAAGATTCACTTGTATAGAAGAAGAAGCTGTATAACTATTAAATGTTTTTGTAAAGAGCACAGGCAAAGTTGAAGAAGACGGAGATGTAGCAATGAAGGTGAGAAATTTTAATATATAATAGTAAAAGAAAATAAAAAATGAAGTACAACAGTGAGTAGCCTAGCGCAACCGCAAGTATGTAATGTTAGTGTGAAATAACGCTGCTTTTAAAAAAATGTCTCTTCATGGGTCAATTTTAAAAAAATGGGCTCGTTGACGTTTTTTTTTTTGTCAATAGCCCTCACTTTGTTTAAACGTTAACCATATTAACTAATTCTGATACTTAACTCATTAAAATAAAAAAAGAAAAAGAAAAACGAAAAAATGACCGCAATAACTGACTGAACAGAACATGGGTCCATCTCCCTTTTTAACCATAACCTTACAATCGATATGAATGCATTATCTTCTCCATTTTAAAGAACAAAGGGTAACCACACACACCTCTCTCACAAACCTAAAGCGACGCGAGCTGTTCTCTTCGTTTAGTGCCGGAAAACAACTTCTCAAACCAAGAAAACAGCAAGCATTTCAGCATATTTGCCAGTAAGCATTCGTTACATGAAAACTGCAATTTTAACGTCGAAAATGGTGAATTTCCTGTCCATTACCCCCTAAAATGTATGGGTTATTTATTAGATCACGTGTACTAGCCAGAGTAGCGATATTTCAGTGGTTATTACGAGAAATCGGACCTGAAAATACATATTCTGAGGTCTAGTTTTTGTGCATGAGGCCCCTGCGTGCGGGTACCGTGAGATATTGGTGCGGGTACCATGCACGCGGGTCCCCTGCGTTTATGCGCGGGTCCCCTGCGCTAGTGTGCGGGTCCCCTGCGCTAGTGTGCGGGTCCCCTGCGTTGTGTGTGGGTACCGTGATCCCATGTTCGGGATCCATGCGCTGAAGATCATATATAAGCACGATATATGACGAGAATCGTTTTCTAAACAATAACATTGCATAATATTGCAGGTGCTCAAAATGACAATTACCAACATTGTATTTCAATTCGATGGTCGGTGGTTAATCGGCGAGGACAATACCTCGACTTGGTCTCCTGCGTCAAATTGTATCGTGAGCTTATGTGCGGGTACCGTGCGCGAGTGTGCGGGTACCCTGCGCTTGTGTGCGGGTACCGTGCGCGAGTGTGCGGGTACCGTGCGCTAGTGTGCGGGTACCCTGCGCTTGTGTGCGGGTACCGTGCGCGAGTGTGCGGGTACCGTGCCTATACAACTCGAAATCCAACTTATAACATAATACAACTTCCCAAATATACAACTCGAAATTCCATTATGACATAAAATTTATCCAGATTTACAAAATTCACAAATACAAAATTATTGAAATACATATAAATTATTGATACCAAGCACCCCAATCTTTCATGCGAATCGAAATACATAAAAATTCACGAAATTGGGTCACTTGCCGCCCCGTAAGCTCCGCGACGTTATCGCCCCGGAATAACATAGAAAATGCGGCCCGCAACACGTGAACCCCACAATCACCGCTGAAAACAACCAAATATTTAATAATGAGATATGAAGTACTAAAATCAACTTAATATCGAAATATGATACACTTACGAATTTTCTTGCTTCTTGAAGTTGGGGATCCGCTCGACCTTCCACTTCCTAAAGGCTGCTGCAATCAGACCGAGCTTTTTGAGCACGATCGGGAAGCTACTTGGAGACCGGCGAGGGCTGCGTGCATGTTGCGCATGTCGACATCGCAAGACGGATCCGAGTCGAATACTCGTATCGTCTTGTTCTTCCAGTCGAGGACTGCAAGAACCCAATGGGCGATGGTCTGCACCGGCACCATGATTTAGTCCGATGTTTGCCATGACACGCACGACCAGTCCTGATCTCGTCCCTCTGCGTAGTGGACTAAAAAGGCCAGCATGCCCTTGACAAATTTGTCGTCCTCTATGCAGTCCCGATCGATGCTCTCCTTCATCGAAACACTCATGAAGGATATGGCACGAGAGCAGAAGGTATGAACCCTCTGCATCTCGAGGAACCCTCTAATGCTTTCGTCAATGTGCTATAAAATAAAAGGAAACAAGTTAATTAATAAAACGTATTAATGCATTTAGAAGTATTGAAGTTATCAATTGTTCTTACCGCGTTGTCGAGCCAAAACGAAGGCGTGTACAGCTGCTGAAACCACGTCTTGGTTTGCTACGATTGGGACAAGCAAAGGAGCCGCTCGGTATCTTCCATCGTATCGATCCTCTATTTTTGCCGAGGCCATAACTTCAGCTTTCTCTTCATGTGCCGTTCCAGCATTGGGTTTATGCTGTTCCGGACACGGTTCTGGTTCGGGTCGGTGAATGGGGTCACCTGATACTTGGAGGGCCTGGTTTCCCGAGGCGGCGTCGACTCCACCGCGGCCTCGGGTTCCTCCTCGGGCTCGGGTTTCTCCGCGGCCTCGGGTTCAAGCGGGAACTCGGCCTCTCGGGCTGCCTCGGGTTCTGAGGGATAGAACGCCTGGTTGGATCCACCGGCCTCATAATCTAACAAGATAAAACTCCAACGTCAGAAACTATCGAAATTGCAGCAAATTATTTATAGGGGCGTACCGTGCGACGCGTGCGTTGGAAAGTCTCGGGGTGGCCTGTACCACCCCTGTTGCAAGTTCTGCTGCAATTCAGTCATCGACTGCTGCAACCCGAATATACTCGCGCCCCACTCTTGAGCCGTGGACCATCGTTCATCATACGAGTCCCGTAACTGCGAGATGCTCGTAGAAACGTCGTCGAACCGATGATTCACCGTCTCGAAATTTTGATCCACGCGTCTTGTGAACTCATCGAATTGCTCCAAGCTGGGGCCCGAGTAATGCTGTGGAGGAGGGGACGGGTACCGTGGGTGTGAAGGGCCCGAGTAATGCTGTGGAGGAGGGCTCGGGTACCGTGGAGGTGAGGGGGGACAAAATTTGTCCGCCTCTTCCTCGTAGAATGACCGCTGCGATAGTTGCGGCATGATTGGCGAAGGCTGCGTTGGTACGACGTCCACCGCGGCCGGCAGATGCCGTACGCACTTAAGCTCGACACCATCCTCGAGGAGACTCGTTATACGGTCGAGGACTTCATGCCGCTCCTCCACTTCGAACCGACTTTATCGGAAATACGGCTCGTTCATCTCCGATACAGTCGGGCTCAACATCCCCGAGACGGGTGACCCCTTTACGGCTTGGAGGATCGTCTCCATCTTCGGAGCTCCCTTCGTCGACCAATCTTTGGTGACGTGCCGGCATATTCGCGGGTTTCCGCCTCGTTGATACGATCTGCGAACGCGTACCGAATGCCTGGTATGCACTCGTACGCCAAAACCTAGAATGCAAAGAAACCAAATTAGCAAATATATAATGACAATTAAATATATATTTATAAGGATTTTAAATAATGAACGACCTGAAGCGGATGAATGAAGCTACTAATCAGTAGCCCGCAGTGTTCGCTGCCCCCGTTGCGGGCTCGTTCCCGCACAAAATCCCTCTTCTCCCTGAGGTTTATCTTCAGCGAGCGTATCACCTCTTTGAACGCTACGCTGCCCCAAGGATAGTTGGCGAAGGCGACTTCGTCTTCGACCAACGAAAGCAGCCACGATCGAAGAACCGTGTCCTTCTTCGACGGTCGAGGCAGCGCCACAGCTGCGGCAAAGAGAATGTCCGCCAACTTCAACTTATCGAAGTTGACGTTTCCGTCATCGTTAGCTCCCAACTCTCGCAGCCGATCCTCGACGTACGACAAACGGATGGTGGATCTTCCCGGGAAGTTTCTCTGAGCGAAATCACCATTAGGGTCTACTTCCGGGATATCGTCGGAGAACCTTAGCCCGGTAATCAAGCAATACTCCGCTTTAGAAAAACGGAGAGGTCGGTTGTTTATGACCATCCACAACTCCTCGCGCTCGTGAAGAGTAGTCTGCCTCCTCGTCAAAAACGTAATGAGCTGGGCGGATAAATTGAAATCGGCCGCAGCCTCGACGAGTCTACCAAATGGACTCCCCGCCCTGTAACTCTCCCACTCATTTTCATTTAGATTGTTCCTGATCTTCGCACTTGCCTCCGTGTACATCCCGGTCATTGTCAATCGGAATTCGAATTCGTCGTCTCGGGATGACAATTGCTTCTTCAGCACAACCTGAGAATCATAAGAGTAAATAACCAATTAGTACTCGCATGGTACCCGCACAGGAAAGCATGGTACCCGCGCACAAGAGCATGGTACCCGCACAAGAAAGCATGGTACCCGCGCTTGTAAAGCATGGTACCCGCACAGGAAAGCATGGTACCCGCGCACAAGAGCTTGGTACCCGCGCATGCGCGCATGGTACCCGCACACAAGAGCATGGTACCCGTGCATGCGCGCAAGATACCCGCAGGCACGGTACCCACGCTCACTATCGCATGGTACCCGCGCGCAATCGCATGGTACCCGCACGCAATCGCATGGTACTCGCACTCAATCGCATGGTACCCGCACACAATCGCAAGGGGCCGCCCGTATGGGTACCGTGCGTATGGGTACCGTGCGACTGTGCTCGGGTCCCAAGCCTGCAATCACGGGTCCCCTGATTTGCGCGACTGTTTGGGTCCCAATTGGTTCGACGCACGGTTCCCTTGCAAACAAGTGTCCAAATTGCACAATTGGGAAACCATGCGCCGGACCCAACCAATTCGACGCACGAGACCTGCTCCTGAGGAAGACGAAATCACAGTGAAATTACCGGCACTCTTTCGGGACGCGCGTTCATTGCCATTGTAGTCGGTTTGGAGAATTTTCTGCTTCGGGTAAAGGTTGTTTCGTAGATCTGGAAATTTACTGCTTCGTTTCCGTTATGTGTCTTTCTTCAGTTTTAACTGTCAATTATTGTACTCGGTTATGAAGAAGAAGAAGACCCGTGACGCTACAGTGGGTGGAATCGATTAAACCTAATTAATTTTACTTTGGGTAGTTGAATGAGTTAAATAAGGGTAAAGACGTCTTTTTCCCTGAGTTAGTAAGGGTAGAATAGACTTCAAACATTATGGAGACCATTTTTTTAAAATTGACCTAGTCAAAGGCCATTTACTTAAATAATCCTGAAACAAAACAAGATATGAGAGAACGGGAAGAGGACTTGGACAGATGTGACACATGGTGGGATATGATTGGGTTGAAGGGCGGTCCAATTCAGCCGTTCGGCGTGAAACAAGAGGGCTAAACCGGGTTAATTAATAATTTGCCTATTAGGTTTCTTACTGCTATTTATTTGTTTGTAGCTTATGCGAGAGAAAGAGAAAGAGATTTAAACAAGCATATGAACTGAAAGACTTCTAGGTCTGCGGTAACGGAAAATTTATTAAGAGCACGTTTGCTAAGATCCGGGATGGGTGTCATTTTTAGCCAAATATAATTTATATATATTTATATTTATACATTTTAAAACTTATATTATTTAATATGATTTTCTTTGACAAAAAAATATGATTTCCTAGTTTAAATTAGGCGAATTCCCTTTCAAACCCTGTAATGGTCCGTTTGAATTGGCGGATTTCGATTTGAAATTCGAAAAAACCATCCGTTTGGCAATCGCTCGGATTTGGATTTCGATTCCATGCAAATCCAGGGAGAATTCAAACGTTTTATTGTTTGATGATTTTGAAATTCGACCGCAAGTGATCCGTTTTCGAAATCCAAATCCCCGCCGTAATGATTTTTCATAAATAACAATAACAATAATAATAATAATATAATAATATAATAATAAAATAATAATAATAATAATAAGTGTGAGTGAACGTGAGTCGAGTCGGCTAGCGGCGGCTCGAGCTCGACGAACGACAAGTCGAGCCGGCTCGATAAAATCTCGGTTCGAGCTCGACGAACGAAGAGTCGAGCTGGCTCGCGAGCTCGATGAACCGACTCGAAGAAAAGTTCGGCTCGAGCTCGACGAACGATGAGTCGAGCCGGATCGGCAAAAGCTCGGCTCGAGTTCATTATTGTCGAGCTCGAGCTCCATTTTGAAATTCAAATTTTAAATGTTAGTGTTTGCCAAACAATGCATTTGGATTTCAGATTTCGGAATTCGTAATTTCAAATCTCGGGATTCAATTCAAATTCACGAATTTAAACGCATCCTAAAGCAGAAGAAAATTGCTTCGAAGTGTAAATGGGTTTTATTAACGAATATTATGTACATAATATGAGACATAATTTGGGTAGGGGAGTACATCATTCCGCGTCAACACATAGCTACATAATTCGTTGTCTTTTAAGGTTATTATTAACCATTACATAGTCGCCTTCCACGATTATATTCCTCCACCCCTTCTCGGTCGAAACAGTTAGAGCCCATCGTGCTGTCATTTTTTCAATCCTGATCATGTCCACCATCCCACACAAGCACCATCAGAGTTACGGGCAGTGCGCCTATTGGCACACCATTTCGACCTTTGTGATTGAAAAGCCCCGTCGAATTTTATCTTAGTGATACCATGATCGGGTCTACACCAATAACGTCAGGCCTCGCACTGGCATGTATCGCCGATTGATGATCAGGATCGGATACACTAGTCACCTCCCTAACCTTTAAAAATGCTGACGATATTGGTATTTTATGCCCCTCCATTGTCCTCTTGTTCTGTATGTTCCACAAGGCCCAACACGATAACTAGAAAAGCGCAAAACTGCTCACACCGAGGTTCTCAAAAGGAGGACGCGTCCAATACTCAGCTGAGAGAGGCTAGCGCTTGATATATATCCTTGGTACCTTCTAGTTGCGCCAAAGCTTCTTTGAGATTGGGCACATAACTTAAGTGTCTCTAGCATCCTCATATTCTGAGCCGCACCATTGACAATACATGTATGTGACGCAATGTCTCATATAAAGCCGTCCGTAATAAGTCTCAAAGTCATACACCACGCAAAAACCTTCACTCACGGAAGGACAATTTTAAGGCGATAAGTTGGCACGCTGGTCCTCAAAGAAGCAGAATTGCATATCAAAGTTGACGGCCGAGGTGGAGTACATCGCGGCTGCCAGCTGTTGCCCACAAGTTCTTTGGATGCGGACGCAACTACGCGACTACGGGTTTGAATTTAATAACATTCCCATTTATAGTTATTCTCAAAGTGCTATTGCTATTACTTGCAATCCTATTTATCATTCACGCACGAAATACATAGATATTTGTTATCATTTTATAGAATATCATGTAGAAAAAGGCACTATAGATATGTATTTTGGTAAAACAGAGCTTCAACTTGCCGACTTATTCACTAAGGCATTGGATGAAAAACGGTCCCAATTCCTTATTGCTAAGTTAGGCGTGTTGAATCTCAATCTTACTTGAGATGTGCTTTACATGTTCTATTATGCTTCTATATGATATTTTTTGTGCTTCTTGATAGTTCTTGATATATCTTGCGTGACTCTATCTTTCAAATTTTTTTATATACAAAAAGATAAAAAAATATATATAATGGGGAATGACGATATTTCTGCCTATTTTGAAATTACTCACAAAAATATTTCTTTGATATATGTTTAGTTCTTTGCTTAAAAATTCATGTGAGATTCTTTTATTCAAAGAGCTTCGTCTGTTTCACTAGAAACAAAGCCACATCATATATGTGAGAATTTGAGCCTCAATATTTTTTGAGTAGGTCACACTTCAAAATCCTATCTCTTGATTTGTACTTCGTAGCCTCATTCTTGCTTTTGTGCTAGTTTGTCATGAAAATGCTAAGGGCAAAATTAGGAAATTCCTCATTTGGCCCAAATTATCCATCATTTCCTTTTTCGTCTAGTAATCCCCTTTGATCATTCTCCAATATTCTTTCTTTTGAAACCCTATCAAGCCTTCAACCTTATTCCTAAGTTCCGGGGTTGCTCAATCAAGAAACAGAGGGGGAAAAAAGAAGATGCACATGATGAATCATTTCCGATCATTTTAAAAGAGAAACATGGATCTAACTGTGAACGTTTCCTAGATAATCTCGTATACTCCTAGAAGAGAAGCACCTCGAAGTGAACTTCTCCAGCGATAATCTAGATCTTATATTCAGAAAACGAGAAGAGGAGCACGGCCTTGGGTTCGAATTCCATAACTGTGAAACCTTCAAAAGGAACACGGTCTCAGCCCGAGAACGGAAGAAGATATCATCTCTCAAAGCCTCGTAAAGAAGAAAAGACTCATCTTGAGAAAGTGCAGAAGAAAAACAAAAGGATCAGAAATGAATTTCAAAAAAGGCCCATTGAAATTGAAGAATTTTTAAGCTCACTAATCCCAAAAAAGACCCTTTGATTCAAATTGACGGACTTTCACTTAGTAAGTTGATTAAATACGATACGATAACAAATTAATTCATATAATTTTGTCGTGTTGATATGAGTGATATATCTACTAAATATTTCCATGATAAAAATAAATTGAGTGTTATGAGCGAACCTTGCCAGAATTGTCGAAATGATTCATACTATGATCTTAGAATATTAGTTTAGTTAAATAATTTGACGGCAAATTATTATTTTATATGTCATGAGAAATATTTGCATGATAATGTTCAAAATGGACAATCTGACCCCAAAACAAAATTTTTATGATAATTATATCTTTTTGAAAAATATTTTTGAAAAATTTCGCACATTTTAAATGCATTAAATACATGCATTTGTTCAAACTTGATAAAATGCGAATTTTTTTTGAAAAACGCAAAATTTTCATGAATCTATGCTGAATTGATTAAATGCGTTACTTGTGCTTATATAGTAGCTTTTCATATGCAAATTTGTTTTAACTATGTGCTAAAATGCCGAAAAAGTTAAATGTGCATTTTTTGAGGGGGAGTTTTACATGAAAAATTTATCTTATCTCCTAAATGAATTACTTTCAAACACGACTTATAATATTTTTTTAAGTATCACAGAAAATTTCGAGCTCATCTGAGGAATCAAGTGTTGAATTTCATCACAATTGGGAGATAATTGCATCTATTTCAGAAATATAGGGAGCCTTTTGCATGGTTCACAAATACAAGATTAAATTATTTTTCGTTTCGTTAAATCAGACCTGATTTTTAACGAAAGCCCAAAATATTTTTTTTCGGCCCAAAGCCCTTTATACCTTACATGATCGAAAAGTATTAATATAACTTTTTCGATCGAAAAACTCATTCTCACGCAACATCATACAATCGAAAAACTTTTCGGATTCCAAAACCTCTTCGGCGATTTCATAAAAACTCTTCAATCTTCATCGATTTTCTGTCAAAACTCGCTGAATTCGAAGGTAGATACCCGTTTCGAATCATCTTTCCGTTCAAAAACACACGAATCGCTTTAGTTTCTCAAAATCATTTGACGAAATTTTTACTTCGCAACTTTTTCAACTGAAACGTCTTAAAAACTAAAAAATTAACGTGTTTAAACTCGACCATGATTAAAAGAATGATATTTGGATTCACAACTGATTTCTGACCGTCACATGTCCAGATTAACTCATGATTTACCCAGAAATCGTCATTTGTGTTTTTAAGCGTTTACTGTTTGATTTCAAACTTTTTCGATCGAAAATGTTCTTATCGCAAACAGTATTATCGAAGAACTTTAGTTTTCGTTAAGTTTTACTCGATGGCAAAACTCGTCGGCTAAAACCTTTTGTTTTCAATATGATTTTTATTCGATCGTAAAACTTCGCGGCGAAAACCTTAGTTTTTCGATGCATTTTTATTCGATCGCAAAAATAAGCGGCGAAAACCTCAAGTTTTTCGATACATTTTTATTCGATCGCAAAATTACGCGGCAAAAAACTTATGTTTTTCGACAACATTTTATTCGATCGCAAAATTACTCAGCGAAAAACTTTTGTTTTCCACAAATTTTTATACGATCGTAAAAGTAAGTGGCAAAAATATTGAGTTATTCGATAATTTTTTATTCGATCGCAAAATTAACGATCGAATAAATTCACGCTCGAATAAAAACACGCTGAAAAGACTAAGAAAAATTTTCAAATTTTTTTTCTAAGTCTTTCTATAATAAACTCCAACACTTAGAAAAATTTCCCAAAATTATCTAAGTCATTTTCTCCATACACATTTACTTAGTAAAATTTCGTATGAAAATTTCAATCTAATGAATTTTATTTAATCTTTTCAGAAATGACACATCAAGAGTACTCCCACATTTACTCTTCTGCCGAATGGCTGATGGTCCACGACAACAACTACCAATTGGACCTCGCCACATTCCGATGTCCGGATGAAGTGATAATCTCCATCCTCAACAGACATCCTCTATAGCCAGCTCTGACGATGACCGCCTCCGTATAAATGGTCTATCTCCAGCAATTCTGGGGATGTATGAAGAGCTACGTCGTTGGCGAAGACGTGCAATACACAACGAAGATTAATAAAAAACACGTCATCCTCGACAAGAATCTACTGGCCATGGTGCTCGATCTACCACATCATGAAGACTACGATCAACTCCCAACAGATGCGGTGATCGTCGAGGATATGCTACAGATGGGATATAAGCCACCGCTGACAAAATTGGCTAATTTCCAAAACAGCGGGATCCCACACCCATGGAGAACAATGTTCGGCATCATCAACAAATGCCTCTCCCCAAAGCACTCCGGTTTCGACAAGGCGAACGGGAACATCCTACGCATCTTCCACGGAGTTGTTTTCTCGAAAAAATACGACGTGACGCAGCTAATATGGAATAACTTAGCGGACCAAATGCGTCAGAGGGAGACAAAATCGAAGGCGAAGTTCATTCCATATGTCCGGTGGTTCCCAGTGCTGATCTCCCATTTCATGGACTCCGGAGATCCCACGTCTACCACCCGTTGGAGGTTATATACCGCCAAGGCTACGGTTCTTTCATAACCCGAAGGCAGCCGATCTAGCACTCCAACGTATGCTGATCCCACTGGAGTTGCTCAGCCTGGCTGATCCCACCAACGAGGCCTACCAGGAATCTTGCCAAAATAATTCCATCACGGAGGCAATGGTACGTTAACTGGATCAGGCTCCGTTGCCTTCCCAATGAGAAACCTTGGTGGTGAGACACGAGCTAGAAGCTGAGGCTCAGGAGACAGAAACACCGGCTGTTGAGCCCAAAGGTCTCAACAAGCCGAATCTCCTGAGCACCGAGTCTTATGAGGAATGCAGACTACAATGAAGGGGCTCACGCCGACATCAAATTTCTGCCCCTTCTGCATCTCCTTCTACCCAAATAGCTTTGATGTCGTCTCCTCCACCACCATCGGTTCAGACAACCACACAGATTCACATTGAATCTGCCTTAACACCCTTAGAGATGATATATACCGTATCATCTCAAGGATTGGGTGGAAGCCCCGTTGGACCCCCGACATCTTTGGAGCAAACAATTGGCCAACCCACTGAAGTGATGACTTCTGGGTTGTTAACGAATGTACTTGGACGTTCCGGTATTACAAGTCCTCTCCCAAGCGGGTTGGAAATCTTCTTCGATGTTGTGACAGTGGAGCGCCTCACTGGCTCCACTCCACCCATGATCGTGACGGAGCAACGACTGCAAGAAGCCCTCTCCACATCCATGTCTTCTCTTGAAGACCGACTGATGGACAGGATGCTACAAGCTATTGAGACTTCCCGACGGGATACCGGGAAAGCATCGGTCTCAGAGGCAGTTTTGTCCGAAGCCCACACCACACCCCTATCCTCACCACCACTAACCACCACCATACACACTCCCATACAACCCACCCTAACAACTCCAACCCAATCACCTTCCCTCATCAACCCATACACCATCCCTATCACCCAGCTTCACGACATCCTCATCTCTCGACTACTAGCCCTATAGACCAGGACCCCAGCTGAGGAGAATCTTTACGAACGGCTAGTAGATGAACCCGAGCCGCCTCCCCAAACACGTTGCCGTGAAGAAAGCTCCCGCACAAAGCAAAGACATGACGATCCCGATGATCCGGATCGTCATGAGGGAGAGAAACGAGAAAGGACCACACGAAGCGGCCGTGGTCAGAGTCGAGAAAAATAAACAACGACTCGAGAAGCTGGAGGATCATCCACCAACCCACCAACCACACAACCCATTACCCACCAACAAACGACCACTACATCCACCACATCCCACACACAAACACTACCGCCCACTCTCATAAGTCCAAATCCAATCCTGACCTCCTACCTCCTCCAAAATCAACCGGAAGCAGTTGTCTACGATCCACATGCGATCGTAGATGATTACATCTTAAACGAGAAGTGGCTGACGCAATGGGAACAAGAGGAAGCTGTTCAAGCCAGACATTCCCATGTCATATACTTCTTACAACAAGCTTCGGTAGATTTGGTGCTGCTTGAAGACGAATAACTTCAAGAGGGCGAGAACTACAACTCCACACTCCCCGAACTACCAGAGATGATCAGGCATCGAGTATACTCCCCTCCTCGCTTATAAAAGGGGACTGTCAGAGTCGAGACGCCTTGGGAGAATGTACGGATTGAAGTCCCATTCCTTGAAGACATAAGAAAGCAGATTTGGAGGGCTCCTAATCGAATCAAGAAGCTTAATGAGCGGAATTTATGGGGCATCTCCCACTGGAAAGAAAAGAAGAAGATGGAGCACATCTTCTTGCTGAACTACCTTGGTCCGGATCGAAGTGGCATCCCAACGGATCAACTCAGAAGAAATTTCAGGAACAAGCCACCGATCCTCCAACTCGTGGGCGTATTGCACACGATTGGAAGCTATACAACCTCTATATACCACACCGAGCGAGCGGACAACAACCATACTCGAGAGGAGATAGACGAAAGCTATATGCCGTTCCTTCCACCAGATGAAGTGTATGGTCAATTTAAGATGTATAAAAGAAAATACCAGACGCCTAATGGTTACATCAAGAAGGAAGGACTCGAGGGGTTAAAGAGATTCATGGTGCGGCAGATCAAGTTCCACACCGCACACGACCTTCAAATTTCCGTAGAGAACAATATGAAGAAGGTCAACATGGAGTCTCCGCTCATGAAAGGCTTCCCACTCAACGAATTCCCAGAGAATTACATATTCAAGAAGCCAGAATTCACAATCACATATCGGAATCCAATTATTGGAAAGACGAGAGCGATGATGAAGTCTGAAGTTCACAAATTCTGTGACGGGACGTTGAAGCTTTTGAGGAAGGACATCGAGAAGAGGTTGGCGGAGATCACTGAAGAAACGATCTTCGAGGATCTTGGTGAAGAAGAGGCCCCGCTCCTAAATGAGCTTCTGGATGCTATAAACAAGAGACTGGAGCTGAGGAATGCTATCAGACACTAGGAGACAGCAGTAGGATTGAGAAGATGTTCTACGCCCGACAACGATAAATGGAGCTGAAAGGAGAACAAACACAAATGAGGAGATTGAAGAAACATAGAAGTTGTGCATTGTTAATTACTTATCCTTATAATTAGGGGCGTAGCTCGTATTTTTGTTAGTGTAGGACTAGTTTGTTAATATACCATGTATAGAGGTATATATACCATGTACACAACAAAAATCAATATACAAGTCATTTTCAGAAATTTTTACAAAGTATTGAATTCACATTCTAGAGAGAGAAAGGCAATCGAAAACTTGCACTCTCTAATCGTTTCTGTCTCCCGATCTTCAAACTCGATATTCGACCGAAGGTAATTCTCGAGATTTCGCATTCGAATATCTAGAATTCATGCTTAGATTGATTGCTAGTTGCTAACGGAAAATAATGCCTTCAAGTCAATAATAACACAAATTGGAGGTTACCATTTCGAAACACGATGAGAAGCTAGCAAATGTAAAAGAGGAATTTGAGTACTCTCGTCAAACTTTTCAGCTGTTCAACTCAAGTAAAAGTAAGCTTGACGTTCTACCTGCAATTGATAACAATCATAATAAAGCTAAACCTGGATGTAAATCTCCCATATTTGTTCGCTCATTAGACGAAACCGGCGAGTCATCCTTAAACCTTCTTCTAATTGAGAAACATTAAACAACAAAGACGTCGATTTGTGTGCCATCATTGTCATGAACCCGACATATTAGACCTTATCGTTATACATTATACTATTTTGATAGGTCATTTGAATCCAATGTGCCTCATGGTTCGATCATACAATGGTCAACTTCAGATCAATGCGAGAAAATCAAAATTCATTTGGATTTCAAAATCTGATTCGAAATGCGGTGTGACTAATAGTTCTTTCAAATCTAATATTGCAGGATATTAATATTTTGACAATGGATGCTCACGTCAAATGACCGACATTCGAGAACTCTTGACAAATGTGGAGACCTATGAAGGTGGTCGAGTTACTTACGGGGGAGGTAAAGAAGGATAAATAATAGGGCATGGGATGCTCAACGTTGACGGCCTCCCGAAGCTACAAAATATCTTGCTGGTTGATGGACTTATGACTAACTTATTAGCATAAGTCAACTATTTTATGATAATCTTCATGTCAAATTTGACCGTAAGTCATGTGAAGTGTTTGACGAAATAATTTGTGTATTTTAACAGGGGTTTACGAACTTCCGACAACTGTTATTAGTTTAACACCATGCCTTGATGCAATCCTAACAATTGCAGGAATAGATAGAGCTTCCACGACAAACTGATATTAATGTTGCTCCTGATGATGTGATACCAAATCCGATACCAGACCTGACATCCGACCAAACACCAGACTTCAATATCTGTGGTTGTACATTTTCCGATTGAGCAAAATATATCTTATGAGACTCGGTCGCTGCTTGATATAGATGTTTCTGATCAGGAAAGAAATGTTCCAAGCAAAATTTAGAAAGTACAACCTACTTCACGAGTCATTGTTGAGGTGACAAAGGGTATAGGAACTCGTAAGAAGTAAATAATTTTTCTTGACATGGTTATACATGGTGGTATGAGTTTAAGTTGCTCCGAGTTATTGAATTCTTGTTTTGTTTCTATGCTATTACTTTAGGTTCTTCGAGTGTTCATATGCTACATGATTTTATTGAATGAATGTCGTCTAAGTTTAAAAGAAGCATGGTAGGAAGCTTGTATTTCTTATCCACTACCTGATTTTGTTTTATGTGCATGAGTGCAATAGATATCTCAAACACGTCGGTTCAATATTCTCGCACGAAGCACATAGATATAAGACATTACTTTGTTCGTGTTTTAGTTGAGATAAACATTATACGTATTAACTACATCAGGATTGAAAATCAACTTGCTTTGTTACCCTCGAACCACGATAAAATATCCCGCAAATCGTTTTGCCAAGCACAACGCGAATAATAGGCCCTCGGGAAAAGGCTGCCTTCCGCTGGGTAAAGATATCCGAGAAAATCATCCTTGTCAGAGTAGAAAGTGCCTTCCGTCGGGGTGGTTGGGAAGAGGCGTTTGGGAGGAACTCAGGAGGGTTGTCTCGGCTCGCTCGAAAATACCTATTCTCGAGAACCTTGCACAGGTATGGAGGTACGTAACCTTTTGAACATATAACACTCCAAAAAAATTCTATAAACAACTCTCGTTAAAGAAGAGTCCACCCTTTTGACTACAGCAGAAGGGTCCATAACACCCCTCACCTCTTCGTCCAACGTATTGTAGGAACCGTATATAGGTAAGAGCAGGCCATTGCGGAAGGGCACCTTATCATCCCATGGCAGATCGACAAAATCCAACCGCATCAATTTGGCGCCATCTGTGGGAAGAGGTCTTCCCTAAAACAAAAAGACAACATAATTATGATGGTCGTCGAAACCGATCAACCCCCGCCCGAGAGTGGTGTGTTGACCACGGAAAATCTAGCCGAGCTGATGAAAGCCTCCATAGATGAGTCCTTCACCACACGGCCAGAGTTGCGGGAGATACAAAAGATATGGCGGATGTGGCTGCTTTAGTGGCCGAACGCTCCAAAGGAAAGGGACATGTCCATCCTAATAAGGAACAACAATGATCAAGTGAGGACAATAACTCAAGGCATTCGTCTTGTTAAAACGGGCATTCGACTTGGTCAATAAGGCATTCGACTTGTTCAACAAGGCATTCGGGTCGATCAACAAGGCATTTGAGTAGTTTAACAAGGCATTTGACTTGTTCAACAAGGCACTCGACTTGTTCAAGAAGGCATTTGACTTGGTCAATAAGCCATTGGTCTTGTTTCAAATGACATTTGATTTGGTCAACGAGGCATTCGACTTGGTCAACAAGGCACTCGACTTGTTTAAAAAGGCATTTGACTTGATCAACGAGGCATTCGACTTGTTCAAAAGGGCATTGGACTTGGTCAACAAGGCATTCAACTTACTCAACAAGGCAGTCGACTTGGTCAACAAGGCATTCGACTTGTTCAAAAAGACATTACTTAGTCTACAAGGCATTCGCTTGTTCCAAAGGGCATTCGAAATCCTCAACAAGGCACTCGACTTGGTCAATAAGGCCTGACTTGTTCAACAAGGCATTCGACTTAGTAGAAAAGGCACAAGCCGTTCTACTTGTTCAATAAGGCATTCAACTTCGTCCACAAGGCATTCGTCTTGTTTAACAAGACATTCGACTTGGTCAACAATCCATTCGACTTGTTCAAAAGGGCATTCGAATTGGTCAACAAGGCATTCGACTTGTTCAACAAGGTATTACATGGTTAGCAAGGCAATTGAGTTGTTCAATAAGGCATTCACTTATTCAACAAGTTCAAAAGAGCATTCGTGTTTGTCAACAAGGCATTCGACTTAGTAAAAAAAGCATACAAGCCATTCTACTTGTTCAACAAGGCATTCGACTTGTTCAACATGGCATTCTACTTCGTCAACAAGGTATTTGGATTGTTCAACAAGGCATTCGACTTGTTCAAAAGGGCATTTGACTTGGTCAACAAGCCATTCGACTTGTTCAACAAGGTATTACTTGGTCAGCATGTCATTACTTAGTCAGCAAGGCAATTGAGTTGTTCAACAAGGCAGTCGTCTTGTTAAAACGGGCATTCGACTTGGTCAACAAGGCATTCGACTTGGTCAACAAGGCATTTGAGTTGTTCAACAAAGCATTCTACTTGTTCAACAAGGCATTCAACTTCTTCAAAAAGGCATTCGACATGTTCAACAAGACATTCGACTTCTTTAAAAGGGCATTCGACTTGCTCAACAAGGCATCCGACTTGGACAACAAGGCATTCAACTTGTTTAAAAGGGATTTGACTTGATTAAAAAGGCATTCGACTTGTTCAAAAGGGCATTGCACTTGGTCAACAAGGCATTCGACTTGGTGAACAAGGCATTTGACTACTTCAACAAGACATTACTTATCTACAAGGCATTCGACTTGTTCCAAATTGCATTCTAAATGGTCAACTAGGCACTCGACTTGGTCAACAAGGTATTTGTAAAAGAGGCATACAAGCCATTCTACTTGTTCAACAAGGCATTCAACTTCGTCAACAAGGCATTCATCTTGTTCAACAAGGCATTCGACTTGGTCAACAAGGCATTCGACTTGTTCAAAAGGGCATTCGACTTGGTCAACAAGGCAATCAACTTTGTAAAAAAGGCATACAAGCCATTCTACTTGTTCAACAAGGCATTCAACTTCGTCAACAAGACATTCATCTTGTTCAACAAGGCATTCGACTTGGTCAACAAGGCATTCGACTTGTTCAAAAGGGCATTCGACTTGTTCAACAAGGCATTACTTGTTAGCAAGGCAATTTAGTTGTTAAACAAGGCATTCACTTATTTAACAAGGCATTCGACTTGTTCAAAAGAGTATTCGAGTTGGTAAACAAGGCATTCGGCTTGGTCAACAACGCATTCATTCGTCTTGTTCAAATGGGCATTTAACTTGGTCAATAAGGCAATCGACTTGTTAACCTAGGCATTTGACTTGGTCCAAAAGGCATTCGACTTGGTCAACAAGGCATTCGTCTTGTTAAAACGGGCATTCGACTTGGTCAACAAGGCATTTGAGTTGTTCAAAAAGGCATTCGACTTGTTCAACAAGGCCTTCGACTTTTTCAAAAGGGCATTCGACTTGGTCAACAAGGTATTCGACTTGGTCAACAAGGCATTCGTCTTGTTTCAAAGGGCATTCCACTTGGTAAAGAACGCACTTGACTCGTTCAACAAGGAATTCAACTTGTTCAAAATGACATTCGACTTGGTCAACAAGGCATTCGATTTTTTCCAAAGGGCATTCGACTTGGGCAACAAGGCATTCCACTTATCCAACAAGACATTCAAATTGGTCAACAAGGCATTCGACTTGTTCAACAAGAAATTTCTTAGTCAACAAAGGATTTGAGGTGTTAAATAAAGGATTAGACTTGTTCAACAACGTATTCGGCTTATTCCAAAGGGCATTCGATTTGGTCAACTATGCAGTCTATTTGGTTAACAAGGCATTCCACTTTTTTAACAAGATATTACTTAGTTAACAAGGCATTTGATTTGTTGAATAAGACATTTTGCTTGTTTCAAGGGGTATTCGACTTGGTCAACAATGCACTCGACTTAGTCAACAAGGCATTCGACTTGACCAACAAGACATTCGGCTTATTCAACAATGCATTCGACTTGGTCAAGAAGGCATTCGACATGTTCAAAAGGGCATTTGACTTAGTCAATAAGGCATTCAACTTGTGGAACAATGCATTCGACTTGGTCAACAAGGCATTGAGTTGTTTAACAAGGCATTCGACTTGGTCAACAAGGCTTTTAACCTGGTCAACAAGGCATTCGACTTATTCTACAAGCCATTCGACTTGGTCAACAAGGCATTTGAGTTCTTCAATAAGGCAACAGACTTGTTCAACAATGCTTTCGGCTTGTTCCAAAGGCCATTCGACTTGGTTAACAAGACAATACTTAGTCAACAAGGCATTTGACTTGTTCCAAAGGGCATTCGACTTGGTCAACAACGCACTCTGCTTGGTCAATAAGGTATTTGACTTGGTCAATAAGGCCTGACTTGTTCAACAAGGCATTTGACTTAGTAAAAAAGGCATACACACCATTCTACTTGTTCGACAAGGCATTCGAGTTGTTCAACAAGGCACTCCACTTCGTCAACAAGGCATTCAACTTCTTAACCAAGGCATTCGACTTGGTCAACAAGGCATTCGACTTGTTCAAATGGGCATTCAACTTGATCAATAAGGCATTCGACTTGTTCAACAAGGCATTAAGTTTGTCAGCATGGCAATTGAGTTGTTCAACAAGACATTCACTTATTTAACAAGAGTTCGACTTGTTCAAAAGGGTATTTGACTTGGTCAACAAGGCATTCGACATGGTCAACAAGGCATTCTTCTTGTTCAAAAGGGCAATTGACTTGGTCAATAAGGCATTCGACTTGTTCAACAAGGCATTCCTCTTGTTAAAAAGGGCATTCGACTTGGTTAATAAGGCATTCGACTTGTTCAACAAGGCATTCGACTCGATCAACAAGGCATTTGAGTTGTTTACAAGGCATTCAACTTGTTCAACAAGGCATTCGACTTGTTCAAGAAGGTATTTGACTTGGTCAATAACGCATTCGTCTTGTTTCAAATGGAATTTGACTTGGTCAACGAGGCATGCGACTTGGTCAACAAGGCATTCAACTTGTTTAAAAAGGCATTTGCCTTGATCAACGAGGCATTCGACTTGTTCCAAAGGGCATTGAACTTGGTCAACAAGGCATTCAACTTACTCAACAAGACATTCGACTTGGTCAACAAGGCATTCGACTTGTTCAACACGACATTACTTAGTCTATAAGGCATTCAACTTATTCAACAAGACATTCGCTTGTTCCAAAGGGCATTCAAAATCCTCAACAAGGCACTCGACTTGGTCAACAAGGTATTTGACTTGGTCAATAAGACCTGACTTGTTCAATAGGGCATTCGACTTAGTAAAAAAGGCACAAACCATTATACTTGTTCAACAAGGCATTCAACTTCGTCAACAAGGCATTCGTCTTGTTCAACAAGACATTCGACTTGGTCAACAATGCATTCGACTTGTTCAAAAGGGCATTCGAATTAGTCAACAAGGCATTCGACTTGTTCAACAATGTATTACATGGTTAGCAAGCCAATTGAGTTGTTTAATAAGTCATTCACTTATTCAACAAGGCATTCAACTTGTTCAAAGGAGCATTCGTGTTGGTCAGCAAGGCATTCGACTTAGTAAAAAAGGCATACAAGCCATTCTACTTGTTCAACAAGGCATTCGACTTGTTCAACATGGCATTCTACTTCGTCAACAAGGCATTTGGATTGTTCAACAAGGCATTCGACTTGTTCAAAATGGCATTCGACTTGGTCAACAAGCCATTCGACTTGTTTAACAAGGTATTACTTTGTCAGCAAGGCAATTGAGTTGTTCAACAAGGCAGTCGTCTTGTTAAAACATGCATTTGACTTGGTCAACAAGGCATTTGAATTGTTCAACAAGGTATTCGACTTCTTCAAAAAGGCATTCGACATGTTCAACAAGACATTTGACTTCTTTAAAAGGGCATTCGACTTGCTCAACAAGGCATCCGACTTGGACAACAAGGCATTCGACTTGTTTAAAAGGGATTTGACTTGATTAAAAAAGCATTCGACTTGTTCAAAAGGGCATTGCACTTGGTCAACAAGTCATTCGACTTGGTGAACAAAGCATTTGACTTATTCAACAAGACATTACTTATCTACAAGGCATTAGATTTGTTCCAAATTGCATTCTAAATTGTCAACAAGGCACTCGACTTGGTCAACAAGGTATTTGACTTTGTCAATAAAACTTGACGTCTTCAACAAAGCATTCGACTTAGTAAAAAAGACATACAAGCCAATCTACTTGTTCAACAAGGCATTCAACTTCGCCAACAAGGCATTCATCTTGTTCAGCAAGGCATTCGACTTGGTCAACAAGGCATTTGACTTGTTCAAAAGGGCATTCGACTTGGTCAACAAGTCATTCGACTTGTTCAACAAGGCATTACTTGGTTAGCAAGGCAATTTAGTTGTTAAACAAGGCATTCACTTATTCAACAAGGCATTCGACTTGTTCAAAAGAGCATTCGTGTTGGTCAACAAGGCATTCGACTTAGTAAGAAAGGCATACAAGCCATTCTACTTGTTCAACAAAGTATTCGACTTGTTCAACAAAGCATTCGACTTGTTCAACATGGCATTCTACTTCGTCAACAAGGCATTTGGATTGTTCAACAAGGCATTCGACTTGTTCAAAAGGGCATTCGACTTGGTCAACAAGCCATTCGACTTGGTCAACAAGCCATTCGACTTGTTCAACAAGGTATTACTTGGTCAGCAAGGCATTACATAGTCATCAAGGCAATTGAGTTGCTCAACAAGGCAGTCGTCTTGTTAAAACGGGCATTCGACTTGGTCAACAAGGCATTTGACTTGGTCAACCAGGCATTTGAGTTGTTCAACAAGGAATTCTACTTGTTAAACAAGGCATTCGACTTCTTCAAAAGGGCATTCGACTTGCTGAACTAGACATTCGACTTGGTCAACAAGGCATTCAACTTGTTTAAAAGGGATTTGACTTGATTAAAAGGAATTCGACTTGTTCAAACGGGCATTGGACTTGTTCAACAAGGCATTCGACTTAGTCAACAAGGCATTCGACATGGTCAACAAGGCATTTGACTTATTCAACAAGACATTACTTATCAACAAGACATTCGACTGGTTCAACAAGGTATTCGACTTGTTCCAAATTGCATTCGAAATAGTCAACATGGCACTCGACTTGGTCAACAAGGTATTTGACTTGGTCAATAAGGCCTGACTTGTTCAACAAGGCATTCGACTTAGTAAAAAAGGCACAAGCCATTCTACTTGTTCAACAACGCATTCAACTTCGTCAACAAGGCATTTGTTTTGTTCAACAAGACATTCGACTTGGTCAACAATGCATTCGACTTGTTCAAAAGGGCATTCGAATTGGTCAACAAGGCATTCGACTTGTTCAACAAGGTATTACTTGGTTAGAAAGGCAATTTAGGTGTTGAACAAAGCATTCACTTATTTAACAAGGCATTCGACTTGTTCAAAAGAGCATTCGAGTTGGTAAACAAGGCATTCAGCTTGGTCAACAACGCATTTGGCTTGGTCAACAAGGCATTCGACTTGTTCAAAAGGGCATTCGATTTGGTCAACAAGGCATTCAAATTGTTCAAAAGGGCGTTCGACTTGGTCAACAAGACATTCAACTTGTTCAAAAGAGCATTCGAGTTGGTCAAAAATGCACTCGACTTGTTCAACGAGGCATTTCATGGTTATCAAGGCAATTGAGTTGTTCAACAAGCCATTAATTTATTAAACAAGTCATTCGATTTGTTCAACAGGGCATTCAAGTTGGTCAACAAGGCATTCAACTTGGTCAACAAGGCATTAGTGTTCAAAAGGGCATTTGACTTGGTCAGTAAGGCATCCGACTTGTTGAACAAGTCATTTGACTTGGTCAACAAGACATTCGACTTGGTCAAAAAGACATTCGTCTTTTTAAAACGGGCATTCTACTTGGTTTATAAAGCATTCGACTTGTTCAACGAGGCATTCGACTTGCTCAATAAGGCATTCATGTTGTTCAACAAGGCATTCGACTTGTTCAACAAGGCATTCGCCATGTTCAAAAGGGCATTCGACTTGGCCGACAAGGTGTTCGACTTGGTCAACAAGGCATTCGTCTTGTTTCAAAGTGCATTCAACTTGCTCAACAAGGTGTTCGACTTGGTCAACAAGACATTAGTCTTGCTTCAAAGGGCATTCGACTTGGTCAACAAGGCATTCGGCTTGTTCAACAACTTATCCGTCTTGGTCATCAAGGCACTCGACTTGGTCTACTAGGTATTTGACTTGGTCAATAAGGCCTGACTTGTTCAAAAAGGCATTCGACTTGTTCAACAAAATATTTGACTTTGTCAACAAGTCATTCTACTTGTTCAAAAGGGCATTTGACTTGGTCAACAATGCATTCGACTTGTTCAACAAGGCATTACTTGGTTAGCAAGTCAATTGAGTTGTTCAACAAGGCATTAACTTATTCAATAACTAATTCGACTTGTTCAAAGGGGCATTTGAGTTGGTTAACAAGGCATTAACTTATTCAACAAGTCATTCGACTTGTTCAAAAGGGCATTTGAATTGGTCATCAAGGCACTCGACTTGGTCAACAAGGTATTTGACTTGGTCAATAAGGCCTGAGTTGTTCAACAAGGCATTCGACATGTTCAACAAAACATTCGACTTGTTCCACAAGTAATTCTACCTGTTCAAAAGGGCATTCGACTTGGTCAACAAGGCATTCGACTTGTTCCACAAGGCATTACTTGGTCAAGGCAATTGAATTGTTCAACAAGGTATTTACTTATTTAAAAAGTCATTCGATTTGTTCAAAAGGGCATTTGAGTTGGTCAACAAGGCATTCGACTTGGTCAACAAGACATTCGACTTGTTCAAAAAGGCATTACTTGGTTATCAAGACAATTGAGTTGTTCAACGAGGCAATAACTTATTTAACAAGTCATTCGATTTGTTCAAAAGAGCATTCAAGTTGGTCAACAAGGCATTAAACTTGGTCAACAATGCATTAGTTTTCAAAAGGGCATTTGACTTGGTCAATAAGGCATCCGACTTGTTCAAAAAGTCATTTGATTTGGTCAACAA
Source organism: Linderniella brevidens (assembly GCA_004919715.1). Classification (NCBI taxonomy): domain Eukaryota; kingdom Viridiplantae; phylum Streptophyta; class Magnoliopsida; order Lamiales; family Linderniaceae; genus Linderniella; species Linderniella brevidens. The sequence goes on from SWDC01000149.1 coordinate 181,348, forward strand.
GACATTCGACTTGGTCGAAAAGGCATTCGTCTTTTTAAAACGGGCATTCGACTTGGTTATTAAAGCATTCGACTTGTTCAACGAGGCATTCGACTTGGTCAATAAGGCATTCATGTTGTTCAACAAGGCATTTGACTTGTTCAACAAGGCATTCGACTAGTTCAAAAGGGCATTCGACTTGGCCCACAAGGTGTTGGACTTGGTCAACAAGGCATTCGTCTTGTTTCAAAGTGCATTCAACTTGGTCAACAAGACATTAGTCTTGCTTAAGGGCATTCGACTTGGTCAACAAGGCATTCGGCTTGTTCAACAACGCATCCGTCTTGGTCATCAAGGTACTCGACTTGGTCAACAAGGTATTTGACTTGGTCAATAAGGCCTGACTTGTTCAACAAGGCATTCGACTTGGTCCACAAGGCATTCGACTTGTTCAACAAAACATTTGACTTGGTCAACAAGTCATATGTTCAAAAGGGCATTGGACTTGGTCAACAATGCATTCGACTTGTTCAACAAGGCATTACTTGGTTAGCAAGTCAATTGAGTTGTTGAACAAGGCATTATCTTATTCAATAAGTAATTCGACTTGTTCAAAAGGGCATTTGAGTTGGTCAACAAGGCATTAACTTATTCAATAAGTCATTCGAATTGTTCCAAAGGGCATTTGAATTGGTCATCAAGGCACTCGACTTGGTCAACAAGGTATTTGATTTGGTCAATAAGGCATGACTTGTTCAACAAGGAATTCGACTTGGTCAACAACGCATTCGACATGTTCAAAAAAACATTCGACTTGTTCCACAAGTCATTCTACCTGTTCAAAGGGGCATTCGACTTGGTCAACGAGGCATTCGACTTGTTCCACAAGGCATTACATGGTCAAGGCAATTGAATTGTTCAACAAGGCATTAACTTATTTAAAAAGTCATTCGATTTGTTCAAAAGGGCATTTGAGTTGGTCAACAAGGCATTCAACTTGGTCAACAAGGCATTAGTGTTCAAAAGGGCATTTGACTTGGTCAATAAGGCATTCGACTTGTTCAAAAAGTCATTTGACTTGGTCTATAAGGCATTCAACTTGGTCAAAAAGGTTTTCATCTTGTTAAAACGAGCATTCGACTTTGTTTATAAAGCATTCGACTTGGTCAATAAGGCATTCATGTTATTCGACTAGGCATTCAACTTGTTCCACAAGGCATTCGACTTGACCCACAAGGTATTCGACTTGGCCCACAAGGTATTCGACTTGGTCAATAAGGCATTCATGTTGTTCAACAAGGCATTCAACTTGTTAACAAGGTATTCGACTTGGCCCACAAGCCATTCGACTTGGCTCACAAGGTATTCGACTTGGTCAACAAGACATTCGACTTGTTCAACAAGGCATCCGACTTGTTCAACAAGGTATTCGACTTGGTCAACAAGACATTCGTCTTGCTTCGAAGGACATTCGAGTTGGTCAAAAGGGCACTCTGCTTGTTCAACAATGCATTCGACTTGGTTAACAAAGCACTCGACTTGGTCAACAAGGTAGTTGACTTGGTCAATAAGGTCTGACTTGTTCAACAAGGCATTCGACTTGGTCAACAAGGCATTCGACATGTTCAACCAAACATTCGACTTAGTCAACAAGTCATTCTACTTGTTCAAAAGGGCATTTGACTTCGTCAACAATACATTCGACATGTTCAACAAGGCGTTACTTGGTTAGCAAGTCAATTGAGTTGTTCAACAAGGCATTAACTTATTCAACACGTCATTCGACTTGTTCAAAAGGCATTTGAGTTGGTCAACAAGGCATTCGACTTGGTTTACAAGGCATTCGTGTTCAAAAAGGCATTTGACTTGGTCAATAAGGCATTCGACTTGTTCAATAAGGCATTCGACTTGGTAAAAAAGGCATTTATCTTGTTAAAATGGGCATTCGACTTGGTTTATATAGCATTCAACTTGTTCAACGAGGCATTCGACTTGGACAACAAGGCATTCATGTTGTTTAACAAGGCATTCGACTTGTTCAACAAGGCATTCGACTTGTTCAACAAGTCATTCGACTTGTTCAAAAGGGCATTCCAGTTGGTCAAAAAGGCATTCGTGTTCGAAAGGGCATTATACTTGGTCAATAAGGCATTCGGCTTGTTCAACAAGGCATTCAACTTGGTCAAAAAGGCATTCGTCTTGTTAAACGGACATTTGACTTGGTCTATAAAGGATTCGACTTATTCAACGAGGAATTCGACTTGGTCTACAAGGCATTCATGTTGTTCATCGAGGCATTCAACTTGTTCAACAAGGCATTCGACTTTATCAAAAGGGCAGCTTGGTAAACAAGGTATTCGACTATGTCAACAAGGCTTCGTCTTGTTTCAAAGTGCATTCGACTTGGTCAATAAGGTATTCGACTTGGTCAACAAGACATTCGTCTTGCTTCAATGGGCATTCGACTTGGTTAACAAGGCTTCCGGCTTGTTCAACAACGCATTCGACTTGGTCAACAAGGCATTCAAGTTGTTCAGAAGGGCATTCGACTTGTTCAAAAGGGCATTCGGCATGGTCCACAAGGCATTCGAGTTATTCAACAGGGCATAAGACTTGGTTAACAAAGCATTCGACTTGTTCAACAAGACATTACTTAGTCAACAATGCATTTGAGTTCTTCAACAAGGCATTAGACTTGTTCAACAACGCATTCCGCTTGTTACAAAGGGAATTCGACTTGGTCAACAAGATGCTCGACATGTTCAACAAGGCTTTCGACTTATTTAACAAGACATTACTTAGTCAACAAGGAATTTGAGTTGTTCAACAAGGCATTTGGCTTTGTTACGAAGGGCATTCTACTTGGTCATCAAGGCACTCGACTTGGTCAATAAGGCCTCACTTGTTCAACAAGGCATTTGACTTGGTCAACAAGGCATTCGACATGTTCAGCGAAACATTCAACTTCTTCCACAAGTCATTATACTTGTCCAAAAGGGCATTCGACTTGGTCAACAAGGCATTCGACTTGTTCAACAATGCATTATTTGTTCAAGGCGATTAGTTGTTCAACAAGGCATTAACTTATTTAACAAGTCATTCGACTTGTTCAAAAGGGCATTATAGTTGGTCAACAAGGCATTCAACTTGGTCCACAAGGCATTATTGTTCAAAGGGGCATTTGACTTGTTCAACAAGCCATTTGACTAGGTCTACAAGGCATTCAACTTGGGCAAAAAAGGCATTCGTCTTGTTAAAACGGGCGTTCGACTTGGTTTATAAAGCATTCGACTTGTTCAATGCGCATTCGACTTAGTCAGTAAGACATTCATGTTGTTCAACAAAAGGCGTTTGACTTGTTCAACAAGGCATTCAACTTGTTCAAAAGGGCATTCGACTTGACCCACAAGGTATTCGAATTGGTCAACAAGGCATTCGTCTTGTTTCAAAGTGCATTCGACTTGGTCAACAAGGTATTCGACTTGGTCAACAAGACATTCGTCTTGCTTCAAAGGGCATTCGACTTGGTTAACTAGACATTCGGCTTTTTCAATAATGCATTCGACTTGGTCATCAAGGCACTCGACTTGGTCGACAAGGCACTCGACTTGGTCAACAAGGTATTTGACTTGGTCAATAAAGCCTGACTTGTCAACAAGACATTCGACTTGGTCAACAAGGTATTCAACATGTTCAACAAAACATTCGACTTGGTCAACAAGTCATTCTACTTGTTCGAAAGGGCATTCGACTTGGTCAACAAGGCATTCGACTTGATCAACAAGGCATTAACTTATTCAACAAGTCATTCCACTTGTTCAAAAGGGCATTTACGTTGGTCAACAACGCATTCGACTTGCTTTACAAGGCATTCATGTTCAAAAGGGCATTTGACTTGGTCAATAAGGCATTTGACGTGTTGAACAAGACATTTGACTTGGTCAACAAGGCATTCGACCTTGTCAAAATGGCATTCGTCTTGTTAAAACGTGCATTCGACTTAGTTTATAAAGCATTCGACTTGTTCAATGCGGCATTCGACTTGGTGAACAAGGCACTCATGTTGTTCAACAAGGCATTCGACTTGTTCAACAAGGCATTCAACCTGTTCAAAATGGCATTCGACTTGGTCCACAAGGTATTCGACTTGGTCAAAATTGCATTCGTCTTGTTAAAACGGGCATTCGACTTAGTTTATAAAGCATTCGAATTGTTCAACGAGGCATGCGACTTGGTCAACTAGGCATTCATGTTGTTCAACAAGGCATTCGACTTGTTCAACAAGGCATTCAACCTGTTCAAAATGGCATTCGACTTGGTCCACAAGGTATTCGACTTGGTCAAAATGGCATTCGTCTTGTTAAAACGGGCATTCGACTTAGTTTATAAAGCATTCGAATTGTTCAACGAAGCATTGGACTTGGTCAACTAGCCATTCATGTTGTTCAACAAGGCATTCGACTTGTTCAACAAGGCATTCAACCTGTTCAAAATAGCATTCGACTTGGTCCACAAGGTATTCGACTTGGTCAAAATGGCATTCGTCTTGTTAAAACGGGCATTCGACTTAGTTTATAAACCATTCGAATTGTTCAAAGAGGCATTCGACTTGGTCAACTAGGCATTCATGTTGTTCAACAAGGCATTCGACTTGTTCAACAAGGCATTCAACTTGTTGAAAAGGGCATTCGACTTGGTCGACAAAGTATTCGATTTGGTCGGCATTCGTCTTGTTTCAAAGTTCATTAGACTTGGTTAACAAGACATTTGTCTTGCTTCTCAAAGGGCATTCAACTTGGTCAACAAGGCATTCGGCTTGTTCAACAACGCATTCGACTTGGTCAACAAGGCATTCGACTTGGTCAATAAGGCATTCGACTTGTTCAAAATGGCATTCGACTTGGTCAACAAGGCATTCAAATTGTTCAAAAGGGCGTTCGACGTGTTCAACAAGGCATTCGACTTGTTCAAAAGAGCATTCGACTTGGTTTACAAGGCATTCGACTTATTCATCAAGGCCTTCGACTTGGTCAACAAGGCATTCGATTTGTTCAACAATAAATTATTTAGTCAACAAGGCATTTGAGTTCTTCAAGAAAGTATTAGACTTGTTCAGAAGCGCATTCAACTTGTTTCAAAAGCCATTTAACTTGGTTAACAAGGTACTTTATTTGGTCAACAAGACATTCGACTTGTTCAACAAGACATTACTTAGTCAACCAGGCATTTGAGTTGTTCAACAAGGCATTTGGCTTGTTCCGAAGGGCATTCGACTTGATCAACAAGACACTCGACTTGGTCAACAAAGTATTTGAGTTGATCAATAAGGCCTAACTCGTTCAACAAGGCCGCATTCAGCTTGTTCCAAAAGCCATTCGACTTGGTTAACAAGGCACTCTACTTGTTCAACAAGACATTCGACATGTTCAACAAGACATTATTTAGTCAACAAGGCATTCGACTTGTTCAAAAAGGGCAACAACTTGGTGAACAAGGCATTCGACTTGTTCAAAAAGGCAATACTTGGTCAACAAGGCAATTGAGTTGTTCAACGGTGCATTCACTTATTTAATAAGGCATTCACTTTTTCAAAAAGGCATTCCACTTCGTCAACAAGGCATTCCACTTCGTCAACAAGGCATTCAGCTTCTTCGACGATGCATTCGACTTTTTCGAAAGGGCATTCGACTTGGTCAACAAGGCATTCGACTTGTTCAACAAGGCATAACATTATCAGCAAGGCATTTGAGATGTTCAACAATGCATTCACTTATTGAACTAAAGTTTGACTTGCTCAAAAGGGCATTCGACTTGGTCAACAAGACACTCGAATTGGTTAACAAGGCATTCGTCTTGTTAAAAAGGGCATTCGACTTGCTCTATAAGGCATTTGCCTTGTTCAACAAGGCATTCAACTTGTTCAACAAGGCATTTGACTTTGTCAACAAGGCATTTGAGTAGTTTAACAAGGCATTCGACTTGTTAAACATGGCATTTGTCTTGCTAAAAAGGGAATTCGACTAGGTTAATAGGGCATTCGACTTGGTCAACAAGACATTCAACTTGTTCAACTAGTCATTTGACTTGGTCAACAAGGCATTTCACTTCGTCAACAGGGCATTCCACTTCGTCAACAAGGCATTCAGCTTCTTCGACGAGGCATTCGACTTTTTCAAAAGTGCATTCGACTTGGTCAACAAGGCATTCGACTTGGTCAACAAGGCATTCGTCTTCTTCAAAAAGGCCTTTGACTTGGTCAATAAGGCATTCCACTGGTTGAACAAGGCATTTGGCTTGCAACTAGGCATTCGTCTTCTTATGACGGGCATTCGACTTGGTCAATAAGGTATTCGACCTGTTCAACAAGGCATTCGACTTGGTCAACAAGGCATTCGACTTGGTCACTTATTGAACAAAAGTTCGACTGTTGAGAAGGGCATTCGACTTGTTGAGGAGGGCATTCGACTTGGTCAACAAAGAATTCATCTTGTTTCAAGGGGCATTCGACTTGGGCAACAATTTATTCGACGTGGTCAACATGGCGTTCACCTTGTTTTAAAGGGCATTCGACTTGGTCAACAAGGCATTCGGCTTGTTCAACAACGTATTCGAGTTGGTCAACAAGGCAGTCGATTGGTTCAAAAGGGCATTTGACTTGGTCAACAATGCATTCGACTTGGTTAACAATTCATTTGACTTGGTTAACAAGGCTCGACTTATTCAACAAGACATTCGACTTGGTCAACAAGACATTCGTCTTGTTTCAAAGGACAATGAATGTGGTCAACAAGGAATTCGACTTGGTTAACGCGTCATTCGACTTGTTTAAAAGGGCATTTGACTTGATCAACAAGACATTCGACTTACATAACAAGGCATTCGACTTGGTTAAAAAGACATTTGATGTGTTTAACAAGACATTGCTTAGTCTACAAGGCTCAACTTGTTCAACAAGGTATTCGGCTTGTTCCAAAGGGCATTCGAAACGTTCAACAAGGGACTCGACTTGGTCAACAAGGTATTTGACTTGGTCAATAAGGCCTGACTTGTTTAACAAGGCATTCGACTTAGTAAAAAAGGCATACAAGCCATTCTACCTTTTCAACAAGGCATTCGACTTGTTCAACAAGGCATTCCAGTTCGTCAACAAAGTATTCAGCTTCTTCGACAAGGCATTTAACTTGGTGAACAAGGCATTCGACTTGTTCAACAAGGCATTCGACTTGTTCAATAAGGCATTACTTTGTCAACAAGGCAATTGAGATGTTCAACAAGGCATTCACTTATTGAACAAGAGTTCTACTTGTTCAAAATTGCATTCGACTTGGACAACAAGGCATTCGTCTCGTTCAAAAGGGCATTCGACTTTGTCAACAAGGCATTCGACTAATTCAACAAGGCCTTCGACTTGGTCAACAAGGCAGTCGACTTGTTCAAAAGGGCATTCGACTTGGTCAACAAGGCATTGAAATTGTTCAAAAGAGCGTTCGACTTGGTCAACAAGGTATTCGACTTGTGCAAAAGAGCATTCCACATGGTCAACAATGCATTCGACTTATTTATCAAGGCCTTGGACTTGGTCAACAACGCATTCGATTTGTTCAACAAGAAATTACTTAGTCAACAAGGCAGCTGAGTTCTTTAAGAAAGCATTAGACTTGTTCAACAACGCATTTTCAGCTTGTTCCAAAAGCCATTCGACTTGGTTAACAAGGCACTCTACTTGGTCAACAAGACATTCGGCCTGTTTAATAAAACATTACTTAGTCAAAAAGACATTTGAGTTGTTCAACAAGGAATATTGTTCCGAAGGATAATCGACTTGATCGACAAGACACTCGACTCGGTGAACAAGGTATTTGACTCGGTCAATAAGGGCTGACTCGTTCAACAAGGCATTCGACTTAGTAAAAAAGGTATACAAGCCATTCTACTTGTTCAACAAGGCATTCGCGTTGTTCAACACGGCATTCCACTTCGTTAACAAGGCATTCGACTGTTGGGAAAGGTACCCGGTTTGTACCCGAGACGCAACGCCCCGGGATACGATGCGGAATAAAATTTTTTCCGGGTTCCTTCGCAGCTCGGATCGAAAACTCTAATAACGTTGACACGTAATAGGGCGGGTCATACCCGTGAGAGATTACCTTTGAAGCGACTGGCAGCTCCTCGTCGATTGCGTCGTCGCCCGCGGTCGTGTTGGGTATCGTCTAGATCGTCACGCCGACCTCGCAGTGTACCACGGTTTCGATTCTCCAAAGATGGCTAGAGAGAATTGATCCGTCGCTCGGGAGAGTGGTTTGCGTTTGTGTGTTCGTGTTTCGATTCTCGGGTCGAGAAATTTCGCATCGATTATCTTCCCGTTTTTTTTTTTTTTGACAAGGGTCTCACCCTTATTTATAATAGGGGAGGACGAAATTTTCAGCCCTAAACAAGGCTAAAATTTCGAAATATTTGTTCCTAAATATGAGAGATATTCTTGCCAAAATATCTCTCCTAATTGAATTCAAAATTCTATTAAAGGAACATACTATAAATAGAAAACTAACTAAGATATTAAAATATCTTCAAATATGGTAAATAAATTTCGAAATTTATATAAAATATAAATTCGAATTTTAGTTTTAATAACTAATATTCCAAATATTTTTATTACCATATTTGTAAATTACGAAAATACCCTTTAAGGCATTTTTCGAATTTCTCGGCTTAGGGTTGAATTCCAATTCTTCCCTCAAGTCTTTCTAAGCACTTAGCCAAGCCTAAGTCTTAAAGTTAGTTTCATATGAAGTCCGACTTCGGTCCACTTAATGACCCCGAGGCCCAATAAGGCGTGGCATAACGACCCGAGGCCCGTTAAGGCCCAAAACACAATCTCTCCTTCTCGGTACACATTGATGATCCTTTTAAGCCCGACTCTCTAGGTTCGACTCAATCGGCAAGGGAGGAATCCAAGAGTCCGGTAGGTGCCTAGCCAATCCCGCAGTACCGAACAGATCCCGACTTGAGCACGAATTTCGAACTAGTCTCATTCCAGAACCTAACTATAGATTATAGTACTACGTACAAACCCTTCAGCTGTGTCCCGATCGAGTGAGAGCCATGGTATTTGTCAAACTCACTAAACTCGATACTATGATAAAATGACACGAGGCAAATTACCAAACTTTCCTCCATGTCTAACATGAGTTAGTTTAATACCTTGGCCAAAGATTTTGTAATTTCCCGTCGTCATTCTCATAGGACACTTGTCTCGATTACTTGTGAGACCGTGAATCCGTACTCGGCGGTCTAAGCCCGGTAATCACAAATATCCATCAAGACCGCATCTGTCCCGCTGACCCATGCAATAGCAAATCGGATCTAGCGAAACCAGTGATAGTCAAGACTTCAAAGTCAACTCCGTCAAAGCCCCTTTCGGTCTAAGGTTCAAGCAGACTACTATAGTTTTTGTCGTCGATCATTGACACTCCTTGAGTAATAAGCCATGTTTGATCGTACGACCTGCGAGTCAGTGTCCATGAAACGATTCAATCCCTTGATTCGACTCGTATCACAAGTCATGACTTCCGCTTCCAAGCGGTATATCGGCACACAATAAGTCATCTACAAATAAGCCATGATTGGTTTTCCAGCACCCAACTGAAACCTAAGGCTTATGGACATTTTATGTTCGAGGTTAAGAGTCCACTGGTGCCTTCCACTCTCGTACCCATCGAGAAAAGTGACTCAACTCGACACATTTGGATTTGTTCATTTATTGCTTTACCCGATGCTATGTAAAGAACTCATATAACCAATAAACGAATAATGCCTTTATTAATACACAAAACAATGTTTGATTACATTGACAATCGAATGATAAATAAGCTAATGCCCTATACATATCCAATCCTCGTATAGCATTCGAGGGCATATCCCTAACACTTGGTCAAAAAGGCATTCGACTTGTTCAAAAAGGGCAACAACTTGGTGAACAAGGCATTCGACTTGTTCAAAAAGGCATTACTTGGTCAACAAGGCAATTGAGTTGTTCATCAAGGCATTCACTTATTCAATAAGACATTCACATGTTCAAAAAGGCATTCCACTTCGTCAACAAGGCATTCAACTTCTTCGACGAGGCATTCGACTTTTTCAAAAGGGCATTTGACTTGGTCAACAAGACATTCGACTTGTTCAACAAGGCATTCGAGATGTTCAACAAGGCATTCACTTATTGAACAAGAGTTCGACTTGTTCAAAAGGGCATTCGACTTGGTCAACAAGGCATTCGTCTTGTTCAAAAGGGCATTCGACTTTGTCAACAAGGCATTTGACTTTGTCAACAAGGCATTCGACTAATTCAAGAAGGCCTTCTACTTGGTCAACAAGGCAGTCGACTTGTTCAAGAGGGCATTCGACTTGGTCAACAAGGCATTCAAATTGTTCAAAAGAGCGTTTTGGTCAACAAGGTATTCGACTTGTGCAAAAGAGCATTCAACTTGGTCAACAAGGCATTCGACTTATTCATCAAGGTCTTCGACTTGGTCAACAAGACATTCGATTTGTTCAACAAGAAATTAATTAGTCAACAAGGCATTTGAGTTCTTTAAGAAAGCATTAGACTTGTTCAATAACGCATTTTCACCTTGTTCCAAAAGCCATTCGACTTGGTTAACAAGACACTCTACTTGGTCAACAAGACATTCAACCTGTTCAATAAGACATTACTTAGTCAACAAGGCATTTGAGCTGTTTAACAAGGCATTTGACTTGTTCCAAAGGGCATTCGACTTGATCAACAAGACACTCGACTTGGTAAACAAGGTATTTGACTGGTCAATAAGGTCTGACTCGTTCAACAAGGCATTCGACTTAGTAAAAAAAGTATACAAGCCATTCTACTTGTTCAACAAGGCCTTCACGTTGTTCAACAAGGCATTATACTTCGTCAACAAGACATTCAGATTCTACAACAAGTCATTCGACTTTGTCAAAAAGGCATTCGACTTTTTCAAAAGGGCATTCGACTTGGTCAACAAGACATTCGACTTGTTCAACAAGGCATTACATTGTCAGCAAGGCATTCGAGATGTTCAACAAGACATTCACTTATTGAACAAGAGTTCGACTTGTTCAAAAGGGCATTCGACTTGGTTAACAAGGCACTCGACTTGGTTAACAAGACATTTGTCTTCTTCAAAAGGGCATTCGACTTGCTCAATAAGGCATTCGCCTTGTTCAACAAGGCATTCAACTTGTTCAACAAGGCATTCGACTTTTTCAACAACGCATTTGTGTTGCTAAAAAGGGCATTCGACTTGGTCAACAAGGCATTCAACTTGTTCAACAAGTCATTTGACTTGTTCAAAAAGACATTCGACTTGGTCAACAAGGCATTACTTGGTTAACAAGGCGATTGAGTTATTCAACAAAAAATTCACTTATTCAACAAGACATTCGACTAGTTCAAAAGGGCATTCGAGTTGGTCAACAAGGCATTCTTCTTCTTCAAAAGGGCATTTGACTTGGTCAATAAGGCATTTCACTTGTTCAACAAGGCATTTGACTTGGTCAACTAGGCATTCGACTTGGTCAAAAAGGCATTCGTCTTCTTATAACAGGCATTCGACTTGGTCAATAAGTTATTCGACCTGTTCGGCAAGGCATTCGACTTGGTCACTAATTGAACAAGAGTTCGACTGGTTGAAATGAGCTTTCGACTTGGTCAACAAGGAATTCAACTTGTTTCAAGGGGCATTCGACTTGGTCAACAATTTATTCGACGTGGTCAACAAGGCGTTCACCTTGTTTTAAAGGGCATTCGACTTGGTCATCAAGGCATTCGGCTTGTTCAACAGCGTATTTGACTTGGTCAACAAGGCAGTCGACTGGTTCAAAAGGGCATTCGACTTGGTCAACAAGGCATTCGACTTGGTTAAAAGGGCATTCGACTCGGTTAACAAGGCATTCGACTTATTCAACAAAACATTCAGCTTGGTCAAGAAGACATTCGCCTTGTTTTAAAGGATATTCGACGTGGTCAACAAGGAATTCGACTTGTTTAAAAGGGCATTTGACTTGATCAACAAGAAATTCAACTTACATAGCAAGACATTCGACTTGGTGAAAAAGCCATTTGACATGTTTAACAAGACATTGCTTAGTCTACATGGCTCAACTTGTTCAACAAGGTATTCGGCTTGTTCCAAAGGGCATTCGAAATATTCAACAAGGCACACGACTTAGTCAACAAAGGAATTTGACTTGGTCAATAAGGCCTGACTTGTTTAACAAGGCATTAGACTTAGTAAAAAAGGCATACAAGGCATTCTACTTGTTCATCAAGGCATTCGAGTTGTTCAACAAAGCATTCCACTTCGTCCACAAGGCATTCAGCTTCTTTGACAAGGCATTCGACTTGGTTAACAAGGCATTCGACTTTTTTAAAATGGCATTCAACTTGGTCAACAAGGCATTCGACTTGGTCAACAAGGCATTTGACTTGTTCAACAAGGCATTACTTTGTTAGCAAGGCAATAAAGATGTTCAACAAGGCATTCACTTATTGAACAAGAGTTCGACTTGTTCAAAAGGGCATTCAACTTGGTCAACAAGGCATTTGTCTCGTTCAAAAGGGCATTCGACTTTGTCAACAAGGCATTCGACTAATTCAACAAGGCCTTCGACTTGGTCAACAAGGCATTCGATTTTTTCAACAAGGCATTTGAGTTCTTCAACAAGGCATTAGACTTGTTCAACATCGCATTCATCTTGTTCTTAAGGCCATTCGACTTGCTTAACAAGGCAATCTACTTGGTCAACAAGGCATTTGACTTGTTCAACAAGCCATTACTTAGTCAACAAGGCATTTGAGTTGTTCAACAATGCATTTGGCTTGTCCCAAAGGGAATTCGACTTGGTAAACAAGACACTCGACTTGGTCAACAAGGTATTTGACCCTGTCAATAAGGCCTGACTCGTTCAATAAGGCATTCCACTTAGTGAAAAAGGAATACAAACCATTCTACTTGTTCAACAAGGCATTCGAGTTGTTCAACAAAGCATTCCAATTCGTCAACAAGGCATTCCACTTTGTCAATGAGGCATTCAGCTTATTCGACAAGGCATTCGACTTGGTCAACAAGGCATTCAACTTGTTCAAAAGCGCATTCAACTTGGTCAACAAGGCATTTGACTTGTTCCACAAGGCATTCGACATGTTCAACAAGGCATTACATTGCTAGCAAGATAGTTGAGATGTTCAACAAGGCATTCACTTTATGAACAAGAGTTCGACTTGTTCAAAAGGGCATTCGACTTGGTCAACAAGACATTAATCTTGTTCAAAAGGGCATTCGACTTGTTCAAAAAGGCCTTCGACTTTGTTAAGAAGGCATTGGACTTGGTTAACGAAGCATTCGACTTGGTCAACAAGGCATTTGAGTTGTTCAACAAGGCATTCAACTTTTTCAACAAGGCATTCGACTTGTTCAACAAGGCATTCGACTTGTTCAACAAGGCATTCGACTTGTTCAAAAGGGCATTCGACTTGGTCAACAAGGCATTCGACTTGGTTAACATGGCATTCGTCTTGTTCAAAAGGACATTCGACTTGCTCAAGAAGGCATTCAACTTGTTCAACAAGGCATTCAACTTGTTCAACAAGGCATTGAACTTGTTCAACAAGGCATTCGACTTTGTCAACAAGGCATTCGACATTTTGAACAAGGCATTCGACTTTGTCAACAAGGCATTCGACTTTGTCAACAAGGCATTTGAGTCGTTCAACAAGGCATTTGAGTCATTCAACAAGGCATTCGACTTGTTCAACAAGGCATTTGTCTTGCTAAAAAGGGCATTCGACTTGGTTAATAGGGCATTCGACTTGGTCAACAAGGCATTCAACTTGCTCAACAAGTCATTTGACTTGTTGAAAAAGACATTCGACTTGGTCAACAAGGCATTACTTAGTTAACAAGGCGATTGATTAGTTGAACAAGACATTCACTTATTCAACAAGACATTCGACTGGTTCAAAAGGGCATTCGAGTTGGTCAACAAGGCATTTGTTTTCTTCAAAAGGGCATTTGACTTGGTCAATAAGGCATTCCACTTGTTCAACAAGGCATTTGTCTTTGTCAACTAGGCATTCGATTTGGTCAAAAAGGCATACGTCTTCTTATAACGGGCATTCGACTTGGTCAATAACTTATTCGACCTGTTCAACAAGGCATTCGACTTGTCACTAATTGAACAAGAGTTCGACTTGTTGAAATGAGCATTCGACTTGGTCAACAAGGAATTCAGCTTGTTTCAAGGGGCATTCGACTTGGTCAACAATTTATTCGACGTGGTCAACAAGGCGTTCACCGTGTTTCAAAGGGCGTTCGACTTGGTCAACAAGGCATTCGGCTTTCAACAGCGTATTTAACTCGGTCAACAAGGCAGTCGACTGGTTCAAAAGGGCATTCAACTTGGTCAACAAGGCATTCAACTTGGTTAACAAGGCATTCGACTTATTCAACAAGACATTCGACTTGGTCAACAAGACATTCGTCTTGTTTCAAAGGACATTCGACGTAGTCAACAAGGAATTCGACTTGTTTAAAACGGCATTTGACTTGATCAATAAGACATTCGACTTACATAAGAAGGCATTCGACTTGGTCAAAAAGCCATTTGACATGTTTAACAAGACATTGCTTAGTCTACAAGGCTCAACTTGTTCAACAAGGTATTCGGCTTGTTCCAAAGGGCATTCGAAATATTCAACAAGGCACTCGACTTGGTCAACAAGGTATTTCACTTGGTCAATAAGGCCTGACTTGTTTAACAAGGCATTCGACATAGTAAAAATGGCATACAAGCAATTCTACTTGTTCAACAAGGCATTCCAGTTGTTCAACAAGGCATTCCACTTCCTCAACAAGGCTTTCAGCTTCTTCGACAACGCATTTGACTTTTTCAAAATGGCATTCAACTTGGTCAACAAGGCATTCGACTTGTTCAACAAGGCATTACTTTGTCAGCAAGGTAATTGAGATATTCAACAAGGCATTCACTTATTGAACAAGAGTTCGACTTGTTCAAAAGGGCATTCGACTTGGTCAACAAGGCATTTGACTTGGTTAACAAGGCATTCGTCTCGTTCAAAAGGGCATTCGACTTGACAACAAGACATTAGACTAATTCAACAAGGCCTTCGACTTGGTCAACAAGGCATTCGATTATTTCAACAAGACATTACTTTGTCAACAAGGCATTTGAGTTCTTCAACAAGGCATTAAACTTGTTCAACAGCGCATTCATCTTGTTCTTAAGGCCATTCAACTTGCTTAACAAGGCAATCTACTTGGTCAACAAGGCATTTGACTGTTCAACAAGGCACTTGAGTTGTTCAACAAGGCATTTGGCTTGTCCCAAAGGGCATTCGACTTGGTCAACAAGGCACTCGACTTGGTGAACAAGGTATTTGGCTTGGTCAATAAGGCATGACTCGTTCAACAAGGCATTCCACTTAGTAAAAAAGGAATACAAACCATTCTACTTGTTCAATAAGGCATTCGAGTTGTTCAACAAAGCATTCCACTTCATCAACAAGGCATTCCACTTTGTCAATGAGGCATTCAGCTTCTTCGACAAGGCATTCGACTTGGTCAACAAGGCATTCAACTTGTTCAAAAGCGCATTCGACTTGGTCAACAAGGCATTTGACTTGTTCCACAAGACATTCGACATGTTCAACAAGGCATTACATTGTTAGTAAGACAATTGAGATGTTCAACAAGGCATTCATTTTATGAACAAGAGTTTGACTTGTTCAAAAGGGCATTCGACTTTGTCAAGAAGGCATTTTGACTTTGTCAACAAGACTATAATCTTGTTCGAAAGCGCATTCGACTTGGTCAGAAAGGAATTCTACTTGTTCAAAAACACCTTCGACGTTGTTAAGAAGGCATTGGACTTGGTTAACGAGTTATTCGACTTGGTCAACAAGGGATTTGAGTTGTTCAAGAAGGCATTCGACTTTTTCAACAAGGCATTCGACTTGTTCAAGGCATTAGACTTGTTCAAAAGGGCGTTCGACTTGGTTAACAAGGCATTCGTCTTGTTTAAAGGGGCAGTCGACTTGGACAATAATTTTATTGACTTGGTCAACAAGTCATTCGTCTAGTTTCAAAGGCATTCGACTTGGTCAACAAGGCATTCGGATTGTTCAACAATGTATTCGACTTGGTCCACAAGGCAGTCGACTTGTTCAAAAGGGCATTCGACTTTGTCAACAAGACATTCAACTTGTTCAAAAGGGCATTCGGCTTGGTCAACAAGGCATTCGACTTATTCTACAAGGCATTCGCCTTGGTCAACAAGGCATTCAACTTGTTTAAAAGGGCATTGTACTTTATCAACAAGGCATTCGACTTGGTCGACAAGGGATTCGACTTACTCCACAAGGCACTCAACTTTGTCATAAAGTTATTTGACTTGGTCAATAAGGCCTGACTTGTTCAAAAAGGCCTTCGGCTTGTTCAACAACGTATTTGACTTGGTCAACAAGGCAGTTGACTCGTTCAAAAGGGCATTCGACTTGATCAACAAGGCAATCGACTTGGTCAACAAGGCATTCGAATTGGTTAATAAGGCATTCGTCTTGTACAAAAGCACATTCTACTTGCTCAATAAGGCATTAGACTTTGTTAACAAGGCATTTGAGTCGTTCAACAAGGCATTTGTCTTGCTAAAAAGGGCATTCGACTTGGTCAATAAGACATTCAACTTGTTCAACAATCCATTTGAGTTGTTCCAAAAGGCATTCGACTTGGTCAACAATGCATGACTTGTTTAGCAAGGCGATTGAGTTGTTCAACATGGCATTCACTTATTCAACAAGACATTCGACTTGTTGAAAAGGGCATTCGACTTGGCCAACAAGGAATTCGTCTCGTTTCAAGGGGCATTCGACTTGGTCAACTATTTATTCGATGTGGTCCACAAGGCATTCACCATGTTTCAAAGGGCATTCGACTTGGTCAACAAGGCATTCGGCTTGTTCAACAACGTATTCGACTTGGTCAACAAGGCATTCGGCTTGTTCAACAACGTATTCGACTTGGTTAACAAGGCATTCGACTTATTCAACAAGACATTCGAGTTGGTCAACAAGACATTCATCTTGTTTTAAAGGACATTCGACGTGGTCAACAAGGAATTCGACTTGGTCAACGACTCATTCGCCTTGTTTAAAAGGGCATTTGACTTGATCAACAAGAAATTCGACTTGATCAAAAAGCCATTTGACATGCTCAACAAGACATTGCTTAGCCTACAAGGCTCGACTTGTTCAACAAGGTATTCGGCTTAGTAAAAAAGGCATACAAGCCATTCTACCTGTTCAACAAGCCATTCGAGTTGTTCAACAAAGCATTCCACTTCGTCAACAGGACATTCAGCTTCTTCGACAAGGCATTCGACTTGGCCAACAAGGCATTCGGCTTGTTCAACAAGGCATTACTTTGTCAGCAAAGCAATTGAGATGTTCAACAAGGCATTCACTTATTAAAAAAGAGTTCGACTTGTTCAAAAGGGCATTCGACTTGGTCAACAAGGCATTCGACATGGTCAACAAGGCATTCGTCTCGTTCTAAAGGGCATTCGGCTTTGCCAATAAGGCATTCGACTAATTCAACAAGTCCTTCGACTTAGTCAACAAGGCATTTGATTTTTTCAACAAGACATTACTTAGTCAACAAGGCATTTGAGTTCTTCAACAAGGCATTAAACTTGTTCAATAATGCATTCGGCTTGTTCTTAAGGCCATTCGACTTGGTTAACAAGGCAATCTACTTGGTCAACAAGGCATTTGACTTGTTCAACAAGATATTACTTAGTCAACAAGGCATTTGAGTTGTTCAACAAGGCATTTGGCTTGTTCCAAAGGGCATCGACTTGGTCAACAAGGTAGTTGACTTGGTCAATAAGGCCTGACTCGTGCAACAAGCCATTCCACTTCGTCAACAAGGCATTCCACTTCGTTAACGAGGCATTCCGCTTCTTCGACAAGGCATTCAACGTGTTCAAAAGGGCATTCGACTTGGTCAACAAGGCATTCAACTTGTTCAACAAGGCATTCGACTTGTTCAACAAGGCATTCGACTTGTTCAACAAGGCATTACTTTGTTAGCAAGGCAATTGAGATGTTCAAAGGCATTCACTTATTGAACAAGAGTTTGACTTGTTCAAAAGGACATTCGACTTGGTAAAAAAGGCATTCAACTTGTTCAACAAGGCCTTTGACTTTGTTAACAAGGCATTGGACTTGGTTAACGAGGCATTCGACTTGGTCAACAAGGCCTTTGAGTTGTTCAACAAGTCATTCGGCTTTTCAACAAGGAATTCGACTTGTTCAACAAGGCATTCGACTTGTTCGAAAGGGTATTCGACTTAGTCAACAAGGCATTCGTCTTGTTTAAAGGGGCAGTCGACTTGGTCAATAATTTATTCGACTTGGTCAACAAGACATTCGTCTTGTTTCAATGGCATTCGACTTGTTCAACAAGGCATTCAGCTTGTTCAACAATGTATTCGACTTGGTCAACAAGGTAGTCGGGCTTGTTCAAAAGCGCATTCGACTTGGTCAACAAGGCAGTCGACTTGGTCAACTAGGCATTCATGTTGTTCAACAAGGCATTCGACTTGTTCAACAAGGCATTCGACTTATTCTAGAAGGCATTCAACTTGGTCAACGAGGCATTCAACTTGTTTAAAAGGGCATTTTACTTGATCAACAAGGCATTCGACTTGGTGGTCATTGGGCTTGGTCAACAAGGCATTCAACTTACTCCACAAGGCGTCCGATTTTGTCATAAAGTTATTTGACTTGGTCAATAAGGCCTGACTTGTTCAACAAGGCATTCGGCTTGGTCAACAACGTATTCGACTTGGTCAACAAGGCAGTCGACTTGTTCAAAGGGGCATTCGACTTGGTCAAAAGGGCATTCGACTTGGTCAAAAGGGCATTCAACTTGGTCAACAAGGCATTCGACTTATTCTACAAGGCATTCGACTTGGTCTACGAGGCATTCGACTTGTTTAAAAGGGCATTTGACTTGATCAACAAGGCATTCGAGTTGGTTGGCATTGAACTTGGTCAACAAGGCATTCGTCTCAAAAGGGCATTGACTTGGTCAATTAGGCAATCAACTTGTTCAAGAAGGCATTTGACTTGGTCAACAACACATTAGTCTTGTTAAAACGACAATTCTACTTAGTTAACAATGTATTCGACTTGGTCAACAAGACATTTGAGTTGTTCAAAAAGGCATTTGACTGGTTCAACAAGGCATTCAACATTTTTAAAATGGCATTCGCCTTGGTCAACAAGGCATTCAACTTGTTTAAAAGGGCATTTTACTTGATCAACAAGGCATTCGACTTGGTGGGCATTGGACTTGGTCAACAAGGCATTCGACTTACTCCACAAGGCACTCGACTTTGTCATAAAGTTATTTGACTTGGTCAATAAGGCCTGACTTGTTCAACAACGTATTCGACTTGGTCAACAAGGCAGTCGACTCGTTCAAACGGGCATTCGACTTGATCAACAAAAACTTGGTCAAAAGGGCATTCGACTTGGTCAACAAGGCATTCGCTTGTTCAACAATGCATTCGACTTGTTCAAAAGGGCATTCGACTTGGTCAACAAGGCATTCGGCTTGTTCAACAATGCATTCGACTCGGTCAACAAGGCATTCGACTTGTTCAAAATGGCATTCGACTTGGTCCACAAGGCATTCGAGTTATTCAACATGGCATTCAACTTGGTTAACAAGGCATTCGAGTTGTTCAATAAGACATTACTTATTTAATAAGGCATTTGAGCTGTTCAACAAGTCACTAAACTTGTTCAACAACGCATTTGTCTTGTTACAAAGGGCATTCGACATGGTTAACAAGGACAACGCATTTGTCTTGTTACAAAGGGCATTCGACATGGTTAACAAGGAACTCGACTTGTTCCACAAGACACTTGACCTAGTCAACAAGGCATTTGCTAGTTACGAAAGGCATTCAATTTGGCCAACAAGGCATTTACTAGTTACGCAGGGCATTCGACTTGGTCAATAAGGCAATGGACTTGGTCAACAAGGTATTTGACTTGGTTAATAAGGCCTGACTCGTTTAACAAAGCATTCGACTTAGTAAAAAAGGAATACAAACCATTCTACTTATTCAACAAGGCATTTGAGTTGTTCAACAAGGCCTTCCACTTCGTCAACAAGGCATTCAGCTTCTTCGACAAGGCGTTCGACTTGGTCAACAAAGCATTCGACTTTTTCAAAATGGCATTCGACTGTTGGTCAACAGCATTCGACTTTCAATAGGCAATTCAACAAGGCATTCGACTTCGTCAACAAGGCATTCGTCTTGTTCAAAAAGGCATTTGACGTGGTCAATAAGGCATACGACTTGTTAAAATAGACATTTGACTTGGTTAAAAAGTCATTCGACTTGGTTAACAAGGCATTTGTTTTGTTAAAACGGGCATTTTACTTGGTCAATAAGGCATTCGACTTGTTCAACAAGGCATTGAACTTGGTGAACAAGGCATTGAGTTGTTCAACAAGACATTTGACTTGTTCAAAAAACCATTCGACTTATTCAAAAGGACATTCGACTTGGTCAACAAGGTATTCGTCTTGGTCAACAAGGCATTCGTCTTGTTTCAAAGGGCAATCGACTTGGTCAACAAGACATTCGACTTATTGAACAATGCATTTGACTTGGTCAAAAAGGCATTTGACATGTTCAAAAGGGCATTCGACTTTCAAAAAGACATTCGACTTGTTCAAAAGAGCATTAGACTTGGTCAACAAGGCATTCGACTTATTCAACAAGGCCTTTGACTTGGTCAACAAAGCATTCGATTTGTTCAAAAGGGCATTCGACTTGGTCTACAAGGGACTCGACTTGGTCAACAAGGCATTCAACTTGTTCAAAATGGAATTCGACTTTGTCAACAAGGCATTCGACTTGTCCACAAAGCATTCGAGTTATTCAACATGGCATTCGAATTGGTTAACAAGGCATTCGAGTTGTTCAACAAGACATTACTGTTGGGAAAGGTACCCGATTTGTACTCGAGACGCAACGCCCCGGGATACGGTGTCGGAATAAAAATTTTTCCGGGTTCCTTCGCAGCTCGGATCGAAAACTCTAATCACGTTGACACGTAATAGGGCGGGTCATACCCGTGAGAGATTACCTTTGAAGCGAGTGGCAGCTCCGTCGATTGCTGTCGTCGCCGCGGTCGTGTTGGGTATCGTCTAGTCGTCACGCCGACCTCCCAGTGTACCACGGTTTCGATTCTCCGAAGATGCTAGAGAGAATTGATCCGTCGCTCGGGAGAGTGCTTTGCGTTTGTGTGTTCGTGTTTCGATTCTCGGGTCGAGAAATTTCGCGTCGATTCTCTTCCCGTTTGTTTTTTCTTTGACGAGGGTCTCACCCTTGTTTCATATGAAGTCCGACTTCGGTCCACTTAATGACCCCGAGGCCAATAAGGCGTGTGGCATAACGACCCGAGGCCCGTTAAGGCCAAAAACACAATCTCTCCTTCTCGGTACACATTAATGATCCTTTTTAAGCCCGACTCTCTAGGTTCGACTCAATCGGCAAGGGAGGAATCCAAGAGTCCGGTAGGTGTCTAGCCAATCCCGCAGTATCGGACAGATCCCGACTTGAGCACGAATTTCGAACTAGTCTCATTCCAGAACCTAAATATAGAATATAGTACTACGTACAAACCCTTCAGCTGTGTCCCTACTACAAACCCTTCAGCTGTGTCCCGATCGAGTGAGAGCCATGGTATTTGTCAAACTCACTAAATTCGATACTATGATCAAATGACACGAGGCAATTACCAAACTACCCTCCATGTCTAACATTAGTTTTAATACCTTGGCCAAGGATTTTGGTAATTTCCCTCGTCATTCTCATAGGACACTTGTCTCGATTACTTGCGAGACTGTGAATCGTACTAAGCGGTCTAAGCCCGGCAATCACAAATATCCAGCAAGACCGCATCTGTCCCGCTGACCCATGCAATACAAATCGATCTAGCGAAACCAGTGATAGTCAAGACTTCAAAGTCAACTCCGTCAAAGCCCCTTTCGGTCTAAGGTTCAAGCAACTACTATAGTTTCAGCAAGACCGCATCTGTCCCGCTGACAATGCAATAGCAAATCGGATCTAGCGAAACCAGTGATAGTCAAGACTTCAAAGTCAACTCCGTCGAAGCCCCTTTCGGTCTAAGGTTCAAGCAGACTACTATAGTTTTGTCGTCGATCATTGACACTCCTTGAGTAATAAGCCATGTTTGATCGTACAACCTGCGAGTCAGTGTCCATGAACGATTCAATCCCTTAATTCGACTCGTATCACAAGTCATGATTCGCTTCCAAGCGGTTATATCGGCACACGGTAAGTCATCTACAAATAAGCCATGATTGGTTTTCCAGCACCCAACTGAAACCTAAGGCTTATGGACATTTATGTTCGAGGTTAAGAGTCCATTGGTGCCTTCCTCTCTCGTACTCATCGAGAACAGCGACTCAACTCGACAAATTTGGATTTATTCATTTATTGCTTTACCCGATGCTAAGTAAAGAACTCATATAACCTATAAACGAATAATGCCTCTATTAATACGCAAAACAATGTTTGATTACATTGACAATCGAATGATAAATAAGCTAATGCCCTATACATATCCAATCCTCGTATAACATTCGAGGGCATATCCCTAACAATTACTTATTCAATAAGGCATTTGAGTTGTTCACCAAGTCACTAAACTTGTTCAACAACGCATTCGTCTTATTACAAAGGTCATTCGACTTGGTTAACAAAGCACTCGACTTGTTCAACAAGGCATTCGACCTATTTAACAAGACATTACTTAGTCAACAAGGCATTTTCTAGTTACGCAGGGCATTCGACATGGTCAATAAGGCACTGGACTTGGTCAGCAAGGTATTTGACTTGGTTAATAAAGCCTGACTCGTTTAACAAGGTATTTGACTTAGTAAAAAAGGCATACAAACCCTTCTACTTGTTTAACAAACCATTCGAGTTGTTCAACAAGGCATTGCACTTCGTCAACAAGGTATTCAACTTCTTCCATAAGGCATTATTCGACTTGGTTAGCAAGGCAGTCAATTTGTTCAAAAGGGCCTTCGACTTGGTCAACAAGGCATTCGACTTGTTCAACAAGGCAATTGAGATGTTTAACAAGGAATTAGATTTTTCAATAAGCCATTCGACTTATTTAAAAGGGCATTCGCTTTGGTCAACACCGCATTCGACTTGGTCAGAAAAACTTTCGTCTTGTTCAAAAGGACATTAACTTGGTCAAACGGACATTCACTTTGGTCAAAAAGGCATTCGACTTGTTCAACGAGGCATTACTTGGTTAGCAAGGCAATTGAGTTGTTCAACAAGTCATTCACTTATTCAACAAGGCATTCGACTTGTTCATAAGGGCATTCGAGTTGGTCAACAAGGCATTCGACTTCGTCAACAAGGCATTCGTCTTGTTCAAAAAGGCATTTGACGTAGTCAATAAGGCATTCGACTTGTTAAAAGAGACATTTGACTTGGTTAAAAAGTCATTCGACTTGGTTAACAAGGCATTTGTCTTGTTAAAACGGGCATTCGACTTGGTCAATAAGGCATTCGACTTGTTTAACAAGGCATTGAACTTGGTCAACAAGGCATTTAGTTGTTCAACAAGACATTTGACTTGTTCAACAAGCCATTAGACTTATTCAAAAGGACATTAGACTTGGTCAACAAGGTATTCGTCTTGGTTAACAAGGCATTCGTCTTGTTTCAAAGGGCAATTGACTTGGTCCACAAGACATTCGACTTATTGAACAATGCATTTGACTTGGTCAAAAAGGCATTTGACTTGTTCGAAAGGACATTCGACTTGGTCAACAAGGCATTCGACTGGTTCAAAAGGGCATTCGACTTGGTCAAAAAGACATCCGACTTGTTCAAAAGAGCATTAGACTTGGTCAACAAGGCATTCGACTTATTCAACAAGGCCTTCGACTTGGTCAACATAGCATTCGATTTGTTCAAAAGGGCGTTCGACTTGGTCCACAAGGTATTCGGCTTGGTCAACAAGGCATTCAACTTGTTCAAAAGGGAATTCGACTTGGTCAACAAGGCATTCGACTTGTCCACAAAGCATTCGAGTTATTCAACATGGCATTCGAATTGGTTAAAAGGCATTCGAGTTGTTTAACAAGTCATTACTTATTCAATAAGGCATTTGAGTTGTTCACCAAGTCACTAAACTTGTTCAACAACGCATTCGTCTTGTTACAAAGGTCATTCGACTTAGTTAATAAAGCACTCGACTTGTTTAGCAAGGCATTCGACATATTTAACAACACATTACTTAGTCAACACGGCATTTTCTAGTTACGGAGGGCATTGGACTTGGTTAATAAGGCACTGGACTTGGTTAGCAAGGTAGTTGACTTGGTTAATAAAGCCTGACTCGTTTAACAAGGCATTCGACTTAGTAAAAAAGCCATACAAACCATTCTATTTATTCAACAAAGCATTCGAGTAGTTCAACAAGGCATTCCATTCGTCAACAAGGTATTCAACTTCTTCCATAAGGCATTATTCGACTTGGTCAGCAAGGCAGTCAATTTGTTCAAAAGGGCCTTCGATTAGGTCAACAAGGCATTCGACTTGTTCAACAAGGCAATTGAGATGTTTAACAAGGAATTAGATTTTTCAATAAGCCATTCGACTTGTTTAAAAGGGCATTCGCTTTGGTCAACAACACATTCGACTTTGTCAGAAAGACATTCGTCTTGTTCACAAGGACATTAACTTGGTCAAAAGGGCATTCGCTTTGGTCAAAAGGCATTCGACTTGTTCATTGAGGCATTGCTTTGTTAGCAAGGCAACTGAGTTGTTCAACAAGTCATTCACTTATTATACAAGGCATTCGACGTGCTCATAAGGGCATTCGAGTTAGTAAACAAGGCATTCGACTTCGTCAACAAGGCATTCGTCTTGTTCAAAAAGACATTTGACTTGGTCAATAAGGCATTCGACTTGTAAAAAGAGACATTTGACTTGTTAACAAGTCATTCGACTTGGTGAACGAGGCATTTGTCTTGTTAGAATGGGCATTCGACTTGTTCAACAAGGCATTGAACTTGGTCAAAAAGGCATTGAGTTGTTCAACAAGACATTTGACTTGTTCAACAAGCCATTCGACTTGTTCAATAGGACATTCGACTTGGTCAACAAGGTATTCATCTTGGTCAACAAGGCATTCGTCTTGTTTCAAAAGGCATTCGACTTGGTCAACAAGACATTCGACTTGTTGAACAACGCATTTTGGTCAACAAGGCATTCGACTTGTTCAACAGGGCATTCGACTTGTTCCAAAGAGCATTAGACTTGGTTAACAAGGCATTCGACTTATTCAACAAGGCCTTCGACTTGGTCAACAAATCATTCGACTTGTTCTAAAGGGCATTCGACTTGGTCCACAAGGTATTCGACTTGGTCAACAAAGCATTCGTCATGTTTCAAGGTGCATTTGACTTGGTCAACAAGGCATTCGGCTTGTTCAACAATGCATTCGACTTGGTCAACAACGCATTCAACTTGTTAAAAATTGAATTCGACTTGGTCAACAAGGCATTCGACTTGTTTAAAAAGGCATTCGACTTGGTCCAAGTGGCATTCGAGTTATTCAACATGGCATTCGACTTGGTTAACAAGGCATTCGAGTTGTTCAACAAAACATTACTTATTCAATAAGGCATTTGAGTTGTTCAACAAGTCACTAAACTTGTTCAACAACGCATTCGTCTTTTGAAAAAGGGCATTCGACTTGGTTAAGAAGGCACTCGACTTGTTTATCGAGGAATTCGACCTATTTAACAAGACATTACTTAGTCAACAAGGTATTTGCTAGTTACGAATGGCATTCGACTTGGTCAACAAGGCACTCGACTTGGTCAATAAGGCCTGACTCGTTTAACAATGCATTCGACTTAGAAAAAGGCATACAACCATTCTACTTGTTCAACAAAGCATTCGAGTTGTTCAACAAGGCATTCCACTTCTTCAACAAGGTATTCAACTTCTTCCATAAGGCATTATTGACTTGGTCGGTCAGAAACACATTCGTCTTGTTCAAAAGGACATTAACTGGTCAAAAGGGCGTTCGCTTTGGTCGAAAGACATTCGACTTGTTCAACTAGGCATTGCTTGGTTATCAAGGCAATTGAGTTGTTCAACAAGTCATTCACTTATTCAACAAGGCATTCGACTTGTTCATAAGGGCATTCGAGTTAGTAAACAAGGCATTCGTCTTGTTCAAAAAGGCATTTGACTTGGTCAATAAGGCATTCGACTTGTTAGAAGAGACATTTGACTTGGTGAACAAGTCATTCGACTTGGTGAACATGGCATTTGTCTTGTTAAAATGCTCATTTGACTTGGTTAATAAGACATTCGACTTGGTCAACAAGGCATTGAGTTGTTCAACAAGGCATTTGACTTGTTCAACAAGCCATTTGACTTGTTCAAAAGGGCATTCGACTTGGTCAACAACGCATTCAACTTGTTCAAAAAGGAACTCGACTTGGTCGACAAGGCATTTGACTTGTTCAAAAGGGCATTCGACTTTGTCCACAAGGCATTCGAGTTATTCAACATGACATTCGACTTGGTTAACAAGGCATTCGAGTTGTTCAACAAGACATTACTTATTCAATAAGGCATTTGAGTTGTTCAACAAGCCACTAAACTTGTTCAACAACGCATTCGTCTTGTGAAAAGGGCATTCGACTAGGTTAACAAGGCACTCGACTTATTCAACGAGGCATTCGACCTATTTAACAAAATATTACTTAGTCAACAAGGCATTTGCTAGTTACGAATGGCATTCGACTTGGTCAACAAGGCACTCGACTTGGTCAATAAGGCCTGACTCGTTTAACAAGGCATTCGACTTAGTAAAAAAGGCATACAAACCATTCTACTTGTTCAACAAAGCATTCGAGTTGTTCAACAAGGCATTCCACTTCTTCAACAAGGTATTCAACTTCTTCCATAAGGCATTATTTGACTTGGTCAGCAAGGCAGTCAATTTGTTCAAAAGGGCCTTCGACTAGGTCAACAAGGCATTCGACTTGTTCAACAAGGCAATTGAGATGTTTAATAAGGAATTAGATTTTTCAATAAGCCATTCGACTTGTTTAAAAGGGCATTCGCTTTGGTCAACAACGCATTTGACTTGGTCAGAAACACATTCGTCTTGTTCAAAAGGACATTAACTTGGTCAAAAGGGCGTTCGCTTTGGTGAAAAGACATTCGATTTGTTCAACGAGGCATTGTTTGGTTAGCAAGGCAATTGAGTTGTTCAACAAGTCATTCACTTATTCAACAAGGCATTCGACTTGTTCATAAGGGCATTCGAGTTTGTCAACAAGGCATTCGACTTCATCAACAAGGCATTCGTCTTGTTCAAAAAGGCATTTGACTTGGTCAATAAGGCATTCGACTTGTTAAAAGAGACATTTGACTTGGTGAACAAGTCATTCGACTTGGTGAACAAGGCATTTGTCTTGTTAAAATGGGCATTCGACTTGGTCAATAAGGCATTCGACTTGGTCAACAAGGCATTGAGTTGTTCAACAAGGCATTTGACTTGTTCAAGAAGCCATTTGACTTGTTAAATAGGATATTTTTCTTGGTCAACAAGGTATTCATCTTGTTTCAAAGGGCATTCGACTTGGTCAACAAGACATTCGACTTGTTGAACAACGCATTTGACTTGGTCAACAAGGCATTCGACTTGGTCAACAAGGCATTCGACTTGTTCAAAAGGGCATTCGAATTGGTCAACAAGGCATTCGACTTGTTCAAAAGAGCATTAGACTTGGTCAACAAGGCATTCGACTTATTCAACAAGGCCTTCGACTTGGTTAACAAGCCATTCGACTTGTTCAAAAGGGCATTCGACTTGGTCCACAAGGTATTCGACTTGGTCAACAAAGCATTCATCATGTTTCAAAGTGCATTTGACTTGGTTAACAAGACATTCGACTTGTTCAACAATGCATTTGACTTGGTCAACAACGCATTCAACTTGGTCCACAAGGCATTCGAGTTATTCAACATGGAATTCGACTTGGTTAACAAGGCATTCGAGTTGTTCCACAAGACATTACTTAGTCAACAAGCATTTATGTTCTTTAACAAGGCATTCGATTTGGTGAACTAGGCATTCTACTTTTCCAAAAGGGCATTCGACTTGGTCGACAAGGCATTCGACTTGTTCAATAAGGCATTACTTGGTCAAGAAGGCAATTGAGTTGTTCAACAAGGCATTCGCTTATTGAATAATAGTTCGACTTATTCAAAAGAGCATTCGACTTGGTCAACAAGGTATTCATATTGTTCTAAAGGGCATTTGAGTTTGACAATAAGGCATTGGACTTGTTCAACAAGGCATTCGACTTGGTCAACAAGGTATTTGAGTCGTTCAACAAGCTATTCGACTTGGTCAACAAGGCATTTTACTTATTAAAAACGGCATTCGACTTGGTTAATAAGGCATTCGACTTGTACAACTATGCATTCGACTTGTACAACAAGGCATTCGACTTGTTCAACAGGGCATTGGACTTGTTCAAAAGGGCATTCGACTTGGTCAACAAGGTATTCCAGTTGGTTACCAAGGCACTCAACTTGTTCAATAAGGCATTACTCGGTTTGCAAGGCAATTGAGTTATTTAACAAGGCATTCACTTATTCAACAAGCTATTTTACTTATTCAAAAAGGCATTTGACTTGGTAAATAAGGCATTTGACTTGTTCAACAAGGCATTCGACTTGGTCAACAAGGCATTGAAGTTTCAACATGGCATTCGTCTTGTTCAACAAGGCAATTGAGTTGTTCAACAAGGCAATTGAGTTGTCCAACAAGGCATTCGACTTGGTCAACAAGGCATTGAAGTTTAAACAAGGCATTCGACATGGTCAACAAGGCATTGAAGTTTAAACAAGGCATTCGACTTGTTCAACAAGGCAATTGACTTGTTCAAAAGAGCAGTCTACTTGATCAACAAGGCATTATTCTTGTTCAAAGGGCATTTGAGTTAGACAATAAAGCATTAAGGCATTCGACTTGGTCAACAAGACATTTGAGTCGTTAAACAAGGCATTCAACTTGGTCAACAAGGCATTCTTCTTGTTAAAAAGGGCATTCGACTTGGTTAATAAGGCATTCGACTTGTACAACAAGGCATTCCACTTATTGAACAAGACATTCGACTTGTTCAAAAAGTCATTCGAGTTGTTCAAAAGGACATTCGACTTGGTCAACAAGGTATTCAACTTGTTCAATAAGGCGTTACTTGGTTTGCAAGGCAATTGAGTTAATTAACAAGGCATTCACTAATTCAACAAGGTATTTGACTTATTCAAAAGGGCATTTGACTTGGTAAATAAGGCAATTGACTTGTTCAGCAGAGCATTCGACTTGGTCAACAAGGCATTCAACTTGGTCAATAAGGCATGCGCCTTGTGTTCAACAAGGCATTCGACTTGGTCAACAATGCATTTGAGTTTAAACAAAGCATTCGACTTGTTCAACAAGGCATTCGACTTGTTCAAAAGAAGATTCGACTTGGTCAACAAGGCATTCCACTTGGTTAACAACGCATTGACTTGTACAAACGGGAATTCGACTTGGTCAACAAGGTATTCGACTTTGTCAATAGGGCATTTTTCTTTTTTTGAAGGGCACTCGACTTGGTCAACAAGGCATTTGAGTTGTTCAACAAGACATTACATAGTCAACAAGGCATTTGAGTTCTTTAACAATGCATTTGGCTTGTTCAAAAGTGTATTCGACTTGGTCAACAAGGCATTCGACTTGTTCCAAAGAGCATTCGACTTGTTCAACAAGGCACTCGACTTGGTCAACAAGGCATTCGACTTGTTTTCAACAAGACAATACTTAGTCAACAAGGCATTAGACTTGCTCAACAGCGCATTCGGCTTATTCTACAGGGCAATCTACTTGGTTAGCAAGACATTTAACTTTTTCAACAAGACATTACTTAGTCAACAAGGCATTTAAGTTGTTAAACAACGCATTTGGCTTGTTCCAACGGCATTCGACTTGGTCAAGAAGGCACTCGACTTGGTCAACAAGGTATTTGACTTGGTCAATAAGGCCCGACTCGTTCAACAAGGCATTCGACTTAGTAAAAAAGGCCTACAAGCCATCCTACTTGTTTAATAAGGCATTCGAGTTGTTGAACAAGACTAACTACTTCGTCAACAAGTATTTAGGTTCTTTAATAAGGCATTCGATTGGTCAACAGGCATTCTACTTTTTCAAAAGGGCATTCGACTTGGTCGACAAGGCATTCGACTTAATCAATAAGACATTACTTTGTCAAGAAGGCAGTTGAGTTGTTCAACAAGGCATTCGCTTATTGAATAATAGTTCGACTAGTTCGAAAGAGCATTCGACTTGGTCAACAAGGCATTCGTCGTGTTCTAAAGGGCATTTGAGTTTGACAATAAGGCATTCGACTTGTTCAACAAGGCATTCGACTTGGTCAACAACGTATTTGAGTCGTTCAACAAGGCATTCGACTTGGTCAACAAGGCATTCGTCTTGTTAAAAACGGCATTCGACTTGGTTAATAAGGCATTCGACTTGTACAACTATGCATTCGACTTGTACAACAAGTCATTCGACTTGTTCAACAGGGCATTGCACTTGTTAAAAAGGGCATTCGACTTGGTCAACAAGGCATTCCACTTAGTTAACAAAGTAACTCAACTTGTTCAATAAGGCATTACTTGGTTTGCAAGGCAATTGAGTTGTTTAACACGGCATTCACTTATTCAACAAGGTATTTGACTTATTCAAAAAGGCATTTGACTTGTAAATAGGGCATTTGACTTGTTCAACAAGGCATTCGACATGGTAAAGAAGGCATTCGCATTGTGTTCAACAAGGCATTCGACTTGGTCAACAAGACATTTGAGTTTAAACAAGACATTCGACTTGTTCAACAAGGCATTCGACTTGTTCAAAACGGCATTCGACTTGGTCAACAAGGCGTTACACTTGGTTAACAACGCATTCGACTTCTACAAAAGGAACTTCGACTTGGTCAACAAGGTATTCGACTTGGTCAACAAGGCATTTTTCTGGTTTCAAATGGCATTCGACTTTTCAACAAGACGTTCGATTTGGTCACCAAGACATTCTACTTGTTCAAAAAGGCATTCGACTTGGTCGACAAGGCATTCGACTTGTTCAACAAGGCATTACTTGGTCAACAAGGCAATTTAGTTGTTCAACAAGGCATTCGCTTATTGAAAAAGAGTTTGACTTGTTCAAAAGAGCATTTTACTTGGTCAACAAGGCATTCGTCTTGTTCAAACGCGCATTTGAGTTGGACAATAAGGCATTCGACTTGTTTAACAAGGCATTCGACTTGGTCAACAAGGCATTTGAGTCGTTCAACAAGGCATTCGACATGGTTAATAAGGCATTCGTCTTGTTAAAAAGGTCATTCGACTTGGTTAATAAGGCATACGACTTGTACAACAACGCATTCGACTTGTACAACAAGGCATTTTACTTGTTCAATAAGACATCAACTTGTTCACAAGGGGATTCGACTTGGTCAACAAGACAGTCAACTTGTTCAATAAGGCATTACTCGGTTTGCAAGGCAATTTAGTTATTGAACAAGGCATTCACTTATTCAACAAGGTATTTGACTAATTCAAAAGGGCATTTGGCTTGGTAAATAAGGCATTTGACTAGTTCAACAAAGCATTCGACTTGGTCAACAAGGTATTCGACTTGGTCAATAAGGGATTCGCCTTGAGTTCAACAAGGCATTCGACTTGGTCAACAAGACATTTGAGTTTATACAAGGCATTCGAGTTGTTCAACAAGGCATTCGACTTGTTCAAAAGGGCATTCAACTTGTTCAAGAAGACATTCCACTTGGTTAACAACGCATTCGACTTGTACAAAAGGGAATTCGACTTGGTCAACAAGGTATTTGACTTGGTCAACAAGATATTCGATTTGGTCAACAAGGCATTTTTCTTGGCATTCGACTTGGTCAACAAGGCATTCGAGTTGTCAAGAAGACATTACGTAGTAAACAATGCATTTGGCTTGTTCAAAAGTGCATTCGACTTGGTCAACAAGGCATTCGGCTTGTTCCAAAGAACATTCGACTTGGTCAACAAGGCACTCGACTTGGTCAACAAGGCACTCGACTTGGTCAACAAGGCATTTGACTTGTTCAACAAGACATTACTTGGTCAACAAGGCATTTGGCTTGTTTTTTAACAGGCATTTCGCTTGTTCAACAGTGCATTCCACTTCGTCAACAAGGCATTTAGCTTCTTCAACACGGCATCCGACTTGGTCGATAAGGCATTGTACGTGTTCGAAAGGGCATGGTCAACAAGACATTCGACTTGTTCAAAAAGGCATTACTTGGTCAGCAAGGCAATTGAGTTGTTCAACAAGGCATTCGGCTTATTAAACAAGAGTTCGACTTATTCAAAAGAGCATTCGACTTGGTTAACAAGGCAATCGACTTGGCCAACATAGAATTCGTCTTGTTCAAAAGGGCATTTGACTTGGTCAACAAGGCATTCGAATTGGTCAACAACGCATTCATTTTGTTAAAACAAGCATTCCACTTGGTCAATAAGGCATTTGAGTTGTTCAACAAGGCATTCGACTTGTTTCAAAAATCATTCGACTTGATCAACAAGATATTCGACTTGTTCAATAAGACATTACTTAGTCAACAAGGTATTTGAGTTATTCAACAAGGCATTTAGCTTGTTCTAAAGTGCATTCGACTTGAACAAGGCACTCGACTAGGTCAACAAGGTATTTGACTTGGTCAATAAGGCCTGACTCATTCAACAAGACATTCGACTTAGTAAAAAAGGCAATTGAGTTGTTCAACAAGGCATTCACTTATTAAACAAGGCATTCGACTTGTTCAAAAGGGCATTCGAGTTTGTCAACAAGGCATTCGACTTCGTCAACAAGGCAATCATCTTGTTCAAAAGGCCATTTTACTTGGTCAATAAGGCATTGGACTTGGTCAATAAGGCATTCGACTTGGTCAATAAGGCATTCGACTTGGTCAATAAGGGATTCGCCTTGAGTTCAACAAGGCATTCGACTTGGTCAACAAGACATTTGAGTTTATACAAGGCATTCAAGTTGTTCAACAAGGCATTCGACTTGTTCAAAAGGGCATTCAAATTGGTCAAGAAGGCATTCCACTTGGTTAACAACGCATTCGACTTGTACAAAAGGGAATTCGACTTGGTCAACAAGGTATTTGACTTGGTCAACAAGATATTCGATTTGGTCAACAAGGCATTTTTCTTGGCATTCGACTTGGTCAACAAGGCATTCAAGTTGTCAAGAAGACATTACGTAGTAAACAATGCATTTGGCTTGTTCAAAAGTGCATTCGACTTGGTCAACAAGGCATTTGGCTTGTTCCAAAGAACATTCGACTTGGTCAACAAGGCACTCGACTTGGTCAACAAGGCACTCGACTTGGTCAACAAGGCACTCGACTTGGTCAACAAGGCATTTGACTTGTTCAACAAGACATTACTTAGTCAACAAGGCATTTGGCTTGTTTTTTAACAGGCATTTCGCTTGTTCAATAGTGCATTCCATTTCGTCAACAAGGCATTTAGCTTCTTCAACAAGGC
Source organism: Linderniella brevidens (assembly GCA_004919715.1). Lineage (NCBI taxonomy): Eukaryota > Viridiplantae > Streptophyta > Magnoliopsida > Lamiales > Linderniaceae > Linderniella > Linderniella brevidens. The sequence goes on from SWDC01000149.1 coordinate 215,158, forward strand.
ATCCGACTTGGTCGACAAGGCATTGTACTTGTTCGAAAGGGCATGGTCAACAAGACATTCGACTTGTTCAAAAAGGCATTACCTGGTCAGCAAGGCGATTGAGTTGTTCAACAAGGCATTCGGCTTATTAAATAAGAGTTCGACTTATTCAAAAGAGCATTCGACTTGGTTAACAATGCAATCGACTTGGCCAACATAGAATTTGTCTTGTTCAAAAGGGCATTTGACTTGGTCAACAAGGCATTCGACTTGGTCAACAACGCATTCATTTTGTTAAAACGAGCATTCAACTTGGTCAATAAGGCATTTGAGTTGTTCTACAAGGCATTCGACTTGTTTCAAAAATCATTCGACTTGATCAACAAGATATTCGACTTGTTCAATAAGACATTACTTAGTCAACAAGGTATTTGAGTTATTCAACAAGGCATTTAGCTTGTTCTAAAGTGCATTCGACTTGAACAAGGCACTCGACTACGTCAACAAGGTATTTGACGTGGTCAATAAGGCCTGACTCATTCAACAAGACATTCGACTTAGTAAAAAAGGCAATTGAGTTGTTCAACAAGGCATTCACTTATTAAACAAGGCATTCGACTTGTTCAAAAGGGCATTTGAGTTTGTCAACAAGGCATTCGACTTCGTCAACAAGGCAATCATCTTGTTCAAAAGGCCATTTTACTTGGTCAATAAGGCATTGGACTTGGTCAACAAGGAATTCGAGTTATTCAGCAAGACATTCGACTTGTTCAAAAACTCATTCGAGTTGTTCAAAAGGGCATTCGACTTGGTCAACAAGGTATTCAACTTGTTCAATAAGGCATTACTTGGTTTGGAAAGCAATTTAGTTATTGAACAAGGCATTCACTTATTCAACAAGGTATTTGACTAATTCAAAAGGGCATTTGGCTTGGTAAATAAGGCATTTGACTAGTTCAACAAAGCATTCGACTTGGTCAACAAGGCATTCGACTTGGTCAATAAGGGATTCGCCTTGAGTTCAACAAGGCATTCGACTTGGTCAACAAGACATTTGAGTTTATACAAGGCATTCGAGTTGTTCAACAAGGCATTCGACTTGTTCAAAAGGGCATTCGACTTGGTCAAGAAGGCATTCCACTTGGTTAATAACGCATTCGACTTGTACAAAAGGGAATTCGACTTGGTCAACAAGGTATTTGACTTGGTCAACAAGATATTCGATTTGGTCAACAAGGCATTTTTCTTGGCATTCGACTTGGTCAAAAAGGCATTCGAGTTGTCAAGAAGACATTACGTAGTAAACAATGCATTTGGCTTGTTCAAAAGTGCATTCGACTTGGTCAACAAGGCATTTGGCTTGTTCCAAAGAACATTCAACTTGGTCAACAAGGCACTCGACTTGGTCAACAAGGCATTTAACTTGTTCAACAAGACATTACTTAGTCAACAAGGCATTTGGCTTGTTTTTTAACAGGCATTTCGCTTGTTCAATAGTGCATTCCACTTCGTCAACAAGGCATTTAGCTTCTTCAACAAGGCATCCGACTTGGTTGACAAGGCATTGTACTTGTTCGAAAGGGCATGGTCAACAAGACATTCGACTTGTTCAAAAAGGCATTACCTGGTCAGCAAGGCAATTGAGTTGTTCAACAAGGCATTCGGCTTATTAAACAAGAGTTCGACTTATTCAAAAGAGCATTCGACTTGGTTAACAAGGCAATCGACTTGGCCAACATAGAATTCGTCTTGTTCAAAAGGGCATTTGACTTGGTCAACAAGGCATTCGACTTGGTCAACAACGCATTCATTTTGTTAAAACGAGCATTCAACTTGGTCAATAAGGCATTTGAGTTGTTCAACAAGGCATTCGACTTGTTTCAAAAATCATTCGACTTGATCAACAAGATATTCGACTTGTTCAATAAGACATTACTTAGTCAACAAGGTATTTGAGTTATTCAACAAGGCATTTAGCTTGTTCTAAAGTGCATTCGACTTGAACAAGGCACTCGACTAGGTCAACAAGGTATTTGACTTGGTCAATAAGGCCTGACTCATTCAACAAGACATTCGACTTAGTAAAAAAGGCAATTGAGTTGTTCAACAAGGCATTCACTTATTAAACAAGGCATTCGACTTGTTCAAAAGGGCATTCGAGTTTGTCAACAAGGCATTCGACTTCGTCAACAAGGCAATCATCTTGTTCAAAAGGCCATTTTACTTGGTCAATAAGGCATTGGACTTGGTCAACAAGGAATTCGAGTTATTCAGCAAGACATTCGACTTGTTCAAAAACTCATTCGAGTTGTTCAAAAGGGCATTCGACTTGGTCAACAAGGTATTCAACATGTTCAATAAGGCATTACTTGGTTTGGAAAGCAATTTATTTATTGAACAAGGCATTCACTTATTCAACAAGGTATTTGACTAATTCAAAAGGGCATTTGGCTTGGTAAATAAGGCATTTGACTAGTTCAACAGAGCATTCGACTTGGTCAACAAGGCATTCGACTTGGTCAATAAGGGATTCGCCTTGAGTTCAACAAGGCATTCGACTTGGTCAACAAGACATTTGAGTTTATACAAGGCATTCGAGTTGTTCAACAAGGCATTCGACTTGTTCAAAAGGGCATTCGACTTGGTCAAGAAGGCATTCCACTTGGTTAACAACGCATTCGACTTGTACAAAAGGGAATTCGACTTGGTCAACAAGGTATTTGACTTGGTCAACAAGATATTCGTTTTGGTCAACAAGGCATTTTTCTTGGCATTCGACTTGGTCAACAAGGCATTCGAGTTGTCAAGAAGACATTACGTAGTAAACAATGCATTTGGCTTGTTCAAAAGTGCATTCGACTTGGTCAACAAGGCATTCGGCTTGTTCCAAAGAACATTCGACTTGGTCAACAAGGCACTCGACTTGGTCAACAAGGCACTCGACTTGGTCAACAAGGCATTTGACTTGTTCAACAAGACATTACTTAGTCAACAAGGCATTTGGCTTATTTTTTAACAGGCATTGCGCTTGTTCAATAGTGCATTCCACTTCGTCAACAAGACATTTAGCTTCTTCAACACGGCATCCGACTTGGTCGACAAGGCATTGTACTTGTTCGAAAGGGCATGGTCAACATGACATTCGACTTGTTCAAAAAGGCATTACCTGGTCAGCAAGGCAATTGAGTTGTTCAACAAGGCATTCGGCTTATTAAACAAGAGTTCGACTTATTCAAAAGAGCATTCGACTTGGTTAACAAGGCAATCGACTTGGCCAACATAGAATTCGTCTTGTTCAAAAGGGCATTTGACTTGGTCAACAAGGCATTCGACTTGGTCAACAACGCATTCATTTTGTTAAAACGAGCATTCAACTTGGTCAATAAGGCATTTGAGTTGTTCAACAAGGCATTCGACTTGTTTCAAAAATCATTCGACTTGATCAACAAGATATTCGACTTGTTCAATAAGACATTACTTAGTCAACAAGGTATTTGAGTTATTCAACAAGGCATTTAGCTTGTTCTAAAGTGCATTCGACTTGAACAAGGCACTCGACTAGGTCAACAAGGTATTTGACTTGGTCAATAAGGCCTGACTCATTCAACAAGACATTCGACTTAGTAAAAAAGGCAATTGAGTTGTTCAACAAGGCATTCACTTATTAAACAAGGCATTCGACTTGTTCAAAAGGGCATTCGAGTTTGTCAACAAGGCATTCGACTTCGTCAACAAGGCAATCATCTTGTTCAAAAGGCCATTTTACTTGGTCAATAAGGCATTGGACTTGGTCAACAAGGAATTCGAGTTATTCAGCAAGACATTCGACTTGTTCAAAAACTCATTCGAGTTGTTCAAAAGGGCATTCGACTTGGTCAACAAGGTATTCAACTTGTTCAATAAGTCATTACTTGGTTTGGAAAGCAATTTAGTTATTGAACAAGGCATTCACTTATTCAACAAGGTATTTGACTAATTCAAAAGGGCATTTGGCTTGGTAAATAAGGTATTTGACTAGTTCAACAAAGCATTCGACTTGGTCAACAAGGCATTCGACTTGGTCAACAAGGCATTTGAGTTTAAACAAGGCATTTGACTTGTTCAACAAGGCATTCGACTTGTTCAAAAGAAGATTCGACTTGGTGAAAAAGGCATCCCACTTGGTTAACAACGCAATCGACTTGTACAAACGGAATTCGACTTTGTCAACAAGGTATATTTCTTGTTTGAAAGGGCATTCGACTTGGTCAACAAGGCATTTGACTTGTTTAACAAGACATTACTTAGTCAACAGGGCATTTGAGTTCTTTCACAAGGCATATGGCTTGTTCAAAAGGGCATTCGACTTGGTCAACAAGGCATTCGGCTTGTTCCAAAGAGCATTCGACTTGGTCAACAAGGCACTCGACTTGGTCAACAACGCATTCATTTTGTTAAAACAAGCATTCCACTTGGTCAATAAGGCATTTGAGTTGTTCAACAAGGCATTCGACTTGTTTCAAAAATCATTCGACTTGATCAACAAGATATTCGACTTGTTCAATAAGACATTACTTAGTCAACAAGGTATTTGAGTTATTCAACAAGGCATTTAGCTTGTTCTAAAGTGCATTCGACTTGAACAAGGCACTCGACTAGGTCAACAAGGTATTTGACTTGGTCAATAAGGCCTGACTCATTCAACAAGACATTCGACTTAGTAAAAAAGGCAATTGAGTTGTTCAACAAGGCATTCACTTATTAAACAAGGCATTCGACTTGTTCAAAAGGGCATTCGAGTTTGTCAACAAGGCATTCGACTTCGTCAACAAGGCAATCATCTTGTTCAAAAGGCCATTTTACTTGGTCAATAAGGCATTGGACTTGGTCAACAAGGAATTCGAGTTATTCAGCAAGACATTCGACTTGTTCAAAAACTCATTCGAGTTGTTCAAAAGGGCATTCGACTTGGTCAACAAGGTATTCAACATGTTCAATAAGGCATTACTTGGTTTGGAAAGCAATTTATTTATTGAACAAGGCATTCACTTATTCAACAAGGTATTTGACTAATTCAAAAGGGCATTTGGCTTGGTAAATAAGGCATTTGACTAGTTCAACAGAGCATTCGACTTGGTCAACAAGGCATTCGACTTGGTCAATAAGGGATTCGCCTTGAGTTCAACAAGGCATTCGACTTGGTCAACAAGACATTTGAGTTTATACAAGGCATTCGAGTTGTTCAACAAGGCATTCGACTTGTTCAAAAGGGCATTCGACTTGGTCAAGAAGGCATTCCACTTGGTTAACAACGCATTCGACTTGTACAAAAGGGAATTCGACTTGGTCAACAAGGTATTTGACTTGGTCAACAAGATATTCGTTTTGGTCAACAAGGCATTTTTCTTGGCATTCGACTTGGTCAACAAGGCATTCGAGTTGTCAAGAAGACATTACGTAGTAAACAATGCATTTGGCTTGTTCAAAAGTGCATTCGACTTGGTCAACAAGGCATTCGGCTTGTTCCAAAGAACATTCGACTTGGTCAACAAGGCACTCGACTTGGTCAACAAGGCACTCGACTTGGTCAACAAGGCATTTGACTTGTTCAACAAGACATTACTTGGGGACCAAGGCATTTGGCTTATTTTTAACAGGCATTGCGCTTGTTCAATAGTGCATTCCACTTCGTCAACAAGACATTTAGCTTCTTCAACACGGCATCCGACTTGGTCGACAAGGCATTGTACTTGTTCGAAAGGGCATGGTCAACATGACATTCGACTTGTTCAAAAGGCATTACCTGGTCAGCAAGGCAATTGAGTTGTTCAACAAGGCATTCGGCTTATTAAACAAGAGTTCGACTTATTCAAAAGAGCATTCGACTTGGTTAACAAGGCAATCGACTTGGCCAACATAGAATTCGTGTTGTTCAAAAGGGCATTTGACTTGGTCAACAAGGCATTCGACTTGGTCAACAACGCATTCATTTTGTTAAAACAAGCATTCCACTTGGTCAATAAGGCATTTGAGTTGTTCAACAAGGCATTCGACTTGTTTCAAAAATCATTCGACTTGATCAACAAGATATTCGACTTGTTCAATAAGACATTACTTAGTCAAGAAGGTATTTGAGTTATTCAACAAGGCATTTAGCTTGTTCTAAAGTGCATTCGACTTGAACAAGGCACTCGACTAGGTCAACAAGGTATTTGACTTGGTCAATAAGGCCTGACTCATTCAACAAGACATTCGACTTAGTAAAAAAGGCAATTGAGTTGTTCAACAAGGCATTCACTTATTAAACAAGGCATTCGACTTGTTCAAAAGGGCATTCGAGTTTGTCAACAAGGCATTCGACTTCGTCAACAAGGCAATCATCTTGTTCAAAAGGCCATTTTACTTGGTCAATAAGGCATTGGACTTGGTCAACAAGGAATTCGAGTTATTCAGCAAGACATTCGACTTGTTCAAAAACTCATTCGAGTTGTTCAAAAGGGCATTCGACTTGGTCAACAAGGTATTCAACTTGTTCAATAAGTCATTACTTGGTTTGGAAAGCAATTTAGTTATTGAACAAGGCATTCACTTATTCAACAAGGTATTTGACTAATTCAAAAGGGCATTTGGCTTGGTAAATAAGGTATTTGACTAGTTCAACAAAGCATTCGACTTGGTCAACAAGGCATTCGACTTGGTCAACAAGGCATTTGAGTTTAAACAAGGCATTTGACTTGTTCAACAAGGCATTCGACTTGTTCAAAAGAAGATTCGACTTGGTGAAAAAGGCATCCCACTTGGTTAACAACGCAATCGACTTGTACAAACGGAATTCGACTTTGTCAACAAGGTATATTTCTTGTTTGAAAGGGCATTCGACTTGGTCAACAAGGCATTTGACTTGTTTAACAAGACATTACTTAGTCAACAGGGCATTTGAGTTCTTTCACAAGGCATATGGCTTGTTCAAAAGGGCATTCGACTTGGTCAACAAGGCATTCGGCTTGTTCCAAAGAGCATTCGACTTGGTCAACAAGGCACTCGACTTGGTCAACAAGGCATTCGACTTGTTTTCAACAAGACAATACTTAGTCAACAAGGCATTTGAATTCCTCAACAAGGCATTAGACTTGTTCAACAGCGCATTCGGCTTATTCTAAAGGCCATGCGCTTGGTTAACAAGGCAATCTACTTGGTTAGCAAGACATTACACTTGTTCAACAAGACATTACTTAGTCAACAAGGCATTTAAGTTGTTAAACAAGGCCTGGCTTGTTCCAAAGTCTTTCGACTTGGTCAACAAGGCACTCGACTTTGTCAATAAGGTATTTGACTTGGTCAATAAGGCCCGACTCGTTCAACAAGGCATTCGACTTAGTAAAAAGGCATACAAACCATCCTACTTGTTTAATAAGGCGTTGGAGTTGTTGAATAAGACCAACTACATCGTCAACAAGCATTTAGGTTCTTTAATAAGGCATTCGATTTGGTCAACAAGGCATTCTACTTTTTCAAAAGGGCATTCGACTTGGTCGACAAGGTATTCGACTTGTTCAATAAGGCCTTATTTTGTCAAGAAGGCAATTGAGTTGCTCAACAAGGCATTCGCTTATTGAATAATAGTTCGACTGGTTCGAAAGAGCATTCGACTTGGTCAACAAGGCATTCGTCGTGTTCTAAAGGGCATTTGAGTTTGACAATAAGGCATTCGACTTGTTCAACAAGGCATTCGACTTGGTCAACAATTTTTTTGAGTCGTTCAACAATGCATTCGACTTGGTCAACAAGGCAATCGTCTTGTTAAAAACGGCATTCGACTTGGTTAATAAGGCATTCGACTTGTACAACTATGCATTCGACTTGTACAACAAGGCATTCGACTTGTTCAACAGGGCATTGGACTTGTTCAAAAGGGCATTCGACTTGGTCAACAGGGCATTCCACTTAGTTAACAAGGCAACTCAACTTGTTCAATAAGGCATTACTTGGTTTGCATAGCAATTGAGTTGTTTAACAAGGCATTCACTTATTCAACAAGGTATTTGACTTATTCAAAAAGGCATTTGACTTGTTCAACAAGGCATTCGACTTGGTCAAGAAGGCATTCGCATTGTGTTCAACAACGCATTCGACTTGGTCAACAAGGCTTTCGAGTTTAAACAAGGCATTCGACTTGTTCAAAAGGGCATTCGACTGTTGGGAAAGGTACCCGGTTTGTACCCGAGACGCAACGCCCCGGGATACGGTGCGGAATAAAAATTTTTTCCGGGTTCCTTCGCAGCTCGGATCGAAAACTCTAATCACGTTGACACGTAATAGGGCGGGTCATACCCGTGAGAGATTACCTTTGAAGCGAGTGGCAGCTCCTCGTCGATTGCGTCGTCGGCCGCGGTCGTGTTGGGTATCGTCTAGATCGTCATGCCGACCTCGCAGTGTACCACGGTTTCGATTCTCCGAAGATGGCTAGAGAGAATTGATCCGTCGCTCGGGAGAGTGGTTTGCGTTTGTGTGTTCGTGTTTCGATTCTCGGGTCGAGAAATTTCGCGTCGATTCTCTTGCCGTGTTTTTTTCTTTGACGAGGGTCTCACCCTTATTTATAGAAGGGGAGGACGAAATTTTCAGCCCTGAACAAGGCTAAAATCTCGAAATATTTGTTCCTAAATATGAGAGATATTCTTGCCAAAATATCTCTCATAATTGAATTCAAAATTCTATTAAAGGAACATATTATAAATAGAAAACTAACTAAGATATTAAAATATCTTCAAATATGGTAAATAAATTTCGAAATTTATATAAAATATAAATTCGAATTTTAGTTTTAATAACTAATATTCCAAATATTTTTATTACCATATTTGTAAATTACGAAAATACCCTTTAAGGCATTTTTCGAATTTCTCGGCTTAGGGTTGAATTCCAATTCTTCCCTCAAGTCTTTCGAAGCACTTAGCCAAGCCTAAGTCTTAAATTTAGTTTCATATGAAGTCCGACTTCGGTCCACTTAATGACCCCGAGCCCAATAAGGCGTGGCATAACGACCCGAGGCCCGTTAAGGCCCAAAACACAATCTCTCCTTCTCGGTACACATTGATGATTCTTTTTAAGCCCGACTCTCTAGGTTGGACTCAATCGGCAAGGGAGGAATCCAAGAGTCCGGTAGGTGCCTAGCCAATCCCGCAGTACCGGACAGATCCCGACTTGAGCACGAATTTCGAACTAGTCTCATTCCAGAACCTAACTATATATTATAGTACTACGTACAAACCCTTCAACTGTGTCCCCATCGAGTGAGAGCCATGGTATTTGTCAAACTCACTAAACTCGATACTATGATAAAATGACACGAGGCAAATTACCAAACTACCCTCCATGTCTAACATGAGTTAGTTTAATACCTTGGCCAAGGATTTTGTAATTTCCCGTCGTCATTCTCATAGGACACTTGTCTCGATTACTTGCCAGACTGTGAATCCGTACTCGGCGGTCTAAGCCCGGCAATCACAAATATCCATCAAGACCGCATCTGTCCCGCTGACCCATGCAATAGCAAATCGGATCTAGAGAAACCAGTGATAGTCAAGACATCAAAGTCAACTCCGTCAAAGCCCCTTTGGGTTTAAGGTTCAAGCAGACTACTATAGTTTTTGTCGTCGATCATTGACACTCCTTGAGTAATAAGCCATATTTGATCGTACGACCTGCGAGTCAGTGTCCATGTAACGATTCAATCCCTTGATTCGACTCGTATCACAAGTCATGACTTCCGCTTCCAAGCGGTATATCGGCACACGATAAGTCATCTACAAATAAGCCATGATTGGTTTTCAAGCACCCAATTGAAACCTAAGGCTTATGGACATTTTATGTTCGAGGTTAAGAGTCCACTGGTGCCTTCCTCTCTCGTACCCATCGAGAACAGTGACTCAACTCGACACATTTGGATTTATTCATTTATTTCTTTACCCGATGCTAAGTAAAGAACTCATATAACCAATAAACGAATAATGCCTTTATTAATACGCAAAACAATGTTTGATTACATTGACAATCGAATGATAAATAAGCTAATGCCCTATACATATCCAATCCTTGTATAGCATTCGAGGGCATATCCCTAACATCGACTTCGTCAACAAGGCATTCCACTTGGTTAACAATGCATTCGACTTGTACAAAAGGGAATTCGACTTGGTCAACAAGGTTTTTGACTTGGTGAACAAGGCATTTTCCTTGTTTCAAAGGGCATTCGACTTTTTCAACAAGACATTACTTAGTCAACAACGCATTTGAGTTCTTTAATAAGGCATTTGGCGTATTCAAAACTGCATTCGACTTGGTCAACAAGGTATTCGGCTTGTTCTAAAGAGCATTCGACTTGGTCCACAGGGCACTCGACTTAGTCAGCAAGGCATTTGACTTGTTCGACAAGACAATACTTAGTTAACAAGGCATTTGAGTTCCTCAACAAGGCATTAGACTTTTTCAACAGCGCATTCGGCTTATTCCACATGCCATGAGACTTTTTTACCAAGGCCATCCACTTGGTTAACAAGACATTCGACTTGTTCAACAAGACATTACTTAGTCGACAAGGCATTTAAGTTGTTCAACAAGGCATTTGGCTTGTTCCAAAGGGGATTCAACTTGGTCAAGAAGGCACTCGACTTGGTCAACAAGGTATTTGACTTGGTCAATAAGGCATGACTCGTTCAACAAGGCATTCGACTTAGTAAAAAAGGCATTTAGCTTCACCAACAAGACATTCGACTTGAACAAGACATTCCACTTCGTGAACAAGCATTTAGCTTCTTCAACAAGGCATTCGATTGGTCACCAAGGCATTCTACTTGTTCAACAAGGCATTCGACTTGGTCGACAAGGCATTCGACTTGTTCAACAAGGCATTACTTGGTCCACAAGGCAATTGAGTTGTGCAACAAGGCATTCGCTTATTGAATAAGAGTTTGACTTGTTCAAACGCGCATTTGAGTTGGACAATAAGGCATTCCACTTGTTTAACAAGGCATTCGACTTGGTCAACAAGTCATTTGAGTTGTTCAACAAGGCATTCGACATGGTCAACAAGGCATTCGTCTTGTTAAAAAGGGCATTCGACTTGGTTAATAAGGTATTCGACTTGTACAACAACGCATTCGAGTTGTACAACAAGGTATTTGACTTGTTCAATAAGACATCAACTTGTTCAAAAGGGCATTCGACTTGGTCAACAAGACAATCAACTTGTTCAATAAGGCATTACTTGGTTTGCAAGGCAATTTAGTTATTGAACAAGGCATTCACTTATTGAACAACGTATTTGACTTATTCAAAAGGGCATTTGACTTGGTTAATAAGGCATTTGACTAGTTCAATAAATCATTTGACTTGGTCAACAAGGCATTCTACTTGTTCGAAAGGGCATGGTCAACAAGGCATTCGAGTTGTTCAAAAAGGCATTACTTGGTCAGCAAGGCAATTGAGTTGTTCAACAAGGCATTCGCTTATTGAACAAGAGTTCGACTTGTTCAAAAGTGCATTCGACTTGGTCAACATGGCAATCGACTTGGCCAACATATAATTCGTCTTGTTCGAAAGGGCATTTGACTTGGTCAACAAGGAATTCGACTTGGTCAACAACGCATTCATTTTGTTAAAACGAGCACTCAACTTGGTCAATAAGGTTTTTGAGTTATTCAACAAGGCATTCGACTTGTTTCAAAAAGCATTCGACTTGGTCAACAAGGTATTCGACTTGTTCAATAAGACATTACTTAGTCAAGAAGGCATTTGAGTTATTCAACAAGGCATTTAGCTTGTTCTAAAGTGCATTCGACTTGGACAACTAGGCACTCGACTTGGTCAACAAGGTATTTGACTTGGTCAATAAGGCCTGACTCCTTCGACAATGCATTCGACTTAGTAAAATAGGCAATTGAGTTGTTCAACAAGGCATTCACTTATTCACCAATGCATTCGACTTGTTCAAAAGGGGATTCAAGTTTGTCAACAAGGCATTCGACTTCGTCAACAAGGCAATCATCTTGTTCAAAAGGCCATTTTACTTGGTCAATAAGGCATTGGACTTGGTCAACAAGGAATTCGAGTTATTCAGCAAGACATTCGACATGGTCAACAAGGAATTCGACTTTTTCAACAAGACATTACTTAGTCAAAAAGGCATTCTAATTGTTCAACAACGCATTTTGCTTACTCCAAAGGGCGTTAGACTTGGTCAACAAGGTATTCGACTTGGTCTACAAGGCATTCGACTTGTTCAATAAGACATTACTTAGGAAACAAGACATTTGGCTTGTTCCAAAGGGCATTTGACTTGGTCAAGAAGCCACTCGACTAGGTCAACAAGGTATTTGACTTCGTCAATAAGGCCTGACTCGTTCAACAAAGCATTCGACTTACTAAAAAAGGAATACAAGCCATTCTACTTGTTCAACAAGTCATTCGAGTTTTTCAACAAGGCATTCCACTTCGTCAACAAGGCATTCAACTTCTGCATTAAGGCATTCGACTTGGTTAACAAGGCATTTGACCTGTTCAAAAGGACATTCGACTTGGTCAACAAGGCATTGGACTTGTACAAAAGGGAATTCGACTTGGTCAACAAGGCATTTGTCTTGTTCAACAAGACATTACTTAGTCTACAAGGCATTTGAGTTCTTTAACAAGGCATTTGGCTTGTTCCAAAGTGCATTCGACTTGGTCAACAAGGCATTCGACTTGTTCCAAAGAGCATTCGACTTGGTCAACAAGGCATTCGACTGGTTCAACAAGACATTACTTAGTCAACAAGGCATTTGGCTTGTTCCAAAGTGCATTCGACTTGGTCAACAAGACACTCGACTTGGTTACAAGGTATTTGACTTCGTCAACAAGGCATTTGACTTAGTAAAAAAGGCATTCGTCTTGTTAAAACCGATACTTTGTCACAAGGCATTCGTCTTGTTAAAACCGATATTTGGCTTGGTTAATAAGGCATTCGACTTCGTCCATAAGGCATTTAACTTCTACAATAATGCATTCGACTTGGTCAACAAGGCATTTGACTTGTTCAAAAGGGCATTCGGCCTTGTCAAGAAGGCATTCCATTTGGTCAACAAGGCATTCAACTTGTACAAAAGGGAATTCGACTTGGTCAACAAGGCATTAGTCTTGTATAGGATTAACTTCTTTAATGGCTTTTACTAACTCTTCCGAAATAAATGTCATAGAAGAATCCAAACGAAAAGCCACAACTAGGACTGAAATTCCCTTCGATTACACTGAATTGAATAATAGTTACAAGATACGGGAAATAAACCTGTCTACTGACTATAATTCATTATATCCTTTAGAAGATCTTCCTAAAGTTGAGGAAGAAAATTCTGATCATTCTAAAAATTCTACATTATGTTATATTCCCGCTATTATTAAGAAAATTATTGATTTAAACTCTTCCCTAGAAACAGAAAGAAAGAATTTTGAAGCAGAAAAAATGCGCTTTTATTGGAGATTTTTAATCTAAAAAAATCCTCGGTTTTAAAATCTTGTCCTGATTTAATTTTGACAGAAAAATCATTAATTAAGAACAAGACCAAATTTAAGAAAACGCATCCCATTACTTTACAAAATATTTCAAAAGAAGAAGAATTTTCTTTAAAAAGTGTAAAGGGAGGAAAAGAATCCTTAAATGCTTCAAATGAGATGAAGCATGCAAAGGAAAGAGTGTCTAGCATATAATTTAAGAAGAAAATTGATAGAAATGACTTATTTTAAAAACTTTCTTATCTATCAAAAACTAAGGACACTCGTAAGAAGACAGTCGTTTCTAATTTTCATGTTGTTGCTTCAACTTATGCCTTAAAGTCTATTAATTTTGAAAGCACAAATTTTGAAATCGGCTCCACTTCTAAAAACAAAAACCATCATTCTAAGATCAATGCAAGTCTTAAGTCTCGTATGAGACAAGATCCGGCTATTAAGCAAGCTTATAGCTCGATACGCTCTTGCCCACATCTAAGGTACCCAGTCCAAGTACACTAGACTAAACACCTTATGAGACTAGCTAGAGAAAAATATTTCTCATGCACTAAGACTGATAAGACATTTGTCCGAGCTGAAATTAATCTCCCATGTAAGGTTCACCCTCAATGGGTTCCGAAGACATCATCTAGGCCAACGCAAGCCAACAAGGCCAAGTTGCCTAAAGAGGTACCACTTAAACCAACCACTTCTAAGTTTGGTTGGGTACCTAAGAACATCAATGGTTTAGGAACAAAAAATGAACAAACTTTACCTACTAAATCTGCTAATCCGAGAGGACCCATTAATAAGTGGGTACCTAAGTCTCCCTAAAACTTTTCTATGCAATCCATCATGTGTGGTATCTAGATCTCGGTTGATATGAAATCAAGAACTGTAGAGCAACTATTAAGACCGATACAACGGAAAATTCAGATTCGACAACAATGATTCAGCTCCAATACTAGGCTTTGGAGGTATTTTCTGAAGAATATAAAAATGAAAGATGTCTCTTACGTCCAATCTTAAACACAACTCATCAGCATAGGATAACTCTGCACTAAAGGGTTTCAAGTGGTGTTTCTAGTTGATCAGTGCCAGATTTTAATTAGTCAGAATCAAGAACTTCTTAGAGGATCTCGAAGATCTAATCTATCCACCATCAATCTGACAACAGTACGACTTCGACAGCTGTTTGCCTCATCTCACAGACTACAATCAAGCGGAACAGCTTATGGCATCAACGTCTGTCTCATCTAAATCTCAAAGCTCTTCACAAGCTCTTTACCAAAAAGTTGGTCATTGGTCTACCAACTATTTCCCATCATCAAGAGCATCAATGTTCGGCTTGTCAAATGGGAAAAATGAAGCGAGCATTACACAAACTCAAGCAAGTAGCTTCCACATCTCGACCTTTGGAATTAATCCACATGGACCTTTGTGGACCAATGCGTACACAAAGTATCAACGGTCCTAAGTATGTGCTAGTAATTGTAGACGATTATTCTCGCTACACTTGGACAAGATTTATCTGAACTAAAGATGAGACCGGAGACTTGATAATAAACTTTGTGAATACAACTCAGAATCTCATGCAAAAGAAGATTCAAGTAATCAGGACTGACAATGGGACTGAATTCAAGAATCAGCATCTCAGCAATTACAATCAGTCTGTTGGAATCATTCAGCAATTTTCAGCCGCTAAAACGCCTCAACAAAATGGTGTCGTAAAACAGAAAACCGGACTTTAGTTGAAGCTGCAAGAACAATGCTAATACATTCTGGTCTCCCTCACTTTCTATGGGCTGAAGTAGTGAGTATATCGTGCTTTACACAAAATCGGACGATTATTCACAAACGCTTTGAAAAGACGTTGTACGAGATAATAAGTCAAAGGATTCTGAATATGTCTTTCTTCGAAGTCTTCGGGTTCAAATGCTTTGTGGCGAACGATCGAGAGCATCGAAGCAAGTTCGACCCTAAGGCATTTGAAGCCGTCTTTGATGGATATTCATCAACTTCCAAAGCATACCACGTCTATATCAAGTCTTCTCATCATTTTTATTAGAACGAGTCTCAAATGCCTGCTTCGTCTCATTCCATACCAAGCAGGCACCTTCCCCTTCTACGGTGGAAATTACAATTGAGATTCCCAACCCTCAAACTCCAACAAATGATCCAGATTCTCCAAATTCTGAATCTTCAACTAGTGCTGCAACTCATACTAATGCCGATGCGGAAATTCATTCCAATTCAACTTCAGAAAGGAATTTCCCTATTACAAATGATCAGCCTATCAATTCAGTATGTCTCGACCTACATATTAACGATGGATCTACTTCGGTTCTTCCTCATGAACGCAAGTGGACTCGAGCTCATCCTGTCGATATAATAATTGGTGATCCTTCAAGTGGAGTACGCACTAGGACGTCTACACAAAGCGGACTATTCACGTGCTTCTTAAGCCAAAACGAACCACTTAAGGTAGCCGAAGCCCTTAAAGACACGAATTGGATAATCGCAATGCAAGATGAACTCAACCAATTCGAGCGTCTATGAGTTTGTACTAGTTCCTCAACCGTTTGGCAAAACAACAATAGGAACTAATGGGTAAAAAAAAAGAAAAACAAAAACGGTGAAATTATCAGGAATAAAGAACGACTCGTAGCCAAGGGGTACAATCAACAAGAAGGCTTTGACTACGATGAGACGTATGCCCCGGTTGCTCGTATCGAAGTTATTCGATTATTTCTGGCATACGCGGCTCATAAAGACTTCAGAGTCTATCAAACGGACGTCAAAACCGCCTTTCTAACCGGCGTGTTAAAGAAGAAGTCTACGTCACTCAACCGACGGGTTCGTATACGAGAATCATCCTGATTATGTCCTCGATTGGAAAAATATCTCTACGGACTAAAACAAGCCCCTCGAGCTTGGTATGATGTTCTGAGCGAATTTCTAGTCAAGTCCAACTTTATAAGAGGAACAATCGATACGACACTATTCATCAAAAAGCAAGGCAAGGGATTGATGGTCGTTCAAGTTTACGTCGATGACATCATCTTCAGCTCGACAAATGAACGACTCTGTCAGAAATTTGTTGTCTGATGAAGACCAAGTTCGAGATGAGCTTAATGGGCGAACTCCAATTCTTTTTTGGATTACAAGTCAAGCAACTCAAAGATGGAATCTTCATCAGTCAAACCAAGTATATCCGAGATATTTTGAAGAGATTTAATCAAAAGAAGAGCACACCTATGAATACTCTCAGGTCAACAAACTGTAAATTGGATGCTGATCCTTCTGGCAAGGCAACCAACATCACAACCTATCGGAGTATCATTGGATCTCTTCTCTACTTAACGTCAAGCCGACCCGGCATCATGTTTGCCACTTGCCTCTGTGCCCATTTTCAAGCTGACCCGAAAGAGTCCCACATGCACGCGGTCACGCGAATTCTACGCTATCTCAAAGGAACTCCCAACTTAGGGTTATGGTACCCTAAAGACACTGATTTTAGATTAATTGGCTACACTGATCCTGATTATGCAGGTTGTCGAATGGACAGAAAAAACAGGTTTACCGGATCATTATTTCTAGGCGATAAAGTTGGTCTGCTGGTCCTCAAAGAAGCAGAATTGCGTGTCAACGTCGACGGCCGAGGCGGAGTACGTCGCGGCTGCCAGCTGTTGCTCACAAGTTCTATGGACGGGGACACAACTACGCGACTACGGGTTTGAATTTAATAACATTCTCAAATACAATGATTCTTAAGGTGCTATTTCCATTACTTGCAATCATGTTCATCACTCACCCAAGAAATACATAGATATTCGCTATCATTTTATAAAAGATCATGTAGAAAAAGGCACTATAGATATGTATTTTGTTAAAACGGAGCTTCAACTGCCGACTTATTCACTAAGGCATTGCATGAAGGACGATTCCAATTCCTTATTGCTAAGCTAGGCATGTTGAATCTCAATCTTACTTGAAATATGCTTCACATGCTCTATTATGTTTATGTATGATATTCTATGTGCTTCTTGATCTTCCCTGCTATATCTTGCGTAGTTCTATCTTTCAAAATTTTTTTATACACAAAAAAAATGATAAATAAAAATAAATAGTATATATATATATATAATAATTCATACATTCTTTTATTCACAGAGCGTCGTTTGTTTCACTAGACACAAAACCACATCATATATGTGACAATTTGAGGCTCAATAATTTTTTTTAGTGTGTCTCACTTCAAATGACTGTCCTTTGATTTGTACTTCGTAGCCTCATACTTACTTTAAGTTAATTCGTCATGAAAATGATAAGGGCAATTAGGATAATCCTCACTTGGCACAAATTATCAATCCTTTACTATTTCCTCTAGTAATCCCCTTTGAGCTTTCTCCAACATTCCTTTTCTTTTGAAACCCTATCAAGCCGGGGTTGCTCAGTAAAGAAAAAGAGGAAATAGTAAAGGATTGATAATTTGTGCCTTGGATCTCGCTGTGAAATTCTCCTAGATAATCTCGTATACTCCTAGAAGAGAAGCACCTCGAATTGAGCTTCTCCAACGATAATTTAGATTTTATATCGAGAAAATGAGAAGAGGAGCACGACCTTTGGTTTGAATTCCATAACTCTGAAACCTTTAAAAGGGACACGATCTCGGTCCGAGAACGAAAGAAGATTTCATCTCTCAAAGCCTCGTAAAGAAGAAGAGACTCATCTTGAGCAGCGAAAGAAAAAGTATCAGAAATGAATTTCAAAAGCAGCCCTGGAATTGAAGAAATTTTAAGCTCACTGAAAAGACATTAGAATTTTGCTTTGTTATATTGTTATCATTGTAATTAGGGGCGTAATTAGTAGTTTTGATAGTGCAGGACTAAATAGTAAATATACCATGTAAATAGGTATAAATACAATGTACGCTATCGAAATAAAAAAACGAAGTTCATTTCGGAAAATTCACAAGCATTGAATTCACATTCTAAGAGAGAGAAAAGCAATCGAAAAACACTCTCTCTCAAGATCTTCAAAGAAGATATTCGACCGAAGGTAATTTGTAAGATTTATCATTCGAATATCTAGAATTCATGCTTAGATTGATCGTTAGTTGATAAATGAGGACCCAATAATTGGTATCAGAGCAGATCGTGATCTCTTTTCGATTAAATTCGCGATTATAAGATCAAAAATTTTCCAGAGTTTTCGATCGAAAAACTCACGTGAAATAGATTTTGATCAATGTGCTTGATGTTTGCGAATTTTGTTGATGATCTTGCTGATTAAGTGATAGATTATATGTTAGGAATGATTTACGTACTGATTTCAATCACTTAGAACGTCATATTAATTCACGTGAAATAGATTTTGATCAATGTGGTTAATGTTTGGGAGTAAGTTTTGATTCTGAATTGATTTTCTTCATAATCAATATATTTTGCGGTAAAACGTGGTTAATCTTGTGTTTGTTCCAATTCAGAACTAAGAGCGAGTGATTATCTAGAATTTCAGCTCCTAACTTGAACTTTTTGGTTGAATCTGGATTTTCCACTGTTACATTGAACTTAAGGTTGTTCTTCGATCATTTTTCGATCGTAAAACTTGGCTCGAAAAATATTTTTCGAATAAGTTTGCAGCCGAGAAATTTTTCGATGACAAACACTGTTCTTGTGTGTTTTACTCAAATATAAGACTCGAAAAACATTATTTTCGATTTCATATATAAATATCTTTCGAGCGTAATAAAGCGTATTTTTTTTCGATGGGTACTGTTTTCGCTAAATAAATATCTAATTTTGACACGAAAAACTTGTAAAACAAGTTTTTCGATCACAAGATTTTCGATCATTTAAATTTTCAAGTCAAAATTTAGCAAAAACATGTTTCGATCGAATAATTCACACTCGAAAAACTTTTAGTCAAGAATTTGAGTCAACCTTCACGAAAATTTTTTCGATCACTTTTAATTTTTTGATTACAAATTTTTCGATAAAGGTTTTTGCGATCAACAATTATTCCACAAACTATTTTTCGACAGGATATTTACTCTGCAAAACTCTTATGTTTGAAATATTTTTTCGATTATAGGTTCGAATTTTTTTTTCTATCGAAAACTTTATTGCTCGAAAATTTTTTCGATTACTGTTCAAATACACAAATTTTACACTTTTTTCGATCTTACGATACTCAAATTTTTCGATCTTAAAATTTTACACTGTTCAAAACTTACGAAAAATATTTGTCTCCGAATTATCTTCTACGATACTCAAAATTTTCGATCTTAAAATCAAAATTCTTTAGCAAAATTTTGAAGTATCAATTATCATAACAAATATTTTCCGAAATGAAAACAATTTCTCTTTAACAACGAAAAATAGGTACAAAAGGAAAATTGCTTAAAATACGTAACAAACATTACTAACGAAGTTTGTCACTTGTGAAGCACTTTTACCATTTCGATTCCAAACTTTCACGAAGATCCTACCAATCAACTACAAATGGATGCTTACTCACTCGCAAACGACGTCCGCCCTCCAATTCTACGAAGAGGCGAATACACCGTATGGAGAAGCCGATTCATGAACTTCTTGGAAACAAAAGAGCAAGCTCCAATTTGATAGCTTCTCTTCAAGAAGGTTCTGCTCAATTTTGGCTCATCCAAGGAGGCGATGCCACAAATAATCCTCCCCTTCCCGCCTCTAGAAGACTCAAAATTCCTAGTGAATACACCGATGGGGAGCGATTAAGAGTAAAAGCAGATTTAGGAGCCAAAACTTTCCTAATGCAAGGAATTCCTAACGACATCTACATGCAAATAGATAGTCTATCTAGTACAAAATCTATGTGGGATGAACTCCACAAAATGATACAAAGAACCGAAGTCGGAGTCAAAGCCAAGAAAGCCAATATTCTCACGGCCTATGACTCATTCAAAGCAAAGTCAGAGGAAAACGTTTACGAACTCTATCAACGATATCTAACTCTTGTCAACGAGATGAGGAATATAGAAATTTTCAAGACCAACATGGAGGTCAACATCCGATTTCTCTCTTCTCTTCAACCGGAGTGGAAGAATATATTCATGCGAATCCGTCAAAATAAGGATTTGGACGAAATGGATATCCACGCCATCTTTGATAATCTCGCTCAACACGAATAAGATATAAGTGAGATACAAAAAAAACTTAAGGGCAAGCAGATCGAAGACTCTATAGCTCTAATCTCTGAAAGAAAAACAAGTCGATCTCGCAAGGATAAAAGCATCAAGTTGCCAAGTTCTTCAGAAGATGAAGATGATTCCGAATCGGACTCTGAGCCAGACATGAAGGAATTCAAGAAACAATTGGCTCTCATTACTAGGATGATGAGCAAAAAGTTTTATAAAAAGAAATCCTCCTCTTCGGCAAATAGACTTCGGACATCAAGCTCCAAGCACAAGGAAAGACCGGCCGAGTCATCAGAATCTAAAAACGCCAAAGAACCACAAAAGTGCTATAATTGTGGTAAGATAGGGCACTTCGCCAGAGAATGCAAACTTCCCAAGAAAAGGACGTCAACTACTACTCCAAAAAATTTCAACTAACTAAACAAAAATTGGATGGAGTAGCGTTGATGGCGAAACAAGAGCATTGGCTCGAAGATACCACAGATTCTGAAGACGAAAAATCTTGCTCTAATGGCGTACCTTGACGACGCCTCAAACGATAATTCATCAAGGAGGGCAGATGATGAAGAAAAAGCATCCACATCATTAGAAGAGGTAACGATGCCTAAGTCTACATTATTAAACATGTTAGAATCTTTACAAATTAAGTATTCTAACATGAAGAATGAGCGGAAAAGCAAAAAGGAATTAGAAGAAAGACTTAGTGAAAACAATTTTCAAAAGCAATTAGATAGAACTATTCACTTAGATATTCTCTTATCTAATGCTAAAGAAACCATAACTAGTCTTGAATCTTGGATAGTTACCTTCGAGATAAAAATAAATGACCTTAGTAAGACTCTTAGCAATTGTCAGAGTGATTTAAAAATTTCTAGAAATAATTTTAAGGAAATCTCTGATGAAAAGAACCTTTACTCTAGGATTAAAACTTTAGACGATCTTCTAACGAAAAGGGGGCAAACGGATCAGACAATATTTCTAAATCAACCTCTTGATATAGAACTTTATAATCCTAAAGAAGGCTTAGGTTTTAACAATCCCTGTAACTTGAAAAAGGTCAATGTCAAACAATTATATGATATCAAGTGTATTGGATTAGGATTAACTTCTCTAATGGCCTTTACTAACTCTTCTGAAATAAATGCCCAAGAAGAATCTAAACGAAAAGTCACTAATAGGACTAATATCCCCTTTGACTACATCGAATTGAATAATAGTTACAAGACATGGGAAATTAATCTGTCTAGTGACCATAATTCAATATATCCTTTAGACGATTTTCCTAAAGTTCCGGAAGAAAATATTGATCATTTTCAAAATTTTACTTTCTGTTATATTCCTGCTATTATTAAGAAAATAGTTGATTGAAATGCTTCTTTAGAGATAGAACAAAAGAATTTCAAAGCAGAAAAGAATGAGCTTTTATTGGAGATTTCTAATCTCAAACTTCTTCGATTTTAAAATGTTGTCCTGATTTTACTTTGAAAGAAAAAACATTAAATAAGGACAAGATCAAATATAAGAAAACACCTCCTATTATTTTACAAAATATTTTAAAAGAAGATAAATCTTTTTTAAAAAGTGTAAAGGGATGTAAAGAGTCCTTAAATGCTTCAAAAAGGAAAAAGATTTTTTCTAACTCTTTTTCTACTCCATCCACAGGTAGAGTAGAAAAAGAGGTGAAGCATGCTAAGGAAAGAGTGCCTAGGATAGAATTTCAGTAGAAAAATAATAGAAATGATTTATTTTCAAAATTTTCTTCTGTATCAAATACTATGGACACTCGTAAGAAGATAGTCATTTCTAATTTTAATATTGTTGCTTCCATATATGAGTTAAAGCCTATTAATTTTGAAAGCACAAGTTTGAAATCGGCTCTACTTCTAAAAACTTAAACCATCATTCTAAGACAAATGCAAATCTAGTTTCTATGAGCTGAAGCAGTGAGTACCGCGTGCTTTAGGCAAAATCGGACGATTATTCACAAACGTTTTGAAAAGACGCCGTATGAGATAATTAATCAAAGGATTCCGAATATCTCATTCTTTAAAGTATTCAGGTGCAAATGTTTTGTGGCCAACGATCGAGAGCATCAAAGCAAGTTCGACCCTAAAGCATTTGAAGCCGTCTTCGTTGGATATCCATCCACTTCTAAACCATACCGCGTCTATATCAAGTCTTCACGTACTATCTTGGAAAACTACAACGTCACTTTTCAAGAAGTGACCGATTTGGCTTCTGAACAAAACAATTCAGAACCCGATCTTATAGGTGTGTTGGCGCAAAGTCAACAACTTTCGACAACTTCTACCTCAAAGTCAAGAGAAGCAATTCCCGCTGACCTAGAAGATTTGGACTTTCTATTTGAACATTTTTATCGGAACGAGTCTCAAATGTCAGCTTCGTCTCATTTTATACCAAGCAGTGCTCCTTCTCCCTCAATGGAAGAAATTCAAATTGAGACTTCTTAATCCTCAAACTCCGACAAAGGTTACAGGTTCTCCTAATTCTGAATCTTTAACTAGTTGCAGCTCCTACAAATGCAGATGAGGAAATTTCTTCCAATTCAACATTAGAATTGAATTTCCCAACTACAAATGATCAGCCCATCAATTCAGGATGTCTCGATCTTCAAACCAACGAAGGATCTACTTCGGTTATTCCTCATGAACGCAAATGGACTCGAGCTCATCCTATTGAACAAATAATTGGTGATCCTTCAAGTGGAGTACGCACTAAGACGTCTACACAAAGCGGCTTATTCACATACTTCTTAAGCCAAAACGAACCAATTAAGGTAGCTGAAGCCCTTAAAGACCCGGATTGGGTAATCGCGATGCAAGATGAAGTCAACCAATTCAAGCGTCTACGAGTTTGGACATTAGTTCCTCGACCGCAAGACAAAACAATAATTGGAACTAAATGGGTTTTCAAGAATAAGAAGAACGAGAACGGTGAAGTAATGAGGAGTAAAGCACGACTCGTAGCCAAGGGGTACAATCAACAAGAAGGAATTGACTACAATGAGATGTATGCTCCGGTTGCACGTATCGAAGCAATTCGACTATTTCTAGCATACGCGGCTCAGAAAGACTTCAAAGTCTATCAAATGGATGTTAAAACAACCTTTCTCAATGGTGTGTAATAAGAAGAAGTCTACGTCGCTCAACCCGACAGGTTCGTGCACGAGAATCATCCCGATCCTGTCTATTGATTGGACAAAGCTCTCTATGGACTAAAACAAGCCCCTCGTGCTTGGTATGATTTCCTAAGCGAATTTTTAGTCAAGTCCAACTTTATATGAGGCACCATCGATGCGACACACTTCATCAAAAGACAAGGCAAAGACCTGATGATCGTTCAAGTTTACGTTGATGACATCATCTTCGGCTCGACGAATGAAAGTCTCTGTCATAAATTTGGTGAACTCATGAAGACCAAATTCGAGATGAGCTTAATGGGAGAATTCCAATTCTTTCTTGGCCTACAACTAAAGCAACTCAACGATGGAATCTTCATCAGTCAAACCAAATTTATCCGAGATATTCTGAAGAGATTTAATCAAGACAAGAGCACACCGATGAATACTCCCATATCAACAAACTTCCAATTGGATGCTGATCCGTCTGGCAAGGCTGTCAACATCACAACCTATCGAAGCATTATCAGATCTCTTCTTTACTTGACGTCCAGCCGACCCGACATCATGTTCGCCACTTATCTCTATGCTCGTTATCAAGCTGACCCAAAGGAGTCCCACATGCATGCAGTGAAGCAAAATCTATGCTATCTCAAAGGAACTCACAACTTAGGGCTATGGTATCCTAAAGATACTGATTTTAGATTAATTGGCTATACTGACGCTGATTATGCAGGTTGTCGAATGGACAGAAAAAGCCACGTCTAGCGGAGCACAATTTTTAGGCGAAAAGTTGGTCTGTTGGTCCTCAAAGAAGCAAAATTGCGTGTCAACCTCGACGGCCGAGGCGGAGTACGTCGCGGCTGCCAACTATTGCTCGCAAGTTCTATGGATGCGGACACAACTACGCGATTGCGGGTTTGAATTTAATAACGTTCTCATTTATAGTGATTCTCAAAGTGCTATTGCCATAACTTGCAATCCTTTTCACCATTCACGCACGAAACACATAGATATTCGCTATCATTTTATAGAAGATCATGCAGAAAAAGGCACTATAGATATGTATTTTGTAAAAGCGGAGCTTCAACTTGTCGACTTATTCACTAAGGCATTGGATGAAAAACGATTTCAATTCCTTATTGATAAGTTAGGATGTTGAATCTCAATCTTACTTGAAAAGTGTTTTACATGCACTATTATGCTTCTATGTGATATTCTATGTGCTTCTTGATATTCTTCGATTATCTTGCGTGACTCTATCCCTCAATTTTTTTACAAAGAAAAATAAAAAATAAAATAGTATATAAATATAATATTAATAATAAAATTAATAAAAAATGGGGGATGGCGATAATTTTGTCTATTTTGAAAAACTCACAAAAATATTTCTTTGATATATGATTAAGTACTTTGTCTAAAAATTCATGTGACTTTCTCTTATTCAAAGAGCCTAGTTTGTTTCACTAAAAAAAAAAAGAATAGAAAAACACATCACATATGTGAGAATTTGAGCCTCAATTTTTTATTTTTTAGTGTGTCACACTTCAAATGACTATCTTTTGGTTTGTACTTCATAGCTTCATTCTTGCTTTTGTGTTAGTTTGTCAAGAAAATGATAAGGCCAACTTAGGAAATTCCTCACTATGCCCAAATTATAAATCCTTTACTTTTACCTCTAGATGTCCACTTTGAGCCTTCTCCGACATTCTTTTTCTTACGAAACCCGATCTAGCCTTCAACATTATTTCCAAAGTTCGGTATTTCCAAAGAGATACAAGTCTCAACCATTATAGAAGAGAAACACGGATCTCGCTATGAACTTCTCCTAGATAATCTCGTACACTCCTAGAAGAGAAACACCTCGAAGTGAACTTCTCCAACGATAATCTAGATCTTATAAATAGAGAAAACAAGAAGAGAAGCACGGCCTTGGGTTCGAATTCCATAACTGTGGAACCTTCGAAAGGAACACGGTCTCGACCCAAAAAGAAGTTATAATCTCCCAAATTTTTGTAAAGAAGACGAGACTCATCTTGAGCAAGCACAGAAGAAAAGAAAAGCTAAAGGATCAGTAATGAATTACAAAAAGGGCCCCTGGAATTGCAGAATTTGTTTAAGCTCACTAAACCAAAAATTACCCTACCCTTTTAGTCAGGGCCTAAAAATAATCCCTTTAAAGTCTCTTTGATTCAAAATGATGAACTTTCACTTGGTAAGTTGATTAAATATGCTACGATAACAAACAAATTGATATAATTTTGTCGTGATGATATGAGTGATATATCTACTAAATATTTCCATGATAAAAATAAATTGAGTGCTATGAGCGAAACATACGAGAGTTGTCAAAATGATTCATACTAAGATCTTAGAATATTAGTTTAGTTACATGATTTCACGACCAATTATTATTTTATATGTCATGAGAAATTTTTGCGTGATAATGTTAAAAATGTCCAATCTGACCCCAAAATAAAAATTTTTATAATAAAAATATTTTTTATTATTGAAAATATTGTTCCCACATTTTAAATGCATTAATACATGCATTGGTTCAGAATTGATAAAATGCGAAATTTGTGTTTCCTCGAAAAACGCAAAATTTTTATGAATCTATGCTGAATTTCTTAAATGTGTTACTTGTACTTAAATAATAAATTTTCATATGCCAAATTGTACTTAAATGACGAAAAGTTCAAACGTGCATTTGTTGAGGGGGTTTTACATGAGAATTTGTTCTTATCTCTTATATGATTTACTTGTAAAATATGACTTCTAATATTTTTTCTAAGCATCACAGAAAATTTCGTGCACATCCAAGGGAGTCAAATGTTGAATCTCATCAACATTGGGAGATAATTACATTTCTTTCAGGAATACAGGGAGCATTATGCAATTTACTTTTGGGTTAATTCACAAAAGATTAAGTTTTAGTTTAATCAGACCTGAATTTTAACGAAAGCCCAACGTATTTTTACCTTACCCGATCGAAAACTCCCTGACACGCAACTTCTCTCCATTGAAAAACTTTTCGACTTCCAAACACTCTTCGAACTCCCTTCAGCGATTTCATCAAAATTTCACTTATCTCAGTGATTTTCTTCCTTAACTCGCCGATTTCGAAGGTAGAAACACGTTTGGAATCACTTTCCGATAAAAAACACACGATTCGCAAACAGTTTCTAAAAAACATTTAAAGAAATTTCATTTTCATACTTTTTCGACTAAAAACGATTTTAAACTCTCAAATCAACGTGTTTAAACTCGATTGTGTGGTTAAAATCATGATATTTTGATTTGCAGCTGTTTTCTGAACGTTTCGAATCCAGATTAACTCATGATTTACACAGAAATCGAAATTTACGTGTTACGCATTTACTGTTTGATTTGAAATTTTTTCGATCGAAAAAGTTCTTATCGCAAACAGTATCGTCGAAAAACTTTTGTTTTCGTTATGTTTTATTCAATCGCAAAACTCAGCGTCGAAAACCTTTTGTTTTCGATATATTTTAATTCGATCGTAAAACTTCGCGGCGAAAACTTAATTCTTCGATTAAATTTTATTCCGCAAAAATAAGCGGCGAAATGGTCTATCTCCAGCAGCTCTGGGGCATCATTGTCATACTCAAAGGACATCCCTTGTGGCAAGCTCTCACCATGACTGCCTCAGTGCAAATGGTCTATCTCCAGCAGTTCTGGGAATGCATGAAGATCTATGTCGTAGGTGATTGCGTGTCTTACACAACAAAGATAAACCAGACACACGTCATCCTCAACAAAAGTCTACCAGCAATGGTGCTTGATCTACCGCATCACGAAGTTTACGACCCACTTCCGACAGATGGGGTGATCATAGAAGACATGCTTCGGATGGGATATAAGTCACCGCTGACCAAATTGGCAAACTTCCAGAACTGCGGGATCCCACATCCATGGAGGATATTATTCGGAATCATCAACAAATGTCTCTCCCCAAAGCACTCTGGATTCGACAAGGCGAACGGGAACATTCTCATAATCTTCCACGGAGTCGTCTTCTCCAAGAATTACGACGTGGCCCAATTAATCTGGAACGATCTAGCAGACCAAATAAGTCAAAGAAAACAAAGTCGAAGGCAAAATTTCTGCCTTACGTGTGGTGGTTCCCGGTGCTGATCTCCCACCTGATGGAAGTACATCAGGAGATCCCTCGTCTGCCACCCGCCGGAGGATACATACCGTCGAGGCTGCGGTTCTTCCACAACCCGAAGGCGTCTGATCTGGCGCTCCAACCGATGCTGATACCGTTGGAGCTGCTACCCCTAGCTGATCTCACCGACGTGGCCTACCAAGACTATTGCCAAAACAACTTGATCATTGAGGCAATGGTACGTCGATCCAGCTTCGATGCCTTCCCGACGCGAATCTCGGGTTGAGACTCACGAGCCTGAAGCTGCGGCTCAGGATTTAAAAACACCGGCCATTGAGCCGAAGGTGTCACTCGTCAACCCACACCTCAAGCCGAATCTCCTGAAGGCACTGAATCGGATGAGGAGTGCAGATTACAACGAAGGGGCTCCCGCAGACAAGAGATCTCTGCCCCATCTACATCTACCTTTACACCAACGGCTTCGATGTTATCTCCTCCACCGCCATCGGTTCAGACGACCACACAGGTTCCCATTGACCCTGTTCCAACATCCATAGGTATCATCTCAAGGATTGTATGGAAGCCCCGTTGGACCCCCGACATCTTCGGAGCCAACAACGGGCCAACCCACCGAAGTGGTGACTTCTGGGTTGTTAACGAAAGTCATATCATAGGTGGCACGTCAGGGATATTCGCTGACGTTGTGATAGTGGAGCGCCTTTCTAGCCCTGGTCCCACTCCGGCGGCACCCATGATCGTGATGGAGCAAAGACTGCAAGAAACCCTTTCCACAACCATCAACTCCCTCGAAGACCGGCTGATGGAACGGATGCTACACGTCATCGAGATTTCCCGACGGGATACCGGGAAAGCACCAGTCCAGAGGCAGCTCCCTCCAAAACCCACTCCTAACCCATCTCCTCACCACCACTAACCACTACCATACACACTCCCATCCAACCTACCTTAACCACCCCAACTCAATCCCCTTCCCTCATCAACCCATACACCATACCAATAACCCAGCTTCACGCCATCCTCATATCTCGCCTACTAGCCCTTGAGACAAAGACCCCATGTTAGAAGAGTCTCTACCGTCGGCTAGTAGATGAACCCGAGCCGCCTGCTCAAACGCGTTGCCGAGAAGAAAGCCCCGCACGAAGCAAAGACATGACGAACTCGTATTTTTGTTAATACAAAGCTATATATACAATGTACATTACAAAAATCAATACACAAGTTTTCAGAAAAATTTAAAAAGCAAAGAATTCACATTATAGATAGAGAATTACAATCGAGAACTTCCTCACTCTAAACATTCTCTCTCTCCCGATCTTATCCCGAGAAATTCGACCGAAGGTAACTTTCGTGAATTATTATTCGAATATCTAGAATCCATACATAGATAGATCGTTAATTGATTGATAAGGACCTAACATTCCACTTGTTCAAAAGGCATTACTTGGTTAGCAAGGCAATTAACTTGTTCAACAAGGTATTCACTTATTCAACAAGGCATTCAACTTGTTCTAAAGGGCATTCTAGTTGGTCAACAAGGCATTCGACTTGGTCAACAAGACATTCGTCTTGTTCAAAAGGGCATTTGACTTGGTCAATAAGGCATTCGACTTGTTCAACAAGGCATTCGACTAGGTTAACAAGGCATTCGTCTTGTTAAAACAAGCATTCGACTTAGTCAATAAGGCATTCGATATGTTCCAGACCGCATTAGAGTTGGTCAACAAGGCATTCGGCTTGTTCAACAACGCATTCGACTTGGTCAACAAGGCATTCGACTTATTCAACAAGGCACTGAACTTTGTCAACAAGGCATTCGACCTGTTCAACAAGACATTATTTCGTCAACAAGGCATTTGAGTCTTTGACAAGGCATTAGACTTGTTCAATAACGCATTCGACCTCTTCTAAAGGGCATTCGACTTGGACATCAAGACATTCGACTTGTTCAACAATACATTATGTAGTCAATAAGGCATTTGAGTTGTTCAACAAGACATTTGGCTTGTTCCAAAGGGCATTCAACTTGGTCAACAAGGCACTCGACTTGGTCAACAAGGTATTTGACTTCGTCCATAAGGTTTGATTGGTTCAACAAGCCATTCGACTTAGTAAAAAAGGCATACAAGCCATTTTACTTGTTGAACAAGGCATTTGAGTTGTTCAACAAGGTATTCCACTTCCTTAATAAGACATATAACGTCTTTAAAAAGGAATTCCACTTGGTTAACAAAGCATTCAACTTGTTCAAAAGGGCATTCGAGTTAGTCAATAAGGCATTCGACTTGTTCAACAAGGAATTACTTGGTCAGTAAGATAATTTAGTTGTTCCAAGGAATTCGCTTACTTAACAAGAGTTCAACTTCTTCAAAAGGGCATTCGACTTGGTCAACAAGACATTCGTGTTGTTCAAAAGCGCATTTGACTTGGTCATGAAGGCATTCGACTTGTTTTACAAGGCATTTGAGTTATTCAATAAGGCATTCGACTTGTTCAACAAGCCATTCGACTTGCTCAAAAGGGCATTCAACTTGGTTAACAAGGCATTCGACTTGGTCAACATGGCATTATTGGGTTAGCAAGGCAATTGAGTTGTTCAACAAGGCATTTACTTATTCAACAAGGCATTTGACTTGTTTAAAAGGGCATTACTTGGTCAGCAAGGCAATTGAGTTGTTCAACAAGGAATTTGCTTATTGAATAGAGTTCGACTTGTTGAAAAGGGTATTCGACTTGGTCAACATGACATTACTGGGTTAGCAAGGCAATTGAGTTGTTCAACAAGGCATTCACTTATTCAACAAGGCATTTGACTTGTTCAAAAGGGCATTCGACTTGGTCAACAAGACATTCGTGTTGTTCAAAAGCGCATTTGACTTGGTCATGAAGGCATTCGACTTATTTTACAAGGCATTTGAGTTATTCAATAAGGCATTCGACTTGTTCAACAAGCCATTCGACTTGTTCAAAAGGGCATTCAACTTGGTCAACAAGGCATTCGACTTGTTCAACATGGCATTATTGGGTTAGCAAGACAATTGAGTTGTTCAACAAGGCATTCACCGATTCAACAGGGCATTCGACTTGTTCATCAAGGCATTACTTGGTCAGAAAGGTCAATTGAGTTGTTCAACAAGGAAATCGCTTATTGAACAGGAGTTCGACTTGTTGAAAAGGGCATTAGGTGAAGAAGACATTCGTCTTCTTAAAAAGCGCATTTGACCATGTCAATAAGGCATTCGACTTGTTCAACAAGGCATTCGACTTATTCAATAAGGCATTCAACTTATTCAACAAGGCATTCAACTTATTCAACAAGGCATTCAACTTGGTCAACAAGGCATTCGACTTGTTCAACAAAACATTCGACTTGGTCACCAAGGCATTCGACTTGTTCAACAAGGAATTACCTTGTTAGCATGGCAATTGAGCTGTTCAATAAGGCATTCACTTATTCAACGAGGCATTCAACTTGTTCATCAAGGCAATACTTGGCCAGCAAGGCAATTGAGTTGTTCAACATGGCATTACTGGGTTAGCAAGGCAATTGAGTTGTTCAACAAGGCATTCACTTATTCAACAAGGCATTTGACTTGTTCAAAAGGGCATTCGACTTGGTCAACAAGACATTCGTGTTGTTCAAAAGCTCATCTGACTTGGTCATGAAGGCATTCGACTTATTTTACAAGGCATTTGAGTTATTCAATAAGGCATTTGACTTGTTCAACAAGCCATTCGACTTGTTCAAAAGGGCATTCAACTTGGTCAAGAAGGCATTCGACTTGTTCAACATGGCATTATTGGGTTAGCAAGGCAATTGAGTTGTTCAACAAGGCATTCACTGATTCAACAAGGCATTCGACTTGTTCATCAAGGCATTACTTGGTCAGAAAGGCAATTGAGTTGTTCAACAAGGAATTCGCTTATTGAACAGGAGTTCGACTTGTTGAAACGGGCATTAGGTGAAGAAGACATTCGTCTTGTTAAAAAGCGCATTTGACCATGTCAATAAGGCATTCGACTTGTTCAACAAGGCATTCGACTTGTTCAATAAGGCATTCCACTTATTCAACAAGGCATTCAACTTGGTCAACAAGGCATTCGACTTGTTCAACAAACCATTCGACTTGGTCAACAAGGCATTCGACTTGTTCAACAAGGAATTACCTTGTTAGCATGGCAATTGAGCTGTTCAATAAGGCATTCACTTATTCAACAAGGCATTCGACTTGTTCATCAAGGCAATACTTGTCCAGCAAGGCAATTGCGTTGTTCAACATGACATTACTGGGTTAGCAAGGCAATTGAGTTGTTCAACAAGGCATTCACTTATTCAACAAGGCATTTGACTTGTTCAAAAGGGCATTCGATGTGGTCAATAACACATTCGTGTTGTTCAAAAGCGCATTTGACTTGGTCATGAAGGCATTCGACTTGTTTTCCAAGGCATTTGAGTTATTCAATAAGGCATTCGACTTGTTCAACAAGTCATTCGACTTGTTCAAAAGGGCATTCAACTTGGTCAACAAGGCATTCGACTTGTTCAACATGACATTATTGGGTTAGCAAGGCAATTAAGTTATTCAACAAGGCACTCACTTATTCAACAAGGCATTTGACTTGTTCAAAAGGGCATTACTTGGTCAGCAAGGCAATTGAGTTGTTCAACAAGGAATTTGCTTATTGAATAGAGTTCGACTAGTTGAAAAGGGTATTCGACTTGGTCAACATGGCATTACTGGGTTAGCAAGCAAATTGAGTTGTTCAACAAGGCATTCACTTATTCAACAAGGCATTTGACTTGTTCAAAAGGGCATTCGACTTGGTCAACAAGACATTCGTGTTGTTCAAAAGCTCATTTGACTTGGTCATGAAGGCATTCGACTTATTTTACAAGGCATTTGAGTTATTCAATAAGGCATTTGACTTGTTCAACAACCCATTCGACTTGTTCAAAAGGGCATTCAACTTGGTCAAGAAGGCATTCGACTTGTTCAACATGGCATTATTGGGTTAGCAAGGCACTTGAGTTGTTCAACAAGGCATTCACTGATTCAACAAGGCATTCAACTTGTTCATCAAGGCATTACATGGTCAGAAAGGCAATTCAGTTGTTCAACAAGGAATTCGCTTATTGAACAAGAGTTCGACTTGTTGAAAAGGGCATTAGGTGAAGAAGACATTCGTCTTGTTAAAAAGCGCATTTGACCATGTCAATAAGGCATTCGACTTGTTCAACAAGGCATTCGACTTGTTCAATAAGGCATTCCACTTATTCAACAAGTCATTCCACTTGGTCAACAAGGCATTCGACTTGTTCAATAAAACATTCGACTTGGTCAACAAGGCATTCGACTTGTTCAACAAGGAATTACCTTGTTAGCATGGCAATTGAGCTGTTCAATAAGGCATTCACTTATTCAACAAGGCATTCGACTTGTTCATCAAGGCAATACTTGGTCAGCAAGGCAATTGAATTGTTCAACAAATAATTCGCTTATTGAACAAGAGTTCGACTTGTTGAAAGGGGCATTCGACTTGGTCAACAATGCATTCGTCTTGTTCAAAAGCGCATTTGACTTGGTCAATAAGGCATTCGAATTAGTCAACAAGGCATTCGACTTGTTCAAAAGAACAATCGACTTGTTCAACAAGCCATTCGACTTGTTCAAAAGGGCATTGGACTTGGTCAATCAGGCATTCGACTTGGTCAATCAGGCATTCCACTTGGTAAACAAGGCATTACTTGGTTAGCAAGGCAATTGAGTTGTTTAAGAAGGCATTCACTTATTCAACAAGGCATTCGACTTGTTCAAAAGAGTATTCGAGTTGTCAACAAGGTATTCGACTTGGTAAACAAGGCATTGGACTTTGTAAACAAGGCATTCGTCTTGTTCAAAATGGCATTGACTTGGTCAATAAGGCATTCGACTTGTTCAACAAAGCATTCGATTTGGTCAACAAGGCTTTCGTCTTGTTAAAACGGGGATTCGACTTGGTCAATAAGGCATTCGATATATTCAACAACGCATTCGACTTGGTCAACAAGGCATTCGGCTTTTTTAACAACGCCTTCGACTTGGTCAACAAGGCATTCGACTTGTTCAAAAAGGCATTCGACTTGGTCAACAAGGCATTCGACTTGTTTCACAAGACATTAGTTAGTCAACAAGGCATCTGAGTTCTTCAACAATGCATAAGACTTGTTCAACAATGAATTCAACCTCTTCCAAAGGGTATTCGACTTGGTCAACAAGCCATTACTTAGTCTACAAGGCATTTGAGTTGTTCAACAAGGCATCTGGCTTGTTCCAAAGGGCATTTGACTTGGTCAACAAGGCACTCGACATGGTCAACAAGGTATTTGGCTTGGTCAATAAGGGATGACTGGTTCAACAAAGCATTCGACTTAGTAAAAAAGGCATACACGCCATTTTACTTGTTCAACAAGCCATTCCACTTCGCCAACAAGACATTCGACTTCTTCAACAAGGCATTCGACTTGGTTAACAACACATTCGACTTGTTCAATAAGGCATTACTTGGTCAGCAAGGCAATTGAGTTGTTCAACAAGGAATTCTCTTATTGAACAAGAGTTCGACTTGTTCAAAAGGGCATTCGACCTGGTCCACAAGGCATTCGACTTGGTCAACAAGACATTCGTCTTGTTTAAAAGGGCATTTGCTTGGTCAATAAGGCATTCAAATTGTTCAACAAGGCATTCGACTTGTTCAATAAGGCATTCGACTTTGTCAACAAGGCATCTGAGTCGTTCAACAAGGCATTCGACTTGGCCAACAAGGCATTCATCTTGCTAAAAAGGGCATTCGACTTGGTTAATAAGTCATTTGACTTGTTCATCAAGGCATTCAACTTTGTCAACAAGGTAGTCGACTTGTTTAACAAGACATTCGACTTGGTGAATCAGTCTTCGACTTGATCAAAAACGCATTCGACTTGTTCACCAAGCCATTCGACTTGTTCAAAAGGGCATTCGACATGGTCAACAAGGCATTCGACTTGTTCAAAAGTGCATTCGATTTTGTCAACAATGCATTCGACTGATTCAACAAGGCATTCGACTTGGTCCACAAGGCATTCGACTTGGTCAACAAGGCATGCGACTTGTTCAACCAGACATTACTTAGTCAACAAGGCATTTGAGTTCTTCAACAAGGTATTTGACTTCTTCAACAATGCATTTGGCCTCTTCCAAAGGGCATTCGACTTGGTCAACAAGGCATTCGAGTTGTTCAAAAAGACATTACTTAGTCAACAAGGCATTTCAGTTGTTCAATAAGGCATTTGGCTTGTTCCAAAGGGCATTCGACTAGGTCAACAAGGTATTTCACTTGGTCAATAAGGCTTGACTCGTTGAACGAGGCATTCGACTTAGTTCAAAAGGCATACAAGCCATTCTACTTATCAACATGGCATTCGAGTTGTTTAACAAGACATTCTACTTCGTAAACTAGTCATTCATCTTCTTCAACAATGCATTCGACATGGTTAACAAGGCATTCGACTTGTTCAAAAGAGCATTTGACTTGGTCAACAAGGCATCGACTTGTTCAACAAGGCATTCCTTGGTCAGCAACGCAATTGAGTTGTTCAACAAGGCATTCGCTTATTGACCAAGAGTTCAACTTGTTAAAAAGACCATTCGATTTGGTTAACAAGGCAGTCATTCGACTTGGTCAACAAGGCATTCGACTTGTTCAAAAGGGCATTCGAGTTGATCA
Source organism: Linderniella brevidens (assembly GCA_004919715.1). Lineage (NCBI taxonomy): Eukaryota > Viridiplantae > Streptophyta > Magnoliopsida > Lamiales > Linderniaceae > Linderniella > Linderniella brevidens. The sequence continues at coordinate 250,840 of SWDC01000149.1, forward strand.
ACAACGCATTCGACTTAGTCAATAATGAACTCTACTTGGTCAACAAGACATTAGTCTTGTTCAAAAGGGGATTTGACTTGGACAATAAGGCATTCAACTTGTTCAACAAGGCATTCGACTTTCTCAACATGACATTTGAGTCGCTCAGCATGTCATCAACTTGGTCACCAAGACATTCGTCTTGCTGAAATGGGCATTTGACTTGGTTAAAAAGGCATTCGACTTGTTCAACAAGGCATTCGACTTGTTCAACAATGCATTCGACTTGTTCAACTAGACATTCGACTTGTTTAAAAGGGCATTCTACTTGGTCAACAAGGCATTCGACTTGTTTAGCAAAGCATTACCTGGTTAGCAAGGCAATTGAGTTGTTCAACAAGGCATTCATTTATTCATCAAGACATTTGACTTGTTCAAAAGGGCATTCGCGTTGGTCAACAAGGCATTCGACTTGCAACGCATTTTTCTTGTTAAAACGACATTCGACTTGGTCAATAAGGCATTCGATATGTTCCACAACGGATTCGAGTTGGTCAACAAGACATTCGACTTGTTCAAAAGGGCATTTGACTTGGTCAATAAGATATTCGACTTATTCAGCAAAGCATTCGACTTGGTCAACAAGGCATTCGACTTTTTCAACAAGACACTACTTAGTCAACAAATCATTTGTGTTCTTCAACAAGGCATTATTCGACTTGTTCAATAGCGCATTTGACCTCTTCCAAAGGGCATTCGACTTGGTCAACAAGGCATTTGACATTGTAAATCAGGCCTGACTGGTTGAACGAGGCATTCTACTTAGTAAAAAAGGTACACAAGCCATTTTACTTGTTCAACGAGGCATTTGACTTGTTCAACAAGGCATTCCACTTCGTTAACAAGGTATACGACTTCTTTAAAAAGGGATTCGAGTTGGTTAACAATGCATTCGACTTGTTCAAAAGTGTATTCGAGTTGGTAAACAAGGGATTCGACTTGTTCAACACGGCATTCGACGTTTAATAAGGCATTTGACTTGGTCAACTAGGCATTTGAGTCGTTCAACAAGGCATTCGAATAGGTCAACAAGACATTCATCTTGCTAAAAAAGGCATTCGACTTGGTTAATAAGTCATTAGACTTGTTCATCAAGGCATTTGACTCGGTCAACAAGGCAGTCGACTTGTTTAACAAGACATTCGACTTGTTCAAAAGGGCATTCGACTTGGTGAAGAAGGCATTCGACTTGTTCAACAAGGCATTCGACTTGGCAACAAGGCATTCGAATTGTTCAACAAGATATTCCACTAGTTCAACAAGTTATTCGACTTGTTCAAAAGGGCATTCGACTTGGTGAACAAGGCATTCGACTTGTTCAACAAGACATTTGACTTGTTCAAAAGGGAATTCGAGTTGGTCAACAAGGCATTCGACTTGCAACGGATTTTTCTTGTTAAAACGGGCGACATGGTTAATAAGGCATTCGATCTGTTCCACAACGCATTCGAGTTGGTCAACAAGGCATTCGACTTGTTCAAAAGGGCATTGGACTTGGTCAACAAGGTATTTGACTTATTCAACAAAGCACTCGACTTGGTCAACAAGACATTTGACTTTTTCAACAAGACATTACTTAGTCAACAAATCATTTGAGATTTTCGACAAGGCATTATTAGACTTGTTCAATAACGCATTTGAGCTCTTCCAAAGGGCATTCCACTTGGTCAACAAGACATTGAACTTGGTAAATAAGGCCTGACTGGTTGAACAAGGCATTCGACTTAGTAAAAAAGGCACACAAGCCATATTACTTGTTCAACAAGGCATTTGAGTTGTTCAACAAGACATTCCACTTCGTCAACAAGGTATTCAACTTCTTCAAAAAAGGATTCGACTTGGTTTACAAGGCATTCGACTTGTTCAAAAGGACATTCGAGTTGGTCAACAAAGGATTCGACTTATTCACAAGGCATTACTTGGTCAGCAAGGCAATTGAGTTGTTCAACAAGGAATTCGCTTATTGAACAAGAGTTCGACTTGTTGAAAGGGCATTCGACTTGGTCAACAAGGCATTCATCTTGTTCAAAAGGGCATTCGACTTGGTCAACTAGGCATTTGAGTCGTTTAACAAGGCATTCGAATTGGTCAACAAGGCATTCATCTTGCTAAAAAAGGCATTCGACTTGGTTAATAAGTCACTAGACTTATTCATCAAGACATTCGATTTGGTCAACAAGGCAGTCGACTTGTTTAACAAGACATTCGACTTGTTCAAAAGGGCATTCGACTTGGTGAATAAGGCATTCGACTTGTTCAACAAGGCATTCGACTTGGCAAACAAGGCATTCGAATTGTTCAACAATATATTCGACTAGTTTAACAAGTTATTCGACTTGTTCAAAAGGGCATTCGACTTGGTCAACAAGGTATTCGACTTGTTCAACAAGGTATTTGACTTATTCAAAAGGGCATTCGAGTTGGTCAACAAGGCATTCGACTTGCAACACATTTTTCTTGTTAAAACGGGCATTCATCTTGGTCAATAAGGCACGATATGTTCCACAACGCATCGAGTTGGTCAATAAGACATTCGACTTGTTCAAAAGGGCATTTGACTTGGTCAACAAGGTATTTAACTTATTCCACAAAGCACTCGACTTGTCAACAAGGCATTTGAGTTTTTCAACAAGACATTACTTAGTCAACAAATCATTTGAGTTCTTCAACAAGGCATTATTAGACTTGTTCAATAACGCATTTGACCTCTTCCAAAGGGCATTCCACTTGTTCAACAAGACATTTGACTTGTTCAAACGGGAATTCGAGTTGGTCAACAAGTCATTCGACTTGCAACGGCTTTTTCTTGTTAAAACGGGCATTCGACTTGGTCAATAAGGCATTCGATATGTTCCACAACGCATTCGAGTTGGTCAACAAGGCATTCGACTTGTTCAAAAGGGCATTGGACTTGGTCAACAAGGTATTTGACTTATTCAACAAAGCACTCGACTTGGTCAACAAAGCATTTGACTTTTTCAACAAGACATTACTTAGTCAACAAATCATTTGAGATCTTCAACAAGGCATTATTAGACTTGTTCAATAACGCATTTGAGCTCTTCCAAAGGGCATTCCACTTGGTCAACAAGGCATTTGACTTGGTAAATAAGGCCTGACTGGTTGAACAAGGCATTCGACTTAGTAAAAAAGGCACACAAGCCATATTACTTGTTCAACAAGGCATTTGAGTTGTTCAACAAGACATTCCACTTCGTCAACAAGGTATTCAACTTCTTCAAAAAGGGATTCGACTTGGTTTACAAGGCATTCGACTTGTTCAAAAGGACATTCGAGTTGGTCAACAAGGGATTCGACTTATTCACAAGGCATTACTTGGTCAGCAAGGCAATTGAGTTGTTCAACAAGGAATTTGCTTACTGAACAAGAGTTCGACTTGTTGAAAGGGCATTTGACTTGGTCAACAAGGCATTCATCTTGTTCAAAAGGGCATTTGACTTGGTCAACAAGGCATTCGACTTGGTCAACTATGCATTTGAGCCATTCAACAAGGAATTCGAATTGGTCAACAAGGCATTCATCTAACTAAAAAAGGCATTCGACTTGGTTAATAAGTCATCAGACTTATTCATCAAGGCATTCGATTTGGTCAACAAGGCAGTCGACTTGTTTAACGAGACATTCGACTGGTTCAAAAGGACATTCGACTTGGTGAATAAGGCATTCGACTTGTTCAACAAGGCATTCGACTTGGTCACAAGGCATTCGAATTGTTCAACAAGATATTCGACTAGTCTAACACGTTATTCGACTTGTTCAAAAGGGCATTCGACTTGGTCAACAAGGTATTCGACTTGTTCAACAAGGTATTTGACTTATTCAAAAGGGCATTCGAGTTGGTCAACAAGGCATTCGACTTGCAACGCATTTTTCTTGTTAAAACGGGCATCGACTTGGTCAATAAGGCATTTGATATGTTCCACAACGCATTCGAGTTGGTCAATAAGACATTCGACTTGTTCAAAAGGGCATTTGACTTGGTCAACAAGGTATTTGACTTATTCCACAAAGCACTCGACTTGTCAACAAAGCATTTGACTTTTTCAACAAGACATTACTTAGTCAACAAATCATTTGAGTTCTTCAACAAGGCATTATTAGACTTGTTCAATAACGCATTTGTTCTCTTCCAAAGGGCATTCCACTTGGTCAACAAGGCATTTGACTTGGTAAATAAGGCCTGACTGGTTGAACAAGGCATTCGACTTAGTAAGAAAGGCACACAAGCCATTTTACTTGTTAAACAAGGCATTTGAGTTGACCAACAAGGCATTCCACTTCCTCAACAAGGTATTCAACTTCTTCAAAAAGGGATTCGACTTGGTTTACAAGGTATTCGACTTGTTCAAAAGGACATTCGAGTTGGTCAACAAGGGATTCGACTTGTTCAACAATGCATTACTTAGTCAGCAAAGCAATTGAGTTGTTCAACAAGGAATTGGCTTATTGAACAAGAATTTGACTTGTTGAAAAGGGCATTCTACTTGGTAAACAAGGCATTCGAGGTCAACAAGGCATTCATCTTGTTCAAAAGGGCATTTGACTTGGTTAATAAGGCATTCGACATGTTCAACAAGGCATTCGACTTGTTTAATAAGGCATTCGACTTGGACAACAAGGCATTTGAGTCGTTCAACAAGGCATTCGAATTGGTCAACAAGGCATTCATCTTGCTAAAAAAGGCATTCGACTTGGTTAATAAGTCATTAGACTTATTCATCAAGGCATTCGACTTGGTCACCAAGGCAGTCGACTTGTTTAACAAGACATTCGACTTGTTCAAAAGGGCATTCGACTTGGTGAATAAGGCATTCGACTTGGTCAACAAGACATTCGAATTGTTCAACAAGACATTCGACTAAATCAACAAGTTATTCGACATGTTCCAAAGGGCATTCGGCTTGTTCAACAAGCCATTCGACTTGTTCAATTGGGTATTCCACATGGTCAACAAGGCATTCGACTTGTTTAAAATGGCATGTTATTTGGTCAACAAGGCATTCGACTTTCTCAACAATCTATTTAAGTCGTTCAACAAGTCATTCGACTTGGTCAACAAGACATTCGTCTTGCTATTTTAGTCATTCAACAAGGCATTTGACATGGTCAACAAGACATTCATCTTGCTAAAAAAGGCATTCGACTTGGCTAATAAGGCATTCAACTTATTCAAAAGGGCATCCACTTGGTGAACAAGCCATTCGACTTGTTCAACTAGGCATTACTTGGTTAGCAAGGCAATTGAGTTTTTCAGCAAGGTATTCAAAAGGATAGTCGAGTTGCCAACAAGTCATTCGACATGGTAACAAGACATTCGTCTTGTTCAAAAGCGTATTTGACTTGGTCAAGAAGGCATTCGACTTGGTCAACAAGGCATTTTGCTTGATCAACAAGGCATTCGACTTGTTCAAAAGGGCCTCGACTAGGCCAACAAAGCATTCGACTTGTTCCACAAGGCATTCGACTTGGTCAAAAAGTCATTCGACTAGTTTAACAAGACATTACTTAGTCACCAAGACATTTGAGTTCTTCAACAAGGCATTAGAGTTGTTCAACAAAAGATTCGACTTGTTCTAAAGGGCATTCAACTTGGCCAAGAACGCATTCGACTTGTTCTACAAGACATTACTTAGTCAACAAGGTATTTGAGTTGTTCAACAAGGCATTTGGCTTGTTCCAAAGGGCATTCGACCTTGTCAAGAAGGCACTCGACTTGGTCAACAGGGTATTTGACTTGGTCAATACGGCCTGACTCGTTCAACAATGCATTCGAAATAGTAAAAGAGGCATATAATCTATTCAAGTTAATCAAAAGGGCATTCGACTTAGTCCACAAGGCATTAGACTTGTTCAACAAGGCATTACTTGGTCAGAAAGGCAATTGAGTTGTTCAACAAGGCATTCGCTTATTGAACAACAGTTCGACTTGTTCAAAAGTGCATTCGACTTGGTCAACAAGGCATTCGACTTGTTCAACAAGACATTCGTCTTGTTCAAAAGGGCATTTGGCTTGGTCAACACGGCATTCATCTTGCTAAAAAAGGCATTCGACTTGGTTAATAAGTCATTAGTCTTGTTCATCAAGGCATTCGACTTGGTCAACAAGGCAGTCGACTTGTTGAACAAGACATTCGACTTGGTCAACAAGACATTCGAATTGTTCAACAAGACATTCGACTTGCTATTTTAGTCATTCAACAAAGCATTTGACTTGGTCAACAAGGCATTCATCTTGCTAGAAAAGGCATTCGACTTGGCTAATAAGGCATTCCACTTATTCAAAAGGGCATCCACTTGGTGAACAAGGCATGCGACTTGTTCAACTAGGCATTACTTAGTTAGCAAGGCAATTGAGTTTTTCAACAAGGCATTCAAAAGGGTAGTCGAGTTGCCAACAAGTCATTCGACATGGTAACAAGACATTCGTCTTGTTCAAAACCGTATTTGACTTGGTCAAGAAGGCATTCGACTTGTTCAACATGGCATTTGACATGGTCAACAAGGCATTCGACTTGGTCAACGAGGCGTTCGTCATTTTAAAACCGGAATTCGACTAGGTCAACAAGGCATTCGGCTTGATCAACAAGGCATTCGACTTGTTCAAAAGGGCATCGACTTGGTCAACAAGGCATTCGACTTGTTCAACAAGGCATTCGACTTGGTCAAAAAGTCATTCAACTAGTTTAACAAGACATTACTTAGACAGGGCATTAGAGTTGTTAAACAAAGCATTCGACTTGTTCCAAAGGGCATTCAACTTGGCCAAGAACGCATTCGACTTGTTCTACAAGACATTACTTAGTCAACAAGGTATTTGAGTTGTTCAACAAGGCATTTGGCTTGTTCCAAAGGGCATTCGACCTTGTCAAGAAGGCACTCGACTTGGTCAACAGGGTATTTGACTTGGTCAATAAGGCCTGACTCGTTCAACAATGCATTCGAAATAGTAAAAGAGGCATACAATCTATTCAAGTTAATCAAAAGGGCATTCGACTTAGTCCACAAGGCGTTAGACTTGGTCAACAAGGCATTACTTGGTCAGCAAGGCAATTGAGTTGTTCACCAAGGCATTCGCTTATTGAACAACAGTTCGACTTGTTCAAAAGTGCATTCGACTTGGTCAACAAGGCATTCGACTTGTTCAACAAGATATTCGTCTTGTTCAAAAGGGCATTTGGCTTGGTCAATAAGGCTTTCGACTTGTTCAACAAGGCATTCGACTTGTTCAACAAGGCATTCGACTTGTTCAATAAGGCATCCGGCTTGGTCAACCAGGCATTTGAGTCGTTCAACAAGACACTCATCTTGCTAAAAAGGGCATTCGTCTTTGTTAATAAGTCATTCGACTTGTTCATCAAGGCATTCGACTTGTTTAACAAGACATTAGATTAGTTCAAAAGGGCATTCGACTTGGTTAACAAAGCATTCGACTTGGTCAACATGACATTCGATTTGTTCAACAAGACCTTCGACTTGTTCAAAAGGGCATTCGACTTGGTCAACAAGGCATTCAACTTGGTCAGCGAGGCATTACTTGGTTAGCAAGGAAATTGCGTTGTTCAACAAGGCATTCACTTACTCAACAAGGCATTTCAGTTGTTCAAAAGGACATTCGAGTTATCAACAAGACATTCGACTTGGTCACGACATTCGACCTGGTCAAAAAATCATTGGACTTGTTTAACAAGACATTACTTAGTCAACAAGGCATTTGAGTTCTTCAACAAGGTATTTGAGTTGTTCAACAAGGCATTTGGCTTGTTCCAAAGGGCATTCGACCTTGTCAACCAAGTACTCGACTTCGTCAACAAGTTATTTGACTTAGTAATAAAGGTCTGACTCGTTCAACAATGCATTTGACTTAGTAAAAGAGACATACAATCCATTCTATTTGTTCAACAAGGCATTCAAGTTGTTCAAAAGGGCATTTGACTTGGTCCAGAAGGCATTAGACTTGTTCAACAAGGCATTACTTGGTCATCAAGGCAATTGAGTTGTTCAACAAGGCATCCGCATAGTGAACAAGAGTTTGACTTGTTCTGAAGGGCATTCGACTTGATCAACAAGACATTTGAGTCGTTCAACATGGCATTCCACTTGGTCAACAAGGCATGCGTCTTGTTCAAAAGGGCATTCGACTTGGTTAATAAGGAATTCGACTTGTTCAACAAGGCATTCGACATGGTCAACAAGGCATTTGACTTGGTCAACAAAGCAATCGTCTTGTTAAAATGGGCATTCGAATTGGTCAATATGGCATTCGACTGGTTCAACAAGGCATTCGACTTGGTCAACAACGCATTTGAGTTATTAAACAAGGCATTTGACTTGTTCAGCAAGGCATTCGACTTGGTCAACAAGGCATTCGACTTGTATAAAAGGGCATTCGACTTGGTCAACAAGGCATTCGACTTGTGCAAAAGGGCATTCGAATTGATCAATAATTCATTCGACCATTTCAACAAAAAGTTACTTAGTCAACAACGCATTTGAGTTGTTCAACAATGCATTAGACTTCCAAGACATTCGGCTTCTTCCAAAGGGCATCCGACTTGGTCAACAAGGCAGTCAACTTGGTCAATAAGGCCTGACATGTTCAACAAGGCATTCGACTTAGTGAAAAAGGCATACAAGCCATTTTAGTTGTTCAATAAGTATTCTACTTCGTCCAAAAGGCATTCGACATCGTCAACAAGGCATTCGACTTGTTCAACAAGATATTACTTGGTCAGCAAGGCAATTGAGTTGTTCAACAAGGAATTCGCTTATTAAATAAGGCATTCACCTTGTTCAACAAGACATTCAACTTGTTCAACATGGCATTTAACTTGGTCAACAAGGCATTTTAGTCATTCAAAAAGGCATTTGACTTGGTCAACAAGGCATTCATCTTGCTAGAAAAGGCATTCGACTTGGCTAATAAGGCATTCCACTTATTCAAAAGGGCATCCACTTGGTGAACAAGACATTTAACTTGTTCAACTAGGCATTACTTGGTGAGCAAGGCAATTGAGGTTTTCAACAAGGCATTCGAAAGGGTAGTCGAGTTGCCAACAAGTCATTCGACTTGGTAACAAGACATTCGTCTTGTTCAAAAGCGTATTGGACTTGGTCAAGAAGGCATTCGACTTGTTCAACACGGCATTTGAGTTGGTCAACAAGGCATTCGGCTTGATCAAAAAGGCATTCGACTTGTTCAAAAGGGCATCGACTTGGTCAACAAGGCATTCGACTTGTTCAACAAGGCATTCGACTTGGTCAAAAAGTCATTGGACTAGTTTAACAAGACATTACTTAGTCAGCAAGACATTTGAGTTCTTCAACAAGGCATTAGAGTTGTTCAACAAAGGATTCGACTTGTTCCAAAGGGCATTCAACTTGGCCAAGAACGGATTCGACTTGTTCTACAAGACATTACTTAGTCAACAAGGTATTTAAGTTGTTCAACAAGGCATTTGGCTTGTTCCAAAGGGCATTCGACCTTGTCCACAAGGCACTCGACTTGGTCAACAAGGTATTTGACTTGGTCAATAAAGCACGACTCGTTCAACAATGCATTCGACATAGTAAAAGACGCATACAATCTATTCAAGTTAATCAAAAGGGCATTCGACTTAGTCCACAAGGCATTAGACTTGTTCAACAAGGCATTACTTGGTCAGCAAGGTAATTGAGTTGTTCAACAAGGCATTCGCTTATTGAACAAGAGTTCGACTTGTTCAAAAGTGCATTCAACTTGTTCAACAAGCCATTCGTCTTGTTCAAAAGGGCATTTGGCTTGGTCAACAAGGCTTTCGACTTGTTCAACAAGGCATTCGACTTGTTCAATAAGGCATTCGACTTGGTCAACAAGGCAATCGACTTGTTCAACAAGAAATTACTTGGTCAGCAAGGCAATTGAGTTGTTCAACAAATAATTCGCATACTAAATAAGGCATTCAACTTGTTCAACAAGACATTCGACTTGTTCAACATGGCATTCAAAATGGTCAACAAGGCATTTTAGTCATTCAATAAGCCATTTGACTTGGTCACCAAGGCATTGATCTTGCTAGAAAGGGCATTCGACTTGGCTAATAAGGCGTTCGACTTATTCAAAAGGGCATCGACTTGGTGAACAAGACATTCGACTTGTTCAACTAGGCATTACTTGGTTAGCAAGGCAATTTAGTTTTTCAACAAGGCATTCACTTATTCAAGAAGGCATTCGACTTGTTCAAAAGGCTAGTTGACTTGCCAACAAGGCACTCGACTTGGTATACAAAACATTCGTCTTGTTCAAAAGCGTATTTGACTTGGTCAAGAAGGCATTTGACTTGTTTAACACGGCATTTGAGTTGGTCAAAAAGGCATTCGACTTGGTCAACAAGGCGTTCATCTTTTTAAAACCGGCATTCGACTTGGTCAACAAGGCATTCGACTTGGTCAACAAAGTATTTGACTTGGTCAACAAAGTATTTGACTTGGTCAATAAGGCCTGACTCGTTCAACAATGCATTCGACATAGTAAAAGAGACATACAATCCATCCTATTTGTTCAACAAGGCATTCAAGTTAATCCAAAAGGGCATTCGACTTGGTCCACAAGGCATTAGACTTGTTGAACATGGCATTACTTGGTCATCAAGGCAATTGAGTTGTTCCACAAGGCATTCGCTTCTCGAACAAGAGTTCGACTTGTTCAAAAGGGCATTCGACTTGATCAACAAGACATTTGAGTCGTTCAATAAGGCATTCGACTTGGTCAACAAGGCATTCGTCTTGTTAAAGGGCATTCAACTTGGTTAATAAGGAATTCGATTTGTTCAACAAGGCATTCGACATGGTCAACAAGGCATTTGACTCGGTCAACAAAGCATTCGTCTTGTTAAAGTGGGCATTCGACTTGGTCAATAAGGCATTCGACTTGGTGAACAAGACATTTGAGTTGTTAAACAAGGCATTTTACTTGTTTAACAAGGCATTGAACTTGGTTAACAAGGCATTCGACTTGAACAAAAGGGCATTCGACTTGGTCAACAAGGCATTCGACTTGTGCACCAGGGCATTCGAATTGATCAACAAAACATTCGACCAGATCAACAAAAAGTTACTTAGTCAACAAGGCATTTGAGTTGTTCAACAAGGCATTAGACTTGTTCAACAAAACATTCGGCTTGTTCCAAAGGGCATCCGACCTTGTCAACAAGGCACTCAACTTGGTCAATAAAGCCTGAAATATTCAACAAGGCATTCGACTTAGTAAAAAAGGCATATAAGCCATTTTATTTGTTCAATAAGGCATTATACTTCTTCAACAAGGCATTCGACTTGGTCAACAAGGCATTCGACTTGGTCAACAAGGCATTCGACTTGGTCAATAAGGCATTCCACTTGTTCAACATGGCATTCAACTTGGTCAACAAGTCATTTTAGTCATTGAACATTGCATTTGACTTGGTCAACAAGGCATTCATCTTGCTAAAAGGGCATTCGACTTGGTCAACAAGGCATTTGAGTCGTTCAACAAGTCATTCGACTTGGTCAACAAGGCACTCATCTTGCTAAAAGGGGCATTCGACTTGGTTAATAAGTCATTCGACTTGTTCATCAAGGCATTCGACTTGGTCAACAAGGCAATCGACTTGTTCAACAAGACATTACTTGGCCAGCAAGGCAATTGAGTTGTTCAACAAAGAATTCGCATATTAAATAAGGCTTTCAACTTGTTCACCAAGACATTCGACTTGTTCAACATGGCATTCAAATTGGTCAACAAGGCATTTTAGTCATTCAATAAGGCATTTGACTTGGTCACCAAGGCATTCATCTTGCTAGAAAGGGCATTCGACTCGGCTAATAAGGCATTCCACTTATTCAAAAGGGCATCGACTTGGTGAACAAGACATGCAACTTGTTCAAAAGGGTAGTCGACTTGCCAACATGGCACTCGACTTGGTATACAAGACATTCGTCTTGTTCAAAAGCGTAATTGACTTGGTCAAGAAGGCATTTGACATGTTTAACACGGTATTTGAGTTGGTCAACAAGGCATTCGACTTGGTCAACAAGGCGTTCATCTTTTTAAAACAGGCATTCGACATGGTCAACAAGGCATTCGGCTTGATCAACAAGGCATTCGACTTGTTCAAAAGGGCATCGACTTGGTCCACAAGGGATTTGACTTGTTCAACAAGGCATTCGACTTGGTCAAAAAGTCATTCGACTAGTTTAACAAGACATTACTTAGTCAGCAAGACATTTGAGTTATTCAACAAGGCATTAGAGTTGTTCAACACAGCATTCGAGTTGTTCCAAAGGGCATTCAACTTGGTTAAGAATGCATTCGACTTGTTCTACAAGACATTACTTAGTGAACAAGGTATTTGAGTTGTTCAACAAGGCATTTGACTTGTCCCAAAGGACGTTTGACCTCGTCCACAAGGCACTCGACTTGGTCAACAAAGTATTTGACTTGGTCAATAAGGCCTGCCTCGTTCAACAATGCATTCGACTTAGTAAAAGAGGCATACAATCCATCCTATTTGTTCAACAAGGCATTCAAGGTAATCCAAAAGGGCATTCGACTTGGTCCACAAGGCATTAGACTTGTTGAACATGGCAATACTTGGTCATCAAGGCAATTGAGTTGTTCAACTAGACATTCGCTTATCGAACAAGAGTTCGACTTGTTCAAAAGGGCATTCGACTTGATCAACAAGACATTTGAGTCGTTCAATAAGGCATTCGACTTGGTCAACAAGGCATTCGTCTTGTTAAAAAGGGCATTCAACTTGGTTAATAAGGAATTCGATTTGTTCAACAAGGGATTCGACATGGTCAACAAGGCATTTGACTCGGTCAACAAAGCATTCGTCTTGTTAAAGTGGGCATTCGACTTGGTCAATAAGACATTCGACTTGGTGAACAAGGCATTTGAGTTGTTAAACAAGGCATTTTACTTGTTTAACAAGGCATTGAACTTGGTTAACAAGGCATTCGACTTGAACAAAAGGGCATTCGACGTGGTCAACAAGGCATTCGACTTGTGCACCAGGGCATTCGCATTGATCAACAAAACATTCGACCAGATCAACAAAAAGTTACTTAGTCAACAAGGCATTTGAGTTGTTCAACAAGGCACTAGACTTGTTCAACAAAACATTCGGCTTGTTCCAAAGGGCATCTGACTTGGTCAACAAGGCACTCAACTTGGTCAATAAAGCCTGAAATGTTCAACAAGACATTCGACTTAGTAAAAAAGGCATACAGGCCATTTTACTTGTTCAATAAGGCATTATACTTCTTCAACAAGGCATTCGACTTGGTCAACAAGGCATTCGACTTGGTCAACAAGGCATTCGACTTGGTCAACAAGGCATTCCACTTGTTCAACATGGCATTCAACTTGGTCAACTAGTCATTTTAGTCATTGAACATTGCATTTGACTTGGTCAACAAGGCATTCATCTTGCTAAAAGGGCATTCGACTTGATCAACAAGGCATTTGAGTCGTTCAACAAGTCATTCGACTTGGTCAACAAGGCACTCATCTTGCTAAAAAGGGCATTCGACTTGGTTAATAAGTCATTCGACTTGTTCATCAAGGCATTCGACTTGGTCAACAAGGCAATCGACTTGTTCAACAAGACATTACTTGGCCAGCAAGGCAATTGAGTTGTTCAACAAAGAATTCGCATATTAAATAAGGCTTTCAACTTGTTCACCAAGACATTCGACTTGTTCAACATGGCATTCAAATTGGTCAACAAGGCATTTTAGTCATTCAATAAGGCATTTGACTTGGTCACCAAGGCATTCATCTTGCTGGAAAGGGCATTCGACTTGGCTAATAAGGCATTCCACTTATTCAAAAGGGCATCGACTTGGTGAACAAGACATGCGACTTGTTCAACAGGGTAGTCGACTTGCTAACAAGGCACTCGACTTGGTATACAAGACATTCGTCTTGTTAAAAAGCGTAATTGACTTGGTCAAGAAGGCATTTGACTTGTTTAACACGGCATTTGAGTTGGTAAACAAGGCATTCGACTTGGTCAACAAGGCGTTCATCTTTTTAAAACAGGCTTTCGACATGGTCAGCAAGGCATTCGGCTTGATCAACAAGGCATTCGACTTGTTCAAAAGGGCATCGACTTGGTCCACAAGGGATTTGACTTGTTCAACAAGGCATTCGACTTGGTCAAAAAGTCATTCGACTAATTTAACAAGACATTACATAGTCAGCAAGACATTTGAGTTATTCAAGTTCTACAAGACATTACTTAGTCAACAAGGTATTTGAGTTGTTCAACAAGGCATTGGACTTGTCCCAAAGGACGTTCGACCTCGTCCACAAGGCACTCGACTTGGTCAACAAAGTATTTGACTTGGTCAATAAGGCTTGACTCGTTCAACAATGCATTCGACTTAGTAAAAGAGGCATACAATCCATTCTATTTGTTCAACAAGGCATTCAAGATATTCCAAAAGGGCATTCGACTTGGTCCACAAGGCATTAGACTTGTTGAACATGGCAATACTTGGGCATCAAGGCAATTGAGTTGTTCAACAAGACATTCGCTTATCGAACAAGAGTTCGACTTGTTCAAAAGGGCATTCGACTTGATCAACAAGACATTTGAGTCGTTCAATAAGGCATTCGACTTGGTCAACAAGGCATTCGTCTTGTTAAAAAGGGCATTCAACTTGGTTAATAAGGAATTCGCTTTGTTCAACAAGGCATTCGACATGGTCAACAAGGCATTTGACTCGGTCAACAAAGCATTCGTCTTGTTAAAGTGGTCATTCGACTTGGTCAATAAGGCATTCGACTTGGTGAACAAGGCATTTGAGTTGTTAAAGAAGGCAGTTTACTTGTTTAACAAGGCATTGAACTTGGTTAACAAGGCATTCGACTTGAACAAAAGGGCATTCGACTTGGTCAACAAGGCATTCAACTTCGTCAACAAGGCATTCGACCAGATCAACAAAAAGTTACTTAGTCAACAAGGCATTTGAGTTGTTCAACAAGGCATTAGACTTGTTCAACAAAACATTCGGCTTGTTCCAAAGGGCATCCGACTTGGTCAACAAGGCACTCAACTTGGTCAATAAAGCCTGAAATGTTCAACAAGGCATTCGACTTAGTAAAAAAGGCATACAAGCCATTTTACTTGTTCAATAAGGCATTATACTTCTTCAACAAGGCATTCGACTTGGTCAACAAGGCATTCGACTTGGTCAACAAGGCATTCCACTTGTTCTACATGGCATTCAACTTGGTCAACAAGTCATTTTAGTCATTGAACATTGCATTTTACTTGTTCAACAAGGCATTCATCTTGCTAAAAGGGCATTCGACTTGGTCAACAAGGCATTTGAGTCGTTCAACAAGTCATTCGACTTGGTCAACAAGGCACTCATCTTGCTAAAAAGGGCATGCGACTTGGTTAATAAGTCATTCGACTTGTTCATCAAGGCATTCGACTTGGTCAACAAGGCAATCGACTTGTTCAACAAGACATTACTTGGCCAGCAAGGCAATTGAGTTGCTCAACAAAGAATTCGCATATTAAATAAGGCATTCAACTTGTTCAACAAGACATTCAACTTGTTCAACATGGCATTCAAATTGGTCAACAAGGCATTTTAGTCATTCAATAAGGCATTTGACTTGGTCACCAAGGAATTCATCTTGCTAGAAAGGGCATTCGACTTGGCTAATAAGGCATTCCACTTATTCAAAAGGGCATCGACTTGGTGAACAAGACATGCGACTTGTCCAAAAGGGTAGTCGACTTGCCAACAAGGCACTCGACTTGGTATACAAGACATTAGTCTTGTTCAAAAGCGTAATTGACTTGGTCAAGAAGGCATTTGACTTGTTTAACACGGCATTTGAGTTGGTCAACAAGACATTCGACTTGGTCAACAAGGCGTTCATCTTTTTAAAACAGGCATTCGACATGGTCAACAAGGCATTCGGCTTGATCAACAAGGCATTCGACTTGTTCAAAAGGGCATCGACTTGGTCCACAAGGGATTTGACTTGTTCAACAAGGCATTCGACTTGGTCAACAAGGCATTCGTCTTGTTAAAAAGGGCATTCAACTTGGTTAATAAGGAATTCGATTTGTTCAACAAGACATTCGATATGGTCAACAAGGCATTTGACTCGGTCAACAAAGCATTCGTCTTGTTAAAGTGGGCATTCGACTTGGTCAATAAGGCATTCGACTTGGTGAACAAGGCATTTGAGTTGTTAAACAAGGCATTTTACTTGTTTAACAAGGCATTGAACTTGGTTAACAAGGCATTCCACTTGAACAAAAGGGCATTCGACGTGGTCAACAAGGCATTCGACTTGTGCAGCAGGGCATTCGCATTGATCAACAAAACATTCGACCAGATCAACAAAAAGTTACTTAGTCAACAAGGCATTTGAGTTGTTCAACAAGGCATTAGACTTGTTCAACAAAACTTTCGGCTTGTTCCAAAGGGCATCCGACCTTGTCAACAAGGCACTCAACTTGGTCAATAAAGCCTCAAATGTTCAACAAGGCATTCGGCTTAGTAAAAAAGGCATACAAGCCATTTTACTTGTTCAATAAGGCATTATACTTCTTCAACAAGGCATTCGACTTGGTCAACAAGGCATTCGACTTGGTCAACAAGGCATTCCACTTGTTCAACATGGCATTCAACTTGGTCAACAAGTCATTTTAGTCATTGAACATTGCATTTGACTTGGTCAACAAGGCATTCATCTTGCTAAGAGGGCATTCGACTTGGTCAACAAGGCACTCATCTTGCTAAAAAGGGCATTCGACTTGGTTAATAAGTCATTCGACTTGTTCATCAAGGCATTCGACTTGGTCAACAAGGCAATCGACTTGTTCAACAAGACATTACTTGGCCAGCAAGGCAATTGAGTTGCTCAACAAAGAATTCGCATATTAAATAAGACATTCAACTTGTTCAACAAGACATTCAACTTGTTCAACATGGCATTCAAATTGGTCAACACGGCATTTTAGTCATTCAATAAGGCATTTGACTTGGTCACCAAGGAATTCATCTTGCTAGAAAGGGCATTCGACTTGGCTAATAAGGCATTCCACTTATTCAAAAGGGCATCGACTTGGTGAACAAGACATGCGACTTGTCCAAAAGGGTAGTCGACTTGCCAACAAGGCACTCGACTTGGTATACAAGACATTAGTCTTGTTCAAAAGCGTAATTGACTTGGTCAAGAAGGCATTTGACTTGTTTAACACGGCATTTGAGTTGGTCAACAAGACATTCGACTTGGTCAACAAGGCGTTCATCTTTTTAAAACAGGCATTCGACATGGTCAACAAGGCATTCGGCTTGATCAACAAGGCATTCGACTTGTTCAAAAGGGCATCGACTTGGTCCACAAGGGATTTGACTTGTTCAACAAGGCATTCGACTTGGTCAACAAGGCATTCGTCTTGTTAAAAAGGGCATTCAACTTGGTTAATAAGGAATTCGATTTGTTCAACAAGACATTCGATATGGTCAACAAGGCATTTGACTCGGTCAACAAATCATTCGTCTTGTTAAAGTGGGCATTCGACTTGGTCAATAAGGCATTCGACTTGGTGAACAAGGCATTTGAGTTGTTAAACAAGGCATTTTACTTGTTTAACAAGGCATTGAACTTGGTTAACAAGGCATTCCACTTGAACAAAAGGGCATTCAATGTGGTCAACAAGGCATTCGACTTGTGCAGCAGGGCATTCGCATTGATCAACAAAACATTCGACCAGATCAACAAAAAGTTACTTAGTCAACAAGGCATTTGAGTTGTTCAACAAGGCATTAGACTTGTTCAACAAAACTTTCGGCTTGTTCCAAAGGGCATCCGACCTTGTCAACAAGGCACTCAACTTGGTCAATAAAGCCTCAAATGTTCAACAAGGCATTCGACTTAGTAAAAAAGGCATACAAGCCATTTTACTTGTTCAATAAGGCATTATACTTCTTCAACAAGGCATTCGACTTGGTCAACAAGGCATTCGACTTGGTCAACAAGGCATTCCACTTGTTCAACATGGCATTCAACTTGGTCAACAAGTCATTTTAGTCATTGAACATTGCATTTGACTTGGTCAACAAGGCATTCATCTTGCTAAGAGGGCATTCGACTTGGTCAACAAGGCACTCATCTTGCTAAAAAGGGCATTCGACTTGGTTAATAAGTCATTCGACTTGTTCATCAAGGCATTCGACTTGGTCAACAAGGCAATCGACTTGTTCAACAAGACATTACTTGGCCAGCAAGGCAATTGAGTTGTTCAACAAAGAATTCGCATATTAAATAAGTAATTCAACTTGTTCACCAAGACATTCGACTTGTTCAACATGGCATTCAAATTGGTCAACAAGGCATTTTAGTCATTCAATAAGGCATTTGACTTGGTCACCAAGGCATTCATCTTGCTAGAAAGGGCTTTCGACTTGGCTAATAAGGCATTCTCCTTATTCAAAAGGGCATCGACTTGGTGAACAAGACATGCGACTTGTTCAAAAGGGTAGTCGACTTGCCAACAAGGCACTCGACTTGGTATACAAGACATTCGTCTTGTTCAGAAGCGTAATTGACTTGGTCAAGAAGGTATTTGCCTTGTTTAACACGGCATTTGAGTTGGTCAACAAGGCATTCGACTTGGTCAACAAGGCGTTCATCTTTTTAAAACAGGCATTCGACATGGTCAACAAGGCATTCGGCTTGATCAACAAGGCATTCGACTTGTTCAAAAGGGCATCGACTTGGTCCACAAGGGATTTGACTTGTTCAACAAGGCATTCGACTTGGTCAAAAAGTCATTCGACTAGTTTAACAAGACATTACTTAGTCAGCAAGACATTTGAGTTATTCAACAAGGCATTAGAGTTGTTGAACATAGCATTCGACTTGTTCCAAAGGGCATTCAACTTGGTTAAGAATGCATTCGACTTGTTCTACAAGACATTACTTAGTCAACAAGGTATTTGAGTTGTCCAACAAGGCATTTGACTTGTCCCAAAGGACGTTCAACCTCGTCCACAAGGCACTCGACTTGGTCAACAAAGTATTTGACTTGGTCAATAAGGCCTGACTCGTTCAACAATGCATTCGACTTAGTAAAAGAGGCATACAATCCATCGTATTTGTTCAACAAGGCATTCAAGGTAATCCAAAAGAGCATTCGACTTGGTCCACAAGGCATTAGACTTGTTGAACATGGCAATACTTGGTCATCAAGGCAATTGAGTTGTTCAACAAGACATTCGCTTCTCGAACAAGAGTTCGACTTGTTCAAAAGGGCATTCGACTTGATCAACAAGACATTTGAGTCGTTCAATAAGGCATTCGACTTGGTCAACAAGGCATTCGTCTTGTTAAAAAGGGCATTCAACTTGGTTAATAAGGAATTCGATTTGTTCAACAAGGCATTCGACATGGTCAACAAGGCATTTGACTCGGTCAACAAAGCATTCGTCTTGTTAAAGTGGGCATTCGACTTGGTCAATAAGGCATTCGACTTGGTAAACAAGGCATTTGAGTTGTTAAACAAGGCATTTTACTTGTTTAACAATGCATTGATCTTGGTTAACAAGGCATTCGACTTGAACAAAAGGGCATTCGACTTGGTCAACAAGGCATTCGACTTGTGCACCAGGGCATTTGCATTGATCAACAAAACATTCGACCAGATCAACAAAAAGTTACTTAGTCAACAAGGCATTTGAGTTGTTCAACAAGGCATTAGACTTGTTCAACAAAACATTCGGCTTGTTCCAAAGAGCATCCGACTTGGTCAACAAGGCACTCAACTTGGTCAATAAAGCCTGAAATGTTCAACAAGGCATTCGACTTAATAAAAAGGCATACAAGCCATTTTACTTGTTCAATAAGGCATTATACTTCTTCAACAAGGCATTCGACTTGGTCAACAAGGCATTCGACTTGGTCAACAAGGCATTCGACTTGGTCAACAAGGCATTCGACTTGCTCAACAAGGCATTCCACTTGTTCAACATGGCATTCAACTTGGTCAACAAGTCATTTTAGTCATTGAACATTGCATTTGACTTGTTCAACAAGGCATTCATCTTGCTAAAAGGGCATTCGACTTGGTCAACAAGGCATTTGAGTCGTTCAACAAGTCATTCGACTTGGTCAACAAGGCACTCATCTTGCTAAAAAGGGCATTCGACTTGGTTAATAAGTCATTCGACTTGTTCATCAAGGCATTCGACTTGGTCAACAAGGCAATCGACTTGTTCAACAAGACATTACTTGGCCAGCAAGGCAATTGAGTTGTTCAATAAAGAATTCACATATTAAATAAGGCATTCAACTTGTTCAACAAGACATTCGACTTGTTCAACATGGCATTCAAATTGGTCAACAAGGCATTTTAGTCATTCAATAAGGCATTTGACTTGGTCACCAAGGCATTCATCTTGCTAGAAAGGGCATTCGACATGGCTAATAAGGCATTCCACTTATGCAAAAGGGTATCGACTTGGTGAACAAGACATGCGACTTGTTCAAAAGGGTAGTCGACTTGCCAACAAGGCACTCGACTTGGTATACAAGACATTCGTCTTGTTCAGAAGCGTAATTGACTTGGTCAAGAAGGCATTTGACTTGTTTAACCCGGCATTTGAGTTGGTCAACAAGGCATTCGACTTGGTCAACAAGGCGTTCATCTTTTTAAAACAGGCATTCGACATGGTCAAAAAGGCATTCGGCTTGATCAACAAGGCATTCGACTTGTTCAAAAGGGCATCGACTTGGTCCACAAGGGATTTGACTTGTTCAACAAGGCATTCGACTTGGTCAAAAAGTCATTCGACTAGTTTAACAAGACATTACTTAGTCAGCAAGACATTTGAGTTATTCAACAAGGCATTAGAGTTGTTCAACACAGCATTCGAGTTGTTCCAAAGGGCATTCAACTTGGTTAAGAATGCATTCGACTTGTTCTACAAGACATTACTTAGTGAACAAGGTATTTGAGTTGTTCAACAAGGCATTTGACTTGTCCCAAAGGACGTTGGACCTCGTCCACAAGGCACTCGACTTGGTCAACAAAGTATTTGACTTGGTCAATAAGGCCTGACTCGTTCAACAATGCATTCGACTTAGTGAAAGAGGCACACAATCCATCCTATTTGTTCAACAAGGCATTCAAGGTAATCCAAAAGGGCATTCGACTTGGTCCACAAGGCATTAGACTTGTTGAACATGGCAATACCTGGTCATCAAGGCAATTGAGTTGTTCAACAAGACATTCGCTTCTCGAACAAGAGTTCGACTTGTTCAAAAGGGCATTCGACTTGATCAACAAGACATTTGAGTCGTTCAATAAGGCATTCGACTTGGTCAACAAGGCATTCGTCTTGTTAAAAAGGGCATTCAACTTGGTTAATAAGGAATTCGATTTGTTCAACAAGGCATTCGACATGGTCAACAAGGCATTTGACTCGGTCAACAAAGCATTTGTCTTGTTAAAGTGGGCATTCGACTTGGTCAATAAGGCATTCGACTTGGTGAACAAGGCATTTGAGTTGTTAAACAAGGCATTTTACTTGTTTAACAAGGCATTGATCTTGGTTAACAAGGCATTCGACTTGAACAAAAGGGCATTCGACTTGGTCAACAAGGCATTCGACTTGTGCACCAGGGCATTCGCATTGATCAACAAAACATTCGACCAGATCAACAAAAAGTTACTTAGTCAACAAGGCATTTGAGTTGTTCAACAAGGCATTAGACTTGTTCAACAAAACATTCGGCTTGTTCCAAAGAGCATCCGACTTGGTCAACAAGGCACTCAACTTGGTCAATAAAGCCTGAAATGTTCAACAAGGCATTCGACTTAGTAAAAAAGGCATACAAGCCATTTTACTTGTTCAATAAGGCATTATACTTCTTCAACAAGGCATTCGACTTGGTCAACAAGGCATTCGACTTGGTCAACAAGGCATTCCATTTGTTCTACATGGCATTCAACTTGGTCAACAAGTCATTTTAGTCATTGAACATTGCATTTGACTTCGTCAACAAGGCATTCTTCTTGCTAAAAGGGCATTCAACTTGGTCAACAAGGCACTCATCTTGCTAAAAAGGGCATTCGACTTGGTTAATAAGTCATTCGACTTGTTCATCAAGGCATTCGACTTGGTCAACAAGGCAATCGACTTGTTCAACAAGACATTACTTGGCCAGCAAGGCAATTGAGTTGTTCAACAAAGAATTCGCATATTAAATAAGGCATTCAACTTGTTCAACAAGACATTCGACTTGTTCAACATGGCATTCAAATTGGTCAACAAGGCATTTTAGTCATTCAATAAGGCATTTGACTTGGTCACCAAGGCATTCATCTTGCTAGAAAGGGCATTCGACTTGGCTAATAAGGCATTCCACTTATGCAAAAGGGTATCGACTTGGTGAACAAGACATGCGACTTGTTCAAAAGGGTAGTCGACTTGCCAACAAGGCACTCGACTTGGTATACAAGACATTCGTCTTGTTCAGAAGCGTAATTGACTTGGTCAAGAAGGCATTTGACTTGTTTAACCCGGCATTTGAGTTGGTCAACAAGGCATTCGACTTGGTCAACAAGGCGTTCATCTTTTTAAAACAGGCATTCGACATGGTCAAAAAGGCATTCGGCTTTATCAACAAGGCATTCGACTTGTTCAAAAGGGCATCGGCTTGGTCCACAAGGGATTTGACTTGTTCAACAAGGCATTCGACTTGGTCAAAAAGTCATTCGACTAGTTTAACAAGACATTACTTAGTCAGCAAGACATTTGAGTTATTCAACAAGGCATTAGAGTTGTTCAACACAGCATTCGAGTTGTTCCAAAGGGCATTCAACTTGGTTAAGAATGCATTCGACTTGTTCTACAAGACATTACTTAGTGAACAAGGTATTTGAGTTGTTCAACAAGGCATTTGACTTGTCCCAAAGGACGTTTGACCTCGTCCACAAGGCACTCGACTTGGTCAACAAAGTATTTGACTTGGTCAATAAGGCCTGACTCGTTCAACAATGCATTCGACTTAGTGAAAGAGGCACACAATCCATCCTATTTGTTCAACAAGGCATTCAAGGTAATCCAAAAGGGCATTCGACTTGGTCCACAAGGCATTAGACTTGTTGAACATGGCAATACTTGGTCATCAAGGCAATTGAGTTGTTCAACAAGACATTCGCTTCTCGAACAAGAGTTCGACTTGTTCAAAAGGGCATTCGACTTGATCAACAAGACATTTGAGTCGTTCAATAAGGCATTCGACTTGGTCAACAAGGCATTCGTCTTGTTAAAAAGGGCATTCAACTTGGTTAATAAGGAATTCGATTTGTTCAACAAGGCATTCGACATGGTCAACAAGGCATTTGACTCGGTCAACAAAGCATTCGTCTTGTTAAAGTGGGCATTCGACTTGGTCAATAAGGCATTCGACTTGGTGAACAAGGCATTTGAGTTGTTAAACAAGGCATTTTACTTGTTTAACAAGGCATTGAACTTGGTTAACAAGGCATTCGACTTGAACAAAAGGGCATTCGACTTGGTCAACAAGGCATTCGACTTGTGCACCAGGGCATTCGCATTGCTCAACAAAACATTCGACCAGATCAACAAAAAGTTACTTAGTCAACAAGGCATTTGAGTTGTTCATCAAGGCATTAGACTTGTTCAACAAAACATTCGGCTTGTTCCAAAGGGCATCCGACTTGGTCAATAAAGCCTGAAATGTTCAACAAGGCATTCGACTTAGTAAAAAAGACATACAAGCCATTTTACTTGTTCAATAAGGCATTATACTTCTTCAACAAGGCATTCGACTTGGTCAACAAGTCATTTTAGTCATTGAACATTGCATTTGAGTTGGTCAACAAGGCATTCATCTTGCTGAAAGGGCATTCGACTTGGCAACAAGGCATATGAGTCATTCAACAAGTCATTCGACTTGGTCAACAAGGCACTCATCTTGCTAAAAAGGGCATTCGACTTGGTTAATAAGTCATTCGACATGTTCATCAAGGCATTCGACTTGGACAACAAGGCAATCGACTTGTTCAACAAGACATTATTTGGCCAGCAAGGCAATTGAGTTATTCAACAAAGAATTCGCATATTAAATAAGGCATTCAACTTGTTCAACAAGACATTCGACTTGTTCAACATGGCATTCAAATTGGTCAACAAGGCATTTTAGTCATTCAATAAGGCATTTGACTTGGTCACCAAGGCATTCATCTTGCTAGAAAGGGCATTCGACTTGGCTAATAAGGCATTCCACTTATGCAAAAGGGCATCGACTTGGTGAACAAGACATGCGACTTGTTCAAAAGGGTAGTCGACTTGCCAACAAGGCACTCGACTTGGTATACAAGACATTCGTCTTGTTCAGAAGCGTAATTGACTTGGTCAAGAAGGCATTTGACTTGTTTAACCCGGCATTTGAGTTGGTCAACAAGGCATTCGACTTGGTCAACAAGGCGTTCGTCTTGTTAAAAAGGGCATTCAACTTGGTTAATGAGGAATTCGATTTGTTCAACAAGGCATTCGACATGGTCAACAAGGCATTTGACTCGGTCAACAAAGCATTCGTCTTGTTAAAGTGGGCATTCGACTTGGTCAATGAGGCATTCGACTTGGTGAACAAGGCATTTGAGTTGTTAAACAAGGCATTTTACTTGTTTAACAAGGCATTGAACTTGGTTAACAAGGCATTCGACTTAAACAAAAGGGCATTCGACTTGGTCAACAAGGCATTCGACTTGTGCACCAGGGCATTCGCATTGATCAACAAAACATTCGACCAGATCAACAAAAAGTTACTTAGTCAACAAGGCATTTGAGTTGTTCATCAAGGCATTAGACTTGTTCAACAAAACATTCGGCTTGTTCCAAAGGGCATCCGACTTGGTCAACAAGGCACTCAACTTGGTCAATAAAGCCTGAAATGTTCAACAAGGCATTCGACTTAGTAAAAAGGCATACAAGCCATTTTACTTGTTCAATAAGGCATTATACTTCTTCAACAAGGCATTCGACTTGGTCAACAAGTCATTTTAGTCATTGAACATTGCATTTGACTTGGTCAACAAGGCATTCATCTTGCTAAAGGGCATTCGACTTGGTCAACAAGGCATATGAGTCATTAAACAAGTCATTCGACTTGGTCAACAAGGCACTCATCTTGCTAAAAAGGGCATTCGACTTGGTTAATAAGTCATTCGACTTGTTCATCAAGGCATTCGACTTGGTCAACAAGGCAATCGACTTGTTCAACAAGACATTATTTGGCCAGCAAGGCAATTGAGTTATTCAACAAAGAATTCGCATATTAAATAAGGCATTCAACTTGTTCAACAAGACATTCGACTTGTTCAACATGGCATTCAAATTGGTCAACAAGGCATTTTAGTCATTCAATAAGGCATTTGACTTGGTCACCAAGGCATTCATCTTGCTAGAAAGGGCATTCGACTTGGCTAATAAGGCATTCCACTTATGCAAAAGGGCATCGACTTGGTGAACAAGACATGCGACTTGTTCAAAAGGGTAGTCGACTTGCCAACAAGGCACTCGACTTGGTATACAAGACATTCGTCTTGTTCAGAAGCGTAATTGACTTGGTCAAGAAGGCATTTGACTTGTTTAACCCGGCATTTGAGTTGGTCAACAAGGCATTCGACTTGGTCAACAAGGCGTTCGTCTTGTTAAAAAGGGCATTCAACTTGGTTAATGAGGAATTCGATTTGTTCAACAAGGCATTCGACATGGTCAACAAGGCATTTGACTCGGTCAACAAAGCATTCGTCTTGTTAAAGTGGGCATTCGACTTGGTCAATGAGGCATTCGACTTGGTGAACAAGGCATTTGAGTTGTTAAACAAGGCATTTTACTTGTTTAACAAGGCATTGAACTTGGTTAACAAGGCATTCGACTTAAACAAAAGGGCATTCGACTTGGTCAACAAGGCATTCGACTTGTGCACCAGGGCATTCGCATTGATCAACAAAACATTCGACCAGATCAACAAAAAGTTACTTAGTCAACAAGGCATTTGAGTTGTTCATCAAGGCATTAGACTTGTTCAACAAAACATTCGGCTTGTTCCAAAGGGCATCCGACTTGGTCAACAAGGCACTCAACTTGGTCAATAAAGCCTGAAATGTTCAACAAGGCATTCGACTTAGTAAAAAAGGCATACAAGCCATTTTACTTGTTCAATAAGGCATTATACTTCTTCAACAAGGCATTCGACTTGGTCAACAAGTCATTTTAGTCATTGAACATTGCATTTGACTTGGTCAACAAGGCATTCATCTTGCTAAAAGGGCATTCGACTTGGTCAACAAGGCATATGAGTCATTAAACAAGTCATTCGACTTGGTCAACAAGGCACTCATCTTGCTAAAAAGGGCATTCGACTTGGTTAATAAGTCATTCGACTTGTTCATCAAGGCATTCGACTTGGACAACAAGGCAATCGACTTGTTCAACAAGACATTATTTAGCCAGCAAGAAAATTGAGTTATTCAACAAAGAATTCGCATATTAAATAAGGCATTCAACTTGTTCAACAAGACATTCGACTTGTTCAACATGGCATTCAAATTGGTCAACAAGGCATTTTAGTCATTCAATAAGGCATTTGACTTGGTCACCAAGGCATTCATCTTGCTAGAAAGGGCATTCGACTTGGCTAATAAGGCATTCCACTTATGCAAAAGGGTATCGACTTGGTGAACAAGACATGCGACTTGTTCAAAAGGGTAGTCGACTTGCCAACAAGGCACTCGACTTGGTATACAAGACATTCGTCTTGTTCAGAAGCGTAATTGACTTGGTCAAGAAGGCATTTGACTTGTTTAACCCGGCATTTGAGTTGGTCAACAAGGCATTCGACTTGGTCAACAAGGCGTTCATCTTTTTAAAACAGGCATTCGACATGGTCAAAAAGGCATTCGGCTTTATCAACAAGGCATTCGACTTGTTCAAAAGGGCATCGGCTTGGTCCACAAGGGATTTGACTTGTTCAACAAGGCATTCGACTTGGTCAAAAAGTCATTCGACTAGTTTAACAAGACATTACTTAGTCAGCAAGACATTTGAGTTATTCAACAAGGCATTAGAGTTGTTCAACACAGCATTCGAGTTGTTCCAAAGGGCATTCAACTTGGTTAAGAATGCATTCGACTTGTTCTACAAGACATTACTTAGTGAACAAGGTATTTGAGTTGTTCAACAAGGCATTTGACTTGTCCCAAAGGACGTTTGACCTCGTCCACAAGGCACTCGACTTGGTCAACAAAGTATTGACTTGGTCACCAAGGCCTGACTCGTTCAACAATGCATTCGACTTAGTGAAAGAGGCACACAATCCATCCTATTTGTTCAACAAGGCATTCAAGGTAATCCAAAAGGGCATTCGACTTGGTCCACAAGGCATTAGACTTGTTGAACATGGCAATACTTGGTCATCAAGGCAATTGAGTTGTTCAACAAGACATTCGCTTCTCGAACAAGAGTTCGACTTGTTCAAAAGGGCATTCGACTTGATCAACAAGACATTTGAGTCGTTCAATAAGGCATTCGACTTGGTCAACAAGGCATTCGTCTTGTTAAAAAGGGCATTCAACTTGGTTAATAAGGAATTCGATTTGTTCAACAAGGCATTCGACATGGTCAACAAGGCATTTGACTCGGTCAACAAAGCATTCGTCTTGTTAAAGTGGGCATTCGACTTGGTCAATAAGGCATTCGACTTGGTGAACAAGGCATTTGAGTTGTTAAACAAGGCATTTTACTTGTTTAACAAGGCATTGAACTTGGTTAACAAGGCATTCGACTTGAACAAAAGGGCATTCGACTTGGTCAACAAGGCATTCGACTTGTGCACCAGGGCATTCGCATTGATCAACAAAACATTCGACCAGATCAACAAAAAGTTACTTAGTCAACAAGGCATTTGAGTTGTTCATCAAGGCATTAGACTTGTTCAACAAAACATTCGGCTTGTTCCAAAGGGCATCCGACTTGGTCAATAAAGCCTGAAATGTTCAACAAGGCATTCGACTTAGTAAAAAATACATACAAGCCATTTTACTTGTTCAATAAGGCATTATACTTCTTCAACAAGGCATTCGACTTGGTCAACAAGTCATTTTAGTCATTGAACATTGCATTTGAGTTGGTCAACAAGGCATTCATCTTGCTGAAAGGGCATTCGACTTGGTCAACAAGGCATATGAGTCATTCAACAAGTCATTCGACTTGGTCAACAAGGCACTCATCTTGCTAAAAAGGGCATTCGACTTGGTTAATAAGTCATTCGACATGTTCATCAAGGCATTCGACTTGGACAACAAGGCAATCGACTTGTTCAACAAGACATTATTTGGCCAGCAAGGCAATTGAGTTCTTCAACAAAGAATTCGCATATTAAATAAGGCATTCAACTTGTTCAACAAGACATTCGACTTGTTCAACATGGCATTCAAATTGGTCAACAAGGCATTTTAGTCATTCAATAAGGCATTTGACTTGGTCACCAAGGCATTCATCTTGCTAGAAAGGGCATTCGACTTGGCTAATAAGGCATTCCACTTATGCAAAAGGGCATCGACTTGGTGAACAAGACATGCGACTTGTTCAAAAGGGTAGTCGACTTGCCAACAAGGCACTCGACTTGGTATACAAGACATTCGTCTTGTTCAGAAGCGTAATTGACTTGGTCAAGAAGGCATTTGACTTGTTTAACCCGGCATTTGAGTTGGTCAACAAGGCATTCGACTTGGTCAACAAGGCGTTCATTTTTTTAAAACAGGCATTCGACATGGTCAAAAAGGCATTCGGCTTGATCAACAAGGCATTCGACTTGTTCAAAAGGGCATCGACATGGTCCACAAGGGATTTGACTTGTTCAACAAGGCATTCGACTTGGTCAAAAAGTCATTCGACTAGTTTAACAAGACATTACTTAGTCAGCAAGACATTTGAGTTATTCAACAAGGCATTAGAGTTGTTCAACACAGCATTCGAGTTGTTCCTAAGGGCATTCAACTTGGTTAAGAATGCATTCGACTTGTTCTACAAGATATTACTTAGTGAACAAGGTATTTGAGTTGTTCAACAAGGCCTTTGACTTGTCCCAAAGGACGTTTGACCTCGTCCACAAGGCACTCGACTTGGTCAACAAAGTATTTGACTTGGTCAATAAGGCCTGACTCGTTCAACAATGCATTCGACTTAGTGAAAGAGGCACACAATCCATCCTATTTGTTCAACAAGGCATTCAAGGTAATCCAAAAGGGCATTCGACTTGGTCCACAAGGCATTAGACTTGTTGAACATGGCAATACTTGGTCATCAAGGCAATTGAGTTGTTCAACAAGACATTCGCTTCTCGAACAAGAGTTCGACTTGTTCAAAAGGGCATTCGACTTGATCAACAAGACATTTGAGTCGTTCAATAAGGCATTCGACTTGGTCAACAAGGCATTCGTCTTGTTAAAAAGGGCATTCAACTTGGTTAATAAGGAATTCGATTTGTTCAACAAGGCATTCGACATGGTCAACAAGGCATTTGACTCGGTCAACAAAGCATTCGTCTTGTTAAAGTGGGCATTCGACTTGGTCAATAAGGCATTCGACTTGGTAAACAAGGCATTTGAGTTGTTAAACAAGGCATTTTACTTGTTTAACAATGCATTGATCTTGGTTAACAAGGCATTCGACTTGAACAAAAGGGCATTCGACTTGGTCAACAAGGCATTCGACTTGTGCACCAGGGCATTTGCATTGATCAACAAAACATTCGACCAGATCAACAAAAAGTTACTTAGTCAACAAGGCATTTGAGTTGTTCAACAAGGCATTAGACTTGTTCAACAAACATTCGGCTTGTTCCAAAGAGCATCCGACTTGGTCAACAAGGCACTCAACTTGGTCAATAAAGCCTGAAATGTTCAACAAGGCATTCGACTTAATAAAAAAGGCATACAAGCCATTTTACTTGTTCAATAAGGCATTATACTTCTTCAACAAGGCATTCGACTTGGTCAACAAGGCATTCGACTTGGTCAACAAGGCATTCGACTTGGTCAACAAGGCATTCGACTTGCTCAACAAGGCATTCCACTTGTTCAACATGGCATTCAACTTGGTCAACAAGTCATTTTAGTCATTGAACATTGCATTTGACTTGTTCAACAAGGCATTCATCTTGCTAAAAGGGCATTCGACTTGGTCAACAAGGCATTTGAGTCGTTCAACAAGTCATTCGACTTGGTCAACAAGGCACTCATCTTGCTAAAAGGGCATTCGACTTGGTTAATAAGTCATTCGACTTGTTCATCAAGGCATTCGACTTGGTCAACAAGGCAATCGACTTGTTCAACAAGACATTACTTGGCCAGCAAGGCAATTGAGTTGTTCAATAAAGAATTCACATATTAAATAAGGCATTCAACTTGTTCAACAAGACATTCGACTTGTTCAACATGGCATTCAAATTGGTCAACAAGGCATTTTAGTCATTCAATAAGGCATTTGACTTGGTCACCAAGGCATTCATCTTGCTAGAAAGGGCATTCGACATGGCTAATAAGGCATTCCACTTATGCAAAAGGGTATCGACTTGGTGAACAAGACATGCGACTTGTTCAAAAGGGTAGTCGACTTGCCAACAAGGCACTCGACTTGGTATACAAGACATTCGTCTTGTTCAGAAGCGTAATTGACTTGGTCAAGAAGGCATTTGACTTGTTTAACCCGGCATTTGAGTTGGTCAACAAGGCATTCGACTTGGTCAACAAGGCGTTCATCTTTTTAAAACAGGCATTCGACATGGTCAAAAAGGCATTCGGCTTGATCAACAAGGCATTCGACTTGTTCAAAAGGGCATCGACTTGGTCCACAAGGGATTTGACTTGTTCAACAAGGCATTCGACTTGGTCAAAAAGTCATTCGACTAGTTTAACAAGACATTACTTAGTCAGCAAGACATTTGAGTTATTCAACAAGGCATTAGAGTTGTTCAACACAGCATTCGAGTTGTTCCAAAGGGCATTCAACTTGGTTAAGAATGCATTCGACTTGTTCTACAAGACATTACTTAGTGAACAAGGTATTTGAGTTGTTCAACAAGGCATTTGACTTGTCCCAAAGGACGTTGGACCTCGTCCACAAGGCACTCGACTTGGTCAACAAAGTATTTGACTTGGTCAATAGGCCTGACTCGTTCAACAATGCATTCGACTTAGTGAAAGAGGCACACAATCCATCCTATTTGTTCAACAAGGCATTCAAGGTAATCCAAAAGGGCATTCGACTTGGTCCACAAGGCATTAGACTTGTTGAACATGGCAATACCTGGTCATCAAGGCAATTGAGTTGTTCAACAAGACATTCGCTTCTCGAACAAGAGTTCGACTTGTTCAAAAGGGCATTCGACTTGATCAACAAGACATTTGAGTCGTTCAATAAGGCATTCGACTTGGTCAACAAGGCATTCGTCTTGTTAAAAAGGGCATTCAACTTGGTTAATAAGGAATTCGATTTGTTCAACAAGGCATTCGACATGGTCAACAAGGCATTTGACTCGGTCAACAAAGCATTTGTCTTGTTAAAGTGGGCATTCGACTTGGTCAATAAGGCATTCGACTTGGTGAACAAGGCATTTGAGTTGTTAAACAAGGCATTTTACTTGTTTAACAAGGCATTGATCTTGGTTAACAAGGCATTCGACTTGAACAAAAGGGCATTCGACTTGGTCAACAAGGCATTCGACTTGTGCACCAGGGCATTCGCATTGATCAACAAAACATTCGACCAGATCAACAAAAGTTACTTAGTCAACAAGGCATTTGAGTTGTTCAACAAGGCATTAGACTTGTTCAACAAAACATTCGGCTTGTTCCAAAGAGCATCCGACTTGGTCAACAAGGCACTCAACTTGGTCAATAAAGCCTGAAATGTTCAACAAGGCATTCGACTTAGTAAAAAAGGCATACAAGCCATTTTACTTGTTCAATAAGGCATTATACTTCTTCAACAAGGCATTCGACTTGGTCAACAAGGCATTCGACTTGGTCAACAAGGCATTCCATTTGTTCTACATGGCATTCAACTTGGTCAACAAGTCATTTTAGTCATTGAACATTGCATTTGACTTCGTCAACAAGGCATTCTTCTTGCTAAAAGGGCATTCAACTTGGTCAACAAGGCACTCATCTTGCTAAAAAGGGCATTCGACTTGGTTAATAAGTCATTCGACTTGTTCATCAAGGCATTCGACTTGGTCAACAAGGCAATCGACTTGTTCAACAAGACATTACTTGGCCAGCAAGGCAATTGAGTTGTTCAACAAAGAATTCGCATATTAAATAAGGCATTCAACTTGTTCAACAAGACATTCGACTTGTTCAACATGGCATTCAAATTGGTCAACAAGGCATTTTAGTCATTCAATAAGGCATTTGACTTGGTCACCAAGGCATTCATCTTGCTAGAAAGGGCATTCGACATGGCTAATAAGGCATTCCACTTTTTCAAAAGGGCATCGACTTGGTGAACAAGACATGCGACTTGTTCAAAAGGGTAGTCGACTTGCCAACAAGGCACTCGACTTGGTATACAAGACATTCGTCGTGTTCAAAAGCGTAATTGACTTGGTCAAGAAGGCATTTGACTTGCTTAACCCGGCATTTGAGTTGGTCAACAAGGCATTCGACTTGGTCAACAAGGCGTTCATCTTTTTAAAACAGGCATTCGACATGGTCAACAAGGCATTCGGCTTGATCAACAAGGCATTCAACTTGTTCAAAAGGGCATCGACTTGGTCCACAAGGGATTTGACTTGTTCAATAAGGCATTCGACTTGGTCAAAAAGTCATTCGACTAGTTTAACAAGACATTACTTAGTCAGCAAGACATTTGAGTTATTCAACAAGGCATTAGAGTTGTTCAACACATCATTCGACTTGTTCCAAAGGGCATTCAACTTGGTTAAGAATGCATTCGACTTGTTCTACAAGACATTACTTAGTGAACAAGGTATTTGAGTTGTTCAACAAGGCATTTGACTTGTCCCAAAGGACGTTCGACCTCGTGCACAAGGCACTCGACTTGGTCAACAAAGTATTTGACTTGGTCAATAAGGCCTGACTCGTTCAACAATGCATTCGACTTAGTAAAAGAGGCACACAATCCATCCTATTTGTTCAACAAGGCATTCAAGGTAATCCAAAATGGCATTCGACATGGTCTACAAGGCATTAGACTTGTTGAACATGGCAATACTTGGTCATCAAGGCAATTGAGTTGTTCAACAAGACATTCGCTTATCGAACAAGAGTTCGACTTGTTCAAAAGGGCATTCGACTTGATCAACAAGACATTTGAGTCGTTCAATAAGGCATTCGACTTGGTCAACAAGGCATTCGTCTTGTTAAAAGGGCATTCAACTTGGTTAATAAGGAATTCGATTTGTTCAACAAGGCATTCGACATGGTCAACAAGGCATTTGACTCGGTCAACAAAGCATTCGTCTTGTTAAAGTGGGCATTCGACTTGGTCAATAAGGCATTCGACTTGGTGAACAAGGCATTTGAGTTGTTAAACAAGGCATTTTACTTGTTTAACAAGGCATTGAACTTGGTTAACAAGGCATTCGACTTGAACAAAAGGGCATTCGACTTGGTCAACAAGGCATTCGACTTGTGCACCAGGGCATTCGCATTGATCAACAAAACATTCGACCAGATCAACAAAAAGTTACTTAGTCAACAAGGCATTTGAGTTGTTCAACAAGGCATTAGACTTGTTCAACAAAACATTCGGCTTGTTCCAAAGGGCATCCGACATGGTCAACAAGGCACTCAACTTGGTCAATAAAGCCTGAAATGTTCAACAAGGCATTCGACTTAGTAAAAAAGGCATACAAGCCATTTTACTTGTTCAATAAGGCATTATACTTCTTCAACAAGGCATTCGACTTGGTCAACAAGGCATTCTACTTGTTCAACATGGCATTCAACTTTGTCAACAAGTCATTTTAGTCATTGAACATTGCATTTGACTTGGTCAACAAGGCATTCATCTTGCTAAAAGGGCATTTGACTTGATCAACAAGGCATTTGAGTCGTTCAACAAGTCATTCGACTTGGTCAACAAGGCACTCATCTTGCTAAAAAGGGCATTCGACTTGGTTAATAAGTCATTCGACTTGTTCATCAAGGCATTCGACTTGGTCAACAAGGCAATCGACTGTTCAACAAGACATTACTTGGCCAGCAAGGCAATTGAGTTGTTCAACAAAGAATTCGCATATTAAATAAGGCATTCAACTTGTTCAACAAGACATTCGACTTGTTCAACATGGCATTCAAATTGGTCAACAAGGCATTTTAGTCATTCAATAAGGCATTTGACTTGGTCACCAAGGCATTCATCTTGCTAGAAAGGGCATTCGACATGGCTAATAAGGCATTCCACTTTTTCAAAAGGGCATCGACTTGGTGAACAAGACATGCGACTTGTTCAAAAGGGTAGTCGACTTGCCAACAAGGCACTCGACTTGGTATAGAAGACATTCGTCTTGTTCAAAAGCGTAATTGACTTGGTCAAGAAGGCATTTGACTTGTTTAACCCGGCATTTGAGTTGGTCAACAAGGCATTCGACTTGGTCAACAAGGCGTTCATCTTTTTAAAACAGGCATTCGACATGGTCAACAAAGCATTCGGCTTGATCAACAAGGCATTCGACTTGTTCAAAAGGGCATCGACTTGGTCCACAAGGGATTTGACTTGTTCAACAAGGCATTCGACTCGGTCAATAAGGCATTCGACTTGGTGAACAAGGCATTTGAGTTGTTAAACAAGGCATTTTACTTGTTTAACAAGGCATTGAACTTGGTTAACAAGACATTCGACTTGAACAAAAGGGCATTCGACGTGGTCAACAAGGCATTCGACTTGTGCACCAGGGCATTCTCATTGATCAACAAAACATTCGACCAGATCAACAAAAAGTTACTTAGTCAACAAGGCATTTGAGTTGTTCAACAAGGCATTAGACTTGTTCAACAAAACATTCGGCTTGTTCCAAAGGGCATCCGACCTTGTCAACAAGGCACTCAACTTGGTCAATAAAGCCTGAAATGTTCAACAAGGCATTCGACATAGTAAAAAAGGCATACAAGCCATTTTACTTGTTCAATAAGGCATTATACTTCTTCAACAAGGCATTCGACTTGGTCAACAAGGCATTCGACTTGGTCAACAAGGCATTCGACTTGGTCAACAAGGCATTCCACTTGTTCAACATGGCATTCAACTTGGTCAACAAATCATTTTAGTCATTGAACATTGCATTTGACTTGGTCAAGAAGGCATTCATCTTGCTAAAGGGCATTCGACTTGGTCAACAAGGCATTTGAGTCGTTCAACAAGTCATTCGACTTGGTCAACAAGGCACTCATCTTGCTAAAAAGGGCATTCGACTTGGTTAATAAGTCATTCGACTTGTTCATCAAGGCATTCGACTTGGTCACAAGGCAATCGACTTGTTCAACAAGACATTACTTGGCCAGCAAGGCAATTGAGTTGTTCAACAAAAGAATTCGCCATATTAAATAAGGCATTCAACTTGTTCAACAAGACATTCGACTTGTTCAACATGGCATTCAAATTGGTCAACAAGGCATTTTAGTCATTCAATAAGGCATTTGACTTGGTCACCAAGGCATTCATCTTGCTAGAAAGGGCATTCGACTTGGCTAATAAGGCATTCCACTTATTCAAAAGGGCATCGACTTGGTGAACAAGAGATGCGACTTGTTCAAAAGGGTAGTCGACTTGCCAACAAGGCACTCGACTTGGTAGACAAGACATTCGTCTTGTTCAAAACCGTAATTGACTTGGTCAAGAAGGCATTTGACTTGTTTAACACGGCATTTAGTTGGTCAACAAGGCATTCGACTTGGTCCACAAGGCGTTCATCTTTTTAAAACAGGCATTCGACATGGTCAACAAGGCATTCGGCTTGATCAACAGGCATTCGACTTGTTCAAAGGGCATCGACTTGGTCCACAAGGGATTGACTTGTTCAACAAGGCATTCGACTTGGTCAAAAAGTCATTCGACTAGTTTAACAAGACATTACTTAGTCAGCAAGATTTGAGTTATTCAACAAGGCATTAGAGTTGTTCAACACAGCATTCGACTTGTTCCAAAGGGCATTCAACTTGGTTAAGAATGCATTCGACTTGTTCTACAAGACATTACTTAGTCAACAAGGTATTTGAGTTGTTCAACAAGGCATTTGACTTGTCCCAAAGGACGTTCGACCTCGTCCACAAGGCACTCGACTTGGTCAACAAAGTATTTGACTTGGTCAATAAGGCCTGACTCGTTCAACAATGCATTCGACTTAGTAAAACAGGCACACATCCATCCTATTTGTTCAACAGGCATTCAGGTAATCCAAAAGGGCATTCGATTTGGTCCACAAGGCATTAGACTTGTTGAACATGGCAATACTTGGTCATCAAGGCAATTGAGTTGTTCAACAAGACATTCGCTTATCGAACAAGAGTTCGACTTGTTCAAAAGGGCATTCGACTTGATCAACAAGACATTTGAGTCGTTCAATAAGGCATTCGCCTTGGTCAACAAGGCATTCGTCTTGTTAAAAAGGGCATTCAACTTGGTTAATAAGGAATTTGATTTGTTCAACAAGGCATTCGACATGGTCAACAAGGCATTTGACTCGGTCAACAAAGCATTCGTCTTGTTAAAGTGGGCATTCGATTTGGTCAATAAGGCATTCGACTTGGTGAACAAGGCATTTGAGTTGTTAAACAAGACATTTTACTTGTTTAACAGGCATTGAACTTAACAAGGGTTAACAAGGCATTCGACTTTGGCAAAAAGGGCCGAAAGGGCATTCGACAAAACATTCACCAGGGCATTTGCATTGATCAAAAAAATTCGACAGATCAACAAAAAGTTACTTAGTCAACAAGGCATTTGAGTTGTTCAACAAGGCATTAGACTTGTTCAACAAAACATTCGGCTTGTTCCAAAGGGCATCCGACATGGTCAACAAGGCACTCAACTTGGTCAATAAAGCCTGAAATGTTCAACAAGGCATTCGACTTAGTAAAAAAGGCATACAAGCCATTTTACTTGTTCAATAAGGCATTATACTTGTTCAACAAGGCATTCGACTTCGTCAACAAGGCATTCCACTTGTTCAACATGGCATTCAACTTGGTCAACAAGTCATTTTAGTCATTGAACATTGCATTTGACTTGGTCAACAAGGCATTCATCTTGCTAAAAGGGCATTCGACTTGGTCAACAAGGCATTTGAGTCGTTCAACAAGTCATTCGACTTGGTCAACAAGGCACTCATCTTGCTAAAAAGGGCATTCGACTTGGTTAATAAGTCATTCGACTTGTTCATCAAGGCATTCGAATTGGTCAACAAGGCAATCGACTTGTTCAACAAGACATTACTTGGCCAGCAAGGCAATTGAGTTGTTCAACAAAGAATTCGCATATTAAATAAGGCATTCAACTTGTTCAACAAGACATTCGACTTGTTCAACATGGCATTCAAATTGGTCAACAAGGCATTTTAGTCATTCAATAAGGCATTTGACTTGGTCACCAAGGCATTCATCTTGCTAGAAAGGGCATTCGACTTGGCTAATAAGGCATTCCACTTATTCAAAAGGGCATCGACTTGGTGAACAAGAGATACGACTTCTTCAAAAGGGTAGTCGACTTGCCAACAAGGCACTCGACTTGGTATACAAGACATTCGTCTTGTTCAAAAGCGTAATGGACTTGGTCAAGAAGGCATTTGACTTGTTTAACCCGGCATTTGAGTTGGTCAACAAGGCATTCGACTTGGTCAACAAGGCGTTCATCTTTTTAAAACAGGCATTCGACATGGTCAACAAGGCATTCGGCTTGATCAACAAGGCATTGGACTTGTTCAAAAGGGCATCGACTTGGTCCACAAGGGATTTGACTTGTTCAACAAGGCATTCGACTTGGTCAAAAAGTCATTCGACTAGTTTAACAAGACATTACTTAGTCAGCAAGACATTTGAGTTATTCAACAAGGCATTAGAGTTGTTCACCACAGCATTCGACTTGTTCCAAAGGGCATTCAACTTGGTTAAGAATGCATTCGACTTGTTCTACAAGACATTACTTAGTCAACAAGGTATTTGAGTTGTTCAACAAGGCATTTGACTTGTCCCAAAGGACGTTCGACCTCGTCCACAAGGCACTCGACTTGGTCAACAAAGTATTTGACTTGGTCAATAAGGCCTGACTCGTTCAACAATGCATTCGACTTAGTAAAAGAGGCACACAATCCATCCTATTTGTTCAACAAGGCATTCAAGGTAATCCAAAAGGGCATTCGATTTGGTCCACAAGGCAGTAGACTTGTTGAACATGGCAATACTTGGTCATCAAGGCAATTGAGTTGTTCAACAAGACATTCGCTTATCGAACAAGAGTTCGACTTGTTCAAAAGGGCATTCGACTAGATCAACAAGACATTTGAGTCGTTCAATAAGGCATTCGCCTTGGTCAACAAGGCATTCGTCTTGTTAAAAAGGGCATTCAACTTGGTTAATAAGGAATTCGATTTGTTCAACAAGGCATTCGACATGGTCAACAAGGCATTTGACTCGGTCAACAAAGCATTCGTCTTGTTAAAGTGGGCATTCGACTTGGTCAATAAGGCATTCGACTTGGTGAACAAGGCATTTGAGTTGTTAAACAAGGCATTGAACTTGGTTAACAAGGCATTCGACTTGAACAAAAGGGCATTCGACGTGGTCAACAAGGCATTCGACTTGTGCACCACGGCATTCACATTGATCAACAAAACATTCGACCAGATCAACAAAAAGTTACTTAGTCAACAAGGCATTTGAGTTGTTCAACAAGGCATTAGACTTGTTCAACAAAACATTCGGCTTGTTCCAAAGGGCATCCGACCTTGTCAACAAGGCACTCAACTTGGTCAATAAAGCCTGAAATGTTCAACAAGGCATTCGACTTAGTAAAAAAGGCATACAAGCCATTTTACTTGTTCAATAAGGCATTATACTTCTTCAACAAGGCATTCGACTTGGTCAACAAGGCATTCGACTTGGTCAACAAGGCATTCCACTTGTTCAACATGGCATTCCACTTGGTCAACAAGTCATTTTAGTCATTGAACATTGCATTTGACTTGGTCAAGAAGGCATTCATCTTGCTAAAAGGGCATTCGACTTGGTCAACAAGGCATTTGAGTCGTTCAACAAGTCATTCGACTTGGTCAACAAGGCACTCATCTTGCTAAAAAGGGCATTCGACTTGGTTAATAAGTCATTCGACTTGTTCATCAAGGCATTCGACTTGGTCAACAAGGCAATCGACTTGTTCAACAAGACATTACTTGGCCAGCAAGGCAATTGAGTTGTTCAACAAAGAATTCGCATATTAAATAAGGCATTCAACTTGTTCAACAAGACATTCGACTTGTTCAACATGGCATTCAAATTGGTCAACAAGGCATTTTAGTCATTCAATAAGGCATTTGACTTGGTCACCAAGGCATTCATCTTGCTACAAAGGGCATTCGACTTGGCTAATAAGGCATTCCACTTATTCAAAAGGGCATCGACTTGGTGAACAAGAGATGCGACTTGTTCAAAAGGGTAGTCGACTTGCCAACAAGGCACTCGACTTGGTATACAGACATTCGTCTTGTTCAAAACCGTAATTGACTTGGTCAAGAAGGCATTGACTTGTTTAACCCGGCATTTGAGTTGGTCA
Source organism: Linderniella brevidens (assembly GCA_004919715.1). NCBI lineage: Eukaryota > Viridiplantae > Streptophyta > Magnoliopsida > Lamiales > Linderniaceae > Linderniella > Linderniella brevidens. The sequence goes on from SWDC01000149.1 coordinate 290,782, forward strand.
CAAGGCATTCGACTTGGTCAACAAGGCGTTCATCTTTTTAAAACAGGCATTCGACATGGTCAACAAGGCATTCGGCTTGATCACAAGGCATTCGACTTGTTCAAAAGGGCATCGACTTGGTCCACAAGGGATTTGACTTGTTCAACAAGGCATTCGACTTGGTCAAAAGTCATTCGACTAGTTTAACAAGACATTACTAGTCAGCAAGACATTTGAGTTATTCAACAAGGCATTAGAGTTGTTCAGCATAGCATTCGACTTGTTCCAAAGGGTATTCAACTTGGTTAAGAATGCATTCGACTTGTTCTACAAGACATTACTTAGTCTACAAGGTATTTGAGTTGTTCAACAAGGCATTGGACTTGTCCCAAAGGACGTTCGACCTCGTCCACAAGGCACTCGACTTGGTCAACAAAGTATTTGACTTGGTCAATAAGGCCTGACTCGTTCAACAATGCATTCGACTTAGTAAAAGAGGCACACAATCCATCCTATTTGTTCAACAAGGCTCAAGGTAATCCAAAGGGCATTCGATTTTCCACAAGGTTCGACTTGTTCAAGGCATACTTGGCATTTGATTAGACATTCGTTGAAGGCAAACTTGGTTAATAAGGAATTCGATTTGTTCAACAAGGCATTCGACATGGTCAACAAGGCATTTGACTCGGTCAACAAAGCATTCGTCTTGTTAAAGTGGGCATTCGACTTGGTCAATAAGGCATTCGACTTGATGAACGTGGCAATACTTGGTCATCAAGGCAATTGAGTTGTTCAACAAGACATTCGCTTATCGAACAAGAGTTCGACTTGTTCAAAAGGGCATTCGACATGGTCAACAAGGCATTTGACTCGGTCAAAAAAGCATTCGTCTTGTTAAAGTGGGCATTCGACTTGGTCAATAAGGCATTCGACTTGGTGAACAAGGCATTTGAGTTGTTAAACAAGGCATTTTACTTGTTTAACAAGGCATTGAACTTGGTTAACAAGGCATTCGACTTGGTCAACAAGGCATTCGACTTGTGCACCAGGGCATTCGCATTGATCAACAAAACATTCGACCAGATCAACAAAAAGTTACTTAGTCAACAAGGCATTTGAGTTGTTCAACAAGGCATTAGACTTGTTCAACAAAACATTCGACTTGTTCCAAAGGGCATCCGACTTGGTCAACCAGGCACTCAACTTGGTCAATAAAGCCTGAAATGTTCAACAAGCCATTCAACTTAGTAAAAAAGGCATACAAGCCATTTTACTTGTTCAATAAGGCATTATACTTCTTCAACAAGGCATTCGACTTGGTCAACAAGGCATTCGACTTGGTCAACAAGGCATTCGACTTGGTCAACAAGGCATTCTACTTGTTCAACATGGCATTCAACTTGGTCAACAAGTCATTTTAGTCATTGAACATTGCATTTGACTTGGTCAAGAAGGCATTCATCTTGCTAAAAGGGCATTCGACTTGGTCAACAAGGCATTTGAGTCGTTCAACAAGTCATTCGACTTGGTCAACAAAGCACTCATCTTGCTAAAAAGGGCATTCGACTTGGTTAATAAGTCATTCGACTTGTTCATCAAGGCATTCGACTTGGTCAACAAGGCAATCGACTTGTTCAACAAGACATTACTTGGCCAGCAAGGCAATTGAGTTGTTCAACAAAGAATTCGCATATTAAATAAGGCATTCAACTTGTTCAACAAGACATTCGACTTGTTCAACATGGCATTCAATTGGTCAACAAGGCATTTTAGTCATTCAATAAGGCATTTGACTTGGTCACCAAGGCATTCATCTTGCTACAAAGGGCATTCGACTTGGCTAATAAGGCATTCCACTTATTCAAAAGGGCATCGACTTGGTGAACAAGAGATGCGACTTGTTCAAAAGGGTAGTCGACTTGCCAACAAGGCACTCGACTTGGTATACAAGACATTCGTCTTGTTCAAAAGCGTAATTGACTTGGTCAAGAAGGCATTTGACTTGTTTAACCCGGCATTTGAGTTGGTCAACAAGGCATTCGACTTGGTCAACAAGGCGTTCATCTTTTTAAAACAGGCATTCGACATGGTCAACAAGGCATTCGGCTTGATCAACAAGGCATTCGACTTGTTCAAAAGGGCATCGACTTGGTCCACAAGGGATTTGACTTGTTCAACAAGGCATTCGACTTGGTCAAAAAGTCATTCGACTAGTTTAACAAGACATTACATAGTCAGCAAGACAGTTGAGTTATTCAACAAGGCATTAGAGTTGTTCAGCATAGCATTCGACTTGTTCCAAAGGGTATTCAACTTGGTTAAGAATGCATTCGACTTGTTCTACAAGACATTACTTAGTCTACAAGGTATTTGAGTTGTTCAACAAGGCATTTGACTTGTCCCAAAGGACGTTCGACCTCGTCCACAAGGCACTCGACTTGGTCAACAAAGTATTTGACTTGGTCAATAAGGCCTGACTCGTTCAACAATGCATTCGACTTAGTAAAAGAGGCACACAATCCATCCTATTTGTTCAACAAGGCATTCAAGGTAATCCAAAAGGGCATTCGATTTGGTCCACAAGGCATTAGACTTGTTGAACAAGGCAATACTTGGTCATCAAGGCAATTGAGTTGTTCAACAAGACATTCGCTTATCGAACAAGAGTTCGACTTGTTCAAAAGGGCATTCGACTTGATCAACAAGACATTTGAATCGTTCAATAAGGCATTCGACTTGATCAACACGGCATTCGTCTTGTTAAAAAGGGCATTCGACTTGGTTAATAAGGAATTCGATTTGTTCAACAAGGCATTCGACATGGTCAACAAGGCATTTGACTCGGTCAACAAAGCATTCGTCTTGTTAAAGTGGGCATTCGACGTGGTCAATAAGGCATTCGACATGGTGAACAAGGCATTTGAGTTGTTAAAACAAGGCATTTACTTGTTTAACAAGGCATTGGAACTTGGTTAACAAGGCATTCGACTTGAACAAAAGGGCATTCGACTTGGTCAACAAGGCATTCGACTTGTGCACCAGGGCATTCGCATTGATCAACAAAACATTCGACCAGATCAACAAAAAGTTACTTAGTCAACAAGGCATTTGAGTTGTTCAACAATTGATCAACAAAACATTCGACCAGATCAACAAAAGTTACTTAGTCAACAAGGCATTTGAGTTGTTCAACAGGCATTAGACTTGTTCAACAAAACATTCGGCTTGTTCCAAGGGCATCCGACTTAGTAAAAAAGGCATACAAGCCATTTTACTTGTTCAATAAGGCATATACTTCTTCAACAAGGCATTCGACTTGGTCAACAAGGTCATTCGACTTGGTCAACAAGGCATTGCATCTGGGCAACAAGTCATTTTAGTCATTGAACATTGCATTTGAATTCGTCAACAAGGCATTCATCTTGCTAAAAGGCATTCGACTTGGTCAACAAGGCATTTGAGTCGTTCAACAAGTCATTCGACTTGGTCAACAAGGCACTCATCTTGCTAAAAAGGGCATTCGACTTGGTTAATAAGTCATTCGACTTGTTCATCAAGGCATTCGACTTGGTCAACAAGGCAATCGACTTGTTCAACAAGACATTACTTGGCCAGCAATGCAATTGAGTTGTTGAACAAAGAATTCGCATATTAAATAAGGCATTCAACTTGTTCAACAAGACATTCGACTTGTTCAACATGGCATTCAAATTGGTCAACAAGGCATTTTAGTCATTCAATAAGGCATTTGACTTGGTCACCAAGGCATTCATCTTGCTAGAAAGGTCATTCGACTTGGCTAATAAGGCATTCCACTTATTCAAAAGGGCATCGACATGGTGAACAAGACATGCGACTTGTTCAAAAGGGTAGTCGACTTGCCAACAAGGCACTCGACTTGGTATACAAGACATTCGTCTTGTTCAAAAGCGTATTTGACTTGGTCAAGAAGGCATTTGACTTGTTTAACACGGCATTTGAGTTGGTCAACAAGGCATTCGACTTGGTCAACAAGGCGTTCATCTTTCTATAACAGGCATTCGACCTGGCCAACAAGGCATTCGGCTTGATCAACAAAGCATTCGACTTGTTCAAAAGGGCATCGACTTGGTCCACAAGGGATTTGACTTGTTCAACAAGGCATTCGACTTGGTCAAAAAGTCATTCGACTAGTTTAACAAGACATTACTTAGTCAGCAAGACATTTGAGTTATTCAACAAGGCATTAGAGTTGTTAAACAAAGCATTCGACTTATTCCAAAGGGCATTCAACTTGGTTAAGAAGGCATTCGACTTGTTCTACAAGATATTACTTAGTCAACTAGGTATTTGAGTTGTTCAACAAGGCATTTGACTTGTCTCAAAGGACGTTCGACCTCGTCCACAAGGCACTCGACTTGGTCAACAAAGTATTTGACTTGGTCAACAAAGTATTTGCCTTGGTCAATAAGGCCTGACTCGTTCAACGATGCATTCGACATAGTAAAAGAGACATACAATCCATTCTATTTGTTCAACAAGGCATTCAAGTTAATCCAAAAGGGCCATTCGACTTGGTCCACAAGGCATTAGACTTGTTGAACATGGCATTACTTTGTCATCAAGGCAATTGAGTTGTTCAACAAGGCATTCGCTTATCGAATAAGAGTTCGACTTGTTCAAAAGGGCATTCGACTTGATCAACAAGACATTTGAATCGTTCAATAAGGCATTCGACTTGATCAACAAGGCATTCGTCTTGTTAAAAAGGGCATTCGACTTGGTTAATAAGGAATTCGATTTGTTCAACAAGGCATTCGAAATGGTCAACAAGGCATTTGACTCGGTCAACAAAGCATTCGTCTTGTTAAAGTGGGCATTCGACGTGGTCAATAAGGCATTCGACATGGTGAACAAGGCATTTGAGTTTTTAAACAAGGCATTTTACTTGTTTAACAAGGCATTGAACTTGGTTAACAAGGCATTCGACTTGAACAAAAGGGCATTCGACTTGGTCAACAAGGCATTCGACTTGTGCACCAGGGCATTCGCATTGATCAACAAAACATTCGACCAGATCAACAAAAAGTTACTTAGTCAACAAGGCATTTGAGTTGTTCAACAAGGCATTAGACTTGTTCAACAAAACATTCGGCTTGTTCCAAAGGGCATCCGACTTAGTAAAAAAGACATACAAGCCATTTTACTTGTTCAATAAGGCATTATACTTCTTCAACAAGGCATTCGACTTGGTCAACAAGGCATTCGACTTGGTCAACAAGGCATTCCACTTGTTCAACATGGCATTCCACTTGGTCAACAAGTCATTTTAGTCATTGGACATTGCATTTGACTTCGTCAACAAGGCATTCATCTTGCTAAAAGGGCATTCGACTTGGTCAACAAGGCATTTGAGTCGTTCAACAAGTCATTCGACTTGGTCAACAAGGCACTCATCTTGCTAAAAAGGGCATTCGACTTGGTTAATAAGTCATTCGACTTGTTCATCAAGGCATTCGACTTGGTCAACAAGGCAATCGACTTGTTCAACAAGACATTACTTGGCCAGCAAGGCAATTGAGTTGTTGAACAAAGAATTCGCATATTAAATAAGGCATTCAAGTTGTTCAACAAGACATTCGACTTGTTCAACATGGCATTCAAATTGGTCAACAAGGCATTTTAGTCATTCAATAAGGCATTTGACTTGGTCACCAAGGCATTCATCTTGCTAGAAAGGGCATTCGACTTGGCTAATAAGGCATTCCAGTTATTCAAAAGGGCATCGACTTGGTGAACAAGACATGCGACTTGTTCAAAAGGGTAGTCGACTTGCCAACAAGGCACTCGACTTGGTACACAAGATATTCGTCTTGTTCAAAAGCGTAATTGACTTGGTGAAGAAGGCATTTGACTTGTTTAACACGGCATTTGAGTTGGTCAAGAAGGCATTCGACTTGGTCAACAAGGCGTTCATCTTTTTAAAACAGGCATTCGACATGGTCAACAAGGCATTCGGCTTGATCAACAAGGCATTCGACTTGTTCAAAAGGGCATCGACTTGGTCCACAAGGGATTTGACTTGTTCAACAAGGCGTTCGACTTGGTCAAAAAGTCATTCGACTAGTTTAACAAGACATTACTTAGTCAGCAAGACATTTGAGTTATTCAACAAGGCATTAGAGTTGTTCAACATAACATTCGACTTGTTCCAAAGGGCATTCAACTTGGTTAAGAATGCATTCGACTTGTTCTACAAGACATTACTTAGTCAACAAGGTATTTGAGTTGTTCAATAAGGCATTTGACTTGTCCCAAAGGACGTTCGACCTCGTCCACAAGGCACTCGACTTGGTCAACAAAGTATTTGACTTGGTCAATAAGGCCTGACTCGTTCAACAACGCATTCGACTTAGTAAAAGAGGCATACAATCCATCCTATTTGTTCAACAAGGCATTCAAGGTAATCCAAAAGGGCATTCGACTTGGTCCACAAGGCATTAGACTTGTTGAACATGGCAATACTTGGTCATCAAGGCAATTGAGTTGTTCAACAAGACATTCACTTATCGAACAAGAGTTCGACTTGTCCAAAAGGGCATTCGACTTGATCAACAAGACATTTGAGTCGTTCAATAAGGCATTCGACTTGGTCAATAAGGCATTCGTCTTGTTAAAAAGGGCATTCAACTTGGTTATTAAGGAATTCGATTTGTTCAACAAGGCATTCGACATGGTCAACAAGGCATTTGACTCGGTCAACAAACCATTGGTCTTGTTAAAGTGGGCATTCGACTTGGTCAATAAGGCATTCGACTTGGTGAACAAGGCATTTGAGTTGTTCAACAAGGCATTTGAGTTGTTCAACAAGGCATTAGACTTGTTCAACAAAACATTCGGCTTGTTCCAAAGGGCATCCGACTTGGTCAACAAGGCACTCATCTTGGTCAATAAAGCCTGAAATGTTCAACAAGGCATTCGACTTAGTAAAAAGGGCATACAAGCCATTTTACTTGTTCAATAATGCATTATACTTCTTCAACAAGGCATTCGACTTGGTCAAAAAGGCATTCGACTTGGTCAACAAGGCATTCGACTTGGTTAACAAGGCATTCCACTTGTTCAACATGGCATTCCACTTGGTCAACAAGGCATTCCACTTGTTCAACATGGCATTCAACTTGGTCAACAAGTCATTTTAGTCATTGAACATTGCATTTGACATGGTCAACAAGGCATTCATCTTGCTAAAAGGGCATTCGACTTGGTCAACAAGGCATTTGAGTCGTTCAACAAGTCATTCGACTTGGTCAACAAGGCAGTCATCTTGCTAAAAAGGGCATTCGACTTGGTTAATAAGTCATTCGACTTGTTCATCAAGGCATTCGACTTGGTCAACAAGGCAATCGACTTGTTCAACAAGACATTACTTGGCCAGCAAGGCAATTGAGTTGTTCAATAAAGAATTCGCATATTAAATAAGGCATTCAACTTGTTCAATATGGCATTCAAATTGGTCAACAAGGCATTTTAGTCATTCAATAAGGCATTTGACTTGGTCACCAATGCATTCATCTTGCTAGAAAGGGCATTCGACTTGGCTAATAACGCATTCCACTTATTCAAAAGGGCATCGACTTGGTGAACAAGACATGCGACTTATTCAAAAGGGAAGTCGACTTGCCAACAAGGTACTCGACTTGGTATACAAGACATTCGTCTTGTTCAAAAGCGTAGTTGACTTGGTCAAGAAGGCATTTGACTTGTTTAACACGGCATTTGAGTTGGTCAACAAGGCATTCGACTTAGTCAACAAGGCGTTCATCTTTTTAAAACAGGCATTCGACATGGTCAACAAGGCATTCGGCTTGATTAACAAAGCATTCGACTTGTTCAAAAGGGCATCGACTTGGTCCACAAGGGATTTGACTTGTTCAACAAGGCATTCGACTTGGTCAAAAAGTCATTCGACTAGTTTAACAAGACATTACTTAGTCAACAAGACATTTGAGTTATTCAACAAGGCATTAGAGTTGTTCAACAAAGCATTCGACTTGTTCCAAAGGGCATTCAACTTGGTTAAGAAGGCATTCGACTTGTTCTACAAGATATTACTTAGTCAACTAGGTATTTGAGTTGTTCAACAAGGCATTAGACTTGTCTCAAAGGACGTTCGACCTCGTCCACAAGGCACTCGACTTGGTCAACAAAGTATTTGACTTGGTCAACAAAGTATTTGCCTTGGTCAATAAGGCCTGACTCGTTCAACAATGCATTCGACATAGTAAAAGAGACATACAATCCATTCTATTTGTTCAACAAGGCATTCAAGTTAATCCAAAAGGGTCATTCGACTTGGTCCACAAGGCATTAGACTTGTTGAACATGGCATTACTTTGTCATCAAGGCAATTGAGTTGTTCAACAAGGCATTCGCTTATCGAATAAGAGTTCGACTTGTTCAAAAGGGCATTCGACTTGATCAACAAGACATTTGAATCGTTCAATAAGGCATTCGACTTGATCGACAAGGCATTCGTCTTGTTAAAAAGGGCATTCGACTTGGTTAATAAGGAATTCGATTTGTTCAACAAGGCGTTCGACATGGTCAACAAGGCATTTGACTCGGTCAACAAAGCATTCGTCTTGTTAAAGTGGGCATTCGACGTGGTCAATAAGGCATTCGACTTGGTGAACAAGGCATTTGAGTTTTTAAACAAGGCATTTTACTTGTTTAACAAGGCATTGAACTTGGTTAACAAGGCATTCGACTTGAACAAAAGGGCATTCGACTTGGTCAACAAGGCATTCGACTTGTGCACCAGGGCATTCGCATTGATCAACAAAACATTCGACCAGATCAACAAAAAGTTACTTAGTCAACAAGGCATTTGAGTTGTTCAACAAGGCATTAGACTTGTTCAACAAAACATTCGGCTTGTTCCAAAGGGCATCCGACTTAGTAAAAAAGGCATACAAGCCATTTTACTTGTTCAATAAGGCATTATACTTCTTCAACAAGGCATTCGACTTGGTCAACAAGGCATTCGACTTGGTCAACAAGGCATTCGACTTGGTCAACAAGGCATTCCACTTGTTCAACATGGCATTCAACTTGGTCAACAAGTCATTTTAGTCATTGGACATTGCATTTGACTTCGTCAACAAGGCATTCATCTTCCTAAAAGGGCATTCGACTTGGTCAACAAGGCATTTGAGTCGTTCAACAAGTCATTCGACTTGGTCAACAAGGCACTCATCTTGCTAAAAAGGGTATTCGACTTGGTTAATAAGTCATTCGACTTGTTCATCAAGGCATTCGACTTGGTCAACAAGGCCATCGACTTGTTCAACAAGACATTACTTGGCCAGCAAGGCAATTGAGTTGTTGAACAAAGAATTCGCATATTAAATAAGGCATTCAACTTGTTCAACAAGACATTCGGCTTGTTCAACATGGCATTCAAATTGGTCAACAAGGCATTTTAGTCATTCAATAAGGCATTTGACTTGGTCACCAAGGCATTCATCTTGCTAGAAAGGGCATTTGACTTGGCTAATAAGGCATTCCACTTATTCAAAAGGGCATCGAGTTGGTGAACAAGACATGCGACTTGTTCAAAAGGGTAGTCGACTTGCCAACAAGGCACTCGACTTGGTATACAAGACATTCGTCATGTTCAAAAGCGTATTTGACTTGGTCAAGAAGGCATTTGACTTGTTTAACACGGCATTTGAGTCGGTCAACAAGGCATTCGACTTGGTTAACAAGACGTTCATCTTTTTAAAACAGGCATTCGACATGGTCAACAAGGCATTCGGCTTGATCAACAAGGCATTCGACTTGTTCAAAAGGGCATCGACTTGGTCCACAAGGGATTTGACTTGTTCAACAAGGCGTTCGACTTGGTCAAAAAGTCATTCGACTAGTTTAACAAGACATTACTTAGTCAGCAAGACATTTGAGTTATTCAACAAGGCATTAGAGTTGTTCAACACAACATTCGACTTGTTCCAAAGGGCATTCAACTTGGTTAAGAATGCATTCGACTTGTTCTACAAGACATTACTTAGTCAACAAGGTATTTGAGTTGTTCAACAAGGCATTTGACTTGTCCCAAAGGACGTTCGACCTCGTCCACAAGGCACTCGACTTGGTCAACAAAGTATTTGACTTGGTCAATAAGGCCTGACTCGTTCAACAACGCATTCGACTTAGTAAAAGAGGCATACAATCCATCCTATTTGTTCAACAAGACATTCAAGGTAATCCAAAAGGGCATTCGACTTGGTCCACAAGGCATTAGACTTGTTGAACATGGCAATACTTGGTCATCAAGGCAATTGAGTTGTTCAACAAGACATTCGCTTATCGAACAAGAGTTCGACTTGTCCAAAAGGGCATTCGACTTGATCAACAAGACATTTGAGTCGTTCAATAAGGCATTCGCCTTGGTCAACAAGGCATTCGTCTTGTTAAAAAGGGCATTCAACTTGGTTATTAAGGAATTCGATTTGTTCAACAAGGCATTCGACATGGTCAACAAGGCATTTGACTCGGTCAACAAAGCATTCGTCTTGTTAAAGTGGGCATTCGACTTGGTCAATAAGGCATTCGACTTGGTGAACAAGGCATTTGAGTTGTTAAACAAGGCATTTTACTTGTTTACCAAGGCATTCGACTTGAACAAAAGGGCATTCGACTTGGTCAACAAGGCATTCGACTTGTGCACCAGGGCATTCGCATTGATCAAAAAACCATTCGACCAGATCAACAAAAAGTTACTTAGTCAACAAGGCATTTGAGTTGTTAAACAAGGCATTAGACTTGTTCAACAAAACATTCGGCTTGTTCCAAAGGGCATCCGACTTGGTCAACAAGGCACTCAACTTGGTCAATAAAGCCTGAAATGTTCAACAAGGCATTCGACTTAGTAAAAAAGGCATACAAGCCATTTTACTTGTTCAATAAGGCATTATACTTCTTCAACAAGGCATTCGACTTGGTCAACAAGGCATTCCACTTGGTCAACAAGGCATTCGACTTGGTCATCAAGGCATTTCACTTGTTCAACATGGCATTCAACTTGGTCAACAAGTCATTTTAGTCATTGAACATTGCATTTGACTTGGTCAACAAGGCATTCATCTTGCTTAAAGGGCATTCGACTTGGTCAACAAGGCACTCATCTTGCTAAAAAGGGCATTTGACTTGGTTAATAAGTCATTCGACTTGTTCATCAAGGCATTCGACTTGGTCAACAAGGCAATCGACTTGTTCAACAAGACATTACTTGGTGAGCAAGGCAATTGAGTTGTTCAACAAAGAATTCGCATATTAAATAAGGCATTCAACTTGTTCAACAAGACATTCGACTTGTTCAACATGACATTCAAATTGGTCAACAAGGCATTTTAGTCATTCAATAAGGCATTTGACTTCGTCACCAAGGCATTCATCTTGCTAGAAAGGGCATTCGACTTCGCTAATAAGGCATTCCACTTATTCAAAAGGGCATCGAGTTGGTGAACAAGACATGCGACTTGTTCAAAAGGGTAGTCGACTTGCCAACAAGGCACTCGACTTGGTATACAAGACATTCGTCATGTTCAAAAGCGTATTTGACTTGGTCAAGAAGGCATTTGACTTGTTTAACACGGCATTTGAGTTGGTCAACAAGGCATTCGACTTGGTCAACAAGGCGTTCATCTTTCTATAACAGGCATTCGACCTGGCCAACAAGGCATTCGGCTTGATCAACAAAGCATTCGACTTGTTCAAAAGGGCATCGACTTGGTCCACAAGGGATTTGACTTGTTCAACAAGGCATTCGACTTGGTCAAAAGTCATTCGACTAGTTTAACAAGACATTACTTAGTCAGCAAGACATTTGAGTTAGTCAACAAGGCATTAGAGTTGTTCAACATAGCATTCGACTTGTTCCAAAGGGCATTCAACTTGGTTAAGAAGGCATTCGACTTGTTCTACAAGACATTACTTAGTCAACAAGGTATTTGAGTTGTTCAACAAGGCATTTGACTTGTCCCAAAGGACGTTCGATCTCGTCCACAAGGCACTCGACTTGGTCAACAAAGTATTTGACTTGGTCAATAAGGCCTGACTCGTTCAACAACGCATTCGACTTAGTAAAAGAGGCATACAATCCATTCTATTTGTTCAACAAGGCATTCAAGGTAATCCAAAAGGGCATTCGACTTGGTCCACAAGGCATTAGACTTGTTGAACATGGCAATACATGGTCATCAAGGCAATTGAGTTGTTCAACAAGACATTCGCTTATCGAACAAGAGTTTGACTTGTTCAAAAGGGCATTCGACTTGATCAACAAGACATTTGAGTCGTTCAATAAGGCATTCGACTTGGTCAACAACGCATTCGTCTTGTTAAAAAGGGCATTCTACTTGGTTAATAAGGAATTCGACTTGTTCAACAAGGCATTAGACATGGTCAACAAGGCATTTGACTCGGTAAACAAAGCATTCGTCTTGTTAAATTGGGCATTCGACTTGGTCAATAAGGCATTCGACTTGGTGAACAAGGCATTTGAGTTGTTAAAAAAGGCATTTGACTTGTTTAACAAGGCATTGAACTTGGTTAACAAGGCATTCGACTTGAACAAAAGGGCATTCGACTTGGTCGACAAGGCATTCGACTTGGTCGACAAGGCATTCGACTTGTGCACCAGGGCATTCGCATTGATCAACAAAACATTCGACCAGTTCAACAAAAAGTTACTTAGTCAACAAGGCATTTGAGTTGTTCAACAAGGCATTAGACTTGTTCAACAAAACATTCGGCTTGTTCCAAAGGGCATCCGACTTGGTCAACAAGGCACTCAACTTGGTCAATAAAGCCTGAAATGTTCAACAAGGCATTCGACTTAGTAAAAAAGGCATACAAGCCATTTTACTTGTTCAATAAGGCATTATACTTCTTCAACAAGGAATTCGACTTGGTCAACAAGGCATTCGACTTGGTCAACAAGGCATTCGACTTGGTCAACAAGGCATTCGACTTGGTCAACAAGGCATTCGACTTGGTCAACAAGGCATTCGACTTGGTCAACAAGGCATTCCACTTGTTCAACAAGGCATTGGACTTGGTCAACAAGGCATTCCACTTGTTCAACAAGTCATTTTACTCATTGAACATTGCATTTGACTTGGTCAACAAGGCATTCATCTTGCTAAAAGGGCATTCGACTTGGTCAACAAGGCATTTGAGTCGTTCAACAAGTCATTCGACTTGGTCAACAAGGCACTTATCTTTCTAAAAAGGGCATTCGACTTGGTTAATAAGTCATTCGACTTGTTCATCAAGGCATTCGACTTCGTCAACAAGGCAATCGACTTGTTCAACAAGACATTACTTGGTCAGCAAGGCAATTGAGTTGTTCAACAAAGAATTCGCATATTAAATAAGGCATTCAACTTGTTCAACAAGACATTCGACTTGTTCAACATGGCATTCAAATTGGTCAACAAGGCATTTAGTCATTCAATAAGGCATTTGACTTGGTCACCAAGGCATTCATCTTGCTAGAAAGGGCATTCGACTTGGCTAATAAGGCATTCCACTTATTCAAAAGGGCATCGAGTTGGTGAACAAGACATGCGACTTGTTCAAAAGGGTAGTCGACTTGCCAACAAGGCACTCGACTTGGTATACAAGACATTCGTCATGTTCAAAAGCGTATTTGACTTGGTCAAGAAGGCATTTGACTTGTTTAACACGGCATTTGAGTCGGTCAACAAGGCATTCGACTTGGTCAACAAGACGTTCATCTTTTTAAAAGAGGCATTCGACATGGTCAACAAGGCATTCGGCTTGATCAACAAGGCATTCGACTTGTTCAAAAGGGCATCGACTTGGTCCACAAGGGATTTGACTTGTTCAACAAGGCATTCGACTTGGTCAAAAAGTCATTCGACTAGTTTAACAAGACATTACTTAGTCAGCAAGACATTTGAGTTAGTCAACAAGGCATTAGAGTTGTTCAACATAGCATTCGACTTGTTCCAAAGGGCATTCAACTTGGTTAAGAAGGCATTCGACTTGTTCTACAAGACATTACTTAGTCAACAAGGTATTTGAGTTGTTCAACAGGGCATTTGACTTGTCCCAAAGGACGTTCGATCTCGTCCACAAGGCACTGGACTTGGTCAACAAAGTATTTGACTTGGTCAATAAGGCCTGACTCGTTCAACAACGCATTCGACTTAGTAAAAGAGGCATACAATCCATTCTATTTGTTCAACAAGACATTCAAGGTAATCCAAAAGGGCATTCGACTTGGTCCACAAGGCATTAGACTTGTTGAACATGGCAATACATGGTCATCAAGGCAATTGAGTTGTTCAACAAGACATTCGCTTATCGAACAAGAGTTTGACTTGTTCAAAAGGGCATTCGACTTGATCAACAAGACATTTGAGTCGTTCAATAAGGCATTCGACTTGGTCAACAAGGCATTCGTCTTGTTAAAAAGGGCATTCTACTTGGTTAATAAGGAATTCGACTTGTTCAACAAGGCATTAGACATGGTCAACAAGGCATTTGACTCGGTAAACAAAGCATTCGTCTTGTTAAATTGGGCATTCGACTTGGTCAATAAGGCATTCGACTTGGTGAACAAGGCATTTGAGTTGTTAAAAAAGGCATTTGACTTGTTTAACAAGGCATTGAACTTGGTTAACAAGGCATTCGACTTGAACAAAAGGGCATTCGACTTGGTCAACAAGGCATTCGACTTGTGCACCAGGGCATTCGCATTGATCAACAAAACATTCGACCAGATCAACAAAAAGTTACTTAGTCAACAAGGCATTTGAGTTGTTCAACAAGGCATTAGACTTGTTCAACAAAACATTCGGCTTGTTCCAAAGGGCATCCGACTTGGTCAACAAGGCACTCAACTTGGTCAATAAAGCCTGAAATGTTCAACAAGGCATTCGACTTAGTAAAAAAGGCATTCAAGCCATTTTACTTGTTCAATAAGGCATTATACTTCTTCAACAAGGCATTCGACTTGGTCAACAAGGCATTCGACTTGGTCAACAAGGCATTCGACTTGGTCAACAAGGCATTGGACTTGGTCAACAAGGCATTCCACTTGTTCAACATGGCATTAAACTTGGTCAACAAGTCATTTTACTCATTGAACATTGCATTTGACTTGGTCAACAAGGCATTCATCTTGCTAAAAGGGCATTCGACTTGGTCAACAAGGCATTTGAGTCGTTCAACAAGTCATTCGACTTGGTCAACAAGGCACTTATCTTTCTAAAAAGGGCATTCGACTTGGTTAATAAGTCATTCGACTTGTTCATCAAGGCATTCGACTTCGTCAACAAGGCAATCGACTTGTTCAACAAGACATTACTTGATCAGCAAGGCAATTGAGTTGTTCAACAAAGAATTCGCATATTAAATAAGGCATTCAACTTGTTCAACAAGACATTCGACTTGTTCAACATGGCATTCAAATTGGTCAACAAGGCATTTTAGTCATTCAATAAGGCATTTGACTTGGTCACCAAGGCATTCATCTTGCTAGAAAGGGCATTCGACTTGGCTAATAAGGCATTCCACTTATTCAAAAGGGCATCGACTTGGTGAACAAGACATGCGACTTGTTTAAAAGGGTAGTCGACTTGCCAACAAGGCACTCGACTTGGTATACAAGGCATTCGTCTTGTTTAAAAGCGTATTTGACTTGGTCAAGAAGGCATTTGACTTGTTTAACACGGCATTTGAGGCATACAATCCATTCTATTTGTTCAACAAGGCGTTCAAGGTAATCCAAAAGGGCATTCGACTTGGTCCACAAGGCATTAGACTTGTTCAACATGGCAATACTTGGTCATCGAGGCAATTGAGTTGTTCAACAAGACATTCGCTTATCGAACAAGAGTTCGACTTGTTCAATAGGGCATTCGACTTGATCAACAAGACATTTGAGTCGTTCAATAAGGCATTCGACTTGGTCAACAAGGCATTCGTCTTGTTAAAAAGGGCATTCGACTTGGTTAATAAGGAATTCGACTTGTTCAACAAGGCATTCGACATGGTCAACAAGGCATTTGACTCGGTCAACAAAGTGTTCGTCTTGTTAAAGTGGGCATTCGACTTGGTCAATAAGGCATTGGACTTGGTGAACAAGGCATTTGAGTTGTTAAACAAGGCATTGAACTTGGTTAACAAGGCATTCGACTTGAACAAAAGGGCATTCGACTTGGTCAACAAGGCATTCGACTTGTGCACCAGGGCATTCGCATTGATCAACAAAACATTCGACCAGTCAAGGCATTCGAGTTATTCAACAAGGCATTAGACGTGTTCACCAAAACATTCGGCTTGTTCCAAAGGGCATCCGACTTGGTCAACAAGGCACTCAACTTGGTCAATAAAGCCTGAAATGTTCAACAAGGCATTCGACTTAGTAAAAAAGGCATACAAGCCATTTTACTTGTTCAACAAGGCATTATACTTCTTCAACAAGGCATTCGACTTGGTCAACAAAGCATTCGACTTGGTCAACAAGGCATTCGAGTTGTTCAACAAGACATTACTTGGTTAGCAAGGCAATTGAGTTTTTCAACAAGGCATTCACTTATTCAACAAGGCATTCGACTTGTTCAAAAGGGTATTCGAGTTGTCAACAAGGAATTCGACTTGGTCAACTAGATAGTCGTCTTGTTCAAAAGCGTTTGACTTGGTCAAGAAGGGATTCGACTTGTTCAACAAGGCATTGGACTTGGTCAACAAGGCATTCGACTTGGTCAACAAGGCATTCTTCTTTTTAAAACTGGCATTCGACTTGTCAACAAGGCATTCGGCTTATTCAACAAGGCATTCGACTTGTTCAAAAGGGCATCGACTTGGTCAACAAGGCATTCGACGTGTTCAACAAGGCATTCGACTTGGTCAAAAAGTCATTCGACTAGTTTAACAAGACATTACTTAGTCAACAAGGCATTTGTGTTCTTCAACAAGGCATTAGAGTTGTTCAACAAAGCATCCGACTTGTTCCAAAGGGCATTCAACTTGGCCACGAAGGCATTCAACTTGTTCTACAAGACATTACTTAGTCAACAAGGTATTTGAGTTGTTCAACATGGCATTTGGCTTGTTCCAAAGGGCATTCGACCTTGTCAACAAGGCACTCGACTTGGTCAACAAGGTATTTGACTTGGTCAATAAGGCCTGACTCGTTCAACAATGCATTCGACTTACTAAAAGAGGCATACAATCCATCATATTTGTTCAACAAAGCATTCAAGTTAATCAAAAGGGCATTCGACTTGGTCCTGAAGGCATTAGACTTCTTCAAAAAGGCATTACTTGGTCATCAAGGCAATTTAGTTGTTCAACAAGGCATTCGCGTATTGAACAATAGTGCGACTTGTTCAAAAGCGCATTTGACTTGATCATCAAGACATTTGAGTCATTCAACAAGGCATTCGTCTTGTTCAAAAGGGCATTGCACTTGGTTAAGAAGGAATTCGACTTGTTCAATAAGGCATTCGACATGGTCAACAAGGCATTTAACTTGGTCAACAAAGCATTCGTCTTGTTAAAATGGGCATTCGAATTGGTCAATAAGGCATTCGACTAGTTCAACAAGGCATTCGAGTTGGTCAACAAGGCATTTGACTTGTACAAAAGGGTATTCGACTTGGTCAACACGGCATTTGACTTGGTCAACAAGGCATTCGACTTGTGCAAAAGGGCATTCGAATTGATCAACAAGGCATTTGACCATTTACAAGAAGTTACTTAGTCAACAAGGCATTTGAGTTGTTCAACAAGGTATAAGACTTGTTCAACAAGACATTCGGCTTGTTCCAAAGGGCATCCGACTTGGTCAACAAGGCACTCAACTTGGTCAATAAGGCCTGACATGTTCAACAAGACATTTGACAAAAAAGGCATACAAGTCATTCTACTTGTTCCATAAGGCATTCTACTTCTTCAATAAGGCATTCAACTTCGTCAACAAGGCATTCGACTTGTTCATTAAGGCATTCAATTTGGTTAAAAAGGAATTGACTTGTTGTAACGGGCATTCGACTTGGTGAACAAGGCATTCGACTTGTTCAACGCGACATTACTTAGTCAGCAAGGCAATTGAGTTGTTCAACAAGAAATTCGCTTATTAAACAAGACATTCAACTTTTTCAACAAGACATTCCACTTGTTCAACATGGCATTCAACTTGGTCAACAAGGCATTTTAGTCATTCACCAAGGCATTTGACTTGGTCCAAAAGGCATTCATATTGCTAAAAAGGGCATTCGACTTTGCTAATAAGGCATTCGACTTATTCAAAAGGGCATTCGACTTGGTAAACAAGGCATTTGACTTGTTCAACAAGGTATTACCTGATTAGCAAGACAATTGGGTTTTTCAACAAGGCATTCGACTTGTTCAACATGGCATTCAACTTGGTCAACAAAGCATTTTAGTCATTCAACAAGGCATTTTACTTGGTCAACAAGGCATTCAGCTTGCTATTGGCTAATAAGGCATTGGACTTATTCAAAAGGGCATTCGACTTGGTGAACAAGGCATTCGACTTGTTCAACAAGGCATTACTTGGTTAGCAACTCAATTGTGTTTTTCAACAAGGCATTCAACTTGTTCAAAAGGGTATTCGAGTTGCCAACAAGGCATTCGACTTGGTCAACAAGACACTTGTCTAGTTCAAAAGCGTATTTGACTTGGTCAAGAAGGCATTCGACTTGTTCAACAAGGCATTTGACTTGGTGAACAAGGTATTCGACTTGGTGAACAAGGCATTCTTCTTGTTAAATCGGGCATTCGAGTTGGTCAACAAGGCATTCAACTTGTTTAACAATGCATTCAACTTGTTCAAAAGGGCATTCGACTTGGTCAACAAGGCATTCGACTTGGTCCACAAGGCATTCGACTTGGACAAAAAGGTATACGACTTGTTTAACAAGACATTACTTAGTCAACAAGGCATTTGAGTTGTTCAACAAGGCATTTGGCTTGTTCCAAAGGGCATTCGACTTGGTCAACAAGGCATTCGACTTGGTCCACAAGGTATTCGACTTGCTCAAAAAGGCATACGACTTGTTTAACAAGACATTACTTAGTCAACAAGGCATTTGAGTTGTTCAACAAGGCATTTGGCTTGTTCCAAAGGGCATTCGACTTGGTCAACAAGGCACTCGACTAGGTCAACAAGTTATTTGACTTGGTCAATAAGGCCTGACTCGTACAACAATGATTTTGACTTAGTAAAAGAGGCATATAATTCATTCTATTTGTTCGAAAATGCTTTCAAGTTGTTCAAAAGGGCATTCGACTTGGTCCACAATGCATTAGACTTGTTCAACAAGGCATTGCTTTGTCAGCAAGGCAATTGAGTTGTTCAACAAGACATTCGCTTATTGTAACACGAGTTCGACTTGTTCAAAAAGGCATTCGACTTGGTCAACAAGCCGTTAGACTTGTTCAACAAGGCATTACTTTGTCAGCAAGGCAATGGAGTTGTTCAACAAGGTATTCGCTTATTGAACAAGAGTTCGACTTGTTCAAAAAGGCATTCGATTTGATCAACAATGCATTTGAGTCGTTCAACAGGGCATTCGACTTGGTCAACAAGGCATTCGTCTTGTTAGAAAGGGCATTCGACTTTGTTAATAAGGAATTGACTTGTTCAACAAGGCATTCGACATGGTCAACAAGGCCTTTAACTTGTTCAACAAGCCATTCGACTTGTTCAAAATGGCATTTGACTTTGTTAACAAGGCATTCGACTTGGTCAACAAGGTATTCGTCTTGTTTAAAAGGGCATTCAACTTGGTTAACAAGGCATTCGGCTTGTTCAACAGGGCATTTGACTTTGTCAGCAAGGTATTCGACTTCTTCAAAAGGGCATTCGACTTGGTGAACAAGGCATTCGGCTTGTTGAACGAGGCATTCGACTTCTTGAACAAGGCATTACTTGGTTAAGGAGACATTCAACTTGTTCAAAAGAGCATTCGACATGGTCAACAAGGCATTCGACCTATTCAACAATGCATTCGATTTGTTCCAAAGGGCATTTGACTTCGGAAACAAGGCACTCGACTTAGTCAACAAGGTATTTGACCTTGTCAAGAAGGCATTCGACCTGTTCAACAAGGCACAACATAGTACAAAAGGCATACAAGCCATTCTTCTTAGTCAACAATGCATTCGACTTTTTCAACATGGCATTCGACTACATCAACCGAAGAAGACTTAGAAATTGTGCTTCGTTTATTAGTTATCATGGTAATTAGGGAGCGTAGCTTGTATTTTTGATAGTGTATGACTTACTAGTAAATATATCATGTATATAGGTATAAATACAATGTACACTATTGAAATCAATACACAAGAATTAAAAAATTTACAAGGGCTTGAAATTCACATTCTAGAGAAAGAAACACACACGAAATACTTTCTCACTCTAAGCTTCTCTCTCGTGATCTTCAAAGGAGATATTCGACCGAAGGTAACAAATCGTAAATCTATATTCGAATATCTAGAATTCATGCCTGGATCTCTCGGTAGTTGATAATTTAGTACCTAACAATTGGTATGAGAGCAGATCGTGATTGTTTTGGATTGATTTCGGTATTTTAGATCAAATTTGTTTTTCCAGATTTTTCGATCGAAAATGCGCACGAAATGAAAATTTTATCTATGTGCTGAATTTTGCGAATTTTGTTGATGATTCTGATGCAAACGTGATAGGTTATATGTAAGGAATGAGTTGCGTACTGATTTTTTATGCTGATCGCTTAGAACATCGGATTTTACTGTTTGCTATTGAGTTTTGAATACAGTTTGATTTTCATCTAAATCTATATATTTTGCTGTAAAACGTGTTTGATCTTGTATTTGTTCATGTTCAGTACTCATATTCAAGTGATTACCCAGAATCTCAGTGTCTAATTTGAGCTTATCAGTTGAATATGAGATTTACTTTTCCATTGAACTTGTGTTGTGCTCTTCGATCGAAAACTTCACTCGAAAATCAATTTCGAATAATTCACTGGCGCAAAAGTTTTTCGATAAATTCACTGTTTTCGCGAATTTTACTCATATATAGACTCAAAAAATTTTATTTTCGATAAAAATTTTTCGATTCCCACATACAAATCTTTTTCAAGCGTAACTAAGCGTAAATTTTTTTCGACGAATACTGTTTTCGTTATAAACATATTTACTTTTGACACGAATAACTAGTTTTACGATTACAAGTTTTTCGATCTCAAGTTTATTGAGCATCTAAATTCTTGAGTCAAAACTTAGCGAAAACATATTTCGATCGAATATTCACACTCGAATAAGTTTAGTCAACAAATTGAGTCAAACTTATCGAAAAAATTTTAAACACATAGATTTTCGATCATTTTAATTTTTCGATAACAAATATTTTGATAAAAGTTTTTGTGGTTGAAAAACTTTTTTTCGATAAACAAGTTTTCGATAGGATACTTTTGCAAAACTTTATAACTCAGAAAATAATTTTCGATAAAAATACTTCGAAAAATTTATACTTTCGAAAATCATTTTTGAGTAAAAGGATTGAAATTTTTGAAATCGAAAATCTTACTGCTCGAAAAACATTTACAAATACTGAACTTTCAAACGCATACACATTTTACGCCGATCTGAATTTTTTTTCAAAGAATCAAAATCTTAAATTTCAAAACTTACGAAAAATACTTCACATTGCATAAACATTCACAATATTCAATTTTTGTGCTAAATATTTTTCGTACTCAGAAACAGTTTTTTTAACCTAAAAATAGGTCCGAAAAGGAAATTTGTTAAAGTACGAACCAAACATTACTAACAATTTTGTCACTTGTGAAGCAATATTACCAACTCAAATCCAAACTTTCACGAGATCCTACCAGTCAACTACGACAATGGATGCTTATCCAAGAAGCCGATTTATGAATTTCTTGGAGACAAAAGATCAAGCTACAAATTTGATAGCTTCTCTCCAAGAAGGACCCGCTCAGTTCAGGCTTATCCAAGAAGGCGATGCCACAAATAATCCTCTCATTCCTGCCACTAGAAGACTCAAAATTCCAAGTGAATACTCTGAGGGGGAGAGAGTATGAGCTAAAGCTGATCTAAGAGCTAAAACTTTCCTGATGCAAGGCATCCTAAATGACATCTATATCAAATAGATAGTATATCAAGTGCTAAGGCAATGTGGGACGAGCTCCACAAAATGATGCAAAGGACCGAATTCGGAGTTAAGGCTAAGAATGCATACAAACTCACAGTCTACGGCTCCTTCGAAGCTAAGACGGAGGAAAATCTCTACGAACTCTGTGAACGATATCTGACTCTTCTGAATGAGATGAGAAAAACAGAAATATTCAAGACAAATATGGAGGTAAACATCCGATTTCTATTATCTGTTTATCCGGAGTGGAAGAAAATATCCATGCAAATCCGTCAAAACAAGTATTTGGACGAAGTGGATATCCACGCCGTTTTCGACAATCTCGCTCAACACGAGGAAGATATCAGCGAGATTCAGAAAGAACAAAAGGGCAAACAGATCGAAACTCAATAGCTCTCGTTTCGGAAAGAAAAACAAGTCGATCTCGCAAAGACAAGAGTATCAAATTGACGAGTTCTTCAAAAGAAGGGGACGAGTCAGAATTGGATTCCTAGCCCGACATGAAAGAGTTCAAGAAGCAATTAGCTCTCATTACAAAAATGATGAGCAAAATGTTATACAAAAATAAGTCCTCCTACTCAACTAATCGACTTCGGACCATCAAGCTTTAAGCACAAGGAAAGACCATCAGAGTCTTTAGAATCCAAGAATGCCAAAGAGCCACAAAAATGCTACAACTGTGGCAAAATAGGGCACTTCGCCAGAGAATGCAGTCTTCCGGAGAAGAAAGACGCAAACTATTACTCCAAGAAATTTCAATTAACTAAACAGAAGGAAGGTGGAGTAGCTCTCATGGCTGAACATGAGCACTGGCTAGAAGACACCACAGATTCTGAAACGGACAACTTAGCGCTCATTGCATTTCTTGAAGATGCATCAGACGCAAGCTCAACGAAGAGGTCTGACGTTGACAAAGCATCCACCTCGTCTCAAGAGGTAGCTACATCCAATTCTACATTATTAATCATGTTAGAAACTTTACAAATTAAATATGCTAACATGAAAAGTGAGCGGAAAAGTACAAAAGAGTTAGAGGAGAGACTAGCGCTTAAGGGAAAAAATAATTTCCAAATGCGATTAGATCAAGTACATGTGTTTTGGATTAACTTCTCTAATGGCTTTTACTAACGCTTAAAAAATAAATGACTTAGAAGAATCCAAAAGAAAAGCCAAAACTAGGATAGACATCCCCTTTGATTACACTGATTTGCATAATAGTTACAAGACACGGGAAATAAATCTGTCTAGTGAAATTCATTATATCCTTTAGAAAATATGCATAAAGTCGAGGAAGAAAATAATGATCATTCTAAAAATTATACTTTCTGTTATATTCATGCTATTATTAAGAAATAGCTTATTTAAACTCATGCTTCGAAACGGAAAGAAAGTATTTTGAAGAAGAAAATAATGCGCTTTTATTGGAAATTTAAAATCTAAAAAATTCCTCAGTCTTGACTAATGTTTTACAATCTTGTCCTGATTTAATTTTAAAAGAAAAATCATTAATCAAGGACAAGACCAAATTTATGAAAATATCTCAAAAGAAGACAAATCTTCTTTAAAAAGCGTCAAGGGAGAGAAAGAGTCCTTAAATGCTTCGAAAGCAAAAATGTCTATTACTTAATCTCTTTCCACTCCGTCCACAGGTAGAGTAGTTAAAGAGACGAAGCATGCTAAGGAGAGAGTGTCTAGTATAGAAATTAAGAAGAAAAATATTGATGGAAATTACTCATTTTCAAAATTTTCTTCTGTACCAAAAAGAAAGAACACTCGTAAAAAGAGACCGGTTACAAATTTTCATATTGTTGTTTCAACTTATTCTTTAAATTCTATTAAATTTGAAAGCACGAATTTTGAAATTGGGTCCACTTCCAAAAACAAATTTAATCATTCTAAGACGAATGCGAGTCTTAAGTCTCGTAGGAGACAAGATCCAGCTATTTAGCAAGCTTACAACTCGATCCACTCTTGCTCTCACGTAAGCTATTCAGTCCAAGTTCACTCCGCCAAACACCCTAGGAGACTAGCTAGAGAAAAGATATTCTCCTCAATTAAGACTGATAAGACATTTGTCCGAGCTGAAATTAATCTACCGTGTAAGGTTCACCCGCAATGGGTTCCCAAAACACCATCTAGGCCAACGCAAGCCACAAAGACTTAGTTGCCTAAAGAGGTACCACCTAAACCAAATACTTCAAAGTGAACAAACTTTAACTACTAAATCTGCTAATTCGAGAGGACCCATTTGAAAGTGGGTACCTACGTCTCTCTAAATTTTTCTATGCAGATCCATCATGTGTGATATCTAGATTCGGGTTGCTCCACACACATGACTGGAAATCAAGAACTGTTGAGCAACTATCAAGACCGATACGACGGTATAAGTCATCAATTTTAGGCTTTGGAGATATCATTATGAAGAATATGATAATAAAAGATGTTTGTTACGTCAAATGTCTCAAACACAACTTGTTCATCATAGGACAGTTATGCGATAAAGGCTTTCAAGTGCTATTTCTAGCTGATCAGTGCAGAATTCTAAATAGTCAGAATCAGGAACTTCTTATAGGAGATCGAAGATAAAAAATCTACACTATAAATCTGACAACAGTACGACCTTTGATGGTTGTTTGCCTAATATATAAGATGACACTTAAGAGAAACAACTTATTGCATCAACGTATGTCTCATCTAAATTTCAAAACTCTTCACAAGCTTTTTGCTAAACAGTTGGTCAAAGGTCTGCCAACTAATTCACTTCAACAAGAGCATCAATGTTCGGCTTGTCAAATGGGTAAAATGAATCGAGCGTCACACAAACTCAAGCAAGTAGCTTCCACATATCGACCTTTGGAATTACTACACATGGACTTATGTGGACGGATGAACACAAAGTAGCATCGGTCGCAAGTACGTGTTAGTGATTGTCGATGATTATTCTTG
The DNA here is from genome assembly GCA_004919715.1 of Linderniella brevidens. Classification (NCBI taxonomy): domain Eukaryota; kingdom Viridiplantae; phylum Streptophyta; class Magnoliopsida; order Lamiales; family Linderniaceae; genus Linderniella; species Linderniella brevidens. The sequence goes on from SWDC01000149.1 coordinate 315,911, forward strand.
TTACACTTGCACAAGGTTTCTACGAACAAAAGATGAGACTAGAGACTTCATAATAAATTTTGTAACTACAACTCAGAATCTGGATCCAAGTAATCCGAACTGACAATGTGACTGAGTTCAAGCATAAGCATCTCACTACTTTCTATCAGTCACTTGGAATCGTTCAACAATTTTTAGCCGCTAAAACGCCTCAACAAAATGGCTTTGTAGCATGGACTTTGGTTGAAGCTGCACGAACAATGCTTATACATTCCAGTCTCTCTCACTTTCTATGCGCTGAAGCAGTGAGTACAACTTGCTTTACGCAAAATCGGACAATTATTCACAAACGCTTTGAAAAGACGCCGTACCAGATAATAAATCAATGGATACTGAATATCTCTTTCTTCAAAGTCTTCGAGTGCAAATGCTTTGTGGCTAACGATCGAGAGCATCGAAGCAATTTCGACCCTAAAGCATATGAAGCTTTCTTTGTTGGATATTCGTCAACTTCTAAAGCATACCGCATCTATATCAAGTCTTCTGTACAATAATGGAAAGTTACAACGTCACTTTTCACGAACTGACCTATTTGGCTTCTGAACAAGATAGTTCAGAACCCGGGCTGATAAGCGTGTTGGCACAAAATCTACAAATTCCGACGCCATCTCCATCACCGCCAGTAGAAGCTCTTCTCGCTGATTTGGAAGACTTGGACTTTCTTTTTGAACATTTATCGGAAGGAGTCTCAAGCCTCTGCTTCATCGCAATCTATACCAAGCAGCGCACCTTCTCCTTCTACGGTGGAAATTCCAAATGAGATTCCTGACCCTCAAAATCCAACCAATGTTGTAGATTTTCAAGATTATGAGTCACCAACTAGTGTTGCAGCTCCTACTAATGCAGATGAGGAAATTCCATCAAATTCAACTTCAGAAATGAATTTTCCTTTTACGGATGATCAACCTATCAATTCAGGATGTCTCGAACTACATATCAATGATGGTTCTACTTCGGTTCTACCTCATGAACGCAAGTACACGAGCTCATCATGTCGATAAAATAATTAGTGATCCTTCAAGTGGAGTACGCATTAGGACATCTACACATAACAGACTTTTCACGTGCTTGTTAAGCCAAAACGAACCAATCAAAGTAGCTGAATCCCTTAAAGACACGGATTGGGTGATTGCAATACAAGACGAACTCATCTAATTCGAGCATCTACGAGTTTGGACACTAGTTCCTCGACCGCATGGTAAGACAATTATAGGAACAAAATGGATGTTCAAAAATAAAAAGAACGAGAACGGTGAAATTATCAGGAACAAAGCACGACTCGTAGCCAAAGTGTACAACCAATAGGAAGGCATCGACTACGACGAGACGTATGCTCTAGATTCTCGAAAAGAAGCTATTCGACTCTTTTTGGCGTTACGCGGCTCATAAAGACTTCAAGGTCTATCAAATTGACGTAAAAATCGCCTTTCACAACGGCGTACTAAAAGAGGAAGTTTACGTCGCTCAACCAAAAGGTTTCATGCACGAAAATCATCCTGATTATGTCTATCGATTGGATAAAGCTCTCTACGGACTAAAACAAACCCCTCGAGCTTGGTACGATGTTTTGAGCGAATTTCTAGTAAAGTCCAACTTTATAAGAGGAACAATCGATATAACACTGTTCATCAAAAAGCAAGGCAAGGACTTGATGATCGCCAAGTTTACGTCGACGACATCATTTTCGGTATGACAAATGAACGACTGTTAGAAATTTGGTGAACTGATGAAAACAAAATTCGAGATGAGCTTAAATGGCGAACTCTAATTCTTTCTTAGACTTCAAGTCAAGCAGCTCGAAGATGGAATCTTTATCTATCAAACCAAATATATACGAGACATTCTGAAGAGATTTAATCAAGACAAGAGCTCACCTATGAATACTCTCATGTCAACAAACTGTAAATTGGATGTTGATCCTTCTGGCAAGGCAGTCAACATCACTACTTATCGTAGTATCATTGGTTCTCTTCTCTACTTAACGTCCAGCTGACCCGACATCATGTTCGCCACTTGCCTCTGCGCTCGGTTTCAAGCTGACCAAAAGGAGTCTCACATGCACACGGTCAAGCAAATTCTACGCTATCTCAAAGGAACTCTCACCAAAAGGAGTCTCACATGAAGTCTAGCCCCAGGATGAGATCGAAATCGTCCAACTCTGTCACCGTGAGATCGATCAGCTCCGACCAAGCCCCGATGCCAAGCATCGCGCGCGCTAAGCCCGTTGTCCTGGCTGGTCGGGAGTTAACGGCCTTCATCGTTCCTCCATGGTAGCGCACCTCCAGCTTGAGGTCTCTGATCACGTGGCTCGACACGAAAGTGTGAGTCGCGCCAGTGTCAACGAGACCGAATATCTCCGTGCCGTTGAGCGCACACCGAACGAACATGAGGTCCCTCATCGCGGGTCCTCGTCTAATGGCTCCCAATATCCGAAGCGGGTTCATCCGAGAGGGCTCGGGATTGTCCGAGTCATTGTCCCCTATTACAACCGACACCTTGGCTCGCTTCGGGCACGCCCGGGCAATGTTCTCGGCCGCGCCGCAAACATAGCACTCCACGCCCGTCTGCATTGGCCCCCTGCCCTTAGAATTGGCCTTCTTGGCCTTCTTACCGCCGTCCCTCCTCCTGGTCTTTTTCTCCTTGTTCGCCATTTTGGAAGTGGTGGCCGCGGTTCCACCCGCCGCGGCCTGCGATTCGGCCGGCTTGTACTCCACAAGCCTTTCGGCCGCCGCATATGCCGATGTGAGGTCTCGAACCCCTTGTCGGGTAAGCTCCGCCTGCCACCCCTTCAGCCCCGACATGAAATTGAATAGCTGGTCTGCCTCCAACATCTCCTTGATGTCCAGCATCAGTGAGGCGAATTGCTTCACGTAGTCACTCGCCGATCCCGTCTGGTGCAATCTCCGAATCGCTTCGCGTGCCCGCCACGCCGAGTTGCCAGGCATGAATTGGGCCTCCAACTCGCGCTTTAGCTCCTCCCATGTGGCCAACCTCAGCCGGTGGAGTTGAGCGTCCAGCGTGAGTCTCGTCCGCCACCACAGCTTCGCGTCTCCGTCAAAGTACGACACCACCGTGCCCACCTTGTCCTCATCAGCTACTCTCGCCCCCTTGAAATAGGACTCCACGTCGAAAAAGAAGTTCTCTAACTCCTTTGCGTCACGAACTACCAAGAAAACCCGCGGCTCACGCATGGGTCTCCTCGGCGCCGCTGGGGGGGGGGCACCGCCGCCCGCCACAAAAACTCGAAGGGCCACGGTCTCGGCCTCGAGCTGCGCAACTCGCGCTTCGACCGCTACCCGCGCCTCCTTGAGTGTCGTGACCTCCGCTGCCCATTGCTCGACGTTCGGCATTACGTCAAACATGTGTTGGAAGCTGTCGCCCTAGCTTCCATGTCCGCCAAATGTGCTCCCGTCGTTCGGCTTCCGTCGGCCATTGTGTGGAAACGATGGCTCCGATACCAACTTTGTTGCAAATCCAGGACAGAGAAAATTTTTTCCGAAAATACTTATCCCGCGCGCTTCACAATCGGCACTCGTCAAAGCCCCTCCTCGCTCGCCCGATTCGTGACTTTGCCGCGATAAGCCTCTCCCACGTCCGTCCCTGTTTTGATTATGCGGAAACGTAATAACACGACTCGGACAATTTCGGGGACAACCGGGTTCGCCTACCCAATTGGTCGTAATCTTTATTTCATGTAAAGTTTACAGTCGTAGGAAAACACTCAAACCCGTGGGTCCGAACAAGCCTCGGCCTCCCTTACCTAATCTACCCAAACTCACGGTCATCTCCTACGTCCCCTCGGGATCTTAATCACTCGCTCACCTCGCTCGTGAAACCCTCGTCGGGACCCCGTCCAAGTTCGACGATCGAGCTCGGAATGTGTGTGTGGCACGATCACTCGGGTCGCCACGCGTCCCGATTCTCTCTTCTCTCTCGAACGTGTGTGTCGTTCGTATCAGGGATCGATCGTTCTCTCTCGTATGGTGGATCTCGGATGTTTGAGATTGTGAGCCTCTCCTCATGAGCTCGGCCGCCCCCTCCTTTATATAGGAGTCGGGGGAATCTGGCTCGGAGAGATTTTCTCAACAACCTCGTTCAAATTTGAATTCGGTTGTTGCGAGAATCTCTCTCCGAGATTTTCTCCCGTTTGAATTCGGCACCCCAAATTCTCTCAACCGCCCCGAGCTCGTTCAAACATTCATGCGGATCGAAGACTTGGTCTTGACCTCGTCCAACAGCCTCGTGGGCGCGCTGCCCCGCACGCTCCCTTCACTCCGCATGGCCGAGCCACATGCTCGGCCTCGATCCTCCCAGCACCTCCGTCGACCACCGCCGCCGGACTGTCGCCGTGCTCAGCCGGACCCTCGCCCGAGCACCGCCCGTCGCTGGCCTGGGCTCGGCCGCCCAGGCCTCACTGCCAAGTGCCGCCCGGAACATGTCGGGTGTATGGCAGGGCCTCGCACCCTGCCTCGGCACGTCGCGCGCCCCAAGTCCCGAAGGTCTCGGGACGTGCCATCGTGTCCCGTGCTCGCACGCTGTCGCGTGATGCCGCGCGCGCTGTCGCCAGTGTTGCGCGCGCGTGTGCCTGGCTTGTCCCGATGCCGCGCGCCCGATGCTGCCTCGATGCTGCCCCGTGCGCGCGTCTCATGTGACGATGTTTAGGCCCCGTGTGTCCAAGTGTTGAACCGCTCCAACTCATGCCCCTTGAACCGGGCATCATTGCTCGGGTTTGGCTCTGCAATGAACGAGCCGATGACGTGGCAATCAAGGTTGTGACAGCCGCGATAAGCCTCTCCTACGTCCGTCCCAGTCTTGATTATGGGGAAACGTAAAAACACGGCTCGGACAATTTTGGAGACAATCGGGTTCGCCTACCCGGCTTGTCGTAATCTTTATTTCACGTAAAGTTTACAGTCGTAGGAAAACACTCAAACCCGTGGGTCCGAACAAGTTTCGGCCTCACTCGCCTAATCTACCCAAACTCACGGTTATCTCCTACGTCCCCTCGGGATCTGAGAAAGAAACCACACGAAATACTTTCTCACTCTAAGCTTCTCTGTCGTGATCTTCAAAGGAGATATTCGACCGAAGGTAACAAATCGTAAATCTATACTCGAATATCTAGAATTCATGCCTGGATCTCTCCGTAGTTGATAAATTTAGGACCTAACATCAACAAGGCCTTAGACTTGTTAAATAATGCATCCGAATTATTCGAAAGGGCATTCGATTTGGTCAACAAGACATTCAACTTGTTCAACAAGGCATTGCTTGGTCAGCAAAGGTATTACATGGTCAGCAGGGCAATTAAGTTGTTCAACAAGGTATTCGCTTATTCAACAAGGCATTCGACATATTCAAAAGGGCATTCGAGATGGTCAACAAGGCATTCATCTTGTTAAAAGGGCATTTGACGTGGTCAATAAGGCATTTTACTTGTATAACAAGGCATTGGACTTGGCCAACATGGCCGTCTTTTTAAAACGAGCATTCAAATTGGTCAATAAGGTATTTGACTTGTTCAACAAGGCATTCGACTTGGTCAACAAGTCATTTGAGTTGTTCGACAAGGCATTTGACTTATTCAACAAGGCATTTGACTTGCTCAAAAGGGCATTCGACTTGGTCAACAAGGTATTCGACTTGTTCAAAAGGGCATTCGACTTGGTCAACAAGGCATTCGACTTGCTTAACAAGACATTCAACTTGTTCAACAAGGCATTACTTGGTTAGCGATGTATTACATGGTCAGCAAGGCAATCGAGTTGTTCAACAAGGCATTCGTCTTGTTCCAAGGGCACTCGTCTTGTTCAAAAGAGTATTTCAGTAGTTCAATAAGGCATTCGACTTGTTCAACAAGGTAATCGACTTGACCATCAAGGCATTTGAGTCGTTCAACAAGGCATTCGACTTGGTTAACAAGGCATTCGTCTTGTTAAAAAGGGCATTTGAAGAAGACTTATAGATTGTGCTCATATATTAGTTATCCTTGTAATTGGGGGCGTAACTTGTATTTTTTATAGTGTAGGACTTACTTGTAATTATACCATATATATAGGTATAAATATCATGTACACTATTGAAATAATTACACAAGAATTGAGAAAAATCACAAGGGCTTGTAATTCACATTCTAGAGAGAGAAACACACAGAAAACACTTTCTCACATTAAGCTTCTCTCTCTCGTGTTCTTCATCGAAGATATTCGACCGAAGGTAACAATCATGGATCTACACTCTAATATCCAAAATTCATGCATAGATTTCTTTGATAATTTAGGACCTAACTAATGGTATCAGAGCAAATTGTGTCTGTTTTGGATTGATTTTCGCTGATTCAGATCAAATTTATTTCTAGATTTTTTTCAATCGAAAAAGCGCGCGAAATAGAAATTTTATCTATGTGCTGAATTTTGCGAATTTTGTTGTTGATTCTTATGCAAAAGTGCTAGATTATATGTTAGGAATGAATCGTATACTGATTTTAATCGCTTAGAACATAGAATTTATTTGATTTTTCATTTCGATCAGTTTTACTTTTTCCGATTCGTTTTGAATATTATTTGATTTTCATCAAAATCAATACATTCTGCTGTAAAACGTGTTTAATCTTGTGCTTGTTCATGTTCAGTACACATATTCGAGTGATTACCCAGAATCTCAGTGTCTAATTTGATGTTTCTCAGTTGAATATGTGATTTACTGGTTTGTGTTCTTCGATTGTTTTTCGATCGAAAATTAACGCGAAGATCTTTTTCGATTAGTTCAATTGCGCATAAGTGTTGAGGAGACGGGGGTGGTTTGAGTGTCGGTCGGAGCAGCTTCTGAGATTGGTGTTTTCCCGGTGTCTCTTCGGGAAGTCTCGAGAGCATGGAGCATACGGTCCATCAGACGATCTTCTAGAGAAGATAGGGCTGTGGAGAGTGCTTCTTGTAGTCTATGCTCCGTCACGAACAATGGTGGAGTGGGGCCAAGGAGGCGCTCCACTGTCACAACATCGGAGTAGATTTCCGATGTGCCGCCTAGAGTAGGTCTTGAAGTTCCGGAACGTCCAAGGACATCCGTTATCAACCCTGAAGTTACCACTTCAATGGGTTGGCCTATTGTTGTCTCCAAGGATATCAGGGATCCAATAGGGCTTCCACCCAATCCTTGAGATGATACGATCGATATCACGTCTATGGGTGTTGAGACAGATTCAAATTTGAATCTGTCCAGTAGGCTGATCACTTGGTGGTGGAAGTTGTGGCTCCGAAGCTGGTATGAGGGAAGGCACTGCAGACGAGGCCCAGAGTTGTAGTCGGCGAGAGCCCCTTCTTTTGGAGTCTGTGTGCTTCATCAGAATCGGTTGCCTCAGGAGAGATATCTTGTGGGACACCTTCGGGTTCAATCTCCTGAGGTGTGACTTCGGGCTCTGTTGTTGTCACCAAGGATTCCTTTTGAGAAGGCGCCGGGGCTGAATCCAAGGCACGTACCATCGCCTCCGCAATGGAGTTGTTATGGCAGTAGTCTTGGTATGCCTCTTCAGTTGGATCAGCTAATCGGAGCAGCTCCAATGGGATCAGCATTGGTTGGAGTGCTAGATCGGCGGCCTTCTGGTTGTGAAAAAGTCGAAGGCGTGGTGGAGTGTATTCCGAATTGGTGGTAGTCTCGTGATCTCGGGATGGAGTCCATGAAATACGAGATCAGCACCGGGAATCACCGTACATAAGGAAGAGATCTGGCCTTCGACTTTGTCTTCCTCTGACGTCTGGTCGGCTAGATCGTTCCAAATCAGCTGAGCCACGTCATATCTTTTGGAAAAGACCACTCCGTGAAAAATGCGAAGAATATTCCCGTTCGCCTTGTTGAAGCCGAAGTGTTTTGGGGAGAGGCATTTGTTGATGATGTCGAACAATGTCTTCCAAGGATGGGGAATCTCGCTATTTTGAAAGTTCGCCAATTTGGTTAGCGGAGGTTTGTATCCCATCCGGAGCATGTCTTCTACGATCTCCGCATCAGTTGGAAGTTGATTGTATTCGTCGTAGTGCGGGTGATCGAGCACCATGGCCATCAAATTTTTCGTCAGAGCGATATGTCTTATGTTGAGCTTTGTGATATAGTCCATGCTATCGCCGTTGACGAAACTCTGCATGCATCCCCAGAATTGCTGGAGATAGACCATTGGTACGGTGGTCGTCATGGTCAAGGCTGGCCATAGAGGGTGTCCTTTGAGGATGGATATTATGACGTCATCCAGACACCGAATCGTCGTTAGATCCAGTTGGAAGTTGTTGTCTTGGACTGACATGTAACTTCCAGAGGAGTAGATATGAGGGTAGTTAGGAGTTGCCATATCTTCGAAATCGGCAAGTTTAATCTAAAAATTTCGAGTATTGCGGTATTTGGTTTGAATCGCCGAAGTCGGTTTGAAGTTCTTAGAAGTCGAAAAGTTTTTCGATTGGAATGTGTAGCGTGTGAGAGAGTTTTTCGATCGATAAAGTGATATTAATACTTTACAATCGGGTAAAGTAAAAATTCCATTGGGCCGTAAAAAAAATATTCTTGGGCTTTTGATAAATTCAGGTCTGAAAAAGAATTTTATGAAAGAGTAATTATCTCCTAATGTTGATGAAATTTAACATTTGACTCCTCGGTTGAGCTCTAAATTTTCTGCGAGACTTAAAAATGTTAGAATTCATGTTTTACGAGTGCAGAGGATAATAACAAATTCTCATATAAAAACTCCCCCTCAACAACTGCATGAGTAACCTTTTCAGTACCTACGCATATTTTCAGTACATAAGAAAATTTCCGATTTAAGTACAAGTAACGCATTTTAAGCAATTCAGCATAGTTTTATTAAAAATATTGTTTTTTTTTCAAAATAGTTAATCGCATTTTATCAATTCCGAACCAATGCATGTAATAATGTATTTAAAATGTGCGAATAAGAAAAAGAAAAAAATATTTTTGTTTCGGGGTCAGATTTATTTATTTTGAACCTATCACACAAAAATTTCCAAGACATATAAAACATTAAATTTGCCATAAAATCATGTAACTAAACTAGTATTCTAAGAGCATAGTATGAATCACTTCGACAACTCTCGCAAGTTTCGCTCATATCGCTCAATTTATTTTTATCAAGGAGATTTGTAGTAGATATATCACTCTTACCATCACAACAAATTAATATTAATTAATTTGTTATCGTAGTATTTTTAATCAACTTCCCAAGTGAGAGTTCGTCATATTGAATCAAAGGGACTTCTAAGGGATTATTTTAGGCTCTGACTAAAGGGGTAGGAATTTTGGGTTAGTGAGCTTAAAAATTCTTCTCTTCCAGGGGCCCTTTCTGTGAAATTTTGTTCTGATCTTTTGCTTTTCCCTTCTTTCGTAATTTCTTTTCAAGGCTTTGAGAGATGAGATCTTGTTTGATTTTGGGTCGAGACTGTGTTCCTTTAGAAAGTTTCACAGTTATGGAGTTCGAGCCCATGACTGTGCTTCTCTTCTCGTTTTCTCTACATAAGATCTAGATTATCATTGGAGAAGTTCACTTCAAGAAGCTTCTCTTCTAGGAGTATACGAGATTATCTAGGATAAGTTCATAGTGAGATCAGTGTTTCTCTTCTATAATGATTGGGAAATGTATAATGTGCATCACTTTTGCTCTCCCCGTCTTTTTCTTGACTGAGTAACCCCGAATCATTTGTATAGTGTTGAAGGCTTAATCGGGAGTTGATAAAGAAAAAGAATGTCGGAGAAGGCTCAAAAGGGATCTCCAGAGGAAAAAGTAAAGGATTTATAATTTAGGCCAAGTGAGGAATTTCCTAATACGCCCTTATCATTTTCATGAAAAACTAAACACAAAAGCGAGATGAAGCTACGAAGTACAAACCAACAGATAGTCATTTGAAGTGTGACACTCTAAAAAATATTGAGGTTCAAATTCTCACATGTATGATGTAGCTTTGTGTCGAGTGAAACAAACAATGTTCTTTTGAATAAAAGAATGTTATATGAATTTTAGGCAAAGAATTTTAGTCATATATATCGAAGAAATATTTTTGTGAGTAGTTTCAAAAATAGTCAAAATTATCGTCATCCCCCATTTTTTTTAATTATACTTTATATATATATATATATGGTTTTATATATATTTATTGAGATATATTTTATTTTTAATTTTCTTTTATGAAAAATATTAGAAATATTAAAAGATATAGTCACGCAAGATAATCAAGGAATATCAAGAAGCACATAGAATATCAAATTGAAGCATAGTAGAGCATGTAAAGCACATTTAAAGTAAGATTGAGATTCAACATGCCTAACTTAGGAATAAGGAATTGGAATCGTTTTTCGTCCAATGCCTTAGTGAATAAGTAGGCAAGTTGAAGCTCCGTTTTAACAAAATACATAGCTATCGTGCCGTTTTCTACATGATCTTTTATAAAATAATATCGAATATCTATGTGTTTCGTGCATGAATGATAAACAGGATTACAAGTAATGGCTATAGCAAGCACTTTGAGATCACTATAAATGGGAATGTTATTGAAATCAAACCCGTAATCGCGTAGTTCTGTCCGCATCCATAGACTCTGCGAGCAACAGCTGGCAGCCGCAACGTATTCCGCCTCGGCCGTCGATGTTGATACAAAATTTTGTTTCTTTGAAGACCAGCAGACCAACTTTTCGCCTAAAAATTGTGCTCCGCCAGACGTGCTTTTTCTGTCCATTCGACAACCTGCATAGTCAGCATCAGTATAGCCAATAAGTCGAAAGTCAGTATTTTTAGGATACCAAAGCCCTAAGTTTGGAGTTCCTTTGAGATATCGTAGAATCCTCTTGACGGCATTCATGTGGGACTCCTTTGGGTCGGCTTGAAAGCGGGCGCATAGGCAAGTTCCAAACATAATGTCGGGTCAGCTGGATGTCAAGTAGAGAAGAGATCTGATAATGCTCCGATAGGTGATGATGTTGACAGCCTTTCCAGACGGATCAGCATCCAGTTTGCAATTAGTAGACATATGAGTATTCATCGGTGTGCTCTTGTCTTGATTAAATCTCTTCAGAATATCTCGGATATATTTCGTCTGACTGATGAAGAATGTCATCATCGAGTTGCTTGACTTGTAATCCAAGAAAGAATTGGAGTTCTCCCATTAAGCTCGTCTCGAATTTAGTTTTCATTGGATTACCAAATTTCTGACAGCGACGTTCATTTGTCGATCCGAAAATGATGTCATCAACGTAAACTTGAACGATCATCAAGTCTTTGCCTTGCCTTTTGATGAAGAGAGTCATATCGATTGTTCCTCTGATGAAGTTGGATTTGACAAAAAATTCGCTCAGAACATCATACCAAGCACAAGGGGCTTGTTTTAGTCCTTAGAGAGCTTTGTCCAATCGATAGACATGATCAGGATAGTTTTCGTGCATTTGATAGACTTAGACTTCTTCCACACCAAAAATTCGCTCGCGACGTAGACTTCTTCTTTTAATACGCCGTTGAGAAAGGCAGTTTTGACGTCCATCTGATAGACTTTGAAGTCTTTGTGAGCCGCGTATGCTAGAAATAGGCGAATAGCTTCAATATGGGCTACCGGAGCATACGTCTCGTCGTCATCAATTCCTTCTTGTTGATTGTATCCCTTAGCAACGAGTCGTGCTTTATTCCTGATTACTTCACCGTTCTCATTTTTCTTGTTCTTGAAAACCCATTTCGTTCCAATTATTGTTTTGCCTTGTGGTCGAGGAACCACTGTCCAGACTTGTAGACGCTCGAACTGATTAAGTTCATCTTGCATCTCAATTACCCAATCCGGGTCTTTAAGAGCTTCGACTACCTTATTTGGTTCGTTTTGGCTTAGGAAGCATGTGAATAAACCGCTTTGTGTAGACGTCCTAGTACGTACACCACTTGAAGGATCACCGATAATCTGATCAGTAGGGTGAGCTCGAGTCCATTTGCGTTCGTGAGGAATAACTGAAGTAGATTCGTCATTGGATTGGAGATCGAGACATCCTGAATTAATGGGTTGATCATTCATAATCGGGAAATTCCATTCAGAGGTTGAATCAATAGGAATTTCCTCATCTGCATTAATAGGAGCTGCAGTACTATATGAAGATTCTGAGTTAGTAAACTCTCCAACATTTGTCGGATTTCGAAGAAAAGGAGTCTCAAAGTGAATTTCTTCCATTGAGGGAGATGGAGCACTGCTAGGTGTCGAGTGAGACGAAGCAGAAATTTGAGACTTGTTCCGATAATAATGTTCGAATAGAGAATCTAAATCTTCATGGTCAGCGGGAATTGCTTCACTTGACGTTGATGTAGAAGTTGCCGAAAGTTGTTGACCTTGTGCCAACAGGCTAGTAAGCTCGGGTTCTGAACTGTTTTGTTCAGAACCTAATTCCGTTATTTCTTGAAAGGTGACACTGTAGCTTTCAAGCATTGTACGAGAAGACTTGAGGTAGACGCGATATGATTTTGAGGTAGAGGAATATCCGACAAAAATAGCTTCAAGGCTTTGGGATTGAACTTGCTTCTATGCTCCCGATCGTTGGCGACAAAACACTTGCAAACAAATACTTAGAAGAATGAAATATTTGGGATTCTTTGATTAATTAACTCATATGGCGTCTTTTCGAAGCGTTTGTGAATAATTGTCCTATTTTGAGTAAAATATGCCGTAGTCACTGCTTCAGCCCATAGAAAGCGAGGAAGAACGGAGTATATGAGCATTGTTCTTGCAGCATCAACTAAAGTCCGGTTCTTTCTTTCTACGACACCATTTTGTTGAGGTGTTTTTGCGGCTGAGAATTGTTGAATAATTCCAAGTGATTGATAAAAGTTGTTGAGACGCTGATTCTTGAATTCAGTCCCGTTGTTTGTTCTGATTACTTGGATTTTCTTTTGCAGAAGATTCTGAGTTGTATTCACAAAGCTTATTATCAAGTCTCAAGTCTCATCTTTAGTTCGGAGATATCTTGTCCATGTGTAGCGAGAATAATCGTCGACAATTACAAACACATATTTTCGACCGGCTATGCTTTGTGTACGCATTGGTCCGCAAAGGTCATGTGAAGTAATTCCAAGGGTCGAGATGTAGAAGCAACTTTCTTGATTTTGTGTGATGCTCGCTTCATTTTTCCCATTTGACAAGCTGGACACTGATGCTCTTGGTTAGATGAAATTGTTGGCAGATCGTTGACCAACTTTTTAACACTGAGTTTGTGAATAGCTTTTAAATTTAGATGAGACAAACGTTGATGCCATAAGTTGTTCCTCTTGATTGTTGTCTGAGAGATGATGCATAAAGCTGTCAAAGGTCGAACTGTTGTCAGATTGATTGTGTATAGATTTGATCTTCGTGATCCTGTGAGAAGCTCTTTATTCTGACTATTCAAAACTCTGCACTGTTCAGCTAGAAATACTACTTAAAATCCTTTGTCACATAATTGTCCTATGCTGAACAGATTGTGCTGGAGACCATGGACGTAAGAGACATCTTTAATCGTCAAATTTGGCAGTAAAATGTCTCCAAATCCGAGTATGGGAGCTGAGTCGTTGCCAAATTGGACTTTGCCATTGTAACGATCTTGGTAGTTGCTCAACAGTTCTTGTCGTCCCGTCATGTGTGTGGAGCAACCAGAATCTAAATACCACGCATGATGGACCTGCATAGAAAGAAATTAGGGAGACTTAGGTACCCACTTTTGAATGGGTCCCCTCGGATTAGCAGATTTGATAATTAAGGTTTGTTCATGTTTGGTTCCTAACTTATGAGAATGCTTAGGTACCCCAACCAACTTAGAAGTAGTTGGTTTAAGTAGTACCTCTTTAGACAATTTAGCCTTATTGGCTTGTGTTTGCCTAGGTGCTGACTTAGTAATCCATTGTGGTTGAACCTTACATGGGAGGTTAATTTCAGCACGAACTAATGTTTGATTTGTCTTATTACTGGAGAAAATCTTTTCTCTGGCTAGTCTCCTAAAGTGTTTAGCTGAATGTACATGTACTGGATACCTTAGGTGAGAACAAGAATGTATGGAGCTATAAGCTTTCTTAATAGTTGGATCTTGTTTTTTACGAGACTTAAGACTTCCACTTGTTTTAGAATGATGAATATTGTTTTTAGAAGTAGAGCCAATTTCAAAGTTTGTGCTTTCAAAAATAATAGGCTTAAACGCATAAGTTGAAGTAACAATACTAGAAATGGTTGTCTTCGTACGAGTGTCCGTAATTTTTGACATAGAAGAAATAGATAGTAAATCATTTTTCTTCTGTAATTTTATTCTAGGCACTCTTTCCTTAGCATCCTTCACCTCTTTTACTACTTTACCTTTTCCTTTTTGAAATATTTAAGGATTCGTTTTCTCTCTTTACAATTTCTAAAGAAGATTTATCTTCTTTTGAAATATTTTGAAAAATAATAGAAGAGTTTTTCTTAGTTTTAATCTTGTCCTTCAGTAAAAATTTTTCTTTCAAAATAAGATCAGGACAAGTTTTTAAAGTAGAGGAAGTTTTGAGATTGGAAATCTCCAGTAAAAGTTCGTTCTTTTCAGCTTTGAAATTCTTTCTTTCTGTTTCCAAGGAAGTATTTAAATCAGCTAGTTTTCTAATAATAGCTGGAATATAACATAAATTAGAATTTTGAGAATGATTAATATTATCTTCCTTGTCGTTAGAGAAATCTTCTAGGGGATATAATGAATTATAATCACTAGACAAGTTGAGATTTCTTGTCTTGTAACTACTATTCAACTCGGTGTAGTCAAAAGAAATGTTAGTCCTATCAGTGGCTTGTCGTTTAGATTCTTCTAAAGCATTTATTTCGGAAGAATTAGTAAATGCCATTAGAGAAGTTAAACCTAATCCCATATACTTGATATCGTATAATTGTCTAACATTGACCTTTTTCAAATTACAGGGATTATTAAAACCTAAGCCCTCTTTAGGATTATAAAATTATATATCAAGAGGTTGATTTAGAAATATAGTTTGATATGTTTGACCCCTTTTTATTAGAAGACCATCTAACGTTTTAATCCTTGAATAAAGTTTCTTACGTTCGTCAGAAATTTCTTTGAAATTATTTTTAGAAATTTCTAAGTCTCTCTGACAATCGATAAGAATCGTATTCAATAATTTTTGTCTCAGAGGTAGTTATGGTTAATTCAAGAGTAGAGATTTTTCCTTTAGCATTAGATAAGAGAATTTTGAGATGAATTTTCTTATCAAATTGCTTTTGGAAATTGCTTTCGCTAAGAGCTAGTTTCTCTTCTAATTCCTTTGTTCGTTTCCGCTCAATTTTCATGTTAGTGTACTTAACCTGTAACGATTCTAACATGTTTAATAATGTGGAAGTAGACATTTGTACCTCTTGTGACGAAGAGGATGCTTTGTCGTCGTCGTTGTCAGACCTCCTTGAAGGATCATCATTTGAAGTGTCGTCGAGGTATGCCATAAGCGCGAGATTTTCGTCTTCAGAATTTGTGGTGTCTTCCAGCCAATGCTCTTGTTCTGCCATCAGTGCTACTCCAGCCTCTTTCTGTTTAGTGAGTTGGAATTTTTTGGAGTAGTAGTTGGCGTCCTTTTTCTTGAGTAGTTTGCATTCCCCGGAGAAGTGTCCGATCTTTCCACAATTATAACATTTTTGTGGTTCTTTGACACTTTTTGATTATGAGGACTCGGCCGGTCTTTCCCTTTGATTGGAGCTAGATGGTCCGAAGTCTATTGGCTGAAGACGAGGATTACTTTTTGTAAAACATTTTACTCATCATTTTAGAAATGAGAGCTAACTGTTTCTTGAACTCCTTCATATCAGGTTCGGAGTCCGAGTCAGATTCTCCTTCATCTTTTGAAGAACTTGGCAACTTGATACTTTTATCCTTTCTAGATCTACTTTGCTTTCTTTCAGAGACAAGTGCTATAGAGTCGTCGATCTGCTTGACCTTTAGTTCTTTTTGGATCTCGCTTATATCTTCTTCATGTTGGGCGAGATTATCAAAGACGGCGTGGATATCCATTTCGTCCAAATCCTTATTTTGTCGGATTTGAATGGATATTTTCTTCCACTTCGGTTGAAGAGAAGAAAGAAATCTGATGTTGACCTCCATGTTGGTCTTGAATATAGCTATCTTCCTCATTTCATTAAGAAGAGTTAGATATCTTTGATAGAGTTCATAAACCGAATCCTCTGTCTTGGCTTTGAAAGAGTCGTAAGCTGTTAGAATATTTGCTTTTTTTGCTTTGACTCCAACTTCGGTTCGTTGCATCATCTTGTGGAGCTCGTCCCACATTGCCTTTGCGCTCGATAGACTATCTATTTGCATATAGATGTCATTCGGTATTCCTTGCATTAGGAAAGTCTTGGCTCCCAAGTCTGCTTTGGCTCTTAAACGCTCCCCCTCGGTGTATTTACCAGGAACTTTAACTCTTCTTGTTGCTGGAATAGAAGGATTGTTTGTGTCATCTCCTTCTTGGATGAGCCAAAATTGAGCTGGACCTTCTTGAATTGACGCGATCAAATTTATGGCTTGATCTTTCGTTTCCAAGAAGTTCATGAACCGGCTTCTCCAAACTGTGTATTCGCCTCTTCGAATAATTCGTGGGCGGACGTCATTTCCAAGTGAGTAAGCATCCATTTTTGTTGATTGGTAGGATCTTCATGAAATTTTGAAATCGTAATGGAAAATGCTTCACAAGTGACAAACTTAGTAAGAAATATTTGATTCGTACTTTAAACAATTTCCTTTTTGAACCTATGATCCGGTCGTGAAAGAGAAATTGTTATGGTTTTGGAAATATTTGGTAAATAAAAATTGATACTTCAAGATTTCTTAAAGAAATTTGAATTTTGATCGAAAATATTGAGTATCAAAATAGATAGTTCGGAAACAAATATTTTTCGTAAGTTCTGAAGTTCACAATTTTTGATTTCTTTTAAATGCAGTGGTCGAAATGGTTTTCGAGCAGTAAAGTTTTTGGAACGTTTAAGGATTTATGTTTATCGAAAAATATTTTTCGGAAAAAAATGTTGAAAAGATGATCTTATCGAAAAATCTTTTGTCGAAAAACTATGTTGATCACAAAAACTCTTATCGAATAACTTGTGATCGAAAAATTACTAGTGATCGAAAAACTTTGTTTTTGGTTTGACTCAAATTGTTGACTGTAAAATTTTTCGGTGGAATATTTTTCGATCGAAAATATGTTTTAGCTAATTTTGGATCGAAAAATTTATTCGCTCGAAAAATATATATATATATATATATATATGAACCGAAAAACTAATTATTGAAATAATGTTTTCCGAGTCTAAAATTTGAGTAAAACACTCGAATATAGTGTTTGTCGTCGAAAAATTTCTTGGCTGCAAACTTGGTCGAAAAATATTTTTCGATCCAAGTTTTTCGATCGAAGAACTGATCGAAGAACAGCTAAGTTCAATGTAACATTGAAAATTCCTGATTCAATCGAGATGTTTAATTTAGGTGCCGAAATTTTGGATAATCACTCGTTTAACAGTTCTAAATATGAACAAACACAGAATCAACAACGTTTAATAGCAAAATAAGTCGAGATTTCAGAAGATCAGATCGGACTCAAAACTTGATTGCAAACATAAAAATCTATCTAAATCAAAAATCTGAATTGATAAGTTTGCTAGTCGCAGTCGTAAGTGTGTGTGTGTGGGTTACCCATTTGGCCAAAAAGGGTGGATAGTTTATGATCTTGAGACATTTAATTTTTTTATTTCGGGGGATGTGGTTTTCGCAGAGTCTGAGTTTCCCTATTTCATATCTTCCTCATCCGAACATACTGTTGGGTCTTCGTATATTCATTAGTAGGTGCCTCCTGCTGAGGATGATGAAGAAGTCACTCATCTGTCTGTTGCCCCTTCTTCACATGTGATTGAGTCCTCACTTTCTCCTTCAGCGTCTTCCCCACATGAGCCATCTTCTGACCATGTAGAAGAGTCTTTTTGTGGAACAGTTGGGTCGTGGTCACCGTATTAAATATCCAAACAGTCGCTATGATGGCTTTGTGACAGAAACTGTTAACCCTTCGTCCGCCACCACTGCTCCTCCGGCCGCATCATCGTCCTCAAGTACGCCTTATCCTCTCACACATTATGTTAATTGTGAATAATTCTCACCGACCCCCAAGTTATTTTTAGCAGCAATGTCTTCTGTCGTCGAACCTCGTTCTTTTATCGAAACTATTCAGGATAGCCGATGGCGAGAAGCAATGCAGCATGAGATTGATGCTTTAGAAAAGAATCGTATGTGGGATGTCTCTTTTCTTCCACCGGGCAAGAAGGCAATTGGATGTATGTGGATTTTTAAAATCAAGCATCGCTCCGATGGATCGGTTGAGCACTACAAAGCTCGCCTGGTTGTGCTGGGTAACAACCAAGTGGAAGGAATTGACTACATAGAGACCTTTGCACCTGTTACAAAGATGGTCACGGTGAGATCGTTTTTGGTTGTTGCTGCTGCTAAGAATTGGGAGATTCATCATATGGATGTTCACAACGCTTTCTTGCATGGTGATCTTGATGAGGAAGTTTATATGAAATTTCCTCCTGGTTTTCAGTCTTCTGAGACAGGATAAGTCTGTCGATTACGACGATCACTCTGTGGCTTGAAACAGGCCCCTCGCTGTTGGTTTGCTAAGCTCGCCACTGCCTTGAAGCAATATGGATATACTCTGTCTTACTCTAATTATTCTCTTAGTTTCTCTGACAATCGATAAGAATCGTATTAAGGTCAGTAATTTTTGTCTCAGAGGTAGCTATGGTTAATTCAAGACTACAGATTTTTTCCTTAGCGTTAGATAAGAGAATTTCGAGATGAATTTTCTTATCTAATTGCTTTTGGAAATCGCTTTCTCTAAGAGCTAGTTTCTCTTCTAATTCCTTTGTTCGTTTCCGCTCAATTTTTCATGTTAGTGTACTTAAGCTGTAACGGTTCTAACATGTTTGATAATGTGGAATTAGAGAATTGTACCTCTAGTGACGAAGAGGATGCTTTGTCGTCGTCGTCAGGCCTCCTGGATGGGTCATCATTTGAAGCATCGTCGAGGTATGCCATAAGTGCAAGATTTTCGTCTTCAGAATCTGTGGTATCTTCCAGCCAATGCTCTTGTTCTGCCATCAGTGCTACTCCAGCCTCTTTCTGTTTAGTGAGTTGGAATTTTTTGGAGTAGTAGTTGACGTCCTTTTTCTTGGGTAGTTTGCATTCCCTGGAGAAGTGTCCGACCTTTCCACAATTATAACATTTTTGTGGTTCTTTGACACTTTCTGATTCTGCGGACTCGGTCGGTCTTTCCCTTCGCTTGGAGCTAGATGTTCGAAGTCTATTGGCCGAAGACGAGGATTTCTTTTTGTAAAACTTTTTACTCATCATTTTAGAAATGAGAGCCAACTGTTTCTTGAACTCCTTCATATTAGGTTCGGAGTCCGAGTCAGATTCTTCTTAATCTTCTGAAGAACTTGGCAGCTTGATGCTTTTGTCCTTTCGAGATCGACTTTGCGTTCTTTCAGAGACAAGTGCTATAGAGTCGTTGATCTGCTTGCCCTTTAGTTCTTTTTGGATCTCGCTTATATCTTCTTCATGTAGGGCGAGATTATCAAAGACGGCGTGAATATCCATTTCGTCCAAATCCTTATTTTGTCGGATTTTAATGGATATTTTCTTCCACTCCGGTTGAAGAGAAGAAAGAAATCTGATGTTGACCTCCATGTTGGTCTTGAATATATCTATCTTCTTTATTCATTGAGAAGAGTTAGATATCTTTGATAGAGTTCATAAACTGATTCCTCTGTCTTGGCTTTGAAAGAGTCATAAGCAGTTAGGATATTTGCTTTCTTTGCTTTGACTCCAACTTCGGTTTGTTGCATCATCTTGTGGAGCTCGTCCCACACGGCTTTTGCACTCGATAGACTGTCTATTTGCATATAGATGTCATTCGGTATTCCTTGCATTAGGAAAGTCTTTGCTCCCAAATCTGCTTTGGCTCTTAAACGCTCCCCCTCGGTATATGCACCAGGAACTTTAAGTCTTCTGGTTGCAGGAATAGGAGGATTGTTTGTGGCATCTCCTTCTTGGATGAGCCAGAATTGAGCTGGACCTTCTTGAAGTGACGCGATCAAAAATTTATGGCTTGATCTTTCGTTTCCAAGAAGTTCATGAACCGGCTTCTGCATACCGTGTATTCGCCTCTTCGAAGAATTGGAGGGCGGACATCATTTCCAAGTGAGTAAGCATCCATTTTTGTTAATTGATAGGATCTTCATGAAGGTTTGGAATAGTAATGAAAAATGCTTCACAAGTGACAAACTTAGATATAAATATTTGATTCGTACTTTAAACAATTTCCTTTTGGAACCTATGATCCGGTCGTGAAAGAGAAATTGTTATGTTTTCGAAAATATTTGGTAATTAAAAATGCTTCAAGATTTGTTAAAGAAATTTGAATTATTGATCGAAAATATTGAGTATCAAAATTGATAGTTCGGAGACAAATATTTTTCGTAAGTTTTGAAGTTCACAATTTTTTATTTCTTTTAAATGTTGTGGTCGAAATGTTTTTCGAGCAATAAAGTTTTTCCATTTAAAAATATTAAGCTTTTTAATCGAAAAAGTTTTTCGAACGTTTAAGGATTTAGTTATATGTTTATTGAAATTTTTTTTTCGGAAATAAATGTTGAAAAGATGATCTTATCGAAAAAAATTTTGTCGAAAAACTATGTTGATCACAAAAACTATAACGAATAACTTGTGATCGAAAAATTACTAGTGATCGAAAAACTTTATTTTTAGTTTGACTCAAATTGTTGTCTGTAAAATTTTTCGATGGAATATTTTTGGATCGAAAATATGGTTTAGCTAATTTTGGATCGAAAAATTTATTCGATCGAAAAAGATATTTATATATGAACCGAAAAACTAATTATTGAAATAATGTTTTTCGAGTCTTAAATTTGAGTAAAACACTCGAAAATAGTGTTTGTCGTCGAAAAATTTCTCGACTGCAAACTTGGTGAAAAAATATTTTTCGATCCAGGTTTTTCGATCGAAGAACTAATCGAAAAACAACTAAGTTCAATGTAACAGTGAAAATTCCATATTCAACCGAGATGGTCAATTTGGGTGCTGAAATTCTGGATAATCACTCGTTTAACAGTTCTAAATATGAACAAACACAGAATCAACCACGTTTAATAGCAAAATATATCGAGATTTAAGAAGATCAGATCGGACTCAAAACATGATTGCAAACGCAAAAATCGATGTAAATCGAAAATCTGAATTAATATGACGTTCTAAGCGATTGAAATCAGTACGTAAATCAATCCTAACATATAATCTATCACTTAACCAGCAAAATCAACAACAAAATTCGCACAATTAAGCATATTGATCAAAATATAAGTCACGTGAGTTTTTCGATCGAAATATCTGGAAAATTATTTTGATCTGAAAATTGCGAATTCTATCCAAAATTAATCACGATTTGCTCTGATATCAATTGTTAGGTCCTGATTCATCAATCAACAAGCAATCTAAACATGAATTCTCGGTATTCGAGTAAGAAATCTTACGAATTACGTTCAGTCGAATATCCGCGTTTAAGATCTTGAGAGAGGTTGTTAACTTTTCCGAGTTTCTCGAGCGTGTTCTGTCGTTTAAAATATGAATTCGATACTTGTGTTTTTCTGAATAATAAAACTTGTATTAACTTTGATAGTGTATATGATATTTGTACCTATATCTAAGGTATAATTACCATTAGGTCCTATACTATCAAAACATCTAATTACGCCCCTAATTACAAGGATAATGAAATAATAAAGCACAATTTTAATATTCTCTTCATAATAATTTTTCGATACCAAATATTTCGAAAATTTTTTTGATAAACAATTTTTCGACAGGGTACCTTTGCAAAACTTTTATCAGTCGAATAATAATTTTCGATAAACATCATTCGAAAAATTTATACTTACGAAAACATTTTTTTATTATAAGGATCAAAATTTTTCAACTCGAATCTTACTGCTCGAAAAACTTTTACATATACTGAACTTTCCAACGCAAATATTTTCGACTCGGATCGTCATTCTCAAATCTTATGAAAAATATTTTTCTTCGCATAATCATTAACGATACTCAAAATTTTCGATTAACATCATAAATCCAACCCTTTAGCAAAATTTAGATGTGTAAATTTTTGTGATAAATATTTTTCTTACTCAAACAAAATTCTTTTGAACCTAAAGATAGGCCCTCAAAGGAAATTGTGTAAAGTACGAACCAAACATTACTAACAAATTTGTCACTTGTGAAGCACACTTACCAACTCAAATCCAAACTTTCATGATATCCTACCAATCAACTACAACAATGGATGCTTATGCTCTTAGAAACGATGTCCGTCCTCCAATTCTAAGAAGAGGCGAATATACCGTATGGAGAAGCCGATTTATGAATTTCTTGGAGGCAAAATATCAAGCTGCGAATCTGATAGCTTCTCTCTATGAAGGACCCGCTCAATTCTGGCTTATCCAAGAAGACAATGCCACTAATAATCCTCCCATTCCAGCCACTAGAAGACTTAAAATTCCTAGTAAATACTCTGAGGGGGAGAGACTAAGAGCAAAAGCTGATCTTGAAGCTAAAACTTTCCTGATACAAGGCATCCGAAATGACATCTATATGCAAGTAGATAGTCTATCAATTGTTGAGACTATGTGGGACGGGCTCCACAAAATGATGCGAAGGACCTAAATTGGAGTAAAGACAAAGAAAGCAAACATAAGAGAGATGGAAAAAATATCCATGCAAATCCGTCAAATCAAGGATTTGGACGAGATGGATATCCACTTCGTTTTCGACAATCTCGCTCAACACGAGGAAGATATAAGCGACATTCAGAAGGAACAGAAGGGCAAACAGATCGAGGACTCAATAGCTCTTGTTTTGGAAAGAAAAACTAGTCGATCTCGCAAAGACAAGAGTATAAAAATGTCGAGTTCTTCAGAAGAAGAAGACGACTCAGACTCTGATTCTGAGCCTGAAAGAGTTCAAGAAGCAATTGGCTCTCATTACAAAAATGATGAGCAAAAAGTTCTACAAAAGAACTCCTCCTCCTCAACTAATCGACTTCGGACCTCAAGTTCTAAGCCGAGTCTTCAGAATCAAAAATGCCCAAGAGCCACAAAAATGCTACAACTGTGGCAAAACGGGGCACTTCACCAGAGAATGCAGTCTTTCGAAGAAGAAAGACGCCAGCTACTACTCTAAGAAATTTCAATTAACTAAACAAAAGGAATCTGGAGTAGCTCTAATGGCTGAACAAAGAGCACTGGCAAGAAGATACCACTGATTATGCAAAAAACTTAGCTCTCATGGCATTTCTTGAAGATGGCTCAGACGCAAGCTCAACGAAGAGGTCTGACGACGACAAAGCATCAACCTCGTCTCAAGAGGTAGCTACACCATTCTACATTATTAATCATGTTGGAAACTTTACAAATTCAATATGCTAACATGAAAAGTGAGCGGAAAAGTACAAAAGAGTTCACTTAGAAATTCTCGTACCTATTGCTAAGGAAACTATAACTAGTCTTGAATCTAAGATAGCAAGTTCTGAGACTAAAATTAACGACCTTAGTAAAACTCTTAGCGATAGTCAGAGAGATTTAGAAATTTCTAGAAATAATTATAAGGAAATCTCTGATGAACGTACGAGGCTTTACTCTATGATTAAGACTTTAGATGATCTTTTGACAAAAAAGGGACAAACGAATCAAACAATTTTTCTAAATCAGCCACATGATATAGAATTTTATAATCCTGTTGAAGACTTAGGTTTTAATAATCCTTTAACTTGAAAAAGGTTAACGCAATATGATATCATGAAGAAGATTAGAAATTGTGCTTCGTTTATTAGTTATCCTTGTAACTAGGGGCGTATCTTTTATTTTTTATAATGTAGGACTGATTAGTAAAAAATCTACCATGTATATAGGTATATATACAATGTACACAATTGAAATCAATACACAAGAATTTCAGAAAATTGACAAGGCATAATTTACATTCTAGATAGAGAAACACAAACGAAAACTTTCTCACTCTAAGCTTTTCTCTCTTGTGATCTTCAACCGAGATATTCGACTGAAGGTAATATTTGATAATCGATATTCGAATATCTATAATTCGTGCCTAGATCTCTCGTTACATGATTAATTAGGACCTAACAATTGGTATCAGAGCAGATCGTGATCGTTTTGGATTGATTTCGCTATTTTTAGATAAAAATTTTTGCGAATCTTGTAGATTTAATTTGATCTACGTGCTAAAGTGATAGATTACATGTTATGAATGAATTACGTACTGATTTCAATCGCTTAGAACATCGGATTATTTCTGATTTTCGATTTCGATCGATTTTACTGTTTCCGATTGAGTTTTGAATACGATTTGATTTTCGTCATAATCGATATATTTTGCGGTAAAACGTGGTTAATCTTGTGTTTGTTCATGTTCAGAACTCATATTCAAGTAATTACCCAGAATCTCAACGTCTAATTTGAGTTTTTTAGTTAAATATGGGTTTTACTGTTCTATTGAACTCGAGTAGTGTTCTTCGATCGTTTTTCCATCGAAAAACTTGGCTCGAAAATCTTTTTCGAACAGCTCACTCACGAAAAGTTTTTTGATATTTTCATTGTTTTCGTATAGTTTCACTCATACATAAGATTCGAAAAAACTTTATTTTCGATAAATAGTTTTTCGATTCTCACATAACATTTTTTTTCGAGTGTATCAAAGTATATATTCTTTTCGACGAATACTGTTTTCACCATATACATATAACCTTTTGACACGAAAAACTTGTTTTAATCATACAAGTTTTTCGATCTCTAGTTTTTCGATCATCTAAACTCTCGAGTCAAAATTTAGCGAAAACATATTTTGATCGCATATTTTACACTCGAGTAAAGTTTAGTCAACAAATTGAGTCAAACTTATCGAAATTTTTTTAAAGTCATAGATTTTCAATCATTTTAAATTTTTCGATAACAAATATTTCGATAAAAGTTTTTGCGATTGACAAATTTTCGTTAAACCAATTTAGGTATATTTTGCAAAACTTTTATCACTCGAAAAATAATTTTCGATAAACGTACTTCAAAAACTTATGAATAGATATTAGAATTGTGCTTTGTTATTTTGTTATCCTTGTAATTAGGGGCGTAATTCATAGTTTTGATAGTGTAGGACTAAATAGTAAATATACCATGTAAATAGGTATAAATACAATGTACACTATAAAAAACGTCGCGGCGAAAACTTTAGTTTCGATTAATTTTATTGATCGCAAAAATTAGCGGCGAAAACTTTATGTTTTTCGATATACTCTTATTCGATAGCAATACTACGCGGTGAAAAACTTTTGTTTTTCGATTCCTTTTTATTCGATCGCAAAATTACTCAGCAAAAAACTCTTGTTTTCGAAAATATTTATTCAATCGTATAAGTCATCAGCGAAAAACTTGAGTTATTCGATACATTTTTATTCGATCGCAAAACTTAACGATTGAATAAATTCACGCTCGAATAAAATCACGCTCAAAAGACTTAGCATATTTTTCAAATTTTTCTCTATGACTTAGAAAATTTTCGATCGCAAAACCTAACGTTCAAATAAATCCCCGATCGAATAAAAATACACTAACAAGACTTGGTAAATTTTTAAACTTTTTCACTAAGTCTTTCGCTTATAAACTTTAACACTTAGAAAATTCTGAAATTTCTCTAAGTAATTTTTGCCATTCACATTTAATTCGATCAACTCGCATATGAAAAATTTATCTAATGAAGTTTATTTCATTCTTTGCAGAAATGGCACATCAAGAATACTCTCATATCTGCCCCTCTGATAGTTGGTTGCCGGTCCACGACAACAACTATCAATTGGACCTCGCCACATTCCGAAGTCCGGATGAAGTAATTATCTCCATTCTAAAGGGACATCCACTATGACCAGCTTTGACGATGACGGGCTCCATCCAAATTGTCTACCTCCAGCAATTCTGGAAGTGTATGACGATATACCGCATTATACAACGAAGATCAATACAAACCATGTCATCCTGGACAAGAACTTAATGGCCATGGTGTTCGATATACCGCACCATGAACACTACGACCATCTTCCAAAGGATGCGGTGATCGTGGAAGATATGCTCTGGATGGGATACAAGCCCCCGCTGACCAAACTGGCGAATTTCCAAAACAGCGGCATCCCATACCCGTGGCGGACTCTGTTCGGCATCATCAATAAATGCCTCTCCCCAAAGCACTCCGGATTTGACAAGGCGAAAGGAAATATCCTTCGCATATTCCATGGAGTAATCTTTTCAAAGAAATATGACGTGGCCCATCTCATATGGAATGATCTAGCGGACCAGATACGTCAGAGGGAGACCAAATCGAAGGCGAAGTATCTTTCATATGTCCGGTGGTTCCGGTGTTGATCTCCCACTTCATGGACGTACATTCGGAGATCCCGCGTCTACCACCAGTTGGAGGATATATCCCGCCTCGCCTTTGCTTATTTCACAACCCGAAGGCAGCCGACCTAGCACTCCAACCAATGCTGATCCCTTTGGAGATGCTCAGCCTAGCTGATCCAACTGACGAGACCTACCAGGACTACTGTAAAAATAACTCCATCACGGAGGAAATGGTACGGGCCGTGGATCAAGCTTCGGCGCCTTCTCAACGGGCATCCTTGGTGGAGACAACCGAGCCCGAAGCCGCGGCTCGGGAGACAGAGACACCGGCTGTTGAGCCCGAAGGTATCCCTCATGACGAATCTCCCGAGGCCACCGAATCTGATGAAAAATATAGACTTCAAAGAAGGAGCTCATGCTGACGGCAAATCTCGGCCCCATCTGTATCTCCTTCAACGCAAATGGCTTCGGTGACATCTCCTCCACCAACAATGGATTAGCCAACCACACAGATTCAAATTGAATCTGTTTCAATACCCATAGAGGTGATACATACCGTATCATCTTAAGGATTGGGTGGAAGCCCTGTTGAACCCTCGATATCTTTGGAGCAAACAATAGGCGAACCCAATGAAGTGGTGACTTCAAGGTTGATAACGGATGTCCTTGGACGTTCCGGAATTTCAACACCTATTCTGGGCGGCATATCGGAAATCTTTTCCGATGTTGTGACAGTGGAGCGCCTCCCTGGTCCCATTCCAACACCACCGATGATCGTGACGGAGCAACGCTTACAAGAAGTCCTCTCTACAACCATCTCTTCACTTGAAGATCGACTGATGGACATGATGCTCCAGGCCATTGAGACTTCCCGAAGGGATACCGGGAAAGCACCAGTCTCAGAGGCTGCTCCGTCCGAAACATCAATAACCCCCGTCTCCTCACCACCTCTAACCACCACCATACACACCCCCATACCACCCACCATCACCACCCCAACTCAGTCACCTTCACTCATCAACTCATACACTATCGCGATCACCCAGCTTCATGACATAGTTATTTCCCGAATTTTTGCCTTAGAGACCATGACCCCAGCTGAGGAGAGTCTCTACAAAAGGCTGGTCGATGAACCTGAGCCGCCCGCCCAAACAAGGTGTCGTGAAGAAAGCTCCCGCACCAAAAGAAGACATGACGACCCCAATGATCCGGATCGTCATGAGGGGGAGAAAAGGCAAAGGACCACACGCAGCGGCTGTGGTCTGAGTCGAGAGAAATAGACAACGACTCAAGAAGCAGGAGGATCATCCACAAACCACACAACCCACGACCCGCCAACAAACAACCACATCTCCCACCACATTCAAATCCAATCCCCCACTCTAATCTCCTCCAAAAAAAACCAGAAGCAGTCGTCTACGATCCACATGCGATCGTAGATGATTATTTCTTAAACGAGAAGTGGATGACGTAATGGGAACCTGAGGAAGCTGTTCAAGCCCGACTCGCCAACGTTAGATACTTCTTACAACAAGCTTCTGTGGACTTGGTGCTTCTTGAAGATGAAAAACTTCAAGAAGGCGAGAACTACAACTCCGCTCTCCCCGAACTACCAGAAATGATCAGGCATAGAGTCGAGTCTCCTCCCCGCTTATCAAAAGGGACAGTCATAGTCGAGACGCCGTGGGAGAATATACGAATTGAGGTTTCGTTCATTGAAGATATTAGGAAGCAGATATGGAAGGCTCCTAACCGCATAAAGAAGCTCAATGAACGAAATCAACGGGGTCTCACTCACTAGAAAGATAGGAAGAAGATGAAGCACATCTTCATGCTCAAATATCTTGGTCCAGATCGAAGTGGCATCCCAACGGATCAACTCAAGAAAAACATCAGGGACAAGGGACCGATCCTCCAACTTGTGGGTGTTTCGCACTCGATTGGAAGTTATCCAACCCCAATATATCACATTGAGCTAGCGAACAGCAACCGCACTCGAAAACAGATAGATGAGAGCTATCTCCCCTTCCTTCCACCGGACGAGGTGTACCGTCTATATCAAATGTACAAGAGAAAATACCATACGCCCTCCGATTACATCAAGATAGAAGGACTCTAGGGGTTAAAGAGATTCATGGTGCCGCAGATCAAGTATCACACCGCACACGACCTTTAAATTGCTGTAGAGAACAATATGAAGAAGGTCACCATGGAGTCTCCGCTCATGAAGGGCTTTCCACTCAACGACTTCCCCGAGAACTACATATTCAAGAAACTTGGCCTGGCCATAACTTATCGGAATCAAATTATTGGAAAGACGATAGCTATGATGATGTCAGAAATCCACAAATTCCGTGATGGGACGTTGAAACTAGTGAGGAAGAATATCCAGAAGAGGTTGGCTGAGATCACTGACGAGACGATCTTCGAGGATCTTGGAGAAAAAGAGGCCCCGCTCCTAAAGGAGCTTCTGATGCAATTAATTAGAGATTAGAGCTGAGGAATGATGTCCGACATTACGAGACAGCATTGGGATTAAGGAAATCGTTCTACGCTGGACAAGGATAGATGGAGCTGAAACGAAGACAAGCACAAAGGGTGGGGGGGATTGAAGAGATATTAGAATTGTGCTTTATTATCTTGTTATCCTTGTAATTAGTAGCGTAATTCATAGTTTTGATAGTGTAGGACTAAATAGTAAATATACCATGTAAATATGTATAAATACAATGTACACTATCGAAATCAATACACAAGTTCATTTCGGAAAAATCACAAACATTGAATTCACATTCTAAGAGAGAAAAGCAATCGAAAAACTCTCTCTCTCAAGATCTTCAAAGACGATATTCGACCGAAGGTAATTCGTAAGATTTCTCATTCGAATATCTAGAATTCATGCTTAGATCGATCGTTAGTTGATATAATAGGACCTAACAACTTATACGCTCGAAAATCATTTTCGATTAAAAGGATCGAAATATTTCAACTCGAAAATCTTATTGCTCGAAAAACTTTTACAAACACTGAACTTTCAAACGCACACACATTTTACACTAATCTGATTTTTTTAAGAATCAAAATCGTAATTTTTTTTTACCGAAAAATATGTCCAAAAAGGAAATTGCTTAAAGTATGAACCAAACATTACTAGGGGCGAAGCACTTTTACCATCTCAACTCCAAACTTTCACGAGATCCTACCAATCAACTACTACAATGCATGCTTACTCACTTGGAGCGATGTCTGAAGAAACATAAAATTGTGCTTTGTTATTTAGTTATCCTTGTAATTAGGGGCGTAACTCGTAGTTGATAGTGTAGGACTTAATAGTAAACATACCATGTATATAGGTATAAATACAATGTACACTATCGAAATCAATACACACCAATTTTTCGGAAAATCACAAGTATTGAATTCAATTCTAGAGAGAGAAATGCAATCGAAAACTTCCACTCTCTAATCGTTCTCTCTCACGATCTTCAAACTCGATATTCGACCGAAGGTAATTCTCGAGATTTATTAATCGAATATCTAGAATTCATGTTTAGATCGATCATTAGTTGATAAAATAGGACCTAACAATTGGTATCAGAGCTGATCGTGATCGCTTTTGGATTCAATTCGCTATTCTAAGATAAAAATAGTTTTCCAAATTTTTCGATCGAAAAACTTACGTGAAATGTATTTTGATCAATGTGCTTAATTTTTGTGAATTTAGTTGATGATCTTGTTGTTAAAGTGATAGATTATATGTTCGGAATTGATTATGTACTGATTTCAATCGCTTAGAACTTCAGATTATTTCAGATTTTCGATTACGATCGATATTTGCGTTTGCGATAAAGTTTTAAATACGATTTGAGTTTCTTCATAATCGATATATTTTGCTGTAAAACGTAGGAAATTTTGTGTTTGTTCATACTCATAACTTAGATTTGAGTGATTATCCAGAATCTCAGCACCTAACTTGAACCATTCTGTTGAATCTTGATTTTTACTATTCAATTGAACTTGAAGGCTGTTCTTCGACCGTTTTCCGATCGAAAAACTTGGCTCGAAAAATATTTTTCGAATAAGTTTGCAGCCGAGAAGTTTCTCGATAACAAACACTGTTTTCGTGTGTTTCACTCAAATATAAAACTCGAAAAATATTATTTTCGATAAATAGTTTTTCGACTCATATAAATATCTTTTTCGAGCGTAACAAAGCGTATTTTTTTTCGACGGATATTGTTTTCGCTAAATAAATATTTAATTTTGACTCGAAAAACTTGTAATAGTTAAACAAGTTTTTCGATCTCAAGATTTTCGATCATCTAAATTTCGAGTAAAAATTTAGAGAAAACATATTTGGATCGAATAATTCACACTCGAAAAACTTTTAGTCAACAATTTGAGTCAAACTTAATGAAATTTTTCGATCACTCTTAATTTTTTGATAAAAGTTTCGTTGATTAACAGAATTATTCGACAAACTATTTTTCGGTAGGATATTTTCTTTGTAAAACTCATACGTTCGAAAAATAATTTTCGATAAATATACCACGAAAAACATAAACAATCGAAAATCTTTTTCGATTATAAGGTTCGAAAATCGAAAACGTTACGGCTCGAAAATATTTTTTTCGACCACTGAACTTTCAAACACACACACATTTTACACTGATTCGAAAGAAATCAAAATTTGTAATTTTCAAAACTTAAGAAAAATATTTGTCTCCGAATTATCTTCTTCGATACTCAAATTTTTCGATCATAAATTCAAAATTCTTTAGCAAAATTGTGAAGTATCAATTCTTATATCAAATATTTTTCGAAATCAAAACATTTCCTCTTTAAAACCGAAAAGTAGGTTCGAAAAGGAAATTGCTTGAAGTACGAGCCAAACATTACTAACGAAGTTTATCACTCGTGAAACATTTTTTTTAATTCCAAACTTTCACGAGATCCTACCAATCAACTACAAATGGATGCTTACTCACTCGGAAACGACGTCCGCCCTCCAATTCTACGAAGAGGCGAATACACCGTATGGAGAAGTCGATTCATGAACTTCTTGGAAACAAAAGATCAAACTACAAATTTGATAGCTTCTCTTCAAGAAGATCCCGCTCAATTTTGGCTTATCCAATAAGGCGATGCCACTAATTATCCGCTCATTCCCTCCACTAGAAGACTCAAAATTCCTAGTGAATACACCGAGGGGGAGCGATTAAGAGCCAAAGCAGATTTAGGAGCCAAAACTTTCCTAATGCACGGAATTCCTAATGACATCTATATGCAAATAGATAGTCTATCTAGTGCCAAAGCTATGTGGGACGAGCTCCACAAAATGATGCAACGGACCGAAGTCCGAGTCAAAGCCAAGAAAGCTAACATTCTCACCGCTTACGACACATTCAAAGCAAAGACGGAGGAAAACGTTTATGAACTCTATCAACGCTATTTAACTCTTCTTAATGAGATGAGGAAGATAGAAATTTTCAAGACCAACATGAAGGTCAACATCAGATTTCTCTCTTCTCGTCAACCGGAGTGGAAGAAAATATCCATGCAAATCCAACAAAACAAGGATTTGGACGAGATAGATACCCACGCCGTCTTTGATAATCTCGCTCAACACGAGGAAGACATAAGCGAGATACAAAAAGAACTTAAGGGCAAACAGATCGAAGACTCTATAGCTCTAGTTTCTGAAAGAAAAACTAGTCGATCTCGCAAAGATAAAAGCATCAAGTTGCCAAGTTCTTCAGAAGATGAAGACAAATCAGAATCGGACTCCGAGCCAGATATGAAAGAGTTCAAGAAACAATTGGCTCTCATTACTAAAATGATTAGCAAAAAGTTCTATAAAACGAAATCCTACTCTTCGGCTAATAAACTTCAGACATCAAGCTCTAAGCACAAGGAAAGACCGGCCGAATCGTAAGAAACAAAAAATGCCAAAGAACCACAAAAATGCTAAAATTGTTGAAAGATAGGGCACTTCGCCAGATAATGCAATCTTCCTAAGAAAAAAGACGCCAATTACTACTCCATGAAATTTCAA
This sequence comes from Linderniella brevidens, assembly GCA_004919715.1. Classification (NCBI taxonomy): domain Eukaryota; kingdom Viridiplantae; phylum Streptophyta; class Magnoliopsida; order Lamiales; family Linderniaceae; genus Linderniella; species Linderniella brevidens. Next base: position 348,530 of record SWDC01000149.1, read on the forward strand.
CTAACCAAACAAAAGGAGGCTGGAGTAGCTTTGATGGCCGAACAAGAGCATTGGCTAGAAGACACAACGGATTCTGACAACGAAAATCTAGCTCTCATGGCATATCTCGACGACGCCTCAAACGAAAACTCATCAAGGAGGTCCGACGACTATTACAAAACATCAACCTCATCACAAGAGGTAACTATGTCTACATCTACATTATTAAACATGTTAGAATCTTTACAAATTAAGTATACTAACATGAAAAATGAGCGAAAAAGTACAAAAGAATTAAAGGATACACTAGTCCTTAGTGAAAATAATTTCCAAAAGCAACTAAACAAAAATTCACCAAGAAATTCTCTAATCTAATGCTAAGGAAACAATATATAGTCTTAACCAACAATAGCTAATTCCGAGACAAAAATCAATGGCCTTAGTAAGACTCTTAGCGATTGTCAGAGAGATTTAGAAATTTCTTGAAATAATTTTAAGGAAATCTCTGATGAACGTAAGAAGCATTACTCTAGGATTAAAACTTTAGACGATCTTGTAACGAAAAAGGGGCAAACGGATCAAAAAATCTTTCTAAATCAACCTCATGTTATAGAATTTTATAATCTTAAAGAAGGCTTAGGTTTTACCAATCTTTGTAACTTGAAAAAGGTCAATGTCAAACAGTTATATGACATCAAGTATATGGAATTAGGATTAACTTCTCTAATGGCCTTTACTAATTCTTCCGAAATAAATGCCGTAGAAGACTCTTAACGAAAAGCCACAAATAGAACTGACATCTCCTTTGACTACACCGATTTGAATAATAGTTACAAGCCACGGGAAATCAACCTGTCTAGTGATTATAATTCATTATATCGTTTAGAAGATTTTCCTAAAGTTAAGGAAGAAAATAATGATCATTGTAAAAATTCTATTTTCTGCTATTTTCCCGCTATTATTAAGAAAATAACTGATTTGATGCTTCCTTAGAGACAGAAAGAAAGAATTTCGAAGTAGAAAAGAATGAGCTTTCATTGGAGATTTCTGATCTAAAAAATTCTTCAATTTTAAAATCTTGTCCTGATTTTATTTTGAAAGAAAAATCTTTAATTGAGGACAAGATCAAATTGAAGAAAACACCTCCCATTATTTTACAAAATATTTTAAAAGAAGAAAGTTTTTTTTTTAAAAGCGTAAAGGGGGGAAAAGAGTCCTTAAATGCTTCAAAAGTGAAAACGATTTTTACTAACTCTTTTTCTACTCCATCCACAAGTAAAAGAGGTGAAGCATGCAAAGGAAAGAGTGCCTAGGATATAATTTCAGAAGAAAAAATGATAGAAATGACTTATTTTCTAAACTTTCTTCTGTATCAAAAACTAAGCACACTCGTAAGAAGACAACTGTTTCTAATTTTCATGTTGTTGCTTCAACTTATGCCTTAAAGCTTATTAATTTTGAAAGCACAAATTTTGAAAACGGCTCTACTTCTATAAAGAAAAACCATCATTTTAAGATAAATGCAAATCTTAAGTCTCGTAGGAAACAAGATCCGACTATTAAGAAAGCTTATAGCTTGATACATTCTTGTCCTCGTATAAGGTACCCAGTCAAAGTACACTCAGCCAAACACCTTAAGAGACAGACTGGAGAAAAGATTTTCTCATGCACTAAGACTAATAAGACATTTGTCCTCGCTGTAATTAACCTCCCATGTAAGGTTCAATCTCAATGGGTTCCCAAGATACCATCCAGGCCAACGCAAGCCAACAAGGCAGAGTTGCCTAAAGAAGTACCACTTAAACCAACTACTTCTAAGTTGGTTTGGGTACCTAAGAGCACCAATGGTTTAGGAACCACAAAATGAACAAACCTTACCTACCATCATGTGTGGTATTTAGATTCCGGTTGCTCCACACACATGACGGGAAATCAAGAACTATTGAGCAACTATCATGACCGTTACAACGGAAAAGTCAGATTCGGCAACAACGATTCAGCTCCAATACTAGGCTTTGGAGATATTCTACTGCAGAATCTGACAATCAAAGATGTCTCTTACGTCCAAGGTCTTAAACACAACCTGTTCAGCATAGGACAATTCTGCGATAAAGGGTTTCAAGTGGTGTTTCTAGTTGATCAGTGCAGAATCATAAATAGTCAGAATCAAGAACTTCTTACAAGATCTCGAATATCTAATCTATACACCATCAATCTGACAACAATAAGACCTTCGACAACTGTTTGCCTAATCTCACAAACTACAATAAAGAGGAACAGCTTATGGCATCAACGTCTATCTCATCTAAACCTCAAAGCTCTTCACAAACTCTTTATAAAAAAGTTGGTCAACGGTCTACCAACAATTTCCCTTCATCAAGAACATAATTGTTCGGCTTGTCAAATGGGAATAATGAAGCGAGCATCACACCAACTCAAGCAAGTTGCTTCCACATCTCGACACTTGGAATTACTTCACATGGACCTTTGTGGACCAATGCGTACATAAAGTATCAACGGTCGTAAATATGTGTTAGTAATTGTCGATGATTATTCTCGCTACACCTGGAAAAGATATATCCAAACTAAAGATGAGACTGGAGACTTAATAATAAGCTTTGTGAATACAACTTAGAATCTCTTGCAAAAGAAAATCCAAGTAATCTGGACTGACAAGGGGACTGAATTCAAGAATCAACGTCTCAGCAATTACTATCAGTCACTTGGAATTATTCAACAATTTTCAGCCGCTAGAACGCCTCAACAAAATGGCGTCGTAGAACGGAAGAACCGGACTCTAGTTGAAGCTGCAAGAACAATGCTAATACATTCCGGTCTCCCTCATTCACTATGGGCTGAAGCAGTGAGTACAACGTGCTTTACGCAAAATCGGACGATTATTCACAAATGGTTTAAAAAGACGCCGTACAAGATAATAAATCAAAGGATTCCGAATATCTCTTTCTTTAAAGTATTCGGGTGCAAATGCTTTGTGGCCAACGATAGGGAGCATCGAAGCAAGTTCGACCCTAAAGCATTTGCAGCCGTCTTTGTTGGATATTCATCCACTTCTAAAGCATACCGCGTCTATATCAAGTCTTCTCGTACTATATTCCTAAGCTACAACGTCACTTTTCAAGAAGTGACCGATTTGGCTTCTGAACAAAACAGTTCAGAACCCGAGCTTATAGGCGTGTTGGCACAAAGTCAACAACTTCCGACAACTTCTACCTCTATGTCAAAAGAAGCAATTCCCACCGACCTGGAAGATTTGGATTTTCTATTTGAACATTTTTATCGGAACGAGTCTCAAATGCCTGCTTCGTCTCATCCTATACCAAGCAGCGTCCTTCTCCCTCTACGGTAGAAATTACAATTGAGACTCCCAATCCTCATACTCCAACAAATGTTCCAGATTCTCCAAATTCTGAATCTTCAACTAGTGCTGCAGCTCCTACCAATGCCGATGCGGAAATCCCTTCCAATTCAACTTCAGAATTGAATTTCCCAATTAGGAATGATCAACCTATCAATTGAGGATCTCTCGATCTACAAATCAACAATGGATCTACTTCGGTTCTTCCTCATGAATGCAAGTGGACTCGACCTCATCCTATCGACCAAATAATCGGTGATCCTTCATGTGGAGTACGCACTAGGACGTCTACACAAAGCGGATTATTCACATGCTTCTTAAGCCAAAACGAACCAATTAAGGTAGTCGAAGCCCTTATAGACAAGGATTGGGTGATCGCAATGCAAGATGAATTCAACAAATTCGAGCGTCTACGAGTTTGGACACTAGTTCCTAGACAGCATGGCAAAACAATTATTGGAACTAAATGGGTCTTCAAAAATAAGAAGAATGAGAATGGTGAAATTATCATGAATAAAGCACGACTCGTAGCCAAGGGGTACACTCAACAAGAAGGTATTGACTACGATGACACGTATCTTTCGCATCTTCCATGGAGTCATTTTTTCGAAGAAATATGACGTGGTCCAGGTAATATGGAATGACTTAGCGGACCAGATGCGTCAGAGGGAGACTATATCGAAGGCAAAGTACCTTTTGTATATCCCGTGGTTCCCGGTGCTGATCTCTCATTTCATGGACGTACATCCGGAGATCCCACGTCTACCACCAGTTGGAGGATATATCCGGCCTCGACTACATTTCTTTCATACCCCGAAGGCAGCCGATTTAGCACTCCGATCGATGTTGATCCCACTAGAGTTGCTCAGCCTAGCTGATCCCACAGACTAGGCCTACCAGGGTAATTGCCAAAATAATTTCATCACAGAGGAAATGGTACGGCCAGTGGATCAAGCACCGACTCAATGAGAATCATTGGGGGAAACAACCGAGCCCGAAGCCACGGCTCAGGAGACAAAAACACCGGTTGTTGAGCCCGAGGTGTCTCTCAATAAGTCGAATCTCCCGAGGCCACCAAGTCTGATGAGGAATGCAGATTACAACGAAGGGGCTCACGCCGACAGTAGATCTCTCCCCTTCTGTATCTCCTTCTACGCAAATGGCTTCAGTGACATCTCCTCCACCACCATTGGTTCAGACAACCACACAGATTCACATTGAATCTGTTTCAACACCCATAGAGGTGATACATATCGTATCATCTCAAGGATTGGGTGGAAGATCCATTGAACCCCCGACATCTTCGGAGCAAACAATGGGCCACTTCTGGGTTGTTAACGGATGTCCTTGGATGTTCCGGTATTTCTTGGCCTCTCTCAGGCGGTACATCGGAAATCTTCTCCAATGTTGTGACAGTGGAGCGCCTCCCTGGCCCCACTCCAACGTGATCGTGATGGAGCAAAGACTGGAAGATGTCCTCTCCACAACCATCTCTTCTCTTGAAGATCGACTGATGGATAGGATGCTCCAAGTTATTGAGACTCCCCGACGAGATACCGGGAAAACACCATTCTCAGAGGTTGTTCCGTCCGAAGCACACACCATACACGTATCCTCACCACCACTAACCACCACCATACACACCCCCATACAAACTACCCTCACCACCACAACTCAATAACCTTCCCTCATCAACCCATACACTATTCCTACCACCCAGCTCCATGATATCCTCATTTCTCGACTACTAGCCCTACAGACCAGGACCGCAGCTGAGGAGAGTCTCTACAAAAGATTAGTAGATGAACTTGAGCCGCCCGCCCACATACGGTGCCGTGAAGAAAGCTTCCGCACGAAGAGAAGACATGATGATCGCAATGATCGGATCGTCATGAGGGGGAGAAAGGCAAAGGACCACAATCAGTGGCCGTGGTCAGAGTCGAGAAAAATAAACAACGACTCAAGAAGCTGGAGGATCATCCACCAACACACAACGCACTACCCACCAACAAACAACCACAACTCCCACCACATCCCACACACAAACACTACCTTCCACTCCCACAAATCCAAATCCAATCCCGACCTCTAACCACCTCCACATACGATCGTAGATGATTACATCCTAAAGGAGAAGTGGCTCACGCAATGGGAACCAGAGGAAGCTGTTCAAGCCAGACTCTCCAACGTCATATACTTCTTATAACAAGCTTCTGTAGATTAGTGCTCCTTGAAGACGAAGACGAGACGATCATGCATCGAGTTAACTCCCCTCCCCGCTTATCAAAGGGGACCGTCAGAGTCGAGACGCCTTGGGAGAATATACGGATTGAAGTTCCGTTTATTGAAGATATAAGGAAGCAGATATGGAGGGCTAATCGCATCAAGAAGCTTAATGAGCTGAATCTACTGGGCATCTCCCATTGGGAAGATAGGAAGAAGATGGAGCACATCTTCATGCTCAACTACCTTGGTCCAGATGGAAGTGGCACTTAGAAAAAATTTCAGAGACAAGCCACCGATCCTCCAATTCATGGGCGTATCGCACTCGATTGGAAGTTATCCAACCCCAATCTATCACATCGAGCCAGCGGACAACAACCATACTCGAGAGGAGATAGATGAAAACTATCTGTCGTTCCTTCCACCAGACGAAGTTTATCGTCTATTTCAAATGTACAAGAGAAAATACCAGACGTCATCTGGTTACATCAAGATGGAAGGACTCGAAGGGTTAAAGAGATTCATGGTGCAGCAGATCAAGTTCCACACCGCACACGACCTTCAAATTGCCGTAGAGAACAATATGAAGAAGGTCAACATGGAGTCTCCGATCATGCAAGGCTTCCTGCTCAACGACTTCCCAGAAAATTACATCTTCAAGAAACCAGGCCTCGCCATCACTTATCGGAATCCAATTATTGGAAACGCGAGAGCTATGATGAAGTCTGAAGTTCACAAATTTTGTGACGGGACGTTGAAGCTCGTGCGGAAGAACATAGAGAAGAGGGTGACGGAGATCACTGAAGAAACTATCTTCGAGGATCTTGGTGAAGAAGAGGCCCCTCTCCTAAATGAGCTTCTGGATGGAATAAATGAAAGATTGGAGCTGAGGAATGATGTCCGACACTACGAGACAGCATTGGGATTGAGGAAATCATTCTACGCTCGACAAGGATAAACAGAGCTGAAATGAAAACAAGCACAAAGGGGAGATTAAACAAACATAGAATTGTGCTTTTTTATTTAGTTATCCTTGTAATTAGGGGCGTAACTCGTAGTTTTGATAGTGTAGGACTTAATAGTTAATATACCATGCAACTAGGTATAAATACAATGTACACTTCGAAATCAATACACAAGAATTTTCGGAAAATCACAAGTATTGAATTCACATTCTAGAGAGAGAAAGGCAATCGAAAAACATCCACTCTCTAATTGTTTCTCTCTCCCGATCTTCAAACTCGATATTCGACCTAAGGTAATTCTCGAGATTTATTAATCGAATAACTAGAATTCATGCTTATATTGATCGTTATTTGATAAAATAGGACCTAACAATGTCCGTCCTCCAATTCTAAGAAGAGGCGAATACACCGAATGAAACAGCCGATCTATGAACTTCTTGGAGACAAAAGATCAAGCTACAGATTTGATAGCTTCTCTCCAAAAAGGACCCGTTCAATTCTGGCTTATCCAAGAAGGCGATGCCCCAAATAATCCTCCCATTCCTGCCACTAGAAGACTCAAAGTTCCTAGTGAATACTCTGAGGGGGAGAGATTAAGAGCTAAAGTTGATTCGGTGCTAAAACTTTCCTGATGCAAGGCATCCCAAATGACATCTATATGCAAATAGATAGTCTATCAAGTGCTAAAGCTATGTGAGACTAGCTCCACAAAATGATTCAAAGGACCAAAGTCGAAGTCAAGGCAAAGAAAGCGAACGTACTCACAGCCTACGACTCCTTCAAAGCTAAGACGGAGGAAAATCTATACGAACTCTATCAGCGATATTTGACTTTTCTTAACGAGATGAGGAAAATAGAAATTTTCAAGAGAAAAATGGATATCAACATCCGATTTTTATCATCTCTTCATCCGGAGTGGAAGATAATATCCATGCAAATCCGTCAAAACAAGGATTTGGACGAAATGGATATCCACGCCGTTTTCGACAATCTTGCTCAACATGAGGAAGATATTAGCGAGATACAAAAAGAACAAAAGGGAAAACAGATCGAAGACTCAATAGCTCTAGTTTTGGAAAGAAAAACTAGTCGATCTCGTAAAGATAAAAGCATCGAATTGCCGAGTTCTTCAGAAGAAGAAGTCGAGTCAGAATCGGATTCCGCGCCCGATATGATAGAGTCCAAGAAACAATTGGCTCTAATTACTAAAATGATGACCAAGAAGTTCTACAAAAATAAAACCTCCTCCTCAGCTAGTCGACTTCGGACCTCAAGCTCTAAGCACAAGGAAAGACCGGTCGAGTCGTAAGAATCAAAAAATGCCAAAGAGCCACAAAAATGCTACATGTGTGGTAAAATAGGGCATTTTGCCAGAGAATGCATTCTTTCGAAGAAGAAAGACGCCAACTACTACTCCAAGAAATTTCAATTAACAAACAAAAGGAAGCTGGAGTAGCTCTAATGGCTGAACAAGAGCTCTGGCTAGAAGACACAACTAATTATGACAAAGACAATTTAGCTCTCATGACATTTCTTGACGATGCCTCAGACGAAAGCTCAACGAGGAGGTCCGACGACGACAAAGCATCAACCCATCTCAAGAGGTAGCTACACCTGATTCTACAGTATTAATCATGTTAGAATCTTTACAATTTAGACATGCTAACATGAAAAATGAGCGGAAAAGTACAAAAGAGTTAGAAGAGAGACTAGCATTTAGCGAAAATAATTTCCTAAAGCAATTTGATAAAATAGTTCACTTAGAAATCCACTTATCTAATGCTAAGGAAACCATAACTAGTCTTGAATCTAGGATAGCTACTTCAAAGACTAAGATTAACGACCTTAGTAAAATTCTTAGCGATAGTTAGAGAGAGCTAGAAATTTCTAGAAATAACTATTAGGAAATCTCTGATGAACGTAAGAAGATTTATTCAAGGATTAAGACTTTAGACGATCTTCTAACAAAAAGGGGACAAATGTGTCATTATTTAGAATAATCATGTTGAAGGCTTATGTTTCAATAATCCTTGTAACTTGAAAAAGGTTAACGTAAAGAAATTATATGATATCAAATACATGGGCTTAGGATTAACTTCTTTAATGGCCTTAACTAACCCTTCAGAAAAATGCCTTAGAAGAATCCAAAAGAAAAGCCAAAACTAGGACTGACATCCTCTTTGATTTACAATGATTTGAATAATAGTTACGAGACACGGTAAATAAACCTATCTAGTGACATAATTCATTATATCCCATAGAAAGTATTCCTGAAGTCGATGAATAAATTATTGATTATTCTAAAAATTCTACTTTCTGTTATATTTCGGATTTTATTAAAGAAATAGTTGATTTAAACTCCTCCCTAGACACAGAAAGAATGAATTTTGAAGCAGAAAAGAATGCGCTTTTATTGGAGATTTCAAATCTAACCAATTCCTCAGTTTTGACTAATGTTTTAAAATCTTGTCCTAATTTAATTTTGAAAGAAAAATCACTAATCGAGGACAAGACCAAATTTAAGAAAATTTCTCCTATTATTTTACAAAATATTTCAAAGAAATATTATCTTTAAAAAGCGTCGATAGAGTAAAAGAGTCCTTAAATACATCGAAAGCGAAATAGATTATTACTAATTCTTTTTCTAGACCATCCACAGGTAGAGTATGGGCGAAACATACTAAGGAGAGAGTGTCTAGCCTAGAAATTAAGAAGAAAATTATTAATGACTCATTTTCAAAAAAAATTGCTGTATCAAAAACAAAAGACACTCGTAAAAAGAGAGCCGTTTCTAATTTTCATGTTGTTGCTTCAACTTATACTTTAAAATTTATTAATTTTGAAAGCACAAATTTTGAAATCGGCTCGACTTCCAAAAACAAAAACTACCATTCTAAGACAAATGCGAGTCTTAAGTCTTGGAGGAGATAAGATCCGGCTATTAAGCAAGCTTATAGCTCGATTCACTCTTGCCCTCACCTAATGTAGCCAGTCCAACTACACTCGGCTAAATACCTTAGGAGACTAGCCAGAGAAAATATTTTCTCATCAACTAAGACTGATAAGACATTTGTCCGAACTGAAATTAATCTACCATGTAAGGTTCACCGTCAATAGTTCACTTATACACCATCTAGGCCAACGCAAGCCTAAAAGCCTCAGTATCCTGAAGAGGTACCACCTAAACCAACTCATTCTAAGCTGGTTTGGGTACCTAAGAAGAACATTGGTTTAGGAACAAACAATGAACAAACTTTAACTACTAAATCTGCTAATCCGAGAGGACCCATTTATAAGTGAGTACCTCTGTCTTTCGAAACCTTTTTTATGCAGATCCATCATGTGTGGTATCTAGATTCGAGTTGCTCCACTAACATGACGGAAAATCAAGAACTGTTGAGCAACTATCAAAACCGATACAACGACAAAGTCAGATTCGACAACAACAATTCAGCTCCAATTTTAGGCTTTAGAGATATCATTTTGAAGACTCTGACAATAAAAGATATCTCTTACGTCCAGGGTCTTAAACACAACCTGTTCAGCATAGGACGATTATGCGATAAAGGCTTTCAAGTAGTATTTCTAGCTTAACAGTGCAGAATTTTAAATACTTAGAATCAAGACTTCTTACAGGATCTCGATGATCTAATCTCTACACCATTAATCTGACAACTGTACGACCTTTGACAGATGTTTGCCTCATCTCTCAGACAAGAACTAAGAGGAACAACTTATGGCATCAACGAATGTCTCATTTAAATCTCAAAGCTCTTCACAAACTTTCTACTAAAAAGTTGGTCAATGGTCCGCCAACTATTTCACTTCACCAAGAGCATCAATGTTCGGCTTGTCAAATGGGAAAAATGAACCGAGTGTCACACAAACTCAAGCAAGTAGCTTCCTCATGAACGCAAGTGGACACGAGCTCATTAGGATCCTTCAATCTAATAATCGGTGATCCTTCAAGTGGAGTACGCATTAGGATATCTGCACAAAGCGGACTATTCACATGCTTACTAAGCTAAAACAAACCAATCAAGGTAGCCGAAGCTCTTAAAGACACAAATTGGATGATCGCAATATAAGATGAACGCAACCAATTCGAGCGTCTACAAGTTTGGACACTAGTTCCTCGACCGCATGGCAATATAATTATAGGAACAAAATGGGTCTTAAAAAATAAGAAGAACGAGAACGGTGAAATTATCAGGAACAAAGCACGACTCGTAGACAAGGATATTCAACTTGCCGACTTATGCTTTGCTATACATTGTGTGATTATAAAAATAAAAAGAAATAGAAATAATATAGTATAATAAAAATAAATATATAATAATAACATAAAATAAAAATAAATGGGGAATGATGGTATATTTTGATTTACTCATAAAAATATTTCTATGATATATATGCCTAGTTCTTTGCTTAAAAATTCATGTGACATTCGTTTATCCAAAGAGCTTAGTGTGTTTTACTAGACACAAAGCCACATCATATATGTGAGAATTTGAGCCTCAATATTTTTGTAAGGTCCTTGAGTGTGTCACACTTCAAATGCTTAGCTCTTGATTTGTATTTCGTGGCCTCTTTCTTGCTTTGCGTTAATTCGTCATGAAAATGACAAGGGAAATTAGGAAATTCCTCACTTGACCCAAATTATAAATCCTTTACTTTTTCCTCTAGTAATCCCCTTTTGCGCCTTCTCCGATATTCTTTTTCTTTTTGAGACCCGATTAAGCCTTCAACCTTATTTCTAAAGTTTCGGAGGTTGTTCAAACAAGAAAAAGAACTGGAGAAAAGGAGATGCAAATGGAAAACTTCTCCCGATCATTATAAAAGAGAAACATGGATCTCGCCGTGAACTTCTCCTAGATAATCTCGTATACTCCTAGAAGAGAAACACCTCGAAGTGAACTTCTCCAACGATAATCTAGATCTGATATCGAGAGAACGAGAAGAGGAGCAAGGCCTTGGGTTCGAATTCCATAACTGTGAACCTTCAAAAGAAACACGATCTCGGCCCAAGAACAAAAGAAGATTTCATATCTCAAAGCCTCGTATAGAAGAAGAGACTCATCTTGAGCAAGTGCAAAAGAAAAGAAAAGAAAAAGGATCATAAATGAATTTCTAAAGGGCCCTTGGAATTGAAGAATTTTTAAGCTCACTAATCCAAAAATTATCCTACCCTTTTAGTCAAAGCCTAAAAATAATAATCCCTTCAAAGTCCCCTTGATTAAAATTGATGGACGTTCACTTGCTAATTTGATTAAATGCGCTACGATAACAAGTTAATTGATAAAATTTGTCGTGTTGATATGAATGATATATCTACTAAATATTCTCATGATAAAAATAAATTGAGTGTTAGGAGCGAACCTTGTGATAGTTGTCGAAATGATTCATACTATGATCTTAGAATATTATTTTAGTTACATGATTTGACGGAAAATTATTATTCTATGTTTCATGTGAAATATTTGAGTGATAATATTCAAAATGGAAAATTTTACCCCAAAAAACTAAAATATTCTCGCACATTTTAAATGCATTAATACATGCATTGGTTCAGAATTGATAAAATGCGAAATTTTATGAAAAATGCAAAATTTTCATATACATGATTAGGGGATCATTAATCTACGATGAATGATTAAATGCGTTATTTGTGCTTATATCATATATTTTCATATACATAATTGTGTTGAATATGTGCTAAATTGCCAAAACATTATATATGCATTTATTGAGGGGGAGCTTACATGAGTATTTGCTATTATCAGCTAAATAATTTACTTGCAATCACGACTTCTCATGTTTCATTCTAAGTTTTACAGAGAATTTTGAGCACATTGGGAGTTAATTGCAATTATTTCAGAACTTCGGGGATCTCTATTAAACTTTCTTTTTCAGTGCAAAAGTAAAAAGAATAAAAATTTCAGACTCGATTTTAACGAAAGCCAAAATTATTTTTACGGCTCAAAACCCTTTAACTTTACGTAATCGAAAAGTATTTATATATCTTTTTCGATCGAAAACCTCTTTCCACGCTAACATTAACGATCGGAAAACTCTTCGTATTCTCAAAAAGCTTCAAACGGTGAATTCTAAAAATCTTAACCTTCCTCCGATTTTCTGCTAAAAACTCGCCTAATTTGAAGGTAGAATCCAGTCTCGGTTCATCATTTCGTTTCAAAACTCACGAATCGCGATAGTTTTTCAAAATTGCGATTTTTCGACTGAAACGTCTTAAGAAATCCAATTTTCGGTGATTTCTGGCAATTACGAGTCAAGATTAACTCATTTTTTACCCAGAATCGTCATTCGCGTTTTTAAGAATTTACTGTTTGATTTCAAATTTTTTAGGTCGAAAATCGTCACTACCATCGCAGAACTTTAGTTTTCGTTCAGTTTTATGATCGCAAAACTCAGTGGCGAAAACCATATGTTTTCGATATGTTTTTATTCGATCGTAAAACATAGCGGCGAAAACTTAAGTTTTTCGATAAAATTTTATTCGATCGCAAAAATACGCGGTGAAAACTTTAGTTTTTCGATAGACTTTTATTCGATCGCAAAACTACTGGCAAAAAACATAAGTTTTTCAACAAATTCGATCGCAAAACTACTCAGCAAAAAAAAAACTTTAGTTTTCGATACATTTTTATTCTATCGCAAAACTCAGCGGTGAAACCTTGAGTTTTTGTTAAGTTTTTATTGGATCGCAAAACTTAGCGTTCGAATAAATTTTCGCTCGAATAAAAACACGCCGCAAACAGTATACACTTTAAACACTTAGAAAAATTTTTCTAAGTCATTCGTTATAAAACAGAAAAACTGTTTGTGCCTCGACAAATATTATTCAACACTAACAATTACTTAATCTAATTTGCATTTGAATATTCCAATCTAATGATTCTTAATAATTTTTTTCCAGAGATGGCTCATATAGAATACTCATACATCTATCCTTCCGAAGGTTGGCTAACCGTCCACGACAACAACTATAAGTTGGATCTAGCCACCTTTCGATGTCCCGATTAAGTCATCATTTCCATACTCAAAGGACATCCTTATGCCCAGCACTCACCATAACTGCAATAGTCCAGATGGTATATCTCGAGCAGTTCTGGGGATGCATGAAGAGCCACATTGTAGGTGTTGATGTGACCTACAAAACCAAGATAAACATGAAGCACGTTATCATCGACAAAAATCTTCTGGCCATGGTCCTCGATCTACCGCATCATATAGTCTACGACCCTCTACCGACAGATGTGGAGATAGTAAAAGACATGCTTCGGATGGGATACAAGCCACTGCTGACCAAACTGGCCAACTTTCAGAACAACGGAGTTCCTCACCCACGGAGGACATTATCTGGAATTATCAACAAATGTCTCTCCCCGAAGCACTCAGGATTTGATAAGGCGAACGGGAATATTCTCAGGATGTTCCATGGAGTCGTCTTCTCAAAGCAATATGACGTGGCTCAGCTAATCTTGAACGATCTTGCGGACCAAATGCGTCAACTTGAAACAAAATCGAAGGCAAAGTTCATGCCTTACGTGTGATGGTTCCCGGTGCTGATCTCCCATCTGATGGAAGTACATCCGGAGATTGAAGAAGACTTATAGATTGTGCTAATTTATTAGTTATCCTTGTAATTAGGGGCGTAACTTGTATTTTTTATAGTGTATGACTTACTTGTAATTATATATATATTGGTATTAATACAATGTACACTATTGAAATCAATACACAAGAATTGAGAAAACTCACAAGGGCTTGTAATTCACATTCTAGAGAGAGAAACACACACAAAAAACACTTTCTCACACTAAGCCAGTCTCTCTTGTGTTCATCAAAGATATTCAACCGAAGGTAACAATCATAGATCTACACTCGATTATCCAGAATTCATGCATAGATTTCCCGGTACTTTATAATTTAGGACCTAACAACATTTGACTTGGTTAATAAGGTATTCGACTTGTTCAACAAGGTATTCGACATGGTCAACAACTTGTTCAACGAGCCATTGGACTTGTTCAAAAGAGCATTCGACTTGGTCAAAAACGCATTCGACTTGTTCAAAAGGTCATTGGACTTGGTCAACAAGTCATTCGACTTTTTCAAAAGGGCATTCGACTTGTTCAACAAGGCACTCGACTTGGTCAACAAGGTATTTGACTTTGTCAATAAGGCATTTGACTTATTCCACAAGGCACGACTTAGTAAAAATGGCATACAAGCCATTCTACTTGTTCAACAAGGCATTCGACATGTTCAACAAGGCATTGTACTTGCTCTAAGGGCATTTGACCTCGTCAACAAGGTATTCGACTTTTTCAAAAGGGCATTCAACTTGTTCAACAAGGCACTCGACTTGGTCAACAAGGTATTTGACTTTGTCAATAAGGCATTTGACTTATTCCACAAAGCACGACTTAGTAAAAATGGCATAAGGGCCATTCTACTTGTTCAACAAGGCATTCGACTTGTTCAACAAGGCATTTGACTTGCTCTAAAGGCATTTGACCTCGTCAACAAGGTATTCCACTTGTTCAAAAGGGCATTCGACTTGCTCAACAAGGCATTCGACTTGTTCAACAAGACATTACTTAGTCAACAAGGCATTTGAGTTGTTCAAATATGCATTAGACTTGTTCACCAAGACATTTGACTTTTTCCAAAGGGCATTCAACTTGGTCAACAAAGCACTCAACTTGTTCAATAAGGTATTCGACTTGTTTAACAAGGCATTCGACTTGGTCAACCAGGCATTTGAGTTTTTCAACAATGCATTTGACTTGTTCAACATGTCATTCGACTTGCTCAAAACGGCATTCGACTTGGTAAAAAAGGTATTTAACTTGGTCAACAAGGCATTCATCTTGTTTTGAAGGACATTCGGCTTGGTAAACAAGACATTCGGCTTGTTCAACAAGGCATTCGACTTGATCAACAAGGAATTCCACTTGTTCAAAAGGGCTTTCGACTTGGTCAACAAGGCATTCGAGTTGTGCAACAAGACATTACTTAGTCAACAAGGCATTTGAGTTGTACAACAAGGCAGTAGACTTGTTCAAAAAGACATTTGGCTTGTTCAAAAGGGCATTCGACTTGGTCAACAAGGCACTGAACTTGGTCAATAAGGTGTTTTAACTAGAGGTATTCAACTTGGTCAACAAGGCATTCGTCTTGTTTCGAAGGGCATTCGACTTGGTCAACAAGGCATTCGACTTGGTCAACAAGACATTACTTGGTCAGCAAGGCAGTTGAGTTGTTTAACAAGGAATTCGCTTATTCAACAAGGCATTGGACTTGTTCATAAGAGCATTCGAGTTGGTATGTAAGGCATTCGACTTGGTTAACAAGGCATTCATCCTGTTCAAAAGGGCATTTGACTTGGTTAACAAGGCATTTTACTTGTATAACAAGGCATTTGATTTGGTCAATAAGGCATTCGACTTGGTCTACAAGGCATTGGTCTTGTTTAACAAGGCTTGGTCAACAAGGCATTTGAGTTGTTAAACAAAGCATTTGACTTGCTTAACAAGGCATTCGACTTGGTCAAAAGGGTATTCGACTTGGTCAACGAGGCATTCGACTTGTGCAACAAGACATTACTTAGTCAACAAGGCATTTGAGTAGTTCAACAAGGCAGTAGACTTGTTCAAAAAGACATTTGGCTTGTTCAAAAGGGAATTCGACTTAGTCAACAAGGCACTGAACTTGGTCAATAAGGTGTTTTAACTAGAGGTATTCAACTTGGTCAACAAGGCATTCGTCTTGTTTCGAAGGGCATTCGACTTGGTCAACAAGGCATTCGACTTGGTCAACAAGACATTACTTGGTCAGCAAGGCAGTTGAGTTGTTTAACAAGGAATTCGCTTATTCAACAAGGCATTGGACTTGTTCATAAGAGCATTCGAGTTGGTATGTAAGGCATTCGACTTGGTTAACAAGGCATTCGTCCTGTTCAAAAGGGCATTTGACTTGGTTAACAAGGCATTTTACTTGTATAACAAGGCATTTGATTTGGTCAATAAGGCATTCGACTTGGTCTACAAGGCATTGGTCTTGTTAAAAATGGCATTCGAATTGGTCAATAAGGCATTCGACTTGTTTAACAAGGCTTTGTCAACAAGGCATTTGAGTTGTTAAACAAAGCATTTGACTTGCTTAACAAGGCATTCGACTTGGTCAAAAGGGTATTCGACTTGGTCAACGAGGCATTCGACTTGTGCAACAAGACATTACTTAGTCAACAAGGCATTTGAGTTGTTCAACAAGGCAGTAGACTTGTTCAAAAAGACATTTGGCTTGTTCAAAAGGGCATTCGACTTGGTCAACAAGGCACTGAACTTGGTCAATAAGGTGTTTTCACTAGAGGTATTCAACTTGGTCAACAAGGCATTCGTCTTGTTTCGAAGGGCATTCGACTTGGTCAACAAGACATTACTTGGTCAGCAAGGCAGTTGAGTTGTTTAACAAGGAATTCGCTTATTCAACAAGGCATTGGACATGTTCATATGAGCATTCGACTTGGTATGTAAGGCATTCGACTTGGTTAACAAGGCATTCGTCCTGTTCAGAAGGGCATTTGACTTGGTTAACAAGGCATTTTACTTGTATAACAAGGCATTTGATTTGGTCAATAAGGCATTCGACTTGGTCTACAAGGCATTGGTCTTGTTAAAAATGGCATTCGAATTGGTCAATAAGGCATTCGACTTGTTTAACAAGGCTTGGTCAACAAGGCATTTGAGTTGTTAAACAAAGCATTTGACTTGCTTAATAAGGCATTCGACTTGGTCAAAGGGTAATCGACTTGGTCAACGAGGCATTCGACTTGGGCAACAAGACATTACTTAGTCAACAAGGCATTTGAGTTGTTCAACAACGCAATAGACTTGTTCAAAAAGACATTTGGCTTGTTCAAAAGGGCATTCGACTTGGTCAACAAGGCACTGAACTTGGTCAATAAGGTGTTTTAACTAGAGGTATTCAACTTGGTCAACAAGGCATTCGTCTTGTTTCGAAGGGCATTCGACTTGGTCAACAAGGCATTCGACTTGGTCAACAAGACATTACTTGGTCAGCAAGGCAGTTGAGTTGTTTAACAAGGAATTCGCTTATTCAACAAGGCATTGGACATGTTCATATGAGCATTCGACTTGGTATGTAAGGCATTCGACTTGGTTAACAACGCATTCGTCCTGTTCAAAAGGGCATTTGACTTGGTTAACAAGGCATTTTACTTGTATAATAAGGCATTTGATTTGGTCAATAAGGCATTCGACTTGGTCTACAAGGCATTGGTCTTGTTAAAAATGGCATTCGAATTGGTCAATAAGGCATTCGACTTGTTCAACGAGTCTTGGTCAACAAGGCCTTTGAGTTGTTAAACAAAGCATTTGACTTACTTAACAAGGCATTCGACTTGGTCAAAAGGGTATTCGACTTGGTCAACGAGGCATTCGACTTGTGCAACAAGACATTACTTAGCCAACAAGGCATTTGAGTTGTTCAACAAGGCAGTAGACTTGTTCAAAAAAGACATTTGGCTTGTTCAAAAGGGCATTCGACTTGGTCAACAAGGCACTGAACTTGGTCAATAAGGTGTTTTAACTAGAGGTATTCAACTTGGTCAACAAGGCATTCGTCTTGTTTCGAAGGGCATTCGACTTGGTCAATAAGACATTACTTGGTCAGCAAGGCAGTTGAGTTGTTTAACAAGAAATTCGCTTATTCAACAAGGCATTGGACTTGTTCATAAGAGCATTCGAGTTGGTATGCAAGGCATTCGTTCTATTCAAAAGGGCATTTGACTTGGTTAACAAGGCATTTTACTTGTATAACAAGGCATTTGATTTGGTTAATAAGGCATTCGACTTGGTCAACAAGGCATTGGTCTTGTTAAAAATGGCATTCGAATTGGTTAATAAGGCATTCGACTTGTTCAACAAGGCTTGGTCAACAAGGCAGTTGAGTTGTTAAACAAAGCATTTGACTTGCTTAACAAGGCATTCGACTTGGTCAAAAGGGTATTCGACTTGTGCAACAAGACATTACTTAGCCAACAAGGCATTTGAGTTGTTCAACAAGGCAGTAGACTTGTTCAAAAAGACATTTGGCTTGTTCAAAAGGGCATTCGACTTGGTCAACAAGGCACTGAACTTGGTCAATAAGGTGTTTTAACTAGAGGTATTCAACTTGGTCAACAAGGCATTCGTCTTGTTTCGAAGGGCATTCGACTTGGTCAACAAGACATTACTTGGTCAGCAAGGCAGTTGAGTTGTTTAACCAGGAATTCGCTTATTCAACAAGGCATTGGACTTGTTCATAAGAGCATTCGAGTTGGTATGTAAGGCATTCGACTTGGTTAACAAGGCATTCGTCCTGTTCAGAAGGGCATTTGACTTGGTTAACAAGGCATTTTACTTGTATAACAAGGCATTTGATTTGGTCAATAAGGCATTCGACTTGGTCTACAAGGCATTGGTCTTGTTAAAAATGGCATTCGAATTGGTCAATAAGGCATTCGACTTGTTTAACAAGGCTTGGTCAACAAGGCATTTGAGTTGTTAAACAAAGCATTTGACTTGCTTAATAAGGCATTCGACTTGGTCAAAAGGGTAATCGACTTGGTCAACGAGGCATTCGACTTGGGCAACAAGACATTACTTAGTCAACAAGGCATTTGAGTTGTTCAACAACGCAATAGACTTGTTCAAAAAGACATTTGGCTTGTTCAAAAGGGCATTCGACTTGGTCAACAAGGCACTGAACTTGGTCAATAAGGTGTTTTAACTAGAGGTATTCAACTTGGTCAACAAGGCATTCGTCTTGTTTCGAAGGGCATTCGACTTGGTCAACAAGGCATTCGACTTGGTCAACAAGACATTACTTGGTCAGCAAGGCAGTTGAGTTGTTTAACAAGGAATTCGCTTATTCAACAAGGCATTGGACATGTTCATATGAGCATTCGACTTGGTATGTAAGGCATTCGACTTGGTTAACAACGCATTCGTCCTGTTCAAAAGGGCATTTGACTTGGTTAACAAGGCATTTTACTTGTATAATAAGGCATTTGATTTGGTCAATAAGGCATTCGACTTGGTCTACAAGGCATTGGTCTTGTTAAAAATGGCATTCGAATTGGTCAATAAGGCATTCGACTTGTTCAACGAGTCTTGGTCAACAAGGCCTTTGAGTTGTTAAACAAAGCATTTGACTTACTTAACAAGGCATTCGACTTGGTCAAAAGGGTATTCGACTTGGTCACGAGGCATTCGACTTGTGCAACAAGACATTACTTAGCCAACAAGGCATTTGAGTTGTTCAACAAGGCAGTAGACTTGTTCAAAAAAGACATTTGGCTTGTTCAAAAGGGCATTCGACTTGGTCAACAAGGCACTGAACTTGGTCAATAAGGTGTTTTAACTAGAGGTATTCAACTTGGTCAACAAGGCATTCGTCTTGTTTCGAAGGGCATTCGACTTGGTCAATAAGACATTACTTGGTCAGCAAGGCAGTTGAGTTGTTTAACAAGAAATTCGCTTATTCAACAAGGCATTGGACTTGTTCATAAGAGCATTCGAGTTGGTATGCAAGGCATTCGTCCTATTCAAAAGGGCATTTGACTTGGTTAACAAGGCATTTTACTTGTATAACAAGGCATTTGATTTGGTTAATAAGGCATTCGACTTGGTCAACAAGGCATTGGTCTTGTTAAAAATGTCATTCGAATTGGTCAATAAGGCATTCGACTTGTTCAACAAGGCTTGGTCAACAAGGCAGTTGAGTTGTTAAACAAAGCATTTGACTTGCTTAACAAGGCATTCGACTTGGTCAAAAGGGTATTAGACTTGGTCAACGAGGCATTCGACTTGTGCAACAAGACATTACTTAGCCAACAAGGCATTTGAGTTGTTCAACAAGGCAGTAGACTTGTTCAAAAAAGACATTTGGCTTGTTCAAAAGGGCATTCGACTTGGTCAACAAGGCACTGAACTTGGTCAATAAGGTGTTTTAACTAGAGGTATTCAACTTGGTCAACAAGGCATTCGTCTTGTTTCGAAGGGCATTCGACTTGGTCAATAAGACATTACTTGGTCAGCAAGGCAGTTGAGTTGTTTAACAAGAAATTCGCTTATTCAACAAGGCATTGGACTTGTTCATAAGAGCATTCGAGTTGGTATGCAAGGCATTCGTTCTATTCAAAAGGGCATTTGACTTGGTTAACAAGGCATTTTACTTGTATAACAAGGCATTGATTTGGTTAATAAGGCATTCGACTTGGTCAACAAGGCATTGGTCTTGTTAAAAATGGCATTCGAATTGGTTAATAAGGCATTCGACTTGTTCAACAAGGCTTGGTCAACAAGGCAGTTGAGTTGTTAAACAAAGCATTTGACTTGCTTAACAAGGCATTCGACTTGGTCAAAAGGGTATTCGACTTGTGCAACAAGACATTACTTAGCCAACAAGGCATTTGAGTTGTTCAACAAGGCAGTAGACTTGTTCAAAAAGACATTTGGCTTGTTCAAAAGGGCATTCGACTTGGTCAACAAGGCACTGAACTTGGTCAATAAGGTGTTTTAACTAGAGGTATTCAACTTGGTCAACAAGGCATTCGTCTTGTTTCGAAGGGCATTCGACTTGGTCAACAAGACATTACTTGGTCAGCAAGGCAGTTGAGTTGTTTAACAAGAAATTCGCTTATTCAACAAGGCATTGGACTTGTTCATAAGAGCATTCGAGTTGGTATGCAAGGCATTCGTCCTATTCAAAAGGGCATTTGACTTGGTTAACAAGGCATTTTACTTGTATAACAAGGCATTTGATTTGGTTAATAAGGCATTCGACTTGGTCAACAAGGCATTGGTCTTGTTAAAAATGTCATTCGAATTGGTCAATAAGGCATTCGACTTGTTCAACAAGGCTTGGTCAACAAGGCAGTTGAGTTGTTAAACAAAGCATTTGACTTGCTTAACAAGGCATTCGACTTGGTCAAAAGGGTATTAGACTTGGTCAACGAGGCATTCGACTTGTGCAACAAGACATTACTTAGCCAACAAGGCATTTGAGTTGTTCAACAAGGCAGTAGACTTGTTCAAAAAGACATTTGGCTTGTTCAAAAGGGCATTCGACTTGGTCAACAAGGCACTGAACTTGGTCCATAAGGTGTTTTAACTAGAGGTATTCAACTTGGTCAACAAGGCATTCGTCTTGTTTCGAAGGGCATTCGACTAGGTCAACAAGACATTACTTGGTCAGCAAGGCAGTTGAGTTGTTTAACAAGAAATTTGCTTATTCAACAAGGCATTGGACTTGTTCATAAGAGCATTCGAGTTGGTATGCAAGGCATTCGTCCTATTCAAAAGGGCATTTGACTTGGTTAACAAGGTATTTTACTTGTATAACAAGGCATTTGATTTGGTTAATAAGGCATTCGACTTGGTCAACAAGGCATTGGTCTTGTTAAAAATGGCATTCGAATTGGTCAATAAGGCATTCGACTTGTTCAACAGGGCTTGGTCAACAAGGCAGTTGAGTTGTTAAACAAAGCATTTGACTTGCTTAACAAGGCATTCGACTTGGTCAAAAGGGTAATCGACTTAGTTAACAAGGCATTCGACTTGTGCAACAAGACATTACTTAGTCAACAAGGCATTTGAGTAGTTCAACAAGGCATTAGACTTGTTCAAAAAGACATTTGGCTTGTTCAAAAGAGCATTCGACTTGGTCAACAAGGCACTGAACTTGGTCAATAAGGTGTTTTAACTAGAGGTATTCAACTTGGTCAACAAGGCATTCGTCTTGTTTCGAAGGGCAGTCGACTTGGTCAACAAGGCATTCGACTTGGTCAACAAGACATTACTTGGTCAGCAAGGCAGTTGAGTTGTTTAACAAGGAATTCGCTTATTCAACAAGGCATTGGACGTGTTCATAAGAGCATTCGAGTTGGTATCAAGGCATTCGACTTGGTTAACAAGGCATCCGTCCTGTTCAAAAGGGCATTTGACTTGGTTAATAAGGCATTTTACTTGTATAACAAGGCATTTGATTTGGTCAATAAGGCATTCGACTTGGTCAACAAGGCATTGGTCTTGTTAAAAATGGCATTCGATTTGGTAAATAAGCCATTCGACTTGTTCAACAATGCTTTCGACTTGGTCAACAAGGCATTTTAGTTGATGAAGAAGGCATTTGACTTATTCAATAAGGCATTCAACTTGTTCAAAAGGGCATTTGACTTGGTCAACAAGGTATTTGCCTTGGTCAACCACACATTCGGCTTGTTCTTCAAGGCACTCGACTTGGTCAACAAGGCATTCAAATGGTTCAAAAGGGCATTTGACTTGGTCTACAAGGCATTCGACTTGTTCAACAAGGCATTACTTGGTAAACAAGGCAATTGCATTGTTCAACAAGGAATTCACTTATTCAAAATTAATTCGAATTGTTCAAAAGGGCATTCGAGGTTGTATATAAGGCATTCGACTGTTTTAAGAAGGCATTTGTCTTGTTCAAAAGGGCATTTGACTTGTACAATAAGGTATTCGACTTGGTCCATAAGGCATTCGACTTGTTCAAAAAGTTATTCGACTTGGTCAACAAGGCATTCGACTTGATCAACAAGACATTTGACTTGTTCAACAAGGCATTCGTGTTGCTGAAAAGTCCATTCGACTTGGTCAACAAGATATTCAACTTGGTCAACAAGGCATTCGTCTTGTTTCGCTGGGCATTAGACTTGGTCAACAAGGCATTCGACTTGTTCAACATACATTACTTGGTCAGCAAGGCAATTGAGGTTTTTAACAAGAAATTCGCTTATTCAACAAGGCATTGTACTTGTTCATAAGAGCATTCGAGTTGATATGCAAGGCATTCAATTTGGTTAAAAAGGCATTCGTCTTGTTCAACAGGGCATTTGACTTGGTTAATAAGGTATTCTACTTGTATAACAAGGCATTTGATTTGCTCGATAAGGCATTCGACTTGGTCAACAAGGAATTCGTCTTGTTAAAAATGCCATTCGAATTGGTCAATAAGGCATTCGACTTGTTCAACAAGGCTTGGTCAACAAGGCATTTGAGTTGTTAAACAAAGTATTTGACTTTCTTAACAAGGCATTCGACTTGGTCAACAAGGTATTCGACTTGGTCAACAAGACATTCGTCTTGTTTTTAAGGGCATTCGACTTGGTCAAGAACATATTCGGCTAGTTCAACAAGGCATTCGACTTCGTCAACCGAGCAATTCAGTTCTTCAACAAGGAATTCGCTTATTCGATAAGGCATTCGACTTGTTAAATAGGGCATTCGAGTTGGTCAACAAGGCATTACACTTTGTTAACAAGACATTCGTCTTTTTCAAAAGGGCATTTGACTTGGTTAATAAGGGCATTGGGCATTACTTGTTAACAAGACATTCGTCTTTTTCAAAAGGGCATTTGACTTGGTTAATAAGGCATTTTACTTGTATAACAATGCATTTGACTTTTTCAACAAGGCATTCGACTTGGTCAACAAGGCATTCTTCTTGTTAAAAAGGGCATTTGAATTGGTCAATAAGGCATTCGACTTGTTCAACAAGGCATTCGACTAGGTCAACAAGGCACTTGAGTTGTTTAACAAGGCATTTGACTTGTTCAACAAGGCATTCGACTTGCTCAAAAGGGCATTCGACTTGGTCAACAACATATTCGACTTGGTCAACGACATATTCGGCTTGTTCAACAAGACATTCGACTTGTTCAAAAGGGCATTCGATTTGGTCTACAAGGCATTCGACTTGGTCTACAAGGCATTCGACTTGTTCAACAAGGCATTACTTGGTCAACAAGGCAATTACATTGTTCAACAAGGAATTCACTTATTCAAAAATGAATTCGAGTTATTCAAAAGGGCATTCGAGGTTGTATACAAGGCATTCGATTGTGTTAAAAAGGCATTTATCTTGTTCAAAAGGGCATGTGACTTGTACAATAAGGCATTCAACTTGGTCAAGAAGGCATTCGACTTGTTCAAAAAGGTATTCGACTTGGTCAACAAGGCATTCCACTTGATCAACAAGACATTTGACTTGTTCAACAAGGCATTCGAGTTGCTCAAAAGGCCATTTGACATGGCCAACCAGGTATTCAACTTGGTCAACAAGGCATTCGTCTTGTTTCGAAGGGCATTCGACTTGGTCAACAAGGCATTCAACTTGTTCAACAAGACATTACTTGGTCATCAAGGCAATTGAGTTGTTTAACAAGGAATTCACTCATTCAACAAGGCATTGGACTTGTTCATATGGGCATTCGAGTTGGTATGCAAGGCATTCGACTTGGTTAACAAGGCATTCGTCATGTTCAAAAGAACATTTGACTTTGTTAATACGGCATTTGACTTGTATAACAAGACATTTGATTTGGTCAATAAGGCATTCGAGTTGGTCAACAAGGCTTTCGTGTTGTTAAAAATGGCATTTGATTTGGTCAATAAGCCATTCGACTTGTTCAACAATGCTTTCGACTTGGTCAACAAGGCATTTGAGTTGTTGAAGAAGGCATTTGACTTGTTCAATAAGGCATTCAACTTGTTGAAAAGGGCATTCGACTTGGTCAACAAGGTTTTTGCCTTGGTCAACCACACATTCGGTTTGTTCAACAAGGCACTCGACATGGTCAACAAGGCATTCAAATGGTTCAAAAGGGCATTCGACTTGCTCTACAAGGCATTCGACTTGTTCAACAAGGCATTACTTGGTCAACAAGGCAGTTGCATTGTTCAGCAAGGAATTCACTTGATCAAAAATGAATTCGACTTGTTCAAAACGACATTCGAGGTTGTATAGGCATTCGACTGTGTTAAAAAGGCATTTGTCTTGTTCAAAAGGCCATTTGACTTGTACAATAAGGTATTCGACTTGGTCAACAAGGCATTCGAGTTGTTCAAAAAGGTATTCGACTTTGTCAACAAGGCATTCGACTTGATCAACAAGACATTTGACTTGTTCAACAAGGCATTCGTGTTGCTCAAAAGGGCATTCGACTTGGTCAACAAGATATTCAACTCGGTCAACAAGGCATTCGTCTTGTTTCGAAGGGCATTCGACTTGTTCAACAAGACATTACTTGGTCTGCAAGGCAATTGAGTTGTTTAACAAGGAATTCGCTTATTCAACAAGGTATTGGACTTGTTCATAAGGGCATTCGAGTTGGTATGCAAGGCATTCGACTTGGTTAACAAGGCATTCGTCCTGTTCAAATGGGAAATTGTCTTGGTTAATAAGGCATTTTACTTGTAGAACAAGGTATTTGATTTGGTCAATAAGACATTCGACTTGGTCAACAAGACATTCGTCTTGTTAAAAATGGCATTCGAATTGGTATATAAGGCATTCGACTTGTTCAACAAGGCTTGGTCAACAAGGCATTTGAGGTTTTAAACAAAGCATTTGATATGCTTAACAAGGCATTCGAGGTTGTATAGGCATTCGACTGTGTTAAAAAGGCATTTTTCTTGTTCAAAAGGGCATTTGACTTGTACAATAAGGTATTCGACTTGGTCAACAAGGCCTTCGAGTTGTTCAAAAAGGTATTCGACTTTGTCAACAAGGCATTCGACTTGATCAACAAGACATTTGACTTGTTCAACAAGGCATTCGTGTTGCTCAAAAGGGCATTCGACTTGGTCAACAAGATATTCAACTCGGTCAACAAGGCATTCGTCTTGTTTAGAAGGGCATTCGACTTGTTCAACAAGACATTACTTGGTCTGCAAGGCAATTGAGTTGTTTAACAAGGAATTCGCTTATTCAACAAGGTATTGGACTTGTTCATAAGGGCATTCGAGTTGGTATGCAAGGCATTCGACTTGGTTAACAAGGCATTCGTCATGTTCAAAAGGGAAATTGACTTGGTTAATAAGGCATTTTACTTGTAGAACAAGGTATTTGATTTGGTCAATAAGGCATTGGAGTTGGTCAACAAGGCTTTCGTGTTGTTAAAAATGGCATTTGATTTGGTCAATAAGCCATTCGACTTGTTCAACAATGCTTTCGACTTGGTCAACAAGGCATTTGAGTTGTTGAAGAAGGCATTTGACTTGTTCAATAAGGCATTCAACTTGTTGAAAAGGGCATTCGACTTGGTCAACAAGGTTTTTGCCTTGGTCAACCACACATTCGGTTTGTTCAACAAGGCACTCGACTTGGTCAACAAGGCATTCAAATGGTTCGAAAGGGCATTCGACTTGCTCTACAAGGCATTCGACTTGTTCAACAAGGCAGTTGCATTGTTCAGCAAGGAATTCACTTGTTCAAAAATGAATTCGACTTGTTCAAAACGGCATTCGAGGTTGTATAGGCATTCGACTGTGTTAAAAAGGCATTTGTCTTGTTCAAAAGGGCATTTGACTTGTACAATAAGGTATTCGACTTGTTCAGCAAGGCATTCGAGTTGTTCAAAAAGGTATTCGACTTTGTCAACAAGGTATTCGACTTGATCAACAAGACATTTGACTTGTTGAACAAGGCATTCGTGTTGCTCAAAAGGGCATTCGACTTGGTCAACAAGATATTCAACTCGGTCAACAAGGCATTCGTCTTGTTTCGAAGGGCATTCGACTTGTTCAACAAGACATTACTTGGTCTGCAAGGCAATTGAGTTGTTTAACAAGGAATTCGCTTATTCAACAAGGTATTGGACTTGTTCATAAGGGCATTCGAGTTGGTATGCAAGGCATTCGACTTGGTTAACAAGGCATTCGTCCTGTTCACATGGGAAATTGACTTGGTTAATAAGGCATTTTACTTGTAGAACAAGGTCTTTGATTTGGTCAATAAGACATTCGACTTGGTCAACAAGACATTCGTCTTGTTAAGAATGGCATTCGAATTGGTATATAAGGCATTCGACTTGTTCAACAAGGCTTGGTCAACAAGGCATTTGAGGTTTTAAACAAAGCATTTGACATGCTTAACAAGGCATTCGACTTGGTTAACAAGGTATTCGACTTGGTCAACAAGACATTCGTCTTGTTCAAAATGGCATTCGAATTGGTCAATAAGGCATTCGACTTGTTCAACAATGCTTGGTCAACAAGGCATTTGAGTTGTTAAGCAAAGCATTTGACTTCTTAACAAGGCATTCGACTTGGTCAACAAGGTATTCGACTTGGTCAACAAGACATTCGTCTTGTTTTTAAGGGCATTCGACTTGGTCAAGAACACATTCGGCTAGTTCAACAAGGCATTCGGCTTCGTCAACAAGGCATTCGACTTGTTCAAAAGGGCATTCGACTTGGTCTACAAGGCGTTCGACTTTTTCAACAAGGCATTACTTGGTCAACAAGACAATTGAGTTGTTCAACAAGGAATTCGCTTATTCGACAAGGCATTCAACTTGTTCAATAAGGCATTCGAGTTGGTCAACATGGCATTCGACTTTGTTAACAAGACATTCGTCTTGTTCAGAAGAGCATTTGACTTGGTTAATAAGGCATTTTACTTGTATAACAAGGCATTTGACTTTTTCAACAAGGCATTCGACTTTGTCAACAAGGCATTTGTCTTGTTAAAAAAGGGAATTCGAATTGGCAATAAGGCATTGTACATGTTCAGCAAGGCATTCAACTTGGTCAACAGGGCATTTGAGTTGTTTAACAAGGCATTTGTCTTATTCAGCAAGGCATTCGAGTTGCTCAAAAGGGCATTCGACTTGGTCAACAAGATATTCGACTTGGTCAACGACATATTCGGCTTGTTCAACAAGACATTCGACTTGTTCAAAAGGGCATTCGACTTGGTCTACAAGGCATTCGACTTGGTGTACAAGGCATTCGACTTGTTCAACAAGGTATTACTTGGTCAACAAGGCAATTGAGTTGTTCAACAAGGAATTCGCTTATTAAAAAATGCATTCGACTTTATTCAAAAGGGCTGTCGAGGTTGTATACAAGACATTCGACTGTGTTAAAAAGGGATTCGCCTTCTTCAAAAGGGCATTTGACTTGTATAACAAGGCATCTGACTTGGTCAACAAGGCATTCGACTTGGTTAACAAGGCACTCGTCTTTTTAAAACATGCATTCGAATAGGTCAATAAGGCATTCGACTTGGTCAACAAGACATTTGACTTAGTCAAGAAGGCATTCGACTTACTCAAAAGGGCATTCGACTTGGTCAACAAGGAATTCAACTTGGTCAACAAGGCATTCGTCTTGTTTCGAAGGGCATTCAACTTGGTCAACAAGGCATTCGACTTATTCAACAAGACATTACTTGGTCAGCAAGGCAATTGAGTTGTTTAACAAGGCATTTGACTTGTTCAACAAGGCATTCAACTTGGTGAAGAAGGTATTCGACTTTGTCAACAAGACATTCGTCTTGTGTTTAAGGGCATTCGACTTGGTCGACAACACATGCGGCCTCTTCAACAAGGCATTTGACTTGATCAACAAGGCATTCAACTTGTTCAAAAGTGCATTCGGCTTGGTCTATAAGGCATTCGACTTGTTCAACAAGGCATTACTTGTTCAACAAGGCATTAATTGGTCAACAAGGCAATTGAGTTGCTGAACAAGAAATTCGCTTATTCAAGAAGGCATTGGACTTGTTCATAAGGGCATTCGAGTTGGTATGCAAGGCAATCGAGTTGGTTAGCAAGGCATTCTTCCTGTTCAAAAGGGAATTTGACTTTGTTAATAAGGCATCTTACTTGTATAACAATGCATTTGATTTGGTCAATAAGGCATTCGACTTGGTCAACAAGGAATTCGTCTTGTTCAACAAGACATTACTTGGTCAGCAAGGCAATTGAGTTGTTTAACAAGGAATTTACTTATTCAACAAGGCATTGGACTTGTTCATAAGGGTATTCGAGTTGGTATCCAAGGCATTCGACTTGGTTAACAAGGCATTCGTCCTGTTGAAAAGGGCATTTTACTTGGTTAATAAGGCATTCGACTTGTTAAACAAGGCAGTCGACGTTGTCAACAAGGCATTTGAGTTGTTTAAGAAGGCATTTGACTTGTTCAACAAGGCATTCAACTTGGTGAAGAAGGTATTCGACTTTGTCAACAAGACATTCGTCTTGTTTTTAAGGGCATTCGACTTGGTCGACAACACATGCGGCCTCTTCAACAAGGCATTTGACTTGATCAACAAGGCATTTAACTTGTTCAAAAGTGCATTCGGCTTGGTCTATAAGGCATTCGACTTGTTCAACAAGGCATTACTTGTTCAACAAGACATTAATTGGTCAACAAGGCAATTGAGTTGTTGAACAAGAAATTCGCTTATTCAAGAAGGCATTGGACTTGTTCATAAGGGCATTCGAGTTGGTTAGCAAGGCATTCTTCCTGTTCAAAAGGGCATTTGACTTGTACAATAAGGTATTCGACTTGGTCAATAAGGCATTCGACTTGTTCAAAAAGGTATTCGACTTGGTCAACAAGGCATTCGACTTGATCAACAAGACCTTTGACTTGTTCAACAAGACATTCGTGTTGCTCAAAACGGCATTCGACTTGGTCAACAAGATATTCAACTTGGTCAACGACATATTCGGCTTGTTCAACAAGACATTCGACTTGTATAACAAGGCATCCGTCATGTTCAAAAGGGCATTTGACTTGGTTAACAAGGTATTCAACTTGGTCAACAAGGCATTCGTCTTGTTTCGAAGGACATTCGACTTGGTCGACAAGGCATTCGAATTGTTCAACAAGACATTACTTGGTCAGCAAGGTAATTGAGTTGTTTAACAATGAATTCGCTCATTCAACAAGGCATTGGACTTGTTCCTAAGGGCATTCGAGTTGGTATGCAAGGCATTCGACTTGGTTAACAAGGCATTCGTCATGTTCAAACGGGCATTTGACTTTGTTAATAAGGCATTTTACTTGTATTACGAGGGATTTTATTTGGTCAATAAGGCATTCGACTTGTTCAACAAGGCTTTCGAGTTGGTCAACAGTGCATTTGAGTTGTTTAAGACGGCATTTGACTTGTTCAACAAGGCATTCAACTTGGTGAACAATGTATTCGACTTGGTCAACAAGACATTCGTCTTGTTTTTAAGGGCATTCGACTTGGTCAACAATACATTCGGCTTCTTCAACAAGGCGTTTGGCTTGGTCAGCAAGGCATTTGACTTGTTCAATAGGGCGTTCAACTTTATCTACAAGACATTCTACTAGTTCAACAAGGCATTACATGGTCAAAAAGGCAATTGAGTTGTTCAACAGGAATTCGCTTATTCGACAAGGCATTCGACTTGTTCAATAGAGCATTGGAGTTGGTCAAAAAGGCATTCGAGTTGGTTAACAAGACAGTCGTGTTGTTCAAAAGGGCATTTGACTTGGTTAATAAGGCATTTTACTTGTATAACAAGGCATTTGACTTTTCAACAAGGCATTCGACTTTGTCAACAAGGCATTCGTCTTGTTAAAATGGACATTCGAATTGTTCAACAAGGCATTCGACTTTGTCAACAAGGCATTTGAGTTGTTTAACAAGGCATTTGACTTGTTCAACAGCCATTCGACTTGCTCAAAAGGGCATTCGACTTGGTCAACAAGGTATTCGACCTGGTTAACCACACATTCGGCTTGTTCAACAAGACAATTGCGTTGTTCAACAAGAAATTCGCTTATTCAAAAATGCATTCGACTTGTTTAAAAGGGCATTCGAGGTTGTATAGAAGGCATTCGACCGTGTTAAAAAGGGATTCGTCTTCTTCAAAAGGGCTTTTGACTTGTATAACAAGGCATTTGACTTGGTCAACAAGGCATTTGAACTTTTTAACAATGCATTCGTCTTGTTAAAACATGCATTCGAATTGGTCAATAACTCATTCGACTAGTTCAAAATGGTATTCGACTTGGTCAACAAGACATTTGACTTGTTCAACAAGGCATTCGAGTTGCTCAAAAGGGCATTCGACTTGGTCAACAAGGTATTCAACTTGGTCAACAAGGCATTTGTCTTGTTTCGAAGGACATTCGACTTGGTCAACAAGGCATTCGACTTGTTCAACAAGACATTACTTTGTGAACAAGGTAATTGAGTTGTTTAACAATGAATTCGGTCATTCAACAAGGTATTCGACTTGGTTAACAAGGCATTTGACTTGTTCAACAAGGCATTCGAGTTGCTCAAAAGGGCATTCGACATGGTCAACCAGGTATTCAACATGGTCAACAAGGCATTCGTCTTGTTTCGAAGGGCATTCGACTTGGTCAACACGGCATTCGACTTGTTCAACAAGACATTACTTGGTCAGCTAGGCAATTGAGTTATTTAACAAGGAAATCGCTCATTCAACAAGGCATTGGACTTGTTCATAAGGGCATTCGAGTTGGTATGCGAGGCATTCGACTTGGTTAAAAAGGCATTCGTCATGTTCAAAAGGGCATTTGACTTTGTTAATGAGGCATTTTACATGTATAACAAGGCATTTGATTTGGTCAATAAGGCATTCGACTTGGTCAACAAGGCTTTCGTCTTGTTAAAAATGGCATTTGATTTGGTCAATAAGCCATTGGACTTGTTCAACAATGCTTTCGACTTGGTCAACAAGGCATTTGAGTTGTTGAAGAAGGCATTTGACTTGTTCAATAAGGCATTCAACTTGTTCAAAAGGGCATTCGACTTGGTCAACAAGGTTTTTGCCTTGGTCAACCACACATTCGGTTTGTTCAACAAGGTACTCGACATGGTCAACAAGGCATTCAAATGGTTCAAAAGGGCATTCGACTTGGTCAATAAGACATTCGACTTGTTCAAAAAGGTATTCGACTTGGTCAACAAGGAATTCGACTTGATCAACAAGACAGTTGATTTGTTCAACAAGGCATTCGAGTTGCTCAAAAGGGCATTCGACTTGGTCAACAAGGTATTCAACTTGGTCAACAAGGCATTCGTCTTGTTTCGAAGGTCATTCGACTTGGTCAACAAGGCATTCGACTTGTTAAACAAGACATTACTTAGTCAGCAAGGCAATTGAGTTGTTTAACAAGGAATTCGTGTTGGGAAAGGTACCCGGTTTGTACCCGAGACGCAACGTCCCGGGATACGGTGCGGAATTAAATTTTTTTTTCCGGGTTCCTTCGCAGCTCGGATCGAAAACTCTAATCACGTTGACACGTAATAGGGCGGGTCATACCCGTGAGAGATTACCTTTGAAGCGAGTGGCAGCTCCTCGTCGATTGCGTCGTCGGCCGCGGTGTGTTGGGTATCGTCTAGATGTCACGCCGACCTCGCAGTGTACCACGGTTTCGATTCTCCGAAGATGGCTAGAGAGAATTGATCCGTCGCTCGGGAGAGTGTTTGCGTTTGTGTGTTCGTGTTTCGATTCTCGGGTCGAGAAATTTCGCGTCGATTCTCTTCCCGTGTCTTTTTTTTTGACGAGGGTCTCACCCTTATTTATAGTAGGGGAGGACGAAATTTTCAGCCCTAAACAAGGCTAAAATCTCGAAATATTTGTTCCTAAATATGAGAGATATTCTTGCCAAAATATCTCTCCTAATTGAATTCAAAATTCTATTAAAGGACATACTATAAATAAAAACTAACTAAGATATTAAAATATCTTCAAATATGGTAAATAAATTTCGAAATTTATATAAAATATAAATTCGAATTTTAGTTTTAATAAATAATATTCCAAATATTTTTATTACCATATTTGTAAATTACGAAAATACCCTTTAAGGCATTTTTCGAATTTCTCGGCTTAGGGTTGAATTCCAATTCTTCCCTCAAGTCTTTCTAAGCACTTAGCCAAGCCTAAGTCTTAAAGTTAGTTTCATATGAATCCGACTTCGGTCCACTTAATGACCCCGAGCCCAATAAGGCGTGGCATAACGACCCGAGGCCCGTTAAGGCCCAAAACACAATCTCTCCTTCTCGGTACACATTGATGATCCTTTTTAAGCCCGACTCTCTAGGTTTGACTCAATCGGTAAGGGAGGAATCCAAGAGTCCGGTAGGTGCCTAGCCAATCCCGCAGTACCGGACAGATCCCGACTTGAGCACGAATTTCGAACTAGTCTCATTCCAGAACCTCACTATAGATTATAGTATTACGTACAAACCCTTCAGCTGTGTCCCGATCGAGTGAGAGCCATGGTATTTGTCAAACTCACTAAACTCGATACTATGATAAAATGACACGAGGCAAATTACCAAACTACCCTCCATGTCTAACATGAGTTAGTTTAATACCTTGGCCAAGGATTTTGTAATTTCCCGTCGTCATTCTCATAGGACACTTGTCTCGATTACTTGCGAGACTGTGAATCCGTACTCGGTGGTGTAAGCCCGGCAATTACAAATATCCATCAAGACCGCATCTGTCCCGCTGACCCATGCAATAGCAAATCGGATCTAGCGAAACCAGTGATTGTCAAGACTTCAAAGTCAACTCCATCAAAGCCCCTTTCGGTCTAAGGTTCAAGCAGACTACTATAGTATTTTTGTCGATCATTGACACTCCTTGAGTAATAAGCCATGTTTGATCGTACGACCTGCGAGTCAGTGTCCATGAAACGATTCAATCCCTTGATTCGACTCGTATCACAAGTCATGACTTCCGCTTCCAAGCGGTATATCGGCACACGATAAGTCATCTACAAATAAGCCATGATTGGTTTTCCAGCACCCAACTGAAACCTAAGGCTTATGGACATTTTATGTTCGAGGTTAAGAGTCCACTGGTGCCTTCCTCTCTCGTACCCATTGAGAACAGAGACTCAACTCGACACATTTGGATTTATTCATTTATTGCTTTACCCGATGCTAAGTAAAGAACTCATATAACCAATAAACGAATAATGCCTTTATTAATACGCAAAAAAATGTTTGATTACATTGACAATCAAATGATAAATAAGCTAATGCCCTATACATATCCAATCCTCGTATAGCATTCGAGGGCATATCCCTAACAATCTCCCACTTGCACTCAATGTCATGCGCTGTTGTATCTAATACCCATCTTCTCGAGATGTTTGTTCAGCACTGCCTGAGATAAAGGCTTGGTGAATGGGTCGGCCACATTGTCCGCAGTCGCAATCTTCTGGACGACTATGTAGCCACTCTCAACGAATCCACGTAACACGTGGTATTTTCTTTCTATGTGTTTGGATTTACTGTGAGATCTTGGTTCTTTCGCTTGCGCGATTGCACCACTATTGTCGCACCACAGTGGCAGTGGTTTTTTCGGCAATCGGAACCACTTGCAGTTCTTCCAAGAACTTTCTCATCCAAACTCCTTCTTTAGCTGCCTCTGAGGCGGTTATGTACTCAGCCTCGCAGGTGGAATCAGCAGTTGTGCTCTGCTTGGAACTTTTCCAAGATACTGCTCCACCGTTGAGTGTAAAGACGAAACCTGAAGTGGATTTTCGGTCGTCCACGTCTGACTGGAAATCCGAATCCGTATATCCTTCCACTTCTAATTCTCCATTTCCATAGACCAGCATCATATCCTTTGTTCTTCTAAGATACTTGAGGATATTCTTGACTGCTGTCCAGTGTTCTTTACCCGGGTTGGCTTGAAATCGACTGACTACGCTCACAGCGTATGCTATGTCCGGTCGCGTGCAAAGCATCGGTACATCAAGCTACCCACTGCGGATGCATAGGGGATTCCATTCATCTCTTTTCTATCTGCCTCACTTTGAGGACACATAGCTTTGGAGAGATGTATCCCATGCCCCATAGGTAAGAACCCTTTCTTAGAATTGTCCATGTTATATCGTTTCAGGACCTTTTCTAAGTATAGGGCTTGGGAGAGCCCTAACATCTTATTCGTTCTATCCCTATAGACACGAATTCCTAGGATGTAGGTCGCTTCTCCCAAGTCTTTCATGGAGAATTCGGTCGAAAGCCATGCTTTCACCATCGAGAGCATCCCAATATCGTTTCCTATCAAAAGGATGTCATCGACGTACAATACGAGGAACGATATCTTGCTCCCACTGCTTTTTCTGTAGACGCATGGTTCATCTTCGTTCTTTATGAATCTATAGCTCTTAACTACTTCATCAAACCGAATATTCCATCTCCTAGAGGCTTGTTTAAGTCCGTAAATTGACTTATTCAATTTGCATACTTTATGAGCATCCTTTTGTGATGTAAAACCCTTTGGCTGTTCCATATATATTTCCTCCTTGAGGTATCCATTTAGGAACGCGGTTTTCACATCCATCTGCCAGATCTCATAATCGTTATACGCTGCTATCGCATGTAATATCCGAATGGACTTCATCATCGCAACGGGCGAAAAGGTTTCCTCATAGTCAATTCCTTCTTTTTGACTATAACCTTTCGCTACAAGCCTAGCTTTGTATGTATCCACCAGTCCGTCTGATCCAATCTTTTTCTTGAAGATCCACTTACACCCAATGGGTTTAAAACCATCGGGGAGATCAACAAGTGTCCAGACCTGATTTTCGTGCATTGAATCCATTTCGACTTGCATAGCTTCAAGCCATCTTACGGAGTCTATATCCGTCATTGCCTGGTCATAGGTAGCGGGGTCGTCCCTGACGTTACCCCCCGTCGCAGCATCCCCGTGCTCGATGTGTACCATTCCATATCTCTCAGGCTGGCGAGATACTCTACCAGACCTGCGCAACTCTGATTGCGTCTTGGACTGCTCTACGGTGTCTTCTAACACTGGAGTTTGTGAAATCGTTTCTGTCGTTTCTCCAAGAGTTACTTCATGACCCACTCCACCTTCTCGAACGAACTCTTCTTCGAGAAAGTGAGCCTGAAGGGCTACAACGATTTTCTGATCCTCGTGGAAGTAAAATTGGTATCCCATGGAATCCTCAGGATACCCGACAAAATGTCCTTTCACAACTCTCGATTCCAATTTTTCTGTCTTGAGCTTTTTCACAAAAGCGGGGCAACCCCATATTCTTATGTGGTTCAAGCTCGGCTTTCTACCATTCCATATTTCATAAGGGATCTGGTCGACAGAACTAGAAGGGATTCGGTTTAAAACTTGCGTTGCGGTTAATAACGCATGACCCCACAGCGACAGTGGCAGGTCTGTGTAACTTAGCATTGATCGAACCTTGTCCAGCAGCGTTCGATTTCTGCGTTCGGACACACCATTTAATTGTGGTTCCCGGTGGTGTCATTTGTGAAATGATCCCGTTCTCTTTGAAGAAGTCGTCAAACTCGAGACTCATGTACTCGCCACCTCGATCAGATCGAATGGCCTTTATATAATTCCCAGTTTATTTTTCTACTAAAGCCTTATATTCCTTGAACTTATGAAGGGCTTCAGACTTGTATCTCATAAGTTATACCTTCCCAAATCTTGAATGATCGTCGGTGAAGGTAATAAAGTAGTGGAAATTACCTCGAGCCGCTTCCCCTAATGGCCCACAAACGTCTGTATGAATCAAAGTGAGAAGTTCTGTGGCTTTTTGGAAAGTCCCGGTAAAGGGAGACTTAGTCATCTTTCCAAGGATACACGATTCGCAAGTCGGATAAGGGTCTGAACCCAACGGCTTAATCATGCCATTTTTCTCCAACTCACGAATTTTTTGATCTCCTGCATGACCAAGTCGAAGATGCCACAATTGTCTCATATTGGTCTCTAATTTTTGTTTGTTGGTAATTGTGTTCACAGATTCAGTTTTATCTTTGACATTTAGATAATATAATCCGTTAAGTAAAGTTGCACTTCCGACGCATTTATTTCCAAAATAAATATCGCAAATATTATTACTAAAGCGGAACTCATATCCCTTTCCGCTCAAAACGGGAATAGAAATAATATTCTTAAGCCCTTTGGGCAATACTAAACAATCAGAAAGCAATAACTTATGTCTACTAGATAAAACAAGAGTTCTTGATCCAATGTGGGTCGCCGGCACACTATGTCCGCTTCCTACGTTGATCATGACCTCTCGATCCGCCAACCTCCTACTTCGTTCCAGATCCTGGTTTGAAACACAAATGTGAGCGCTAGCTTCTGAGTCTAGGATCCATGAAGTTGAGTACACAGTCATAGAACAATTAGTTTCTAAAACATAAAGTTCTTTACCTGAGGCGGCTAGCTTCGGGCAATCGCGCTTCCAATGGCCAAGCTCATTGCAGTGAAGGCATTTGTCCGTGGGCTTGGCGCCTTTAGACACGTTTTTCTTGGCCTTACCTTTTGAAACTCCTCCCTTGGGCTTAATGGGCTTGTCCGACTTTTTCTTTCTAATCGACTTCCGAGTCTTATAAGTCGCAACAAGAGCCACTTCCTTTCCCTTTATCTTTTTCATCTGAGTTTGGCCCGTTGACAACTGGTTCATCAACTCAGTTAATGTCATCTCGACCCTATTCAGATTATAATTCACAATGAAGGGATTAAAGGAAGCCGGCAGTGACTGGAGCACGAGATCGTTTTGGAGCTCATTGTCCATGAGGAAGTCGAGTGCATCGAGTCTCTCGATCAAACCGATCATTTTCAGCACATGTTCTCTAACGTCGCTGCCCTCATCCACTTTGCAATGAAACAGTTGCTCTGTTAAAGAGTAGGGAGCACTCCTGTAGTGTTCACCAAAGAGCTCCTTCAAATGAAGCAAAATGGCGCCCACTTCCATTTCCGAGTGGCTTCGTTGCAGCTCATTGCTCATGGATAGGAGTATATAACCCTTGACCTTTGGCTCTTCTATTTGCCACTTGACATACGCAGCCCGGTCGTCGTCACTCGCATCAGTCCCTGGGACTTGCGGTGTAGGGGAATCGAGGACATAAGTCAAAAACTCCATACCTAAAACTATCCTGAGGTTACGGAGCCAGTCCACGTAGTTTGGTCCTACCAAACGGTTCTTTTCAAGCAGCATGTTTAATGATTCGTCATAGTAACTAGAAAGAAAATAACTCTGCAGAAGATAAAGATCACATAGTTAGGTTTATTCTATCATTCATCAAGCGCAAACACGGACTTTTCGTTTCGCTTGACTCCCACTATTTTTCTCGAAAATTCTATTCTCCCGATTTAAGAATTTCGGAAACTTCGTTGAGTAGTCTCATAGTGGAGTTGAGGTCCCTGACTCGATTAGACATGCCTCAGCCTTTAACGCAATATTTGGCCTGCCTAATCGATCGAAGTCGAGTTTCACTCGAACCCATCCTATGAGTATTTCAACTATTTTTGTCTCAATTAGTGACCCTCACGGCTAACCCTGCATTTTTGGTATAACTGTCTAAGTGCAACCTAATCAACTTATGCTCTAACCGCACATTTGAATTCCGCCTTGCTGCCTTACGCTTCGTGGGGCGGAATATGCTATGGTGAGCGTCGTCAAACGAACCCGAAACGCTAATGTTAGGGCTTGATGTACGGCGCCAACTTACTTGGAACAAACCGTACAAACTCCCTAACACCAGACATCTCAAGCATGATAGAAGACAGGAACCCAATTCCTTTTCTCACTTAGTATTTATCAAACGGGAGAAAAAACCTTTTTTCACATAAGAGGACATAAAGCATGCATATCATTTCACAAATCGACACGCACGTAAGTAGTAAATAAACCCTAGGAAAATAAACTACAAGGCAACACGAACGGGTTATTTATATTCTAGCCCTATTACGTGAATTATGTGTATGTGGCTTCAAAAAATCATCGGTTCTCCGTATGGGCTTTGAAGTCGACAATCGCCCTTCATCATTCGAACGGCCTCGAAGTCGTCGATCGTCCACCAAGTCATCTTCTCCCGGGGAGTCGTCAACCGTCGAACAGCTTCGTGTATTCTAAACTAAGCCTAATCTAATAAAGACTTTGAAGTACAACACGGGGGGATCATCTGTCTCAAACAACCCGTAAAAGACAAATACAACCCGGGGGGACGAGGCCCTTAATAAATAACCCGGAAAACCAAATAGAAATCCTAAACCCGTAAGTGTGCCTTAAATCATAATCATAACGAGCACGTTGACAATTTCATGAATTCTAACCGAAACCGACAATTTGGGCCTTAAATTGGCCAGGCCCGTTAGGGTTTTTGGGCGAAAAACCCTAGGCGGCCGTCGTGTCCCGGAGGCTGCAGTTTCGTGCGGGTACGCGGCTGTCCTCGCGCCGCTGGCGCTGCCGTCAGAGGTGGCACCATCGGACAGCGGTGTGCCGCTGCCCGAGGCAGCGGCGCGGTGGTTCGGGTCTTCGTTGCCCGAACCCGCGGCAGCGAATACGCCGTTGCACGGCGCGGTTGCGCGTGCGGCTGTGCGGCTGTCTGCGTGTCGCAGCGTCTCGGCGGTGGTGCCTTCGACCCCGTCGAGCGGTATGGTGGTCGTGGGTTGGCAAGCGACGCATCGAGCAGCCCCACGCGCCTAGTGCGTTGGCTTTTCGATCGTCTCCCACGAGCCTCGTTTCGATTTAATCATGTTATGATTCCGATCACGAGCCCTGGCTCCTATACCACTGTTGGGAAAGGTACCCGGTTTGTACCCGAGACGCAACGCCCCGGGATACGGTGCGGAATAAAAAAAAATTTTTCCGGGTTCCTTCGCAGCTCGGATCGGAAACTCTAATCACGTTGACACGTAATAGGGCGGGTCATACCCGTGAGAGATTACCTTTGAAGCGAGTGGCAGCTCCTCGTCGATTGCCTCGTCGGCCGCGGTCGTGTTGGGTATCGTCTAGATCGTCACGCCGACCTCACAGTGTACCACGGTTTCGATTCTCCGAAGATGGCTAGAGAGAATTGATCCGTCGCTCGGGATAGTGATTTGCATTTGTGTGTTCGTGTTTCGATTCTCGGGTCGAGAAATTTCGCGTCGATTCTCTTCCCGTGTCTTTTTTTTTTTACGAGGGTCTCACCCTTATTTATAGTAGGGGATGACGAAATTTTCAGCCCTAAACAAGGCTAAAATCTCGAAATATTTGTGCCTAGATATGAGAGATATTCTTGCCAAAATATCTCTCCTAATTGAATTCAAAATTCTATTAAAGGAACATACTATAAATCGAAAACTAACTAAGATATTAAAATATCTTCAAATATGGTAAATAAATTTCGAAATTTATATAAAATATAAATTCGAATTTTAGTTTTAATAAATAATATTCCAAATATTTTTATTACCATATTTGTAAATTACGAAAATACCCTTTAAGGCATTTTTCGAATTTCTCGGCTTCGGGTTGAATTCCAATTCTTCCCTCAAGTCTTTCTAAGCACTTAGCCAAGCCTAAGTCTTAACGTTAGTTTCATATGAAGTCCGACTTCGGTCCACTTAATGACCCCGAGGCCCAATAAGGCGTGGCATAACGACCCGAGGCCCGTTAAGGCCCAAAACACAATCCCTCCTTCTCGGTACACATTGATGATCCTTTTTAAGCCCGACTCTCTAGGTTCGACTCAATTGGCAAGGGAGGAATCCAAGAGTCCGGTAGGTGCCTAGCCAATCCCGCAGTACCGGACAGATCCTGACTTGAGCACGAATTTCGAACTAGTCTCATTCCATAACCTAACTATAGATTATAGTACTACGTACAAACCCGTCAGCTGTGTCCCGATCGAGTGAGAGCCATGGTTTTTGTCAAACTCACTAAACTCGATACTATGATAAAATGACACGAGGCAAATTACCAAACCACCCTCCATGTCTAACATGAGTTAGTTTAATACCTTGGCCAAGGATTTTGTAATTTCCCGTCGTCATTCTCATAGGACACTTGTCTCGATTACTTGCGAGACTGTGAATCCGTACTCGGCGGTCTAAGCCCGGCAATCACAAATATCCATCAAGACCGCATCTGTCCCGCTGACCCATGCAATAGCAAATCGGATCTAGCGAAACCAGTGATAGTCAAGACTTCAAAGTCAACTCCGTCAAAGCCCCTTTCGGTCTAAGGTTCAAGCAGACTACTATAGTTTTGTCGTCGATCATTGACACTCCTTGAGTAATAAGCCATGTTTGATCGTACGACCTGCGAGACAGTGTCCATGAAACGATTCAATCCCTTGATTCGACGCGTATCACAGGTCATGACTTCCGCTTCCAAGCGGTATATCGGCACACGATAAGTCATCTACAAATAAGCCATGATTGGTTTTCCAGCACCCAACTGAAACCTAAGGCTTATGGACATTTTATGTTCGAGGTTAAGAGTCCACTGGTGCCTTCCTCTCTCGTACCCATTGAGAACAGAGACTCAACTCGACACATTTGGATTTATTCATTTATTGCTTTACCCGATGCTAAGTAAAGAACTCATATAACCAATAAACGAATAATGCCTTTATTAATACGCAAAAAAATGTTTGATTACATTGACAATCAAATGATAAATAAGCTAATGCCCTATACATATCCAATCCTCGTATAGCATTCGAGGGCATATCCCTAACAATTCGCTCATTCAACAAGGCATTGGACTTGTTCATAAGGGCATTCGAGTTGGTATGCAAGGCATTCGACTTGGTTAACAAGGCATTTGTCATGTTCAAAAGGAAATTTGACTTGGTTAATAAGGCATTTTACTTGTATAACAAGGCATTTGATTTGGTCAATAAGGCATTCGACTTGGTTAACAAGGCTTTCGTCTTGTTAAAAATGGCATTCGATTTGGTCAATAAGCCATTCGACTTGTTCAACAAGGCTTTCGACTTGGCCAACAAGGCATTTGAGTTGTTCAAGAAGGCATTTGACTTGTTCAACAAGGCATTCGACTTGGTCAACAAGGTAATTGCCTTGGTCAACCACACATTCGGCTTGTTCTTCAAGGCACTCGACTTGGTCAACAAGGCATTCAAATGGCTCAAAAGAGCATTCGACTTGGTTTACAAGGCATTCGACTTGTTCAACAAGGCATTACTTGGTCAACAAGGCAATTGCCTTGTTCAACAGGGAATTCACTTATTCAAAAATGAATTCGACTTGTTCAAAAGGGCATTCGAGGTTGTACACAAGGCATTCCACTGTGTTAAAAAGGCATTTGTCATGTTCACAAGGGCATTTCACTTGTACAATAAGACATTCAACTTGGTCAATAAGGCATTCCACTTGTTCAAAAAGGTATTCGACTTGGTCAACAAGGCATTTGACTTGTTCAACAAGGCATTCGAGTTGCTCAAAAGGGCATTCGACATGGTCAACAAGGTATTCAACATGGTCAACAAGGTATTCGTCTTGTTTCGAAGGGCATTCGACTTGTTTAAACAAGACATTACTTGGTCAGCAAGGCAATTAAGTTGTTTAACAAGGAAATCGCTCATTCAACAAGGCATTGGACTTGTTCATAAGGGCATTCGAGTTGGTATGCAAGACATTCGACTTGGTTAACAAGGCATTCGTCATGTTCAAAAGGGCATTTGACTTTGTTAATAAGGCATTTTACTTGTATAACAAGGCATTTGATTTGGTCAATAAGGCATTCGACTTGGTCAACAAGGCTTTCGTCTTGTTAAAAATGGCATTCGATTTGGTCAATAAGCCATTCGACTTGTTCAACAAGGCTTTCGACTTGGTCAACAAGGCATTTGAGTTGTTGAAGAAGGCATTTGACTTACTCAACAAGGCATTCGACTTGCTCAAAAGGGCATTCGACTTGGTCAACAAGGTATTTGCCTTGGTCAACCACACATTCGGCTTGTTCTTCAAGGCACTCGACTTGGT
Organism: Linderniella brevidens; assembly: GCA_004919715.1. Classification (NCBI taxonomy): domain Eukaryota; kingdom Viridiplantae; phylum Streptophyta; class Magnoliopsida; order Lamiales; family Linderniaceae; genus Linderniella; species Linderniella brevidens. Next base: position 391,713 of record SWDC01000149.1, read on the forward strand.
CAACAAGGTATTTGCCTTGGTCAACCACACATTCGGCTTGTTCTTCAAGGCACTCGACTTGGTCAACAAGGCATTCAAATGGTTCAAAAGTGCATTCGACTTGGTCTACAAGGCATTCGACTTGTTCAACAAGGCATTCCTTGGTCAACAAGGCAATTGCCTTGTTCAACAGGGAATTCACTTATTCAAAAATGAATTCGACTTATTCAAAAGGGCATTCGAGGTTGTACACAAGGCATTCGACTGTGTTAAAAAGGCATTTGTTATGTTCAAAAGGGCATTTGACTTGTACAATAAGACATTCACCTTGGTCAATAAGGCATTCCACTTGTTCAAAAACGTATTCGACTTGGTCAACAAGGCATTTGACTTGTTCAACAAGGCATTCGAGTTGCTCAAAAGGGCATTTGACATGGTCAACAAGGTATTCAACATGGTCAACAAGGCATTCGTCTTGTTTCGAAGGGCATTCGACTTGGTCAACAAGGCATTCGACTTGTCAAACAAGACATTACTTGGTCAGCAAGGCAATTAAGTTGTTTAACAAGGAAATCGCTCATTCAACAAGGCATTGGACTTGTTCATAAGGGCATTCGAGTTGGTATGCAAGGCATTGAACTTGGTTAACAAGGCATTCGTCATGTTCAAAAGGGCATTTGACTTTGTTAATAAGGCATTTTACTGGTATAACAAGGCATTTGATTTGGTCAATAAAGCATTGGTCAACAAGGCTTTCGTCTTGTTAAAAATGGTTTTTGATTTGGTCAATAGGCCATTAGACTTGTTCAACAATGCTTTCGACTTGATCAACAATGCATTTGAGTTGTTGAAGAAGGCATTTGACTTGTTCAATAAGGCATTCAACTTGTTCAAAAGAGCATTCGACTTTGTCAAAAAGGTATTTTCCTTGGTCAACCACACATTCGGCTCGTTCTACAAGGCACTCGACTTGGTCAACAAGGCATTCAAATGGTTCAAAAGGGCATTCGACTTGGTCTACAAGGCATTCGACTTGTTCAACAAGGCATTACTTGGTAAACAAGGCAGTTGCATTGTTTAAAAGAAATTCACTTGTTCATGTATGAATTCGACTTGTTCAAAAGGGCATTCGAGGTTGTATACATGGCCTTCGACTTTGTTAAAAAGGCATTTTTCATGTTCAAAAGGGCATTAGACTTGTACAATAAGACATTCAACTTGGTCAATAAGGCATTCGACTTGTTCAAAAAGGTATTCGACTTGGTCAACAAGGCATTCGAGTTGCTCAACAAGGCATTCGAGTTGCTCAAAAGGGCATTCGACATGGTCAACAAGGTATTCAACATGGTCAACAAGGCATTCGTCTTGTTTCGAAGGGCATTCGACTTGGTCAACAAGGCATTCGACTTGTTCAACAATACATTACTTGGTCAGCAAGGCAATTGAGTTGTTTAACAAGGAAATCGCTCATTCAACAAGGCATTGGACTTGTTCATAAGGGCATTCGAGTTGGTATGCAAGACATTCGACTTGGTTAACAAGGCATTCGTCATGTTCAAAAGGGCATTTGACTTACTTAATAAGGCATTTTACTGGTATAACAAGGCATTTGATTTGGTCAATAAAGCATTAGTCAACAAGGCTTTCGTCTTGTTAAAAATGGTTTTTGATTTGGTCAATAGGCCATTAGACTTGTTCAACAATGCTTTCGACTTGATCAACAAGGCATTTGAGTTGTTGAAGAAGGCATTTGACTTGTTCAATAAGGCATTCAACTTGTTCAAAAGGGCATTCGACTTGGTCAAGAAGGTATTTTCCTTGGTCAACCACACATTCGGCTCATTCTACAAGGCACTCGACTTGGTCAACAAGGCATTCAAATGGTTCAAAAGGGCATTCGACTTGGTCTACAAGGCATTCGACTTGTTCAACAAGGCATTACTTGGTAAACAAGGCAGTTGCATTGTTTAAAAGAAATTCACTTGTTCATGTATGAATTCGACTTGTTCAAAAGGGCATTCGAGGTTGTATACATGGCCTTCGACTTTGTTAAAAAGGCATTTTTCATGTTCAAAAGGGCATTAGACTTGTACAATAAGACATTCAACTTGGTCAATAAGGCATTCGACTTGTTCAAAAAGGTATTCGACTTGGTCAACAAGGCATTCGAGTTGCTCAACAAGGCATTCGAGTTGCTCAAAAGGGCATTCGACATGGTCAACAAGGTATTCAACATGGTCAACAAGGCATTCGTCTTGTTTCGAAGGGCATTCGACTTGGTCAACAAGGCATTCGACTTGTTCAACAATACATTACTTGGTCAGCAAGGCAATTGAGTTGTTTAACAAGGAAATCGCTCATTCAACAAGGCATTGGACTTGTTCATAAGGGCATTCGAGTTGGTATGCAAGACATTCGACTTGGTTAACAAGGCATTCGTCATGTTCAAAAGGGCATTTGACTTACTTAATAAGGCATTTTACTGGTATAACAAGGCATTTGATTTGGTCAATAAAGCATTAGTCAACAAGGCTTTCGTCTTGTTAAAAATGGTTTTTGATTTGGTCAATAGGCCATTAGACTTGTTCAACAATGCTTTCGACTTGATCAACAAGGCATTTGAGTTGTTGAAGAAGGCATTTGACTTGTTCAATAAGGCATTCAACTTGTTCAAAAGGGCATTCGACTTGGTCAAGAAGGTATTTTCCTTGGTCAACCACACATTCGGCTCATTCTACAAGGCACTCGACTTGGTCAACAAGGCATTCAAATGGTTCAAAAGGGCATTCGACTTGGTCTACAAGGCATTCGACTTGTTCAACAAGGCATTACTTGGTCAACAAGGCAGTTGCATTGTTTAAAAGGAATTCACTTGTTCATGTATGAATTCGACTTGTTCAAAAGGGCATTCGAGGTTGTATACATGGCATTCGACTTTGTTAAAAAGGCATTTTTCATGTTCAAAAGGGCATTTGAGTTGTTTAAGAAGGCATTTGACTTGTTCAACAAGGCATTCGACTTGGTCAACAAGGTATTCAACTTGGTCAACAAGACATTCGTCTTGTTTTTAAAGGCATTTGACTTGGTCAACAAATCATTCGGCTTGTTCAACAAGGCGTTCGGCTTGGTCAGCAAGGCATTTGACTTGTTCAATAGGGCATTCAACTTTATCTACAAGACATTTGACTAGTTGAACAAGGCATTACTAGTTCAACAAGGCAATTGAGTTGTTCAACAAGGAATTCGCTTATTCGACAAGGCATTCGACTTGTTCAATAGGGCATTCGAGTTGGTCAACAAGTCATTAGACTTTGTTCACAAGACATTCGTCTTTTTCAAAAGGGCATTTGACTTGGTTAATAAGGCATTTTACTTGTATAACAAGGCATTTGACTTTTTCAACAAGGCATTCGAGTTGGTCAACAAGGCATTCGTCTTGTTAAAAAGGGCATTCGAATTGGTCAATAAGGCATTCGACTTGTTCAACAAGGCATTCGACTTGGTCAACAGGGCATTTGAGTTATTTAACAAGGCATTTGATTTGTTCAACAAGGCATTCGACTTGGTAAACAAGGTCTTTGACTTTGTCAACAAGGCATTCGTCTTGTTTTTAAGGGCATTCGACTTGGTCGACAACACATGCGGCCTCTTTAACAAGGCATTTGACTTGATCAACAAGGCATTCGACTTGTTCAAAAGTGCATTCGCCTTGGTCTACAAGGCATTCGACTTGTTCAACAAGGCATAACTTGTTTAACAAGGCATTACTTGGTCAACAAGGCAATTGAGTTGTTCAACAAGATATTCGCTTATTCAAAAATGAATTCGACTTGTTCAAAAGCGCATTTGAGGTTGTCTACAAGGCATTCGACTGTGTTAAAAAGGCATTTGTCTTTTTCAAAAGGGAATTTGACTTGTACAATAAGGTCTTCGACTTGGTCAAGAAGGCATTCGACTTGTTCAAAAAGGTATTCGACTTGGTCAACAAGGCATTCGACTTGATCAACAAGACATTTGACTTGTTCAACAAGACATTCGTGTTGCTCAAAACGGCATTCGACTTGGTCAACAAGATATTCAACTTGGTCAACGACATGTTCAAAAGGGCATTTGACTTGGTCAACAAGGTATTCAACTTGGTCAACAAGGCGTTCGTCTTGTTTCGAAGGACATTCGACTTGGTCGACAAGGCATTCGAATTGTTCAACAAGACATTACTTGGTTAGCAAGGCAATTGAGTTGTTTAACAAGGAATTCGCTCATTCAACAAGGCATTGGACTTGTTCATAAGGGCATTAGATTTGGTATGCAAGGCATTGGACTTGGTTAACAAGGCATTCGTCCTGTTCAAAAGGGCATTTGACTTGGTTAATAAGGCATTCGACATGGTCAACAAGGTATTCGCCTTGTTAAAAATGGCATTCGACTTGGTCAATAAAGCATTCAACTTGTTCAACAAGGCTTACGAGTTGGTCAACAGGGCATTTGAGTTGTTTATGAAGGCATTTGACTTGTTCAACATGGCATTCGACTTGGTCAACAAGGTATTCAACTTGGTCAAAAAATCATTCGGCTTGTTCAACAAGGCGTTCGGCTTGGTCAACAAAGCATTTGACTTGTTCAATAAGGCATTCAACTTTATCTACAAGACATTCGACTAGTTGAACAAGGCATTACTAGTTCAACAAGGCAATTGAGTTGTTCAACAAGGAATTCGCTTATTCGACAAGGCATTCGACTTGTTCAATAAGGCATTCGAGTTGGTCAACAAGGCATTAGACTTTGTTCACAAGACATTCGTCTGTTGTTCAAAAGGGCATTTGACTTGGTTAATAAGGCATTTTACTTGTATAACAAGGCATTTGACTTTTTCAACAAGGCATTCGACTAGGTCAACAAGGCATTCGTCTTGTTAAAAAGAGCATTCGAATTGTTCAACAAGACATTACTTGGTCAGTAAGGCAATTGAGTTGTTTAACAAGGAATTCGCTCATTCAACTAGGCATTAGACTTTGTTCACAAGACATTCGTCTTTTTCAAAAGGGCATTTGACTTGGTGAATAAGGCATTTTACTTGTATAACAAGGCATTTGACTTTTTCAACAAGGCATTCGACTTGGTCAACAAGGCATTCGTCTTGTTAAAAAGGGCATTCGAATTGGTCAATAAGGCATTCGACTTGTTTAACAAGGCATTCGACTTGGTCAACAAGGCATTTAAGTTGTTTAACAAGGCATTTGACTTGTTCAACAAGACATTCGACTTGCTCAAAAGGGCATTCAACTTGGTCAACAAGGTATTGGACTTGGTTAACCACACATTCGGCTTGTTCAACAAGGCATTACTTGGTCAAAGGCAATTGCGTTGTTCAACAAGGAATTCGCTTATTCAAAAATGCATTCTACTTGTTCAAAAGGGCATTCTAGGTTGTATAGAAGGCATTCGACCGTGTTAAAAAGGGATTCGTCTTCTTCAAAAGGGCATTTGACGTGTATAACAAGGCATTTGACTTGGTCAACAAGGCATTTGAATTTTTTAACGTTGCAACCGTCTTGTTAAAACATGCATTCGAATTGGTCAATAACGCATTCGACTAGTTCAAAATGGTATTCGACTTGGTCAACAAGACATTTGACTTGTTCAACAAGGCATTCGAGTTGCTCAAAAGGGCATTCGACTTGGTCAACAAGGTCTTCAACTTGGTCAACAAGGCATTCGTCTTGTTTCGAAGGGCATTCGACTTGTTCAACAAGAGCAAGTCAATTGAGTTGTTTAACAAGGTATTCGTGTTGGGAAAGGTACCCGGTTTGTACACGAGATGCAACGCCCCAGGATACGGTGCGGAGTAAAATTTTTTCCGGGTTCCTTCGCAGCTCGGATCGAAATCTCTAATCACGTTGACACGTAATAGGGCGGGTCATACCCGTGAGAGATTACCTTTGAAGCGAGTGGCAGCTCCTCGTCGATTGCGTCGTCGGCCGCGGTCGTGTTGGGTATCGTCTAGATCGTCACGCCGACCTCGCAGTGTACGACGGTTTCGATTCTCCGAAGATGGCTATAGAGAATTGATCCGTCGCTCGGGAGAGTGGTTTGCATTTGTGTGTTCGTGTTTCGATTCTCGGGTCGAGAAATTTAGCGTCGATTCTCTTCCCGTGTCTTTTTTTTTTTTTTACGAGGGTCTCACCCTTATTTCGATTCTCTTCCCCTACTATAAATAAGGGTGAGACCCTCGTCAAAGAAAAGGACACGGGAAGAGAATCTACGCGAAATTTCTCGACCCGAGAATCGAAACACGAACACACAAACGCAAACCACTCTCCCGAGCGACGGATCAATTCTCTCTAGCCATCTTCGGAGAATCGAAACCGTGGTACACTGCGAGGTCGGCGTGACGATCTAGACGCTACCCAACACGACCGCGGCCGACGACGCAATCGACGACGAGCTGCCACTCGCTTCAAAGGTAATCTCTCACGGGTATGACCCGCCCTATTACGTGTCAACGTGATTAGAGTTTTCGATCCGAGCTGCGAAGGAACCCGGAAAAAAATTTTATTCCGCACCGTATCCCGGGGCGTTGCGTCTCGGGTACAAACCGGGTACCTTTCCCAACAGTTACAACTTGTATTTCAATGAATTACTATAATGAGGTATGACAATGTTTAATCTTATTGATATTTCGAATTTGTAAATGAAAATACTAATACTCGATTACTCAATATTGTGTTAGGTGATATATCAATGTTTATGAAGATGTTTGATGTCAGTGACTTGCTAATGAGTTGTCAACGAGTTGTTATAATGCTATATATAAATTTTGATCAACTTATTATATCATTGCTTCTATAATGTGATATACAAAACTTTCATCAACTTCATCACTTATAATGGTTATCTTAAAATCTGAAGCGGTACAATATGATAGCTAAATATGCGCTCTACAAGATGTCAACTAAAATGACTTGTGTCAATGTGATACACAAACATCGATGAACTTATTAAATAAGGTTTATTAATTATAATGTGATACACAAAACTTTTATAAACTTTTTCGTATATCTTCCTCTTGAATCGAGTTTAATCATTATCTTGAGTTAAATTGATTATTTTAGCATAACTGATTAATTCTTGAAATTTATAATCTTCAAATTCGAATAAGCCTTATATGAATTCAAAGAAGACAATAAAATTCAAATAAGGGTAACTTTAATTAGCCATTTTTTTCTAAGAGTTTAGAGAGAAGTGGGAGCAAAATACAAAGAGCGAATTCGAATATTAGTCTAATCATTAAAATGATTTCACCGTTCAGTTAAGTCTTATTCGGGTTCGAGTAAAGCTTATTCGAACCCGAGTAAGCCTTATTCAGGTTCAAATAAGCTTACCCGAACTCGAATAACCTTATTCGGGTTCAAATAAGCTTATTCGAACTCGAATAACCCATATTCGAGTTCCAATAACCAACGATTATTCGAACTCGATTAAGGGTTATTCGAACTCGAATATATCTTCTTTGAATCCGACTAAATCTTATTCGAATTCGAATAAGACTTAACTGAAACGGTAAAATCATTTAAATGATTAAACTAATGCGAATGAATTTTTACTTATGGGTATTTTGACTTTTTCTATACAATCCCTTCTGCTTATATAAATCACCTCTGTATTTTTTGATGCCACGGTTTTTGGTCTTGATCCTGCCGAAACAGCTCCGAGATCCTCGCAGACCTCGTCAACCAGCGCGCAACTCTCGCGCGCGTGCTGTCGCACAATCCCGCCTTGGTCGATCCACCACTTGCCCTAAGCATTCCCTCTGATGCCGCCGCCAGCCATCGCCACCGCCACCGAACCGTCGATGTGGGCCGCCTGTGCCGCCGCGCACCATCGTGTATGGCTTGTCGTCCCTCACGTGCTCGCCCACCGTCGCCCTCTTGGCCTAGGCCCGCCTGGCCTGGCCTGCGTCGTGCCACTCGTGCATGTCTCTAAGTGCTTCCCAAGCCATGTGTCTTGGTGATTTTGCACAATATTGCTTTTCCGCTTGACAATGTTTAAACTTGCTGACGTGACACTCGCAAAGGTGTAACAATCCTCCCCCACTTGAAGAGTGTTGACATCCTCGTCGATGAACCCCTTTGTTGCCATCGTCAATCCCGCATTTCAACATGTGATGTCCTTTTTAGCTCGCCTCGATGGCCTTGCGCCTTTCCTACTCGAAGTCCAAGTTGATCGCACACACGAACATTCATAAGCCTCGCTCGTCCCGACCGTCTCGCGCCCTTCCTCAACAAAGTTCGATTAGGCCGCACCCACCAACTTGAAAAGACCTCCTCGTCTTGATGGCTTAGTACCTTGGAAACCTCAAGCCACCCACATCTTTGACCAACACCGTGTGTTTGCCCTCTTTTGATGCTCCGGACAAATCTTCACGTCAAGTGTATCGCGACTTGCTTGCACGGTTGGTACCGTCATACCGCGCCTCGCTCGCGCACGCAAAGGCATTGGGTGACACTCCCCTGACTGTGTTGCACGCACCGGCCAGCGTTGCATGCATGGCGTTGGAAGCTTTGACGAGGCCCTTGTTACCTCGTCCACTCCCATTGACTCCATCCGTTCGCACCTGCATCAAAATTTTCCCGTGCTCCGCAACGGCTTGCTTACTCGCGACCTCGTCCCCGTCACTCGGCCAAGTCTCCCCCAACTTTGCATTGGTTTCCCCCCAACCCGCTTGCTTGCTTGCGCCCTAGCACGTACTCCTGCCCTGCGCCGCGCGCAAAGGCCCCATGATTCCACGCGTGTCAGCATGCGCTCTCCCGCAACGGCTCGTTCTGCAACGCACCCCTTTGCACGCCGCCCCGTGCCCTAAGCACCCCAACGTCGCGTGTGTCAGCCTGTGCTCTCCCGCAACGGCTCGCTCTGCACGCGCGCACGACATTCGACTGCCTCAGTGTCGTGAAACACACCAATTCGCCCAGGAGAAGTATCCTTCACTGTGTTCAACATTTTGTTTGGGGAGTCCTCAACTACCATCGCCGCCGCCCATGCGCGTTTAGGATAGTGTCGATCCATGTACTTGACAAACGTAACACCCTTCGCTCGCTTGTTGTGCTTTTGCGGCCTCGTCCGCGTGCTTTTCTTGGTTGTCCTTCTTCCGGCCACATCACTTCTTGGTCTCCATTTCCCAATTCGCAGGTCTTTTGTCGGCCACCTTACTCGTAGCCTCGGCTGTTATTGGTCTGATCTCAAGTAGCCGCTCGGCCGCCGCCTTCACCCTAACTAAGTCCTGGACGCCTAGCCTTGCTAACTCAATCTGGGCCCAACTCTTGAGCTCGACTATGAAGTTGAACAATTGGTCCTCCTCCGACATCCCCCAGAACATCGAGCAGTAGTGACGAAAATTGCTTAACATACCCGCGTACTGTGCCGATCTGTGCTTAACATACCCGCGTACTGTGCCGATCTGTGCTTAACATACCCGTGTACTGTGCTGTAACTTTTGTAGTGCCTCGCGCTCCATCCGCGAAGTTTTTCCCGACAAGACCTGGGCCCTCAACTGGCGTTTGAATTCGTCCGACAATGCCACCCTCACGCGATTAGCCTGAGCATCTGCTGTCAATTTCGTCCTCCACCACAATTTCGCATCACCCTCAAGGTAGATCGTTGTCGTGTTCATCTGTTGGTCCTCGGCCACAACAGCCGCATCGAAGTATGCCTCCATATCTCACAAGAAGTTCTCTAACTCCTTGGCATTGCGCGCTCCTGAGAACGTCTACGGCTCGCGTACCTGCCTGCTTCGATTGGGCGCGGACGATCCTCCTCGATTTGCCAACGCGTCCTTCATAATCTCCAGATCGCGTTCGATCCGCTTCGCGCGCTCCTCATTTTCCCGGACTGCACATCCGATCATCGTCACACGCTCAGTATTCGCCTGTGCCACATCTCGGAAATCCGCGTTTAGCCCATCGATCTGCCGGTTGAAGCCCGCCATGACTTCCTCCATCACTGCCACCGAATTTCTCATCTCCGCGATATAAGCCACCAAATTTACCATATTCGGTGTTGTGCTCGGAAAGCCTCGCACCGGCTTTCAAGCTCCGTCACTCTAGCACCCGTCGAAGTCATCACACTTCCGAACCTTTGCTCTGATACCAACTTTGTTTCAAATCCAGGACATAGAAATTTGTTTTTCTAAATTTGAGCCCCGCGCGCTTCGCAACTGGCTAGCGTCTAACTCGTTGCTCGCTTTCACGATTCCCGAGTCACCCGCGATAAGCCTCTCGCCCGACCCTGCTTTGATATTCGGAAACGTAAAACAAAGACACAGTCAAATTCGGAGACAACCGGGTGTGCCTACCCAGCTTGTCGTAATTTTTATTCACACAAAGTTTACAACGAAGGAGAATACTGAAACCCGTGGCTCCGAACACGTCACGACCTCACTCGCCTAACATACCCAACTCATGGTTATCTCCTACGCCCCCATATGGGGACCTTAATCGCTCGCTCTCTCTCGCTCGCAAAACCCTCCGCGGGATCCCTTTTGATCTTGGCGTCCCGAGCTCGAATCTGTGGCTCGCTCGAAGTACCTCGCCTTCGAACTCTCTCTCGAATATGTGTGTGGAATTTCCTTCTAAGGTGGTTTATGGCTTTGAACTCGATCTCGACCTCCTTACATAGGGGTTGAGCGAATTTGGCTCGGAGAGATTTTCTCAACAACCTTATTCGAATTCGAATTCGGCTGTTGCAAAAATCTCCCCGAGATTCTTTCCGCAATTATCTCTCCACGACCAAGTCTTCGATCCGCGTGATCCTCGTTTGACTTGGTCTTGATCCTGCCCAAACAGACCCGCGATCCTCGTGGACCTCGCGCGTGCGCGCGCACGCTGAGCGCGCGCTGCCGCACAATCCCGCCTTGGCCGAGCCACCGCTTGGCCTAAGCTTTCCTCCGATGCCAACACCGACCACCGCCGCCGTCGCCGCCATCGGCCGATGCCACCGTCCGCCGTCGCCGTCGCCGTCGCCACCGCAGTCGGACCGCCGATGTACACCGCTGCGCACCACCGTGCTTGGCTTGCTGTCTGCCGAGCCCCCGCCCGTCGTTGCCTTAGACCTCAACGTCCAAGTCTTCCCGCATGTGCTCTTAATTGGGGGGATTAAGAGTGTTAGGATTAGCTAGAGTGGTGTTTGGTTAGAGAGTTTGTTTAAATGGGATGTTTAGTTAATACAACTTAAGATATTATTTAAAGCAACTCTCAGTCCTCCCTTTAGCTAATCCCATCCATTTTGGACAAAATTATCCCTTTGTTTTTAAATTTTATTTATCTTTTTTTATTCTTTTTTTAAAAGAAATTGTCTTCCCCCTCTCTCCCCCCCTCCTCTCTCTCCTCTCTCTTCTTCCCTCTCTCTCTCTCTCTCTATCTTCTTCCCTCTCTCTCTCTCTCCATCCCTCCCACCCTCTCTCTCGGCTTCTCCCTTCTCTCTCTCTCTTCTTCCTCTCTCTCCCTCTCTCCGCTTATTCACTTATTACGAAAATGCAGCCACACATGTTATAGGAGTTGGTTTTTGAAAAATCGGCGCCTACAGTGTCGTGGGTTATATTATTTTTTGTACTAATGTGAATACTATTAATAAGATGAGAAGGAAGGGGTTGCTCAATATTATCTTTATCAGTTGCATTGTGCAAGTGTAGGTTTGATTGTTGTAGGAGTGATTGGTTTGTACGATGAGGTAAATCGTCGAAGTATGATGAATTGAGGTTGGTCGGTGACGTATCAATTTTCAATGTTATTAAAAGCCGACTTGGTGAAGGTTACATTATGTTTTGGCGCAGTAGTATCAAGGTCTGGCGATCAGGCAGAGTACTGTCCTTGGTAGCGGGTTGGACGTGGTTTTTGCTGGGTAGATGTGCACCACTGTGAAACTTAATTTTGGCTTAGGTTTTTTATCTTTATCGGAAGAAAATAGGACAGTCCCCTAGGGGGTGTACCCCACACACCACACCACTTTGTAAAATTAACCTTCCAAACGTGGTTTAATTTTAATAATACCGCATCGTAAAAATGATTTTTGGTGTGGATTTTTTGTGCAAACCGCACCGAACAAAATCGCACCGTACTAAAATAATTATAATATATCTACTAGTTTTATTTAATTTTATTTTTATTTTAATTAACTAACTTATATATTAACTTTAATTTGGACATTGATAAATCATATTATATAGGAAAGAAAGCTCAATTATATTATAGTTGAAATATTTATTATTCAAACACTTAGTACGAAATTTTCCCATTACTTAAGATTTAAATTCGAATTGGCCTTGAGTCGGAATTTGAAATATTTATGATTTGATTATTGTGGTTCTGATGTAGTATTAACTTTTTACACTTTTTAAATTATTATTTTGAAGTCGACTTGTATTGTATGATCATTCGATAAAATATAAGAGTACATACATTAATTAAAAACGGTAAAACCGCATCGCAATCCAAAAACCGTTGTACCGCACGTGCGGTTTTATTTTTCAAAACCACAATTTTGTTATGAAACTATTATAACTGGATAAGAACAGAAATATAAACACAGGATTGTAGAGAGATAATAATATGTTCGATATGATTCAATACAAATACATCGGTCTATTTATATTAGAAAAAACTCTACTATTTCATCTAATATTTACAACATTTGTTACCTCATTATAAACCTTACTGGGAAAACCACATGGGAAAAACCACAGTGAAGGGAAAAAGAGTGCAACGCGTATTTTCTCCCCTTGATGATAGCATCATTATAAATCTCGAAGTCTTCGAACTCCAATTGAATATACCAATTTCCTGAAAATAATTGGGGGAAATGCTTTCGTAAATAAATCTGCAAGATTTTCACTTGATCGCATTTGTTGTACATCAATATCAGCATTTTTCTCCAAATCATGGGTGAAGAAAAATTTCGGTGAAATATGCTTTGTTCTATCCCCTTTAATATATCATTCCTTTAATTGGGCAATACATGCCGCATTATCTTCATATAAGATCGTTGGAAGTAATTTCTCATAAAGCAACCCACAAGTCTGTTGGATATGCTCAATTATCGATCGCAACCAAACACATTCTCGGCTAGCTTCATGAATAGCGAGAATTTGCGCATGGTTAGATGAAGTAGCTGTTAAAGTTTGTTTCACTGACCGTCATGAAATAGCGGTTCCACCATATGTAAATAAATAACATGTTTGCGATCGAGCATTATGTGGGTCAGACAAATAGTCAGCATCTGCATACCCAACTAAATTTGCTTTCGACTCAATAGAATAGAACAATCCCATATCAGATGTTCCTTTAAGGTATCGAAAAACCCGTTCAACTCCATTCCAGTGTCTACGAGTCGGCGAAGAACTATATCTTGCCAATAAGTTTACAGCGAACCCTATATCAGCCCGCGTATAACTCGTAAGATACATTAGTGCTCCAATAGCACTAAGATATGGTACTTCAGGACCAAGTAGCTCTTCATCATTTTCACGTGGTCTGAAGGGATTTTTATTCACGTCTAAAGATCTAACAATCATTGGAGTATCCAGTGGATGAGATTCATCCATGTAAAATCTTTTCAATACCTTTTTTCGTATAAGTCTCTTGGTGTACAAATATTCCACTTTTCAAATATTCATTTGCAGTCCAAGACAAAATTTTGTTTTTCCGAGATCTTTCATTTAAAATTCCATTTTTAAACAATCAACAGCTTTGGTCAACTCTTCAGGTGTTCCAATTATACTGATATCATCAACATAGACTGCTATAATGACAAACTCATTTTTACATTTTTTTAGAAATATGCAAGGACAAGTTTGATCATTCCGATACCCTTCTTGCACTAAACATTCACTTAGGAAATTATACCACATTCGCCCAGATTGCTTCAATCCATAAAGCGATTTATTCAACTTAACTGAGTACTCGTTTCTGGGCCCTGAATTTTTAGGCAACTGAAATCCCTAGGGAAGCTTCATATATATGTCACTGTCATGTGTTCCATATAGATAAGCAGTGACAACATCCATAAGACGCTTATCGAGACCTTCTCGTACTGCCAGACTTACTATATAACGAAAAGTAGTTGCATCCACCGCAGGAGAATACGTCTCCTCATAATCAATACCTGGTCGTTGCGAAAAACTTTGCGCAACAAGCCGTGCTTTGTATCTTACAATTTTGCCATTTTCATTTCTCTTTCTAATGAAAACCCATTTATATCCAACCGGCTTTACATTTTCTGGTATACGAACTACACGTCCGAAAACTTTTCGTTTCTCAAGTGATTTCAATTCGGCCTCAATTGCATCTTTCCATTTTGGCCAATCATTTCTTTGTCTGCATTCTTGTACAGACTTTGGTTCATGATCCTCATTCTCATTAATCTCATTCATTTCATGTAGCGCTACGTTAAATGAGAATTTATCGTCAACGTTGACTTCATCTCGGTTCCATCTAATTCCATTTTGGGCATAGTTTGCGAGATCTCTTCATTATCATTATTTTCTGAATGTTCAGGTACCTGAGTTTCATTCTCATTATCTTTTATGCCCATCGACTCTTCTCTAGTCGATAAATCATCGGTTGGACCATTCTTATTATTATTTGCTCCCTTTCTTTTCCGAGGATTTTTAACTTTGGAACCCGAGGGCCTACCACGCTTTAGCTGTGGCTTAGGCTCGATAATATGTTCTGCAGGAACATTTATTTTTGCAGGAGCATTAACAGCTAGTATATGTGACTTTGTCACTCTTTTAAGGTCAGTAAAACTTTCTGGCAGTTGATTGGCTAAACTCTATAAATGAATTATCTTTTGAACTTCTAGTTCACATTCTTTAGTTCGAGGATCATAATGATTTAACGATAATTCATTCCAACTAATATTTCTCTCCAGCTGTTTCTTTTCTCCCCCTAATGTCGAAAAATTCAATTCATCAAAATGACAGTCGACAAATCTGGCCGTAAATAAATCTCCAGTAAGAGGATCCAAATACTTTATTATCGATGGAGATTCATATCCGACATATATTCCCTACCTCCTTTGAGGTCCCATCTTTGTTCGTTGTGGTGGAGCAACTGGAACATATACTGCACATCCAAAAATTCTTAGATGGAAAATATCTGGTTCCTGACCATGAATCATTTGTAATGAGGAGACATCATTATAACTTGTTGGCCTGATGCGGATTAGTGTTGTTGCATGCAATATAGCATGTCCCCAGCAAGACGAGGGAAGATTCGACTTCATCAATAATGGTCTTGCAATTAATTAACGATTCTGTAAGACCGTTTTGCATATGAACATGTGGCACGGGATGCTCAACATCAATTCCGAAAGACATACAATAATCATTGAATGCCTTGGAAGTAAATTCAGCAGCATTATCAAGGCGTATTTTCTTTATCAGATAATCTGGAAAAGGTGCTCTTAGTCGGATCATTTGTACAAGCAATCTCGCAAACGTCATGTTGCGTGTTGATAACAAACATACATGAGACCATCTAGTCGATCCATCAATTAATACCATGAAATACCTAAATGGTCCACATGATGGATGTATCGGCCATGGATGTATCGGCCCGCAAATATCACCATGTATACGCTCCAAAAATGTTATGGATTCATTCTTTATTTTTGCTGGTGATGGCCGAATAATTAACTTCCCTTTAGAGCAAGCGACACATGATAATTCATTACTTTGAAGAATCCTCTTGTTCTTCATTAAATGCCCACGTGAATTCTCAATTATTTTCCGCATCATAATTGCACCGAGATGGCCCAACCGGTCATGCCAAACATTTAATGTACTGTATTAGTAAACATTTGGTTTACGGTAGCATACGATTCGATCGTTCCAATATATGTGTAATACAACCCCGAGTCAAAGGAAGGTAATGTTTCCATAATTCTTTTATCATTAGAAACCCCCTTTGTAATGTGCAAATATTCAATATCTGCTTTTTCTGCAGTCTCAACATGATATCCATTATGTCGAATAGCTTTAAAGTTCAATAAATTTCTTTGAGACTTTGGAGAATATAAGGCGTTTTCAATTATCAGCCTTGTTCCTCTGGGTAGTAAAATGTTGGCTCTTCCGGAGCCTTCAATTATATTTGTGCCACCCGATATTGTAATAACACTTGTTTCTTTCATTTCAAGATGATCGAAATATTTCTTATTCTTCAGAATCGTATGAGTCGTTGCACAGTCTGCAAGACATAATTCTCTATTGCACGTGTTCGTTTCCATTAGAGAAATTCGTTTATAAACAAACACATAATATTCATTATTAAAATAAACAGGTATATCACAAGAAAACATATAACTTAATAAAACACTCCAAATGATACATAATAAATCACACAATAATAAACCATACAATACACATAACAATAAAACACACGATAATAATACATAGTAGATTAGTTTTCTTCAGGAAAAAACTAGAAATCTGTAGTTTCGAAATGTGTATTTTAATCTTTTATCCCAGATGCAGAGGCCAAATCACTTTGAACAAAATTCGTTTCAATTATCTTTTCTTTGCCCTTATTTTGTTGATATAATTCAACCAAATGTTTGGGCGTGCGACAGTTACGTGACCAATGGCCCGAACCACCGCAACGATTGCATTGCTCATCGTTGTTCTTTTGTTCATTGTGCCTCTTCTCGTCATTATTTTTGTAATTTTTCCTCTTCTGGGGAAAATTCTGATGACTGTCACGATTGTTATGATAACCACCACAGAAATGCTGATAACCACCACCGTAATTTCCTTGGCCACGTCCACGGCCTTGACCACGGCCACGGCCACGGCCATGACCGCGATGTCCACCACGACCACGTCCACGATCATTGCTTCGACTTTTATCATTATTACCTTTGACTGCATTCGCTTCAGGGATTGCAGTAGAACCAGTCGGTCGGGATTCGTGGTTTTTCATCAACAATTCATTGTTTTGTTCAGCCAACAACAAACAAGAGATTAACTCTGAATGCCTTTTAAATCTCCTCTCCCTATTGCTGTTGCAATATCATATTTGATGGATGAAAAGTGTTGAATGTTTTCTCCAGCATACTATCTCCGGTGACTGTTTCTCCACACAATTTCAGTGTGGCAGTCACCTTATGAACAACTGAATTATATTCAGTTACGGATTTAAAATCCTGTAATCTTAAATGCATCCATTCATACCTTGCCTTTGGGAGCATAACAGTTGTCAGGTGGTCAAAGCGATCTTTCACATTTTTCCACAATTCAGCGGGATCTTGTTCATTTAAGTATTCATCCCTCAGATCCGTATAAATGTGGTGGCGAAGAACTATCAAAGCTCTTGCCTTATCCTGGTTGCTTGTGGTTTTTACAGTATCAGTGGTGTCACCTGCACCCGTTGTGGTTTTTGGGTCGACAATAGTGTCACCCAAACCTTTTGCTTTTAGATGAATCTTTGTGTCTAGTGCCCAAGATAAATAATTCTTTCCTGATATGTCAAGGGCAACAAACTCGAGGCTTTGCAAATTCATCATACTATCATAAAATACAAAAGACGTTTTAATACTCAAATCATAAAGTATAAAACAAATATATGATATGAATAACATTAATATTTCCAATATAAATATCAATACAAGTTTATCGTAAAAAAACACTTTAAAGAAAAATTACTATTAATCTTCTTTTGTATCTTCTTTTGTAAAAATCCTTACGAAAAATAAAGTCCACATCCCGTTGAGTGCCATCGTAAAATAATAGTAGTCAAAAGATCAATCATCACGTAGAGCGACATCTTTCTATCACAAAATATATTTCATAATAAACATATATTATAACATAAAAAAGTATCGTAATTAATCACTCTGGTAAAATCTTGGTAAAAACATAATCCATATATAGATAATTATCGCCGTGAGTAGAGTAAGAATCAGGAGATCAATCATCGTATATAGCAACATCCTTCAAAATATAAAATATATTTCGGTAATCATAATAATGAAAAATATTACAATTAATAATTATATTTTGGAAACAACTGTAAAAATATTATCCACCACCCGATAAGCATCACGGTAAATAAAGAAAGAAGCGCAAGATTCATCTTTGTATAATACGACATGATTCTATAATAAGAAAATCATAATAATCAGAGATGTATAAATCTCCCAGTGGTAATAAAATTTGTTCATCTGTATAGTCAAAAATTAATTCAAAATATATATGATATACACTTGAGATATCAATAAAATAAATAATATTATTTAAATCGCTCTTTTTGAAAATCTCGTCAAAATAAAATTCCACTCGCCACCACTGGGATTCGAAATCTGGACCTCACATCACTTGTAGTGACGATATTCCGCGAAACCACTCGGGCTAAGGCGTTTTACTGGTATATATGATATATTTATATAATTTTAATTGTTCGTAAAATAAGTATACGAGTATTATAAATAAACTCACCGTACACCAAAAAAATTACCATACCTCGATTATAGTTGTATAAGATCCTGTCCGGAGGTTGATCGTTGTCGGAGAGCGCTCGTGCTGATAACGTGTTATGAAACTATTATAACTGGACAAGAACATAAATATAAACACGGGATTGTAGAGAGATAATAATGTTTTCGATATGATTCAATACAAATATATCGGTCTATTTATAGTAGAAAAATTTCTACTATTTCATCTAACATTTACAACACTACATCTCATCTCATCTCATCAACAATCAACTAACTTTTACAACATTAAAAACATCCACATATTATTTATAATAATTTCATAATAAATTTAATAATGTTTTAAAAAAAAAAAAACTGTATTTGTCAACGGTGCGAAATTGATCAAAATTACCTACAACCGTTCCATACCCATCCTACTGGCACCAGATCTTGTGTCATGCTTGATTTCGGCTGATACTACGTGGCATTTGCCTAGTTTAATATTATGTTCTTAATAGAGTGATAATATTTTATAAAAAAAATCACATGAAAGTGTTAACAATGAGATTTTCACCAATGAGACTACAAAAAAGACCACGATAGTATCTTATCCAAGAAATATCCAAAAACAAGAAAATATCTATATTCACACGGACCCAGAATCTGGCACTCAATTATTAAGCAAAATGCGTGATTATATTTCGCAATCATTTCTCAGTTTCTGCTTCTAATCCACTACCAGGTATAACACTATTTAATTTTGCGTTCTTCTCCGTTCTTGCATCTAGTAGTTTTCCTAACCCGTCCACCCTTCTTCGTGAAATAAGCTTTTGAAATCATATAAACGTAAATTTGCGTTTGGTTTTGGGATCATTTGTGGAATCCAATTGTTAGATTATATGATTATCTTCTGTTTTGTCATCTTTGAACTGGCCAAAAGTTGTTTTTTTTTTTCTTCTCATTGTTCAAATCGATCGCTTAAACTACCGGTAAGGCGACGAATTTGAAGTGAAAGGGTTAGATGTTTATTTTGGTTTGATGTTGGTAATTATTAACATGTCTTTCCCCAATTTGATTTATTTTTATTTTTATATATCATGTCTTTCTTCAATTATCAGCAGTTTGCTCTAGTCTCATATTGCAGGTCATCATCTACTGTGAACTTATCTATAGCCAATGGACAATTTGCCAGAGCATATTGCCTGGGCCATATTGAATAGGATCACAAAAATATCAGACAAAAACTCCATTTCCTTAACATGTAAGCGTCTGTATGAATTGGACAACGAGCAGCGAAAATCGGTCAGAATTAGATGTGGTTTGGTTCCTGCCAACGACGCATTGATATCTCTCTGCAACAGATTCCACAATTTGAGAAAAGTTGAAATCTCTTACCTTGGTTGGATGTCCAAGTTAGGGAAACAACTAGATGACTTGGGACTTTCTAATCTTTCCAGTAGCTGTCCTAATCTTTCTGACCTCACCTTAAGCTATTGTACCTTTATCACCGATGCCGGCTTAAGTTTTTTGGCTTCTTGCTCTCATCTCTCTGCTCTGAGACTTATCTTCACTCCAAGAATTAGTGGTTTAGGGATACTTAATATAGTTATGGGATGTAAAAACCTTACTTCACTTCATCTCACCCGCTGTCTTAACATTGCAAGTATGGAGTGGCTAGATTATGTTGGGGAGCTCGAGACACTGGAAGATCTATGCATCAAGAATTGTAGGGCTATTGGGGAAGGAGATTTGGTGAGGCTTGGCAACACCTGGAGAACACTAAAACGATTCCAGTTCGAGGTCGATGCTAATTATAGATACATGAAGGTTTATGATCGTTTGGCCGTAGATCAGTGGATAAAGCAGTGCACTCCTTGTGATAGCATGCTAGAGCTGGTTTTGGTAAATGGCATCATTAGCCCGAGTAGGGGGCTTGCTTGTGTATTGGGTAGCTGCAGGAATCTTGAAAGGCTTGAGCTCGATTTGTGCGTGGGAGTGAACGATTCAGATATTATTGGGTTGGCCCGTAATTCGAGCAACCTTAAGTCAATCTCACTCCGGGTACCATCAGATTTAGCCATCCCACTTCTGACGAACAATCCCATAAGATTAACTGATGAATCCTTGAAGGCATTGGCCCGAACTTGCACTCAGCTTGAATCTGTCAGGTTGTCGTTTTCCGATGTAGAGTTCCCTCCCTTTTCCTTGTTCACTTTACATGGAATTCTTACATTAATACTTAGTTGTCCCGTAAGAGAACTTGCTTTGGAGCACGTCTACTCTTTCGATGATGCTGGCATGGAAGCTCTTCGAGAAGCGCAGTACCTGGAAATGCTGGAGCTCAGTAGATGCCAGGAGATCACAGATGAAGGGCTGCAATTCGTTGGGCGAATCCCGTCTCTGCGTGTTTTGAAGCTCAGCAAATGTTTGGGAATAACTGATGATGGATTCAAGCAGCTTTTTGGATCGCATAAGTTGATGCTTTTGGCTGTGAATGATTGTCCTCGGATATCGGAAAGGGGGATTCAAGGTGCTGCTGGCAGGGTCACTTTCAGGCAAGATCTTTCTTGGATGTATTAGTTGCTGCTGTAAGAAGAATTATTAGTTGCTCGATATTTGATTATTGTGTGTACCTTTTCGTTTATTCATCTTTTTATTTCTATATTTAGGAACTGTTACGTGGTGCTGTTTCTGTTTTTGATCTCTTCCAATAATAATATGTGATGAGTTCCAAAGAATAAGAACGAAAATGGAAAGATAGATAGATTGTAAACAATAAGTCTTTCTCATATTTTTTTAGAGGATTTTCTTCTCGGAGGAACGTCTTTCTCATAAGAGGAGTTTTTTTTCTCTGAGGAACATGTCTTTCTCATATGATGATGCTATAGCTATGCTATGACATCCATTCGTGACTCAATAAGAGAAAATTTGATCCGATGGGTTGAAACTTAGAAAGCTAGACTTGTGGCGAAATGTTTTGCCAAAAAGAAGGGATTGACTAAACTTCTCGTTCGTTGCCATGATAAAGTCCATTCGAATTCTCTTGTGATAGCTGCACACTAAGATTATGGCATTCCTAAATGAATTCCTCAAGAAACAAATTTGTATGGAGCAGGCAAAGCGATTTACATTGCCAGTCGATGTTCATATGCAAACTTAACAAGTCTATTTAAGGCTTTAAGCAAGCATCGAGGAGTTGGAACATTCGTTTCGATGAAACGACGAAGTAGTTTGTAACTTCAGATTCATAAATAATGAAGACGAACATGCATGTACGGTGACAAGTGGGAGCAAGATTTTGTTGTCCGTATTGTACGCATATGACATCATTTTAATAGGAAACGATGTCGGAATGAGTATTATGACTTCAGGCTGAATTCTCCAAGAAAGACTTTGGAGAAACGACTTGTATCCTTGGAACTCACATTTTGACCTATTCGACTTGAAATTATCTCTCTAAAACTATATGTCCTCACAGAAAGGGAGATATGGAGAAGATGAGTAGAGTTCCATATCGTCGCTGGTGGGGAGCTTGATGTACACGATGCATTGAATGTGACCGGATATAACTTATGTTGTGAGCGTGGTAAGTCAGTTTTAATAGAAATCGGTTGAAACACTTAGATGGTAGTCAAATATAATATCTTATTTTTCGGAAATTATACATTATCTAATATTTATAATTTCAAAATTAAGGGTAATAGCACATAATCCATCCGTGATTTAAAAAATAAGAATCAAAATCAAATGTCTCGGAAATAGCATAAACCCTCGTCGTTTACTTAATCCTGCGCTCCTTGTCGTTTTTAACCCTGATTGTGGGGTACAATGCTAAGTTTTAGACAATACCGACGGTACGGTGCTAAGTTCTAGACAGTACAAGGGGTATGATGCTAAGTTTTAGACATCACAAGGGAGTTTCGCGCAATAAAAAAAATATAGGGCAGTTACATGCATTTCAGTATAACCACATTGGGATATAACATAATTTACCCAAATATATATTAAAGTATATATACAACTTACCCCTCTAAGTAAGTTATGGTACAATACCAATTTTACCCTCACAATATTTAAACTTATAATCAAATAATAAAATAAATATCTGCCCTAGCCAACTCTAAGTCCCATCTCTCATTTAAACGAATACCTTGGTGATTTATTTGAAGGCCGTGCCTCGGGAGGAATCTAAGTATTTGGTAAGCACTTCGACAATTTTGTAGTACCAAACTGATCTCGAGTTGAGTACGAATTTTGATTTAATATAAAATACACGAACTAACTATAGATTATCGAATCAACATGTAAACTCTTCACTGATGTCGCCTTGAGTGAGTCATGCATGTAAAACTTACTAAACTTGGCACTATGCTAGTTCGTGACTAGCAGAATTATCAAACTATCATCCACCCTATTAGTGTTAGTTTAATGTTTGGCCAAAGATTGTGTAATTTTCCGTCTTCAAAATTCTCATAGGATGTACCTCGATCTCGAGGCCGTGAATCCCACTCGTTGGTCAAGCCGACAGTCGCACTCTATTGTCAAGACCTCATTTCGCCTCGTCCCTGCACTTGGAAAACCAGGCCTAGAAAAACTAGTAACATGTCAAGATCATGAAGCCAACTCTGCGTTGACTCCTATGTCTGAGGTTCACGCAAACTACTATAGTCAGTCTATTGTTGACTTTCCAAATATGTGATTGATTCGACTACGAATGATAGTCCAAAGACATACAATCCCCTGATTCTTCTTGTATCAATGTCAAGCTCACACTTCACAAGTGAATGATTTACAACTTCACTTAAGACACCTCAAGAAACAAGTCTTAATCATCAATCATGTCACCTTACTAGCGATTGAGACATGTGGACTAATTTCACACTAGAGATTAATAATCCATCAATGTTCCTCTCTACCCTGCAGAACCAATTACTAAACTCTAAGTGTTTGGGTTTTTTATTTATCTTATTGATACCCATATAAGAATTATATGATACATAAATAACATGCCTCAATATCGAATAGAACACAGAAAATTCGAAATATTTTATTCAAAAAAATTATTCAGTTACTATAATATGAATAAAAAATTATGTGGATTTTAACATAATTTATCTAATTCTCGAAAAGGTACACGGAGGGCACATTCCCAACAATAGGGCGCTAGATGTATGTTTGTGACTTGTTTGTCGACGACTCCACAATGGTTGTTCAGCCCTCACTTGTGAAGTGAGAGCGTGACATGAATACATTGGATTGTGGATTTGTGAATTTGAACATGGCTTTAAATCGTTTATTCACATAGCTTGTTGCTCCAGGATTGCCAATGATCGAACAACTGATTATAGCAGTTCGCATAAACATTAAATTGAAAGGGGTCACTAACAATTTAGAGTCTTGGCTCGCATTAACTTAGCCAGGCCCATATTAGACTGAGAGTGATGTGGGTTGGCGGCATGCAGTCTTGATGATGAGGCTGATTGCAGGGCTTTGATCGATGCGTCGGGTGGGATTTGCTAGGGATATGCCCTCCGAATGCCAAATGATGATTATATTGGCATGCACTTTCTCGACGATCGAGTACGACTGATCTGTCGACTACTCTATGCCAATCATTCACTTGGAAAAGTGGGAGGCGCGACACTGACACGGTTCGAATCAGGCGGTTGATAATATTTGTACACTGGCTCGTAATCATATGATCACATGGCTTGTTATTCAAGAGTGTCAAGGATCAATGATTCACAATAGAAGTCTGCGTAAACCTTTGACCAAAAGTGTCAGCGACAGAGTTGACTAGTGAATCTTGATAAGTCACTAGTTTTCTACCGCCTGATTCGATGACGGAGGGTGATTGTTGTGTTTGATGATGATATGAATTCAGAATCCCACAAGTAATCGGGATATGTGCCCTATGGGCAATCAGGGACGGAAAATGACGAAATTCATGCCCATGGTATGCGAACTAACTCATGTTAGACATGAACGGTATTTTGATAATTTTGCCATTCACGATTATCATTGAGCTGAGTTCAGTGAGTATGACATACACCATGACTCTCACTCGATCGGGACGCATGTAAAGGGTGTAGACGTAAGACGAAAATCTATAGTTATTTCGTCGAATGAAGATAATCAGTCGTGCTCCAATCGAGATTGGTCTAGTACCAAGAGATTAGCTACCTGAATATGGGACTCTGGTATTCCTCCTTTTCCGATTGAGAACGATACCCAAAAATGGTATCAGGGCCTGACTCGGATTAGAAACGAGCATAAACGGATCCCGAATCAAGGCGAAGGATTAGCTGAAAACGTGCATGGCACGTACGCTCGACACAAATTCAAGGCCGAGTCGTTTCACTGGCTGGGACACGGCGGTGTGGTGTGGATCAGTAGTCAAGGATCACCGCAGCACCTCACAGCTCAAGGCTGAGCGCTGAACGCACAGCCAAAACGGTTTCTAGGTTTCGATTTTTTGTCGTCGCGTGAGCAACGCGCAGCCGAAAAGTATTCCGGCACCACGTCGGGTTGGAGTAGCGCAGCCTATCGGCTTGTGGGGAAGCCCTGACTCCGAAAAGGCCCTGTTCTGGTCTGTGGAGGCAGCAAAGCTGTCGTGGCATGGCGTTAACCAAAAAGCAGCGAATGAATGGATCTTCCGACGATGCGCCGGGCTGGGACAGAGCAGCGTGGTGGTCTGGGGCGAACCCTTGAGTCGGCGACGCTCATTTCTGGTCCGGCGAGGCTGTATGGCTGCCGTTATTTTCCGGAAAACCCGAGACCCATAGCTGCCCGCAACGTGCGTGAAACGTGCATCGCTGGGACGGGACTGCGACGCGTCGGTCTGGGGTAAAACTCCGGCTGCGATGTCGTATGGTTCTGATTCGGCATCCATGCGAGGCGGAGGTGTTGTTTTGAGCCATTGGGATTCAGAAACCTTAATGGGCTCTATTTGTCTAGGCCCAATTCCATTCGCTTTTGGGCCTTAAATCAAGTTTGGACCAAAAAAAAGCCGTGGACGGACTATGAAAAGGCCCAGTCCAATTCGGTAACCTGATGGGCCTAAGGCCCGGCCCGGCCCAACAAGAAGCCCAGTGGGCCTTATATTGGCCTGGCCCAATAAAAGCCCAAATTTCGTTTCGGAGTTCTTTGATCATTTAATTGTCGCTATATGTGTTTATGCAATGATATGTGATACATAAAGGCGTCAACGTGGACTTAGGCTTATCTGTTTTGACCGGGTTATTTGTTACTCCCCGGCTTTGTTATTTTATACGGGCTGTCAGGGACTTATGATTCCCCCATCTTTTACCTTACTTATTAGATATGATTAGTTTAAATATGGTGACCCTATGGGTACAAGGTGAGACGTACAACTGCGCCGTTCGAGAACTTGAAGTCACCAATGACGGTCGAAGATGTGTATTTAGTATAAAACAAATTTAATAGGACAAATTAGAAATAGTCCGTGAAGATAGTCTTGTAGTCAAATTAGGTTTTACTATGAATTACGTGTGTGTTGGTTTGACGTGATATACATGCTTTATGTGCTTATGTGAGACGTATTCTCCCGTTTGAAATATATTAAGTGAGTAAAGGGACCTGGTTCCTGTCTTCTATCAAGCTTGATACTGCTACGACCTTTGTATATGTGCGGTCTGTTCCGAGTTATCGGCGCCAAACATTTTATCTTTGTCGTAGGTAGTTCAGGTGCGTTTTTCTAAATGCCGCTCACCGGAACACATTCCACCTTACAAAGTGTTATCCTACGGGTGGAATTTCCAAGTGTTAGGTCCGACCCAGACGTTGATAGGTAGCACTTAAAACATTATGCGCAATATGTAGAGTTATCGTGAGGGTTCATAACTATAGACAAAGAAGGTGAAATATTCATCTCTGGGTTCACGTAAGACGCGGCACCGTTCGATTAGACTGACAACCAAACTGTTAGGCTGAGGCTTTTTTAAATGTGAAGCGGGGAATTCAACTCCACTATGGAACCATCAACGAGGTTTTCGAAATTCCTTTCGAGAGAATGGAATTTTGAGAAAAATAGTGGGAGTAAAGCCAAATGAAAAGTCCTTATTTTTGCTTGATCAAATATACGTTCAACCTAACTTGCTTATCTTTATTTCTGCAGATTATTTGTTTTCTTTCTACTGTTTACAATGACGTCACCATTTATGATGTTGATCACTAAGAATAGTTTGGAAGGTCCAAACTTGGCGGACTGGCTCCGGAATCTAAGGATTTTCCTTACTCTGGAGAACTTAGAGTATACGCTCGATTGTCCCATCCCACTCACCCCAGGGGATACTACGAGTGATGCTGACCGAGCACTTCATGCCAAGTGGTTGGCAGATAGTGCTAGGGTCAAGGCTTATATGCTTCCTGCGAGGAACAATGATCTTTAGCGTAGCCATGTGGACATGAGGATGCGTGAGATATTGCTTCATCTGGAGGAGCTTTATGGCGAGCAGTCTAGACTGTCTCGATACGCTGTTTCTGAAAAGCTCTTGCACACAAAGCTTGCTAAAGGCGCTGATGTCAGGGAACATGTGCGCAAGATGATTGGATGGGTTGAGGAGTTAGAGTCTCTTACACTTCCTATTCATCATGAGCTTCAAATAGATCTGATCCTTTAGTCGCTGCCTGCGTCGTTCACACAGTTCATTATAAATTGTAACTTGAATGATCACAAGTTTACCTTGCCGGATTTGATGAACGAGCTTGTTCAGACTTAGAGTCAGATCAAAAAAGGCGAAGGGAAAGGAAGTTGCGCTTGTTGCGACGACGCGGTCTAAGAAGTCGATGCCAAAAAAGCCGAACAAGTTAACTAAGCCTAAGGTAGGGATAAAGAAAAAGTGCAAGGCCAAGATCGTTCAGAATAGGGGTGACGAACCGAGATCGAGCATCTCGGTCAACGCTTGGTTTGAGTTCGAGTTTGACCGAGCTCGAGGCGAGCTTGAGCCGACTCGATTAGTTATCGAGCCGAGCTCAAGCTGAATTTATATGGGCTCGATAGCTCGTCGAGCTTATCGAGCCCAAAATAATTTTTTTATTTTTTTATATATATTAATATAATATTATGTCGAAAAAATATTATTATAATATTGATTCGAGTTTATCGAGCCCAGCTCGAGCAGCTCGAGAAATTTTCGAGTCGAGCTCGAGCCTCGATTTTTAGTGTTTGATCGAGCTCGAGCTCACTTTACACTTAATCGAGCCGAGCTCGAGCTCGAGCTGGGCCATGTTTGGGTTCGGCTCGGCTCATTTTCAACCCTAGTTCAGAATGGTTCTAAGGCAACTGATAAGTGCGTACACTGCCAATAGCTCGGCCATTGGAAGAGCGACTGCCCGAAGCTCAAAGCTCCGGAGGCTTCAGGTATTGAACAAACCGTTTTAGAAACTAATTGTTCTTTAACCATGTTTTCCACTCCATGGATTCTTGACTCAGGGGCTACTGCCCATATTTGTGTTTTGAACCAGGGTTTGGAACGAAGTAGGAGGCTTGCGGATTGAGAGATTCTGGAGGGCATAGTGTACCGGGCAGCCACGTTGGATCGAAGACTGTTGTTTTATCTACTGGACATAATTTATTTCTTTCCGATGTTTTAGTTTTGCCCAAGGGACTTAAGAATATTATTTCTATTCCTGTTTTGGGCAGACTCGGTTATGAATTCCGTTTTATTAATAATATTTGCGATATTTATTTTGGAAATAATTGCGTCAGAATGTGATATTACTAAATGGTTTATATTATCTTAATGTCCAAGATAAAATAAAAACTATAAATGCAATTACAAACGGGACTTAGTGTCAAATAAGAAGTATTTGTGACACATTCGACTCAGTCATGCTGGAGATCGAAAGATTCAAGAGTTGAAAAAACATGACATAATTAAGCCATCGGGATCAGATCCATATCCGATGTGCGGATCTTATATCCTCGATAAGATGACTAAGTCTCCCTTCACAGGAACTTTTCAAAGAGCCACTGACATTCTAGGTTTGATCCATACAGACGTTTGTGGACCGTTTGGAGTTACGACCTGAGGTAATTTCTGTTAGGGATATGCCCTCGAATGCTATGCGAGGATTGGATATGTATAGGGCATTAGCTTATTTATCATTCGATTGTCAATGTAATCAAACATTGTTTTGCGTATTAATAAAGGCATTATTCGTTTATTGGTTATATGAGTTCTTTACTTAGCATCGGGTAAAGCAATAAATGAATAAATCCAAATGTGTCGAGTTGAGTCACTGTTCTCGATGGGTACGAGAGAGGAAGGCACCAGTGGACTCTTAACCTCGAACATAAAATGTCGATAAGCCTTAGGTTTCAGTTGGGTACTGGAAAACCAATCATTGCTTATTTGTAGATGACTTATCGTGTGCCGATATACCGCTTGGAAGCGGAAGTCATGACTTGTGATACGAGTCGAATCAAGGGATTGAATCGTTTCATGGACACTGACTCGCAGGTCGTACGATCAAACATGGCTTATTACTCAAGGAGTGTCAATGATCGACGACAAAAACTATAGTAGTCTGCTTGAACCTTAGACCGAAAGGGGCTTTGACGGAGTTGACTTTGAAGTCTTGACTATCACTGGTTTCGCTAGATCCGATTTGCTATTGGATGGGTCAGCGGGAAAGATGCGGTCTTGATGGATATTTGTGATTGCCGGGCTTAGACCGCCGAGTACAGTTTCACAGTCTCGCAAGTAATCGAGACAAGTGTCCTATGAGAATGACGATGGGAAATTACAAAATCCTTGGCCAAGGTATTAAACTAACTCATGTTAGACATGGAGGGTAGTTTGGTAATTTGCCTCGTGTCATTTTATCATAGTATCGAGTTTAGTGAGTTTGACAAATACCATCGCTCTCACTCGAAATTCGTGCTCAAGTCGGGATCTGTCCGGTACTGCGGGATTGGCTAGGCACCTACCGGACTCTTGGATTCCTCACTTGCCGATTGAGTCGGGCTTAAAAAGGATCATCAATGTGTACCGAGAAGGAGAGATTGTGTTTTGGGCCTTAACGGGCCTCGGGTCGTTATGCCACGCTTTATTGGACCTCGGGGTCATTAAGTCGACCGAAGTCGGACTTCATATGAAACAAACTTTAAGACTTAGGCTTGGCTAAGTGCTTAGAAAGACTTGAGGGAAGAATTGAAATTCAATCCTAAGCCGAGATATTCGAAAAATGCCTTAAAGGGTATTTTCGTAATTTACAAATATGTTAATAAAAATATTTGGAATATTATTTATTAAAACTAAAATTCGAATTTATATTTTATATAAATTTCGAAATTTATTTACCATATTTGAAGATATTTTAATATCTTAGTTAGTTTTCTATTTATAGTATGTTCCTTTAATAGAATTTTGAATTCAATTAGGAGAGATATTTTGGCAAGAATATCTCTCATATTTAGGAACAAATATTTCGAGATTTTAGCCTTGTTTAGGGCTGAAAATTTCGTCCTCCCCTACTATAAATAAGGGTGAGACCCTCGTCAAAGAAAATGACACGGGAAGAGAATCGACGCGAAATTTCTCGATCCGAGAATCGAAACACGAACACACAAACACAAACCACTCTCCCGAGCGACGAATCAATTCTCTCTAGCCATCTTCGGAGAATCGAAACCGTGGTACACTGCGAGGTCGGCGTGATGATCTAGACGATACCCAACACGACCGCGGCCGACGACGCAATCGACGAGGAGCTGCCACTCGCTTCAAAGGTAATCTCTCACGGGTATGACCTGCCCTATTACGTGTCAACGTGATTAGAGTTATCGATCTGAGCTGCGAAGGAACCCGGAAAAAAATTTTATTTCGCACCGTATCCCGGGGCGTTGCGTCTCGGGTACAAACCGGGTACCTTTCCCAACAGTGGTATCAGAGCCAGGGCTCGTGATCGGAATCATAACATGACTAAATCGAAACGAGGCTCGTGGGAGACGATCGAAAAGCCAACGCACTAGGCGCGTGGGCTGCTCGATGCGTCGCTTGCCAACCCACGACCACCATACCGCTCGACGGGGTCGAAGGCAACACCGCCGAGACGCTGCGACACGCAGACAGCCGCACAGCCGCACGCGCAACTGCGCCGTGCGACGGCGTATCCGCTGCCGCGGGTTCGCGCAACGAAGACCCGAACTACCGCGCCGCTGCCTCGGGCAGCGGCACACCGCTGTCCGATGGTGCCACCTCTGATGGCAGCGCCAGCGGCGCGTGGACAGCCGCGCAACCGCGCGGACAGCCGCGTACCCGCACGAAACTGCAGCCTCCGGGACACGACGCCGCCTAGGGTTTTTTCGCCCAAAAACCCTAACGGGCCTTTTTATCGGGCTGGCCCATTTAAGGCCCAAATTGTCGGTTTCGTTAGAATTCATGAAATTGTCAACGTGCTCGTTATGATTATGATTTAAGGCACACTTACGGGTTTAGGATTTCTATTTGGTTTTCCGGGTTATTTGTTAAGGGCCTCGTCCCCTCGGGTTGTATTTGTCTTTTACGGGTTGTTTGGGACTGATGATCCCCCCGTGTTGTACTTCAAAGTCTTTATTAGATTAGGCTTAGTTTAGAATACACGAAGCTGTTCGACGGTTGACGACTCCCCGGGAGAAGATGACTTGGTGGACGATCGACGACTTGGAGGCCGTTCGAATGATGAAGGGCGATTGTCGACTTCAAAGCGCATACGGAGAACCGATGATTTTTTGAAGCCACATACACATAATTCACGTAATAGGGCTAGAATATAAATAACCCGTTCGTGTTGCCTTGTAGTTTGTTTTCCTAGGGTTTATTTACTACTTACGTGCGTGTCGATTTGTGAAATGATATGCATGCTTTATTTGCTCTTATGTGAAAAAGGTTTTTTCTCCCGTTTGATAAATACTAACTGAGAAAAGGAATTGGGTTCCTGTCTTCTATCATGCTTGAGATGTCTGGTGTTAGGGAGTTTGTACGGTTTGTTCCGAGTAAGTTTGCGCCGTAGATCAAGCCCTAACATTAGCGTTTCGGGTTCGTTTGACGATGCTCACCATAGCATATTCCGCCCCACGAAGCGTAAGGCAGCAAGGCGGAATTTAAATGTGCGGTTAGAGCATAAGTTGATTAGGTTGCACTTAGACAGTTATACCCAAAATGCAGGGTTAGCCGTGAGGGTCACTGACTGAGACAAAGATAGTTGAAATACTCATAGGATGGGTTCGAGTGAAACTTGACTTCGATCGATTAGGCACGCCAAATATTGCGTTAAAGGCTGAGGCATGTCTAATGGAGTCGGGGACCTCAACTCCACTATGAAACTACTCAACGAAGTTTCCGAAATTCTTAAATCGGGAGAATAGAATTTTCGAGAAAAATAGTGGGAGTCAAGCGAAACGAAAAGTCCGTGTTTGCCCTTGATGAATGATAGAATAAACCTAACTGTGATTTTTATCTTCTGCAGAGTTATTTTCTTTCTAGTTACTATGACGAATCTTTTAAACATGCTGCTCGAAAAGAACCGTTTGGTAGGACCAAACTACGTGGACTGGCTCCGTAACCTCAGGATAGTTCTAGGTATGGAGTCTTTGACTTATGTCCTCGATTCCCCTACACCGCAAGTCCCAGGGACTGATGCGAGTGACGACGACCGGGCTGCGTATGTCAAGTGGCAAATAGACGAGCCAAAGGTCGAGGGCTATATACTCCTATCCATGAGCAATGAGTTGCAGCGAAGCCACTCGGAAATGGAAGTGGGCGCCATTTTGCTTCATTTGAAGGAGCTCTTTGGTGAACACTCCAGGAGTGCTCGCTACTCTTTGACAGAGCAACTGTTTCATTGAAAAATGGATGAGAGTAGCGACGTTAGAGAACATGTGCTGAAAATGATCGGTTTGATCGAGAGACTCGATGCACTCGACTTCCTCATGGACAATGAGCTCCAAAACGATCTCGTGCTCCAGTTACTGCCGGCTTCCTTTAATCCCTTCATTGTGAATTATAATCTGAATAGGGTCGAGATGACATTAACTGAGTTGATGAACCAGTTGTCAACGGCCCAAACTCAGATGAAAAAGATAAAGGGAAAGGAAGTGGCTCTTGTTGCGACTTATAAGACTCGGAAGTCGATTAGAAAGAAAAAGTCGGACAAGCCCATTAAGCCCAAGGGAGGAGTTTCAAAAGGCAAGGCCAAGAAAAACGTGTCTAAAGGCGCCAAGCCCACGGACAAATGCCTTCACTGCAATGAGCTCGGCCATTGGAAGCGCGATTGCCCGAAGCTAGCCGCCTCAGGTAAAGAACTTTATGTTTTAGAAACTAATTGTTCTATGACTGTGTACTCCACTTCATGGATCCTAGACTCAGGAGCTAGCGCTCACATTTGTGTTTCAAACCACGGTCTGGAACGAAGTAGGAGGTTGGCGGATCGAGAGGTCATGATCAACGTAGGAAGCGGACATAGTGTGCCGGCGACCCACATTGGATCAAGAACTCTTGTTTTATCTAGTAGCCATAAGTTATTGCTTTCTGATTGTTTAGTATTGCCCAGAGGGCTTAAGAATATTATTTCTATTCCCGTTTTGAGCGGAAACGGATATGAGTTCCGCTTTAGTAATAATATTTGCGATATTTATTTTGGAAATAAATGCGTCGGAAGTGCAACTTTACTTAACGGATTATATTATCTAAATGTCAAAGATAAAACTGAATCTGTGAACACAATTACCAACAAAAAAAAATTAGAGACCAATATGAGACAATTGTGGCATCTTCGACTTGGTCATGCAGGAGATCAAAAAATTCGTGAGTTGGAGAAAAATGGCATGATTAAGCCGTTGGGTTCGGACCCTTATCCGACTTGCGAATCGTGTATCCTTGGAAAGATGACTAAGTCTCCCTTTACCGGGACTTTCCAAAAAGCCACAGAACTTCTCACTTTGATTCATACAGACGTTTGTGGGCCATTCGGGGAAGCGGCTCGAGGTAATTTCCACTACTTTATTACCTTCACCGACGATCATTCAAGATTTGGGAAGGTATATCTTATGAGATATAAGTCTGAAGCCCTTGATAAGTTCAAGGAATATAAGGCTTTAGTAGAAAAACAAACTGGGAATCATATAAAGGCCATTCGATCTGATCGAGGTGGCGAGTACATGAGTCTCGAGTTTGAAAGTTCTTGAAAGAGAACGGGATCATTTCACAGATGACACCGCCGGGAACACCACAATTAAATAGTGTGTCCGAACGCAGAAATCGAACGCTGTTGGACAAGGTTCGATCAATGCTAAGTTACACAGACCTGCCACTGTCGCTGTGGGGTCATGCGTTATTAACTGCAACGCACGTTTTAAACCGAATCCCTTCTAGTTCTGTCGACCAGATCCCTTATGAAATATGGACTGGTAGAAAGCCGAGCTTGAACCACATAAGAATATGGGGTTGCCCCGCTTTTGTGAAAAAGCTCAAGACAGAAAAATTGGAATCGAGAGCTGTGAAAGGACGTTTTGTCGGGTATCCTGAGGATTCCATGGGATACCAATTTTACTTCCACGACAATCAGAAAATCGTTGTAGCCCTTCAGGCTCACTTTCTCGAAGAAGAGTTCGTTCGAGAAGGTGGAGTGGGTCGTGAAGTAACTCTTGGAGAAACGACAGAAACGATTTCACAAACTCCAGTGTTAGAAGACACCGTAGAGCAGTCCAAGACGCAATCAGAGTTGCGCAGGTCTGGTAGAGTATCTCGCCAGCCTGAGAGAAATGGAATGGTACAGTCGAGCACGGGGATGCTGCGACGGGGGTAACGTCGGGGACACCCCGCTACCTATGACCAGGCAATGACGGATATAGACTCCGTAAGATGGCTTAAGCTATGCAAGTCAAAATGGATTCAATGCACGAAAATCAGGTCTGGACACTTGTTGATCTCCCCGATGGTTTTAGACCCATTGGGTGTAAGTGATCTTCAAGAAAAAGATTGGATCAGACGGACTGGTGGATACATACAAAGCTAGGCTTGTAGCGAAAGGTTATAATCAAAAAGGAGGAATTGACTATGAGGAAACCTTTTCGCCCGTTGCGATGATGAAGTCCATTCGGATATTACTTGCGATAGCAGCGTATAACGATTATGAGATCTGGCATATGGATGTGAAAACCGCGTTCCTAAATGGATACCTCAAGGAGGAAATATATATGGAACAGCAAAAGGGTTTTACATCACAAAAGGATGCTCATAAATTATGCAAATTAAATAAGTCAATTTACGGACTTAAACAAGCCTCTAGGAGCTGGAATCTTCGGTTTGATGAAGTAGTTAAGAGCTACAGATTCATAAAGAACGAAGATGAACCATGCGTCTACAGAAAAAGCAGTGGGAGCAAGATATCGTTCCTCGTATTGTACGTCGATGACATCCTTTTGATAGGAAACGATATTGGGATGCTCTCGATGGTGAAAGCATGGCTTTCGACCGAATTCTCCATGAAACACATGGGAGAAGCGACCTACATCCTAGGAATTCGTGTCTATAGGGATAGAACGAATAAGATGTTAGGGCTCTCCCAAGCCTTATACTTAGAAAAGGTCCTGAAACGATATAACATGGACAATTCTAAGAAAGGGTTCTTACCTATGGGGCATGGGATACATCTCTCCAAAACTATGTGTCCTCAAAGTGAGGCAGATAGAAAAGAGATGAATGGAATCCCCTATGCATCCGCAGTGGGTAGCTTGATGTACCCGATGCTTTGCACGCGACCGGACATAGCATACGCTGTGAGCGTAGTCAGTCGATTTCAAGCCAACCCGGGTAAAGAACACTGGACAACAGTCAAGAATATCCTCAAGTATCTTAGAAGAACAAAGGATATGATACTGGTATATGGAAATGGAGAATTAGAAGTGGAAGGATATACGGATTCGGATTTCCAGTCAGACGTGGACGACCGAAAATCCAGTTCAGGTTTCGTCTTTACACTCAACGGTGGAGCAGTATCTTGGAAAAGTTCCAAGCAGAGCACAACTGCTGATTCCACCTGTGAGGCTGAGTACATAACCGCCTCAGAGGCAGCTAAAGAAGGAGTTTCGATGAGAAAGTGGTTCCGATTGCCGAAAAACCACTGCCACTGTGGTGCGACAATAGTGGTGCAATCGCGCAAGCGAAGGAACCAAGATCTCACAGTAAATCCAAACACATAGAAAGAAAATACCACGTGTTACGTGGATTCGTTGAGAGTGGCTACATAGCCGTCCAGAAGATTGCGACTGCGGACAACGTGGCCGACCCATTCACCAAGCCTTTATCTCAGGCAGTGCTGAACAAACATCTCGAGAAGATGGGTATTAGATACAACAGCGCATGGCATTGAGTGCAAGTGGGAGATTGTTAGGGATATGCCCTCGAATGCTATACGAGGATTGGATATGTATAGGGAGTTAGCTTATTTATCATTCGATTGTCAATGTAATCAAACATTGTTTTGCGTATTAATAAAGGCATTATTCGTTTATTGGTTATATGAGTTCTTTACTTAGCATCGGGTAA
The DNA here is from genome assembly GCA_004919715.1 of Linderniella brevidens. Taxonomy (NCBI): domain Eukaryota; kingdom Viridiplantae; phylum Streptophyta; class Magnoliopsida; order Lamiales; family Linderniaceae; genus Linderniella; species Linderniella brevidens. Next base: position 427,706 of record SWDC01000149.1, read on the forward strand.
AGCAATAAATGAATAAATCCAAATGTGTCGAGTTGAGTCACTATTCTCGATGGGTACGAGAGAGGAAGGCACCAGTGGACTCTTAACCTCGAACATAAATTGTTCATAAGCCTTAGGTTTCAGTTGGGTGCTGGAAAACCAATCATGGCTTATTTGTATATGACTTATCGTGTGCCGATATACCGCTTGGAAGCGGAAGTCAGGACTTGTGATACGAGTCGAATCAAGGGATTTAATCGTTTCATGGACACTGACTCGCAGGTCGTACGATCAAACATGGCTTATTACTCAAGGAGTGTCAATGATCGACGACAAAAACTATAGTAGTCTGCTTGAACCTTAGACCGAAAGGGGCTTTGACGGAGTTGACTTTGAAGTCTTGACTATCACTGGTTTCGCTAGATCCGATTTGCTATTGCATGGGTCAGCGGGACAGATGCGGTCTTGATGGATATTTGTGATTGCCGGGCTTAGACTGCCGAGTACGGATTTACAGTCTCGCAAGTAATCGAGACGAGTGTCATATGAGAATGACGACGGGAAATTACAAAATCCTTGGCCAAGGTATTAAACTAACTCATGTTAGAACATGGAGGGTAGTTTGGTAATTTGCCTCGTGTCATTTTATCATAAGCGAGTTTAGTGAGTTTGACAAATACCATGGCTCTCACTCGATCGGGACACAGCTGAAGGGTTTGTACGTAGTACTATAATATATAGTTAGGTTCTGGAATGAGACTAGTTCGAAATTCGTGCTCAAGTCGGGATCTGTCCGGTACTGCGGGATTGGCTAGGCACCTACCGGACTCTTGGATTCCTCCCTTGCCGATTGAGTCGAACCTAGAGAGTCGGGCTTAAAAAGGATCATCAATGTGTACCGAGAAGGAGAGATTGTGTTTTGGGCCTTAACGGGCCTCGGGTCGTTATGCCAAGCCTTATTGGGCCTCGGGGTCATTAAGTGGACCGAAGTCGGACTTCATATGAAACTAACTTTAAGACTTAGGCTTGGCTAAGTGCTTAGAAAGCTTGAGGGAAGAATTGGAATTCAACCCTAAGCCGAGAAATTCGAAAAATGCCTGAAAGGGTATTTTCGTAATTTACAAATATGGTAATAAAAATATTTGGAATATTATTTATTAAAACTAAAATTCGAATTTATATTTTATATAAATTTCGAAATTTATTTATCATATTTGAAGATATTTTAATATCTTAGTTAGTTTTCTATTTATAGTATGTTCCTTTAATAGAATTTTGAATTCAATTAGGAGAGATATTTTTGAAAGAATATCTCTCATATTTAGGAACAAATATTTCGAGATGTTAGCCTTGTTTAGGGCTGAAAATTTCGTCCGCCCCTACTATAAATAAGGGTGAGACCCTCGTCAAAGAAAATGACACGGGAAGAGAATCGACGCGAAATTTCTCGACCCGAGAATCGAAACACGAACACACAAACGCAAACCACTCTCCCGAGCGACGGATCAATTATCTGTAGCCATCTTCGGAGAATCGAAACCGTGGTACACTGCGAGGTCGGCGTGACGATCTAAACGATACCCAACACGACCGCGACCGACGACGCAATCGACGAGGAGCTGCCACACGCTTCAAAGGTAATCTCTCACGGGTATGACCCGCCTTATTACGTGTCAACGTGATTAGAGTTTTCGATCCGAGCTGCGAAGGAACCCGGAAAAAAATTTTATTCCGCACCGTATCCCGGGGCATTGCGTCTCGGGTACAAACCGGGTACCTTTCCCAACAATTTCCACTACTTTGTTACCTTTACAGATGATCAATCTTGCTACGGCTTGGGGTATCTAATGCGGTACAAGTCTGAAACCCTTGATAAGTTCAAAGCACTCAAGACACTAGTGGAAAAGCAAATTGGTAGAAAAATAAAAGTCGTACGATCAGATCGAGATGGCGAGTATATGAGTCTCTAGTTTGATGAGTTCTGGAAAGAGGAAGGGATAATATCACAGTTTACTCCGCCTGGAACAGCACAATTAAATGGTGTTGCCGAACGCAGAAATCGAACATTATTGGATAAAGTTCGATCAATGTTTAGTTACACAGATCTCCCTATATCATTACCGTGATATGCATTACAGACTGCTTACATTCTGAACAAAATCCCTTCAAAGTCTGTTGATAGAGTTCCTTACCAAAATTTGAAATGGTAAGAAACCAAGCTTGAATCACATAAGAATTTGGCGTTGCCCCGCTTTTGTGAAAAAGCTAATGACAGATAAGCTAGGATCGAGGTCAAGAAATATCTTTTCATTGGGTATCCCGATGACTCTATGGGATACCACTTTTTTCCACGATGGTCAGAGGATCGTCTTAGCCATCATGCTCACTTTATCGAGGATGAGTTCGTTCGAGAAGGTGGAGTAGGCAGGGAAGTAACTCTTGGAGAGTTAGATGAGATAACTACAGAGACTCCAGTGCTGATGAGCACCGAGGAGCAGTCCGAGACGCAACCTGAATTGCGCAGGTCAGGTAGAGTATCTCGTTTGCATGCGAGATGCAATATGGTACACACCGAGGACGAGGATGCTGCGACGGAAGGGAACGTCAGGGCGACCCCAGTACCTTTAACTAGGCAATGATGGATATAGACACCCTGAAGTGGCTTAAGGCTATGAAAGTAGAGATGGACTTTATGCACGCCAACCAGATCTGGACTCTAGTAGATCTGCCCGATGGTTTCAGACCAATTGGATGTAAGTGGATTTACAAGAAGAAGATTAGATCTGACGGACTAGTTATTACCTACAAAGCTAGGCTTGTAGCGAAGGGTTATCGTAAAAAAGAGGGCATTAACTATGAGGAAACCTTTTCACCAGTTGCAACGATTAAGTCCATCCGTATTCTGCTTGCCATAGCGGCACACTACGACTTTGAGATCTGGCAGATGGATGTAAAAATAGCTTTCCTAAATGGATTCATCAAGGAGGAAATCTACATGGAGTAGCCCAAGGGTTTTACATCGCAAGCAGATGCTCACAAGGTGTGCAAATTAAATAAGTCCATATATGGACTTAAGCAAGCCTCGAGGAATTGGAATCTTCGATTTGGTGAAGTAGTTAGACACTAAGGATTCATAAAGAATGAAGATGAGTCATGTGTCTACAAAAAGATCAGCGAGAGTAAGATATTGTTCCTCGTATTGTACGTTGATGACATCCTTTTCATAGGAAACAATATTGGTTTGCTTCAGAGGTGAAAGCGTGGCTTTCGACCGAGTTCTCCATGAAAGACCTGGGAGAAGCAACCTACATTCTGGGAATTCGCCTTTTTAGAAATTGAGCAAATAAAATGATAGGTTTATCTCAGACCCTTTACTTGGACTAGGTCCTCAAGTGATATATGATGGACGATTCTAAGAAAGGATTCTTACCTATGTGACACGGGATTCATCTCTCGAAGACTATGTCTCCTCGTAGCGAGGAAGATAGAAAAGAGATGAATGTAGTTCCCTATGCGTCTGCAGTGGGCAGCCTGATGTACGCGATACTATGCACGTAACCAGACATCGCATACGCTATGAGCGTAGTAAGTTGATATCAGGCTAATCCTGGTAAGGAACACTGGACGGCGGTAAAGAATATCTTGAAGTACCTTTGACGACCAACGATATGATACTGGTCTACGGTAATGGAGACATAGAAGTGGACGTTTATACTGATTCGGATTTCCAATCATGATGACCGAAAGTCCACTTTTGGTTTCGTCTATACGCGCAATGGAGGAGCAGTGTCATGGAAGAGTTCCAAGAAAAGAACAATTGCTGATTCCACCACGCGGAGTATATAGCAGCCTCTGAGGCAGCTAAGGAGGGTGTTTGGATGAGGAAGTTCTTGGAAGAACTGCAAGTGGTTCCAAGCATTGTGGATCGACCATTGCCATTGTGGTGCGACAATAGCGGAGCGATCGCACAAAGCCAAGGAACCCAGGTCTCACAGTACAGCCAAACATATAGAAAGAAAATACCACATGCTGCGTTGATTCATTGAAAGTGGCTATATACCCGTGCAGAAGATAACATCTGCGAAAAATGTGGCCGACCCATTCACCAAGCCTCTATCACAAGCCGTGCTTGATAGACACCTCGATAAAATGGGGTCCATATATCATAGAGAATGTCATTGAGTGCAAGTGGGAGATTGTTAGCAATATGCCATCGAGGATGAAATGTAATAGGGGATAGAGGAACAATGTATTTTTTTTTATATTTGAGCGATGTATTCAGATATTTTATTTATGGAATAAAATTTTATTTGTTTTATTCGAATTTGTTTCTCCAATATTTCTTACTTGGCATCCAGTAAGAAGGCGAATAAATAAATCCAAACGTTTAAAGTTTAGTCACCAATTCTCGTTAGATGAGAGAGGGGGCACCAGTGAGCAATTATCCTCGAATGTTAAATACGTCCATAAGTCTTAGGCTCCAGTCGGGTGCTGGAATCGCCGACTACGAATTATTTATTGACGACTCTTACGTGATTGTGTCAATCATTCACCTGGGAAGTGGGAGGTCGTGATATTGGTACGAGTTGAATCAAGGGATTAACTTGTATTTGGACACTAAATCGTAATCGAACGATCACATGGCTTATTATTCGAGGAGTGTCAATGATCAATCGATTGACTATATTAGTCTACATGAACCTTAGACTGAAAGGGTTACTGACGGTGTTGACTTCGGGGTCCACGACTTGTCACTAGATTTGCTAGGCCCGTATTGCCCAGTGCATGGGTCGGTGGCGAAATGCAGTCTTGACAACGAAGGGTGACTGTCGGGCTTTGACCACCGAGAGGGATTTACTATCTCATAAGTAATTGAGATATATGTCCTATGCATATTTGTGGACGGAAAATTACTAAATCTCTGGCCAGAGCAATAAACTAACTCACATGAGACGTTGAGGGCAATTTAATAATTTAGCCAGTCATGAATTTATCATAGAGCCGAGTTAGTGAGTTGGACAGTTCCATGACTCTCACTCGACCGGGACATATGTGAAGAGTTTATACGTAGGACAAAAATCTATAGTCGGTTCGTCAATTATGATTAGATCACTTTCGTACTCAACTGGGGATCGGTTCGATACCACGGGATAGGCTAGGTGAATACCGAACTCATGGATTCCACCCAGTGCCAACTGAGACGAACCAAGAGGGCCGGGCTTAAAAAGACCACTGAGGTAGTATCTATTAAAGAGAGGCTTAAACAAATACTTAATGAGCATTGTGTGTTGAGGTTTACGGTAAATGAATGTTAGACATTGGTTGAGATAATCTAGACTCGAGTTATGAGCTAAGTGCTCGAAATTATTTTAAGCTTAGGTTAAAGGCATGGCCGGAATTAATATATATATATATATAATTAAATTAAGTTATTATTTTATAATAAGCTTAATTAATTATTTAACCTAACTTTGAATATAAGGTTAACTATGTTATTTTATCTTGACTTAATAGTAATGGTAATATGATATTTTACCTTACTTAATTTTCAAAATTAATATAATATTTTATATTAATATTTACGATAATTAAAAGTTTAATAAAATAAATGTTTTGATTTAAAATTTGAAAGATAAGCTTGGCATTATCACAGGATTAACAAACTAAGACTTGATATTTGCTATTAATAGGTGTGGGCCGTTCATGCTTGGTCAATGAAATGAAGGTATGGCCACACATATATTGTTAATTCCGGTGCATATCGTCTGGTCGGTGGCTGCAGAAACTCGAACAGTAACTCGTTAGTATTTGAAGTCGAGGCACGTACTATCTACGTTCTCCGTAAGACGTTATTGCCCCGTATTTTAGTACCTCGGGTTATCGCAATCCGTCCCAAAGATACATCGACTTTGGAATTCAGTTTCGTTGCACAACGAATCAGAATTATCAACGAATCTACTCAAAGACTCGAGCCTTTCTTGCTTTATTTAACTATGGACTATGTCTGCACTAACTCTAGAATGCAGGGGGTCGATTGAATGATTTTTCAATTCTGCAGGGGGCCTATATATAGCTGGCGAAACTTTTTGGGGTCAATTCGCGAAGCGTTGCAACTGTTGGGTTGTTTTGACCGTTTCTGGAACTTTGACTGGGGGCCAATATGCGAATAATCGTAACTTTTGGGATCAATCGTTAATAGTCACTTCTTGACCCAACGGTTTGGTCCGACCCGCTTTACGAACCATCGCGACCCAATGGTTCCGCACACGTCATCGTTGTCCACATGACGCTTGCATCAGCGCCATGTCAGCTTCACTTGTACACATGTTCTCTGACACGTCAGCATCACTTGCCACATCACCAGTGACATAACCGCCCCCGCCTCACCGGAGCATAAAATTAAAGGCTCCTCGCTCCGATGCGTCGTGCTAAGTGCAAAGTGTGCCTCAAAACGCCCATTGCGCACTTGGCACGGCTCGGGTCGGTGTCGCTCTCGGCCCGGGTCCCGATCCCGGGCTCGGGCGCGGGCTCGGCGGTGCGGGGCACCGCCGCGCACTTGGGCTATAATTGGGTCCAAAATCTTCACACAAGCCCACAAGCCCATAACCCACCAACCAATTGGGCAAGCCCTTTTGAATAGCCCATGTAGGGAGATTCCTTATAAACAAGTGAAAAAAGATCAAGTTTCCAATGTGGAACAACAAGTCCCTTTATATATTAAATATATTTCATCTCTTTATTGAGCGAACTTAAAAAAAATTAATTTCTCATGCACCCGACATCGGTTTTGAGCCAATTAATATTCGATAAATTCCCCTCGAAACGTAAAATTTGAATCTTTAATCAATTTTTGGTTTCGAAGAACGACGGTTTCTCGATTTAATTAAAACCGGTTAAGCTCTTATTTATTGGGTATAAAACCCATGGGCCTATAGCCCAAATTCCAACAATCCCCCACATGATCGAAAATTAATGCTAATGCTGCATGCTGACTCTAGCAAGAAAGTCCCGACGATCCATCAGTGCATCGAGATAAGTAGCTTGTGGCTTTGAACATTTCCTAGTGAAATGCTATCGGATTTACTCGTTGGTCAGTGAACGTGATGTCTTCAACTGGCGGCTTTTTGTGTAAACTAAGACAACAACATACACACCAAGATAAATCCGATCTCTTTCGATTCTCATCTTGTGTCCGTTTCGGCCTTGGACCGTATCTCCATTCATAAGTGTTTCCTTTGAAGCGGCCCCACTTCACACATATATATGTGATTGATTATTAGGACTTAATCCCGGAGTAGCTCGAAATACTCCACCAATTTTGTATAGTCATCATTAAAAGCGTAAACGCTTACCCTTACGACACGTCATCGAGAGATTACTTGGGCAGCTCTTGAGAATGGACTTTTAGGATTTCCAAGTAAACAACGGAAATAGCCACAACTTAGTTGTCTCATTTAACCAAGTTTGTGGGATCTCCACTCATCATGATTGAGTTTCCACTTTGCCTTTTCTTGGTGTGTGGATTTTTAGTCCCATTCCCCTTACTGCAGTGTTTAACTGTTCTCTAGTGATGCCTTTCGTCAAAGGATCTGCTATGTTCTCTTTAGACTTCACATAGTCAATTGAAATTATTCCATTAGAGATTAGTTGTGTTACGGTGTTATGTCTCCGACGTATGTGCCGAGACTTATCGTTATATATACAACTCTGTGCCCTGCCGATAACCGCATGCTATCGCAGTGTATCATTATCGCTGGCACATGTTTGTTCCAACAAGGAATATCCTCCAGAAAATTCCGAAGCCATTTAGCTTTTTCGCCGGCTTCATCTAGTGCAATGAACTCCGATTCCATTGTTGATCGGGCTATGCACGTTTGCTTTGAGGATTTCCAAGAAAATGCTCCTCTACCGATGGTAAATACGTAACCACTCGTGGACTTGGAGTCTTTACTGTCAGATATCCAATTCGCGTCGCAATATCCTTCAAGAACCGCGTGATATCTCGAATAGAGTATGCCATAATTAATGGTGTACTTCAGATATCTTAGCACTCTCTTTAGTGCTATCCAATAGCTATTACCCGGATTACTAGTTAACCTGCTAAGTTGACTCACTGAATATGCTATGTCAGGTCGAGTGGAGTTAGACGGATACATCAGACTGCCAATCACCGAGCATATTCGAGTTGCGATATAGGCTCTCCTTTATTTTTTACCAAATGTAGAGTCTACAGGTGTCTTAGCCAGAGGATCATCGGAGGCTTTAAATTTCTTTAACACGTTCTCAACGTAGTGAGATTGTGTCAGAACAATTCCTTCGGGTGTCTTATAGACATTTATCCCTCATATGACATCAGCCAAACCCATATCCTTCATGCTGAAATAATTTTTCAACATATTCTTCGTATTCACGATTATTTTGTGACTGTTTCCCATGATCAACATGTCGTCCACATAAAGACATACAATCACAAATTCGTCGGGTGTGCCTTTAATGTAAACACACTTATCACACTCGTTTATTTTGAACTCATTCGATAACATCGTCATATTGAATTTCTCATGCCACTGTTTCAGCGCTTCTTTAAACCCGTAAAGTGATTTCACGAGACAACATACTTTGTTCTCTTGCCCGGGTGCTACAAACCCTTCGGGCTGTTTCATATATATTTCTTTTTCTAATTCCCTGTTCATGAATGTTGTGTTCACGTCCATTTGGTGTATCTCGAGAGTATACAATGCTGCAATCGCAACGAGAACTCGAATGGACGTTATCCTTTTTACGCGCGAATAGGTATCAAAGAAATCATAACCTTCCTTTTGATTGAACCCTTTAGCTACTAATCGAGCTTTATATTTCTCGATCGACCCATCGGTCTTAAGTTTCCTTTTTAGGATCCACTTACATCCGAAAGGTTTGCACCCCTTCGGCAGATCTACCAGTTCCCAGGTATGATTTTGCATGATGGACTCAATTTTGCTATTGATAGCTTCTTTCCAGAACGGTGCTTCTGGACTGGACAAGGCTTCTTGCAATGTCCGGGTTTCGTCGTCCATCATATACGTCAGAAAGTCGGGTCCAAATAATTTGGCCACTTTCTTTTTTTTACTCTGCCTCAGTTCATCAACTTCTTGAGGCGAACTTTCAACGGCATCGTGAGTTCTTTTTCACAGAATCTATCTCCTTTTTTTCCTTATTTGGAAAGATATTTTCGAAGAATGCGGCGTTCCTCGACTCGATTATCATCCATGTGTTCATGTCAGGGATATCTGATTTGTGCACCAGTAATCCGTATGCACTACTGTTATTAGCATATCCGATGAAAATGCAATCAACAGTCTTGGGTCCTATTGTAACCTGCTTCGGTTTAGGTACTTCGACCTCTGCTAGGCACCCCCACACTTTAAGGTAATCGTAGGTCGGCTTCCTACCTTTCCATAACTCGTATGGAGTTTGGTCCCTGTTTTTGTGTGCCAACATGTTTAGAATGCGGTTTGCAGTGAAAATTGCTTCCCCTCACAAGTCCTGGGGTAGCCCCGAACTGATCATCATCTCCGTTAGAAATCTATTTTTGCGTTCTGCAACGCCGTTTGATTGAGGTGAATACGGCGCAGTAGTATGATGAATAGTGCCATGTACTTGGCAAATTTCTTCAAATGGCGCCACGTATTCTCCTCCTCTGTCACTTCGAATTATTTTTATTTTTGAGTCGAGTTGATTCTCAACTTCACTCTTATATCTCTTAATGGCCTCAAGAGCTTCGTCTTTGCCACTTAGAAGATATACGTAACAAAATCTTGTGCAGTCGTCAATAAAAGTAATAAAATACTTTTTCCCACCTCTAGTCTGCGTGAACTTCAGATCACATATATCGGTATGGATTAGTTCTAGAGGTGAACTACTTCTCTCCACGGAGGAGAATGGTGCTTTCACCATCTTTGCCTCAACGCAGACCTCACATTTTTGTGAGTCTATTTCCATTTGCGGAAGCATGTTTAAACTTATTTAATTTTTAAGTTTTTTTAAAAAAACATGTCCCAATCTGTCATGCCACAAACTAGAACACTCAACCAAGTACGAAGAACTTGCTTTATTACTAGCGAGCTTAATCTCGCGTTTTATAGGCATCACACTTAATTTAAAGAGCCCTTTTTCAAAGTAGTTCTTGTATACGAAATGACCATTCTTGGTCAATACATATTTGTCAGCCTCAAACACTTGTCTAAATCTGGGTTTGCGCAGCAGGGAGCCAGAGACTAGATTCTTGCGGATGTCCGGGATCACATCCACCAGCGTCAGCTCTTTGCCTGAGGTCATCTTGAGGACCACCCTTCCCCAATCCGACAATTGGTAAAGTTGTCGCGTTCCCCATATATAGCGTTCTCCCGGAAATCGGGATGTACTCGGAGAACATCTCTTTGTCGGAGCAGATATGGCGCGTTGGTCCGGTGTCGATGTATCACGACCCGGGGTTCTCTACGACATTAGCTTCGTACTAGACTGCGGCGAGGTCTATCTCCGACAGATCTGAGGCCAGCTTTTCCTCAGACAAGTGAGCCTGGTTCTATTTTACCCTCTTTTGATGTGGGCAGTCATTAGCCATGTGCCCAGGCTTGTCACAATTGTAGTAGTTCCCTCTTATCTTGTTAGAGTTCAGCTTCTACTGGTTCTGCGACGTATTCGCCCGCTTGGGTTTCTTGCCGGTGCCTGACTCGGCCAAGTTCGCTCGTGCCTCTATGTTAGCCCTCTTGTTCTTGGCCTCAATTTTCAGTTATCTTCCTCGATCCGAAGCCTCACGATGAGGTCCTCAAGCCCCATTTCCTTGTGCTTGTGCTTGAGGTAGTTCTTGAAATCCTTCCACAGAGGCAGTAGCTTCTCGATAATAGCAGCTACCTTGAAGGTTTCGCTGATCTGCATATTCTCTGCATGTATATCGTGGATGATCAACTGCAGTTCTCGGACTTGATCCAAAATTGGTTTGGAGTCCGTCATCTTATAGTCCAGGAACCGGCCGACTATGAATTTCTTCAGTCAGACATCATCGGTCTTGTACTTCCTATCCAACGAGTCCAACAACTCTTTCGCAGTCGTAGCCATTGCATAGACGTTGTATAGGGAGTCGATGAGAGCATTGAGGATATAGTTACGGCACATGAAGTCGTTATGATTCCACGCATCTAACACAACCTTCTCGTGCTCGTATTACTCATTCTCTTCAGGAGCCTCATCATCCGCGTCGTTAGGTGCGGGTTCCATCACCTTCGGTGGAAGCTCCTTCAGGAAGCAGACCATGTTCAGGCTCGTAAGGTAGAACATCATTTTCTGCTGCCAACGCTTGAACTCGGTCCCGTTAAACTTTACCGGTCCCTCGGCATGGCTGCTGCCGGTTGTTACGGGCAGTGATAGTGTAACTGGAATGTTTGTCATCGATCAGACAGAATAACATCTTACGACTGTTGATTCCAGTGTATATCGTCTGGTTGGTGGCTGCAGAAACTCGAATAGTAACTCGTTAGTATTTGATGTCAAGGCACGTACTACGTACACTGTCCGTAAGACATTGCCCCGTATTTCAGTGCCTCGGGTTATCGCAATCCGTCCCGAAGATACAACGACTTTGGAATTCAGTTTCATTGCACAACGAATTATAATTACCGGCGAATCTACTCGAAGACCCGAGACATTCTTGCTTATTTAACTTTGGACATTGTATGCACTAACTCTAGAATGCAGGGGGTCGATTGAATGATTTTTCCAATTCTGCAGGGGCCTATTTATAGCTGGCAAAACTTTATGGGATTAATTCGCAAAGCGTTGCAACTGTTGGGTCGTTTTGACCGTTTCTGGAACTTTGACTGGGGGCCAATCTGCGAATAATCGCAACTTCTGGGCCCAATCGTCAACAGTCACTTCTTCACCCAACAGTTCGGTCCGAACCGCTCTGTTCGACCCGCGTCACGAATCATCGCAACCCAATGGGTCAGCACACGTCATCATCGTCCACGCGACGCTTGAATCAGCGCCCCTTGTACACGTGTCTTCTGACACGTCAGCATCACTTGCCCCATCAGCATCACTTGCCACCTCACCGGTGACATCACCGCCGCCGCCTCACCGGAGCATAAATTTAAGGGCTCGTCGCTCTGATGCATCGTGCTAAGTGCAAAGTGCACCTCAAAATGCCCATTGCACACTTGGCACGACTCGAGTTGGTGTCGGCCTCGGCCTCGGCCAGGGTCCCGGGCGCGGGCTCGGGCTCGGCAGTGCGGGGCACCGCCACGCAGTTGGGCTATAATTGGGTCCAAAACCCCGACAGAAGCCCACAAGCCCATAACCCACCAACCACTTAGGCAGGCGGGGCTCGGGCTCGGTGGTGCGGGGCACCGCAGCGCACGTGGGCAAGTCTAATACCTTTTTGAAGAAGTCGAATGTCTTGTTGAACAAGCTGAATGTCTTGTCGAGGAATTCAAATGCCATTTTGAACAAGTCGAATGCCTTGTTGAACAAGTAGAATGTCATGTATGCCTTGTTGAACAAGTAGAATGTCATGTATGCCTTGTTGACCAAGTACAATACCTTCTTAACCAAGTCGAGTGCCTTGTTGACCATGTCGAATGCCCTTTGGAACAAGTTGAATGCCTTGTTGAACAACTCTAATGCCTTGTTGACCAAGTCAAATGCCCTATTGAACAAGTCAAATGCCTTTGTGACAAAGTCGAATGCTTGTTTTAACAAGACGAATGCCTTGTTGACCAAGTCGAATGTCTTGTTGAACAAGTCAAATGCCTTGTTAAACAAGTCGAATGCCTTATTGGCGAAGTCGAATGCCCTTTTGAACATGTCGAATGGCTCACTGACCAAGTCAAATACCTTGTTGACCAAGTCGAATGCCCTTTGGAACAAATCAAATTCCTTGTCGAACAAGTCTAATGCCTTGTTGAACAACTCAAATGCCTTATTGACCATGTAATGTCCTGTAGAACAAGTCGATTGCCTTGTTGAGTAAGTCAAATGCCTTGTTGACCAAGTCGAATGCCTTTTTGAACAAGTCAAATGCCCTGTTGACCAAGTCGAATGCCCTTTTGAACAGGTCGAATGCATTGTTGACCAAGTCGAATGCCTTGTTAAACAAGCTGAATGCCTTGTTGAACAATTCAAATGCCTTATTGACCAAGTCAAATGTCATTTTGAACAAGACGAATGCCTCGTTAACCAAGTTGAATACCTTGTTGACAAAGTCGATTGTCTGGTTGACCAAAAGTCAAATGCCTTGTTGAACAAATAGAAGGGCTTATACGTCTTTTTTACTAAGTCGAATGCCCTGTTGACAATTGAGAATGACTTGTTGGCCGAGTCGAGTGGCTTGTTGACAAGGTCGTGGAACAGGTCGAATGTCTTATAGAGTAAGTCGAATGCTTTGTTGACCAAGTGAAATGCCTCTTTGAACAAGTCGAATGCCTTATTGACCAAGTCAAATGCCTTGTTGAACAAGGCGAATGCCCTTTTGGACAAGTCGAATGCCTTATTGACCAAGTCAAATGCCTTGTTGACCAAGTCGAATGCCTTGTTGACCAAGTCGAATGCCTTGTTGACCAAGTCGAATGCTTTGTTGACCAAGTCGAATGCCTTGTTGAACAAGTTGAATGCCTTATTGCCCACATCGAATGCCCTTTTGAACAAGACGAATGCGTTGTTGACCAAGACGAATGCCCTTTCGAACAACTCGAATGCCTTGTTGAATAAGCGAATGCCTTGATGTACAACTTAATTTTCTTGATGACCAATTAATGCCTTTCTGAACAAGTTGAAAACCTTGTTAACAAAGTCGAATGCCCTTTTTGAACAAGTCGAATGTCTTGTTGAACAAGCTGATTGTCTTGTCGAGGAATGCAGATGCCGATTTGAACAAGTTGAATGCCTTGTTGAACAAGTAAAATGTCATGTATGCCTATTTCACTAAGTCGAATGCCTTATTGACCATGTACAACACCTTGTTAGCCAAGTCGAGTGCCTTGCTGACCATGTCGAATGCCCTTTGAAACAAGTTGAATGCTTTGTTGAACAACTCTAATGCATTGTTGACCAAGTCGAATGCCCTATTGAACAAGTCAAATGCCTTGTTGATGAAGTTTAATGCCCCTTTAACATGTCGAATGTCTTGTTGAGCAAGTCGAATGCCTATTTGAAGAAGTCGAATTCCTTGTTTACCAAGTCAAACGCTGTTTGAAACAAGACGAACGCCTTGTTGACCAAGTCGAATGCCCTTTTGAACAAATCGAATGCCTTGTTGACGAAGTTGAATGCCCTTTTAACAAGTCGAATGTCTTGTTGAGCAAGTCGAATGCCTATTTGAAGAAGTCGAATTCCTTGTTTACCAAGTCGAATGCCATTTTGAACAGGTCGAATGCATTGTGGACCAAGTCGAATGCCTTGTTAAAGAATCTGAATGCCTTGTTGACAAAGTCGAATGCCCTTTTCAGTAAGACGAATGTCTTGTTGACCAAGTCGAATGCGTAGTTGGCCAAGTCGAAAGCCCTTTTGAACATGTAGAATGCCTTGTTTTACAACTCAAATGTCTTGTTGACCAACTTGCACGCCTTGTTGAACAAGTCAAATGCCTTATTGACCAAGTCGGTTGCCATTTTTAATAAGACGAATGCCTTGTTGACCAAGTCGAATGCCTTGCAAAACAAGTCGAATGCCTTATTGACCAAGTCGAATGCCTTGTGAACATAGTGAATGCCTTATGGACTAAGTCAAATACCTTGTTTACCAATTCGAGTGCCTTGTTGACCAAGAAGAATACCCTTTGGAACAAGTCGAATGCCTTGTTGAACAAGTCTAATGCCTTTTTGAAGAAGTCGAATGTCTTGTTGAACAAGCTGAATGTCTTGTCGAGGAATTCAAATGTCATTTTGAACAATTCGAATGCCTTGTTGAACAAGTAGAATGTCATGTATGCCTATTTCACTAAGTCGAATGCCTTATTGACCTAGTACAATACCTTGTTAACCAAGTCGAGTGCCTTGTTGACCATATCGAATGCCATTTGGGACAAGTTAAATGCATTGTTGAACAACTCTAATGCCTTGTTGACCAAGTCGAATGCCCTATTGAACAAGTCAAATGCTTTGTTGACGAAGTCGAATGCCTGTTTTAACAAGACGAATGCCTTGTTGACCAAGTCGAATGTCTTGTTGAACAAGTCAAATGCCTTGTTCAACAAGTCGAATGCCTTCTTGAGTAAGTCAAATGCCTTGTTGACCAAGTCGAATGCCTTTTTGAACAAGTCAAATGCCCTGTTGACCAAGTCGAATGCCCTTTTGAACAAGTGGAATGTATTGTTGACCAAGTCGAATGCCTTGTTAAACAAGCTGAATGCCTTGTTGAACAATTCAAATGCCTTATTGACCAAGTCAAATGTCCTTTTGAACAAGACGAATGCCTTGTTGACCAAGTTGAATACCTTGTTGACAAAGTCGATTGTCTTGTTGACCAAAAGTCAAATGCCTTGTTGAACAATTAGAAGGGCTTATATGCCTTTTTTACTAAGTCGAATCCCCTGTTGACAATTGTGAATGACTTGTTGACCAAGTCGAGTGGCTTGTTGACAAGGTCGTGGAACACGTCGAATGTCTTGTAGAGTAAGTCGAATACTTTGTTGACCAAGTGAAATGCCTCTTTGAACAAGTCGAATGCCTTATTGACCAAGTCAAATGCCTTGTTGAACAAGGCGAATGCCCTTTTGGACAAGTCCAATGCCTTATTGACCAAGTCAAATACCTTGTTGACCAAGTCGAATGCCTTGTTGAAAAAAACAAATGCCTTGTTGACTAAGTCGAATGATTTGTTGACCAAGTCGAATGCCTTGTTGAACAAGTTGAATGCCTTATTGCCCACATCAAATGCCCTTTTGAACAAGATGAATGCGTTGTTGACCAAGACGAATGTCGTTTCGAATAACTCGAATGCCTTGTTGAATAAGCGAATGCCTTGATGAACAACTTAACTTTCTTGATGACCAATTAATGCCTTTCTGAACAAGTAGAAAACCTTGTTAACAAAGTCGAATGCCCTTTTTTGAACAAGCTGAATGTCTTGTCGAGGAATTCAGATGCCGATTTGAACAAGTTGAATACCTTGTTGAACAAGTAAAATGTCATGTATGCCTATTTCACTAAGTCGAATGCCTTATTAACCAAGTACAACACCTTGTAAACCAAGTCGAGTGCCTTGTTGACCATGTCGAATGCCCTTTGAAACAAGTTGAATGCCTTGTTGAACAACTCTAATGCCTTGTTGACCAAGTCGAATGCCCTATTGAACAAGTCAAATGCATTGTTGATGAAGTTGAATGCCCCTTTAACATGTCGAATGTCTTGTTGAGCAAGTCGAATGCCTATTTGAAGAAGTCGAATTCCTTGTTTACCAAGTCAAATGCTGTTTGAAACAAGACGAATGCCTTGTTGACCAAGTCGAATGCCCTTTTGAACAAATCGAATGCCTTGTTGACGAAGTTGAATGCCCCTTTAAACGGGTGAATGTCTTGTTGAGCAAGTCGAATGCCTATTTGAAGAAGTCGAATTCCTTGTTTACCAAGTCGAATGCCCTTTTGAACAGGTCAAATGTCTTGTTGAACAAGCTGAATGTCTTGTCGAGGAATTCAAATGCCCTTTTGAACAAGACGAATGCGTTGTTGACCAAGACGAATGCCCTTTCGAACAACTCGAATGTCTTTTTGAATAAGCGAATGCCTTGATGAAAAACTTAATTTTCTTGATGACCAATAAATGCCTTTTTGAACAAGTCAAATGATTTGTTGACGAAGTTGAATGCCCCTTTAACAAGTCAAATGTCTTGTTGAGCAAGTCGAATGCCTATTTGAAGAAGTCGAATTCCTTATTTACCAGTCGAATTCTGTTTGAAACAAGACGAATACCTTGTTGACCAACTCGAATGCCCTTTTGAACAAATCGAATGCCTTGTTGAAGAAGTCGAATGCCTTGTTGAACAACTCAAATGCGTTGTTGACCAAGTCGAATGACTTGTTGAACAAGTAGAATGCCTTACTGACCAAGTCAAATGCCTGTTTTGAAAAGACTCGCCTTGTTGACCAAGTCGAATGCATTGTTGAACAAGTCAAATGCCTTGTTAAACAAGTCGAATGCCTTATTGCCAAGGGGAATGCCCTTTTCAACATGTCGAATGCCTTATTGACAAAGTCAAATACCTTGTTGACCAAGTCGAATGACCTTTGGAACAAACCAAAATGCCTTGTTGAACAAGTCTAATGCCTTGTTGAACAACTCAAATGCCTTAAGTAATGTCCTGTAGAACAAGTCGAATGCCTTGTTGAGTAAGTCAAATGCCTTGTGAACCAAGTCGAATGCCCTTTTGAATAAGTCAAATGCCATGTTGACCAAGTCGAATGCCCTTTTGAACAGGTCGAATGCATTGTTGACCAAGTCGATGCCTTGTTAAACAAGATGAATGCCTTGTTGACCAAGTCGAATGCCTTGCTGATAAAGTCGAATGCCCTTTTGAATAAGACGAATGTCTTGTTGACCAAGTCGAATGCCTTGTTGACCAAGTCGAAAGCCATTTTGAACATGTAGAATGCCTTGTTTCACAACTCAAATGTCTTGTTAACCAAGTTGCACGCCTTGTTGAACAAGTCGAATGCCTTATTGACCAAGTCGGTTGCACTTTTTAACAAAACGAATGCCTTGTTGACCAAGTCGAATGCCTTGTTAAACAAGTCGAATGCCTTATTTACCAAGTCGAATGCCTTGTGAACATAGTGAATCCTTATGGACTAAGTCAAATACCTTGTTCACCAAGTCGAGTGCCTTGTTGACCAAGTCGAATGCCCTTTGGAACAAGTCGAATGCCTTGTTGAACAACTCGAATGCCTTGTTGAACAACTCGAATGCCTTGTTGAACAAGTCGACTGTGCTTTTGAACAAGTCGAATGCCTTGTTGATCAAGTCGTAGGCCTTGTTGAACAAGCCAGAATGCCTGGTTGACGAAGTCTAATTCTTTGTTGAACAAGTAAAATGGCTTGTATGCCCTTTTTATTAACTCGAATGCATTGTTGAACATGTCGAATGCCTGATTTACCAAGTCAAATACCTTTTGACAATGTTGAGTGCCTTGTTGGCCAAGTCGAATGTCCTTTCAAACAAGCCGAATGTCTTGGAAAACAAGACTTGTTGAACAACTCAAATGCTTTGTTTTACCAAGTAATGTCTTGTTGAACAAATTGACTGCCTTGTTGAGAGTCGAATGCCTTATTGACAGAGTCGAATGCCCTTTTTAACAAGACGAATGCCTTGTTCACCAAGTCGAATGCCTTGTTGAACAACTCAAATGCCTTATTGAACAAGGTGAATGCCTTATTAAGCAAGTCAAATGCCCTTTTGAACAAGACGAATGCCTTGTTGACCATGTTGAATGCCTTGTTAACCAAGTCAAATGCCCTTTTGAACAAGACGAATACCTTGTTGACCAAGGTGAATGCCCTTTTGAACAACTCGAATGCCTTGTTGAATAAGCGAATGCCTTAATGAACAAGTAGATGCCTTATTGACCAAGTCGAATGCTTGTTTTAACAAGACGAATGCCTTGTTGACCAAGTTGAATGCATTGTTGAACAAGTAAAATGCCTTGTTAAACAAGTCGAATGCCCTTTTGAACATGTCGAATGCCTTATTGACAAAGTCAAATACCTTGTTGACCAAGTCGAATGACCTTTGGAACAAACCAAATGCTTTGTTGAACAAGTCTAATGTCTTGTTGAACAACTCAAATGCCTTATTGTCCAAGTAATGTCCTGTAGAACAAGTCGAATGCCTTGTTGAGTAAGTCAAATGCCTTGTTGATCAAGTTGAATGCTCTTCTGAACAAGTCAAATGCCCGGCCAAGTCGATTGCCCTTTTGAACAGGTCGAATGCATTGTTGACCAAGTCGAATACCTTGTTAAACAAGTCGAATGCCTTGTTGAACAAGTCGAATGCTTTGTTGACAAAGTCGAATGCCCTTTTGAGTAAGACGAATGTCTTGTTGACTAAGTGGAATGCCTTGTTAAACAAGTCGAATGCCTTATTGACCAAGTCGAATGCCTTGTGAACATACGGAATGCCTTATGGCCTAAGTCAAATACCTTATTTACCAAGTTGAGTGCATTGTTGACAAAGTCGAATGCCCTTTGGAACAAGTCGAATGCCTTTTTAAACAAGTCTAATGCTTTGTTCAACAACTCAAATGTCTTGTTGGCCATTTTTTGTCTTGTTGAACAAGTCGAATGCCATGTTGACCAAGTTGAATGCCCTCTTGACAAAGTCGAATGCCTTGTCGAATAAGCAAATGCCTTGTGAACAACTTAATTGCCTTGCTGACCAAGTAATTCCTTTTTGAACAACTCGAATACCTTGTTCACCAAGTCGACTGCCCTTTTGAACAAGTCAAATGCCTTGTTGATCAAGTCGTTGGCCTTGTTGAACAAGCCAGAATGCTTGGTTGACGAATTCAAATGCTTTGTTGAATAAGTAGAATGACTTGTATGCCCTTTTTACTAAGTCGAATGCATTGTTGAACATGTTCAATGCCTGATTGACCAAGTCAAATACCTTTTGACAAAGCTGAGTGTCTTGTTGGCCAAGTCGAATGTCCTTTCGAACAAGCCGAATGTCTTGTGAAACAAGACTTGTTGAACAACTCAAATGTCTTGTTTTACCAAGTAATGTCTAGTTGAACAAATTGAATGCCTTGTTGAGTAAGTCGAATGCCATATTGACCAAGTCGAATACCCTTTCTACAAGACGAATGCCTTGTTCACCAAGTCCAATGCCTTGTTGAACAACTCAATTGCCTTATTGAACAAGGTGAATGCCTTATTGAGCAAGTCAAATGCCCTTTTGAAAAAGACAAATGCCTTCTTGACTAATTTGAATGCCTTGTTAACCAAGTCAAATGCCCTTTTGAACAAGACGAATACCTTGTTGACCAAGGTGAATGCCCTTTTGAACAACTCGAATGCCTTGTTGAATAAGAGAATGCCTTGACGAACAACATAATTGCCTTGATGACCAAGTAATGCATTTTTGAACAAGTCGAAAACCTTGTTAACCAAGTCGAATACCCTTTTGAACAAGTCTAATGTCTTGTTGAACAAGTCAAATGTCTTGTTGAACAAGTAGAATGCCTTGTTGAACAAGTAGAATGCATTAGTGAACAAGTAGAATGCCTTTTTGAGGAAGTACAATACGTTGTTAACCATGTCGAATGCCTTGTTGACCATGTCGAATGCCCTTTGGAACAAGTTGAATGCCTTGTTGAAGTACTCTAATGCCTTGTTGACCAAGCGAATGTCCTTTGAAACAAGTTGAATGCCCTATTGAACAAGTCAAATCTCTTGTTGACGAAGTCGAATGCCCTTTTCAACAAGTCGAATGCCTTGTTGCGCAAGTTGAATGCCTATTTGAAGAAGCCGAATGCCTTGTTTACCAAGTTGAATGTCGTTTGAAACAAGACGAATGCCTTGTTAAGCAAGTCGAATACCTTGTTGAACAAGTCGAATGCCCTTTTGAACAAATTGAATGCCTTTTTGAAGAATTAGAATGCCTTGTTGAATAACTCAAATGCGTTATTGACCAAGTCGAATGCTTTATTGAACAAGTAGAATGCCTTATTGACCAAGTCGAATGCCTGTTTTAAAAGACGAATGCCTTGTTGACCAAGTCGAATGTCTCGTTGAACAAATCAAATGCCTTGTTGAACAAGTCTAATGGCTTATTGGCCAAGTCAAATGCCCTTTTGAACATGTCGAATGCCTTATTGACAAAGTCAAATATCGTGTTAACCAAGTCGAATGCCCTTTGAAACAACGCGAATGCCTTGTTGAACAAGTCTAATGCCTTGTTGAACAACTAAAATGCCTTATTGACCAAGTAATAATGTCTTGTAGAACAAGTCGAATGCCTTGTTGAGGAAGTCAAATGCCTTGGTGACCAAGTCGAATGTTCTTTTGAATTGTTCGAATGCCTTGTTGACCAAGTCGAATGCCTTGTTGAACAAGCTCAATGGCTTGTTGAACAAGCCGAATGCCTTGTTGACAAAGTCGTATGCCCTTTTGAACAAGACGAATGTCTTGTTGACCAAGTCGAATGCATTGTTGACCAAGTCGAATCCACTTTTAAACAAGTGGAATGCCTTGTTTCACAACTTAAATGTCTTGTTGACCAAGTCGCACGCCTTGTTGAATAAGTCGAATGTCTTATTTACCAAGTTGATTGCCCTTTTTAGAAAGACGAATGCGTTGTCGAAGAACTCAAATACCTTTTTGACAACGTTGAATGCCTTGTTGAACAAGTCGAATGCCTTATTGTCCAAGTGAAATGCCCTTTTCACAAGACGAATGCCTTGTTGACCAAGTCGAGTGCCTTGTTGAACATGTCGAATGCCTTATGGACTAAGTCAAATACCTTATTGACCAAGTCGAGTGCCTTGTTGACCAAGTCGAATGCCCTTTGGAACAAGTCGAATGCCTTGTTGAACAAGTCTAATGCCTTGTTGAACAACACACATGTCTCGTTGGCCAAGTTATGTCTTGTTAAAAAAGTTGAATGCCTTGTTGACCAAGTCGAATGCCCTTTTGACAAAGTTTTGTCGAATAAATGAATGCCTTGTGAACAACTTAATTGCATTGCTCACCATGTAATTCCTTTTTGAACAAGTCGAATGCCTTGTTGACCAAGTCGACTGCCCTTTTGAACAAGTCGAATGTCTTGTTAATCAAGTCGCAGGCCTTGTTGAACAAGACCAAATATCTGGTTGACGAAGTCAAATGCTTTGTTGAACAAGTAGAATGGGTTGTATGCATTTTTTACTAAGTCGAATGTATTGTTGAACATGTCGAAAGCCTGATTGACCAAGTTAAATACCTTGTTAACCAAGTCGAGTGCCTTCGGAACAACTCGAATGTCCTTCGGAACAACCCGAATATCTTGTTGAACACGTCTAATGCCTTAAGTCGAATGCCCTTTTTAACAAGACGACTGCCTTGTTTAACAACTCCAATGCCATGTTGACCAAGTCAAATGCCTTATTGAACAAGGTGAATGCCTTATTGAGAAAGTAAAATGCCCTTTTGAACAAGACGAATGCCTTGTCTACCAAGTTGAATGCCTTGTTGACCAAGTCGAATGCCCTTTTGAACAAGTCAAATGCCTTGTTGAACATGGCGAATGCCTTATTCACCAAGTCAAATACCATGTTGAACAAGCCCAAATGTCTGGTTGACGAAGTCAAATGCTTTGTAGAACAAGTAGAATGGCTTGTATGCCTTTTGTACTAAGTCGAATGTATTGTTGAACATGTCGAAAGCCTGATTGACCAAGTCAAATACCTTGTTAACCAAGTCGAGTGCCTTGTTGGCCAAGTTGAATGTCCTTCGGAACAACCCGAATATCTTGTTGAGCACGTCTAATGCCTTGTTTACCAAGTAATGTCTCGGTGAACAAATTGAATGCCTTGTTGAGTATGTCGAATGCCCTTTTTAACAAGACGACTGCCTTGTTTACAACTCCAATGCCATGTTGACCAAGTCAAATGCCTTATTGAACAAGGTGAATGCCTTATCGAGAAAGTAAAATGCCCTTTTGAACAAGACGAATGCCCTGTCTACCAAGTTGAATGCCTGTTGACCAAGTCGAATGCCCTTTTGAGCAAGTCAAATGCCTTGTTGAACATGGCGAATGCCTTATTCAGCAAGTTAAATACCTTGTTGAGCAAGTCGAGTGCCTTGTTGACCAATTCAAATGCAATTTTGAACAAGTCGAATGCCTTGTTGAACATGGCAAATGCCTTATTCACCAAGTCAAATACCTTGTTGAGCAAGTCGAGTGCGTTGTTGACCAATTCGAATGCAATTTTGAACAAGTCGAATGCCTTGTTGAACAAGTTTATTGTCTTGTTGAACAACTCAAATGTCTTGTTGGCCAAGTTATGTCTTGTTGAACAAGTCCAATGCTTTATCGACCAAGTCAAATGCCCCTTTGAACAAGACAAATGCATTGTTGACCAAGTCAAATGCCCTTTTAAATAAATCGAATGCCTTGTTGAATAAGCAAATGCCTTGTTGAATAAGCGAATGCCTTGATGAATAACTTAGTTGCCTTGTTGACCAAGTAATCCGTTGTGGAACAAGTCGAATGCCTTTTTTAACAACTCGAAGGTCCTGTTCACCAAGTCGAATCCCTAGTTGAACAAGGTGAATGCCTTGTTGAGGAAGTCAAATGTCTTGTTGAAAAAGTCGAATGCCTTGTTGACCAAGTCGAATGCTTTGCTGACCAAGTAATTCCTTTTTGAACAAGTCGAATGTCTTGTTGACCAAGTCGAATGCCCTTTTGAGTAAGTCAAATGCCTTGATCAAGTCAAATACCTTGTTGAACAAGCCAAATGCCTTGTTGAACAAGTCTAATGCCTTGTTGAACAACTCAAATGCCTTGTTTACCAAGTAATGTCTTGTTGACCAAGTCGAATGCCCTTTTGAACAAGTCGAATGCCTTGTAGAACAAGTAGAACTGCGTGTATGCCTTTTTTCCTAAGTCGAATGCCTTGTTTAACATGTCGAATACCTTATTGACAAAGTCAAATACCTTTTTGATCAAGTCAAGTGTCTTGTTGACCAAGTCGAATGCCCTTTGGAACAAGCCAAATGCCTTGTTGAACAAGTCTAATGCCTTGTTGAACAACTGAAATGCCTTGTTTACCAGGTAATCTCTTGTTGACCAAGTCGAATGCCCTTTTGAACAAGTCGAATGCCTTGTTGAACAAGTTGAATGATGACAAAGTCGAATGCCTTGTTGACAAAGTCGAATGCCTTGTTAAACAACTCAAATGCCTTGTTTACCAAGTCGAATGCCTTTTGAACAAGTTGAATGCCTTATTGACCAAGTCAAATGCCCTTTTGAACAAGACAAATGCCTTGTTAACCAAGCCGAATGCCTTATTGATCAAGTCGATTGCCCTTTTGAACAAGCGAATGCCTTGTTGAATAAGCGAATGCCTTGATGAACAACTTAATTGCCTTGCTCATCAAGTAATGCCTTGTTTAACAAGTCGAATGTCTTGGTGACCAACTCGAATGCTATTTTGAACAAGTCGAATGCCTTGTTGACAATGTCGAATACCTTGTTTACCAAGTCAAATGCCTGGTTGACCAAGTCAAATGCCCTTTTCAACAAGTTCAATTCCATGTTGACCAAATCGAATGCCCAAATGTAGAAGCCGAATCCCTTGTTGACCAAGTCGAATGTACTTTGAAACAAGATGAATGCCTTGTTGACCAAGTCGAATGCCGTTTTGAACAAGTCGAATGCCTTGTTCAACAAGTCGATGCCTTGTTCAACAACTCAAATGCCTTTTTTAACAAGTCGAAGGCCTTGTTTAACAAATAGAATGGCTCATTGACCAAGTCGAATGCCCATTTTAACAAGACGAAATGCCTTGTTGTTTAAATCGAATGTCTTGTTCAACAAGTCAAATGCCTTGTTCAACAAGTTGAATGCCTTATTGACCAAGTCAAATGCCATTTTGAAGAAGACGAATGCATTTTTGACCAAGTTGACTACCTTGTTGACAAAGTCGAATGCCCTTTTAAACAAGTCGAATGACCTTTTGAATAAGCGAATGTCTTGTTGAACAACTCTATTGCTGACCAAGTAATGCCTTGCAAACAAAGTAATGCCTTGTTGACCATGTCAAATACCTTTTTAGCCAAGACGAATGCCCTTTTGAATAAGTCGAATGCCTTGTTGAACAAGTCGAATGCCTTGTTAAACAACTCAAATGCCATTTTTAACAAGTCGAAGGCCGTGTTGAACAAGTAGAATGCCTGATTGACCAAGTCGAATGCCCCTTTTAACAAGACGAAATGCCTTGTTGTTCAAGTCGAATGCCTTGTTAAACAAGTTGAATGCCTTATTGACCAAGTCTAATGCCCTTTTGAACAAGACGAATGCATTGTTGACCATGTCGAATGCCCTTTGGAACAAGCTAAATGCCTGTTGAACAACTATAGTGCTTTGTTAACACGTCGAATGCCCTTTGGAACAAGTCGAATGCCTTGTTGAACAAGTCGAATGCCTTGTTGAACAACTCAAATGCCTCTTTGACCAATTAATGTCTTTTTGAAAAAGTCGAATGCCTTGTTGACCAAGTCGAATGCTTTACTGACCAAGTAATTCCTTTTTGACCAAGTAATTCCTTGGTCAATAAGACGAATGCATTGTTGACAAAGTCAAATGGCTTGTTTACCAAGTCGAATGCCTTTTGAACAAGGTGAATGCCTTATTGACCAAGTCAAATGCCCTTTTGAACAAGACGGATACCTTGTTGACCAAGCCGAATGCCTTGTTGATCAAGTCGAATGCCCTTTTGAACATGTCGAATGCCTTGTTGACCAAGCCGAATGCCTTGTTGATCAAGTCGAATGCCCTTTTGAACATGTCGAATGGCTTGTTGAATAAGCGAATGCCTTGATGAACAACTTAATTGCCTTGCTGACCAAGTAATGCCTTGTTTAACAAGTTGAATGCCCTTTTGAACAAGTCGAAATGCCTTGTTGACAAAGTCAAATGCCTTGTTGATGACGTCAAATGCCATTTTTAACAAATCGAATGCCTTTTCGACCAAGTTGAATGGCTATTTGAAGAAGTTGAATGCGTTGTTGACAAAGTCGAATGCCCATTTGAAAATGTCAAATGCCTCGTTGACGAAGTCGAATTCCATTTTTAACAAGTCCAATTCCTTGTTGACCAAATCGAATGCCTATTTGAAGAAGTCGAATGCCTTGTTGACCAAATCGATTGCCCTTTGCAACAAGAGGAATGCCATGTTGACCAAGTTAAATCCCTTTGGAACAAGTCGAATCCCTTGTTGAACAAGTCTAATGTCTTGTTGAACAGCTCAAATATCTTGTTGACCAAGTTATGTCTTGTTGAACAAGTCCAACGCCTTATTGACGAAGTCACAAGCCCTTTTGAACAAGACAAATGCCATGTTGACCAAGTCGAATGTCCTTTTGAACTCATCGAATGCCTTGTTGAATAATAGAATGCCTTGATGACCAACTTAATTGCCTTGTTGACCATGTAATCCCTTGTGGAACAAGTCGAATGCCTTTTTTAACAACTCGAATGTCCTGTTGACCAAGTTGAATACCTTGTTGGACAAGGTAAATGCCTTGTTGAGGAAGTCAAATGTTTTGTTGAAAAAGTCGAATGCCTTGTTGACCAAGTCGCATGCTTTGCTGACCATGTAATTCCTTTTTGAACAAGTCGAATGTCTTGTTGACCAAGTCGAATTCCCTTTTGAGCAAGTCAAATGCCTTGTTGACGAAGTCAAATGCCTTGTAGAACAAGTAGAATTGCTTGCATGCCTTATTTACTAAGTCGAATGCCTTGTTTAACATGTCGAATGCCTTATTGACCAAGTCAAATAGATTTTTGACCAAGTCGAGTGCCTTGTTGACCAAGTCGAATGCCCTTTGGAACAAGCCGAATGCCTTGTTGAACAAATCTAATGCCTTGTTCAACAATTCAAATGCCTTGTTTACAAGGTAATGTCTTGTTGAGTAAGTCGAATGCGTTGTCGACCAAGTCGAATGCCCTTTTGAACAACTCGAATGCCTTGGTGAACAAATTGAATGATGACCAAGTCGAATGCCTATTTTAACCAGACAAATGCATTGTTGGCAAAGTCGAATGCCTTCTTGAACATCTTAAGTGCCTTGTTTACCAAGTTGAATGCCTTTTGAACAAGTTGAATGGCTTATTGACCAAGTCAAATGCCCTTTTGAACAAGACGAATGCCTTGTTGACCAAGCCGAATGCCTTATTGATCAAGTCAAATGCTCTTTTGAACAAGTCGAATGCCTTGTTGAATAAGCAAATGCCTTGATGAACAACTTAATTGCCTTACTGACCAAGTAATGCCTTGTTTAACAAGTCGAATGCCTTGGTGAACAAGTCGAATGCCTTGGTGACCAAGTTGAATGCCTTGTTGACAAAGTCAAATACTCTTTTCAATAAGTCGAATGCCTTGTTGACCAAGTTGAATGCCTATTTGAAGAAGCCGGATGCGTTGTTGACAAAGTTGAATGCCCCTTGGAACAAGACGAAGGCCTTGCTGACCAAGTCGAATACCTTGTTGACCAAGTCGAATGCCCTTTTGAACTAGTCAAATGCCTCGTTGATGAAGTCAAATGCCCTTTTCAACAAGTCCAATTCATTGTTCACCAAATCAAATGCTTATTTCAAGAAGCGGAATGCCTTGTTTACCAAGTCAAATGCCCTTTGCAACAAGACGAATCCCGTGTTGACCAAGTTAAATGCTTATTGACCATGTCAAATACCTTTTTCACCAAGTCGACTGTCTTGTTGACCAAGTCGAATGCCCTTTGGAACACGCCGAATGCCTTGTTGAACATGTCTAATGCCTTGTTGAACAACTTAAATGCCTTGTTTACCAAATAATGTCTTGTTGAGTAAGTTGAATGCCTTGTTGACCAAGTCGAATGCCCTTTTGAATAAGACAAATGCCTTGTTGAACAAGTTGAATGATGACCAAGTCGAATGCCTATTTTAACAAGACGCGTGGCTTGCTGACAAAGTCGAATGCCTTGTTGAACAATTCAAATGCTTTGTTTACCAAGTCGAATGCCTTGTTAACCAAGTTGAATGCCTTGTTGATCAAGTCGACTGCCCTTTGAAAAAGTCGAATACCTTGTTGAATAAGCGAATGCCTTGATGAACAACTTAATTGTTTTGCTGACCAAGTAATGCCTTGTTTAACAAATCGAATGCCTTGTAGACAAGTCGGATGTATTTTAAACAAGTCTAATGCCTTGTTGACAAAGGTGAATGCCTTGTTGACGAAGTCAAATGCCCTTCTCAACAAGTCGGATGCCTTGTTGACCAAGTCCAATGCCTATTTGAAGAAGCTAAATCCTTCATGACAAAGTGGAATGCCGCTTGAAACAAGACAAAGGAATGCCTTTGGGAAAAATTAATGGCTTGGTGAACAAGTCGAATGCCTTATTGACCAAGTCAAATACCTTCTTGACCAAGCCAAGTGCCTCGTTGACCAAGTCAAATGCCCTTTGGAACAAGTTGAATGACTTGGTTAACAACTCTAGTGCATGGTTGACCATGTCGATTGTCCTTTGGAACAAGTCGAATGCCTAGTTGAACAACTCAAATGCCTTGTCGACCAATTAATGTCTTGGTGAACAAGTCGAATGCCCTATTAACCAAGTCGAATGCCTTTCTGACAAACTCGAATGCGTTGTTGAATAAGCGATTGCCTTTTTGAACAACTCAATTGCTTTGCTGATCAAGTAATTCCTTTTTGAACTAGTCGAATGTCTTTTTGACCAAGTCGAATGCCATTTTGATCAAGTCGAATGCCTTGTTGATCAAGTCGAATGCCTTGTTGACGAAGTCAAATGCCATGTTGAATAAGTAGAATGGCTTATATGCCTTTTTTACTAAGTCGAATGTCTTGTTGAACATGTCGAATGCCTTATTGACCAAGTCAAATATATTGTTGACCAAGTCAAATCCCTTTGAACAAGCTGAAAGCCTTGTTGAACAAGTCTAATGCCTTATTTAACAACTTAAATGTCTTGTTTACCATGTAATGTCTTGTTGAGTAAGTCGAATGCCTTGTTGAACCAGTCGAATGTCATGTTGACCAAGTTGAATGTCTTGTTGAATAAGTCGAATGTCTTATTAACCAAGTTGAATGCCCCTTTTAACAAGCTGAATGCCTTGTTGAACAACTCAAATGCCTTGTTGACCAAGTCGAATGCCTTATTGAACAAATTGAATGCCTTATTGACCAAGTTAAATGCCATTTTGAACAAGAAGAACGCCTTGTTGAACAAGTAGAATGTCTTATTGACCAAGTCGAATGCTCATTTTAACAACACGAATGTCTTAATGTTTAAGTCGAATGTCTTGTTGAACAAGTCAAATGCCTTGTCAAACAAGTTGAATGCCTTATGAACCAAGTCAAATGCCCTTTGGAACAAGACAAATGCATTGTTGACCAAGTCGAATACCTTGTTGTCCTACTCAAATGCCCTTTTGAACAAGTCAAATGCCTTGTTGAACAACTCTATTTTTGACCGCGTAATGCATTGTAGACAAAGTGTGCCTTGGTGAAGAAGTCGACTGCTATTTTGAACAAGTTGAATACCTTGTTGGCCAAGTCGAATTCCTTGTCGAACAAGCCGAAGGCCTAGTTGACGAAGTCGAATGCCTAGAGTAACAAGTGGAATTCGTTGTTAAACAAGTAGAATGACTTGTATGCCTTTTTTACTAAGTCCAATGCGTTGTTGAAAGAGTCGATTGCCTTATTGACCAAGTGAACTTGTTGATCAAGTCGAGTGCCGTGTTGACCATGTCCAATACCCTTTGAAACAACTCTTGTGCTTGGTTGACCACGTCGAATGCCCTTTGAAAGAAGTCGAATGCCTTGTTGAACAACTCAATTTCCTTGCTGACAAAAAAAAAATTCCTTTTTGAACAAGTCGAATGTCTTATTGAGCAAGTCGAATGCCCTTTTGAACAAGTCGAATGCCTTGTTGATCAAGTCGAAGGCCTTGTTGAACAAGCCGAATGCCTTATTAACGAAGTCAAATGCCTTGTTGAATAATTAGAATGGCTTATTTTCCTTTTTTACGAAGTCGAATGCCTTGTTGAACATGTCGAATGCCTTATTGACCAAGTCAAGTAACTTGTTGACCAAGTCGAGTACCTTGTGGACCAAGTCAAAACCCTTTGAACAAGAAAAAAGCCTTGTTGAACAAGTCTAACGCCTTGTTGAACAACTCAAATGGCTTGTTTACCATGATGTCTTGTTGACTAAGTCGAATGCCTTGTTGACCAAGTCGAATGGCCTTTTGAGCAAGTCAAATGTCTTGTTGACCAAGTGGAATGCCTTATTGATCAAGTCGAATGCCCTTTTTAACAAGCTGAATGCCTTGTTGACAAAATCGAATGCCTTGTTGAACAACTCAAATGCCTTCTTAACCATCTCGAATGCCTTATTAAACAAGTTGAATGCCTAATCGACCAAGTCAAATGCCATTTCAAACAAGACGAATGCCTTGTTGAACAAGCAGAATGCCTTATTGACCAAGTCGAATGCCCATTTTAACAAGACGAATGCCTTGTTGTTAAAGTCGAATGCCTTGTTGAACAAGTCAAATGCCTTGTTAAACAAGTTGAATGCCTTATCAACCAAGTCAAATGCCCTTTTGAACAAGACGAATGCGTTGTTGACCAAGTCGAATATCTTGTTGACCAACTCAAATGTCCTTTTGACGAAGTCAAATATCTTGCTGACAAGGTCAAGTGCCTTGTAGACGAAGTCAAATCTCTTTGAAGAAGCTGAAAGCCTTGTTGAACAAGTATAATGCCTTGTTGAACAACTCAAATGCCTTGTCTACGAAGTAATGGCTTGCTGAGTAAGTCGAATGCCTTGTTGACCAAGTCGAATACCCTTTTGAACAAGTCGAATGCCTTGTTGACCAATCAAATGCCTTGTTGAACAAGTCAAATGCCTTTAACCAAGTTGAATGCCCTTTTTAACAAGCTGAATGCCTTGTTGACAATGTCGAATGCCTTATTGAACAACTCAAATTCTTTGTTGACCAAGTCGAATGCCGTATTGAACAAGTTGAATGCCATATTGACCAAGTCAATTGCCCTTTTGACCAAGACGAATGCCTTGTCGAACAACTCAACTTGTTGAAGTAGTCGAATGCCTTGTTGAGTAAGTCGAATGCCCTCTTGAACAAGTCCAATGCCTTGTTGACCAAGCCGAATGCACTTTTCCACAAGTCGAATGCGTGGTTGACAAAGTCGAATATCTTGTTGAACAAGTCGAATGCCTTGTTGACCAAGTTGAATGCCTTTTTGAACAAGGCGAATGCCTTGTTGAACAAGTCGAATGCCTTGTTGAAAAAGCCGAATACCTTGTTGACGAAGTCGAATGCCCTATTGAACAAGACAAATGCCTTGTTGACCAAGTCGAATGCCTTGTTGACCAAGTTGAATTGCCTGATTGAACAAGTCGAATGCCTTGTTGAACAACTTCAATGTCTTATTAACCAAGTCGATCGTCTTGTTGAACGAGTCAAATGCCCATTTTAAAAAGACTAATGCCTTGTCGAATAACTCAACTTGTTTAAGAAGTCGAATGCCTTGTTGAGTAAGTCGAATGCCCTTTTAAACAAGTCTAATGCCTTGTTAAACAAGTCGAATGCGTTGTTGAACAAGTAGTATTGCTTGTATGCCTTTTGTACTAAGTCGAATGCGTGTTTGAACAAGTTGAATGTCTCATTCTCCAAGTAAAATACCTCGTTGACCAAGTGGAGTGCCTTGTCGACCAAGTCGACTACCCATTTGAGCAAGTCGAACGCCCTTTTGAACAAGTCGAATGCCTTGTTGACCAATTCGAATGCCCTTTTAAACAAGTCGAATGCCTTGTTGACAAAGTCAAATCCTTGTTGAAGAAGTCCAATGCCATTTTAAAGAAGAGGAATGCCTTGTTGACCAAGTCGAATGCCCTTTTGAGCAAGTCTAATGCCTTGGTGAAAAAGTCAAATGCCTTGTTGAACAAATCAATTTCCTTACTGACCAAGTAATGCCCTACTGAACAAGTCGAATGCTTTGTTGACCAACTCGAAGCCTTTTTGAACTAGTCGAATGCCTTGTTGACCAAGTCGAATGCCTTGTTGACGAAGTCGAATGCCTATTGAGTAAGTAGAAGGACTTATATGCCTTTTTTCCTAAGTCGAATGCCTTGTTGTACAAGTCGAATGCCTTATTGACCAAGTCGAATGCCCTTTCGCACAAGTCCAATGCCTTGTTGACCAAGTTGAATGGACTTTTGAGTCAAATGCCTTATTGACCAAGTTGAATGCCTTTTGAAAAAGACGAATGCCTTGTTGAACAAGTCGAATGCCTTGTTAAACAAGCCGAAATCCTTGTTGACCAAGTCGAATTGCCTTATTGAACGAGTCGATCATCTTGTTGAATGAGTCGAATACCCTTTTTAAAAAGACGAATGCTTTGTCGAACAACTCAACTTGTTGAAGAAGTCGAATGCCTTGTTGAGTAAGTCGAATGCCCTTTTGAACAAGTCTAATGCCTTGTTGACCAAGCCGAATGCACCTTTCAACACGTCGAATGCCTGGTTGACAAAGTCGAATATCTTGGTGAACAAGTCGAATGCATTGTTGACCAAGTTGAACGCCTTTTTAAGACGACGAATGCCTTGTTGAACAAATCGAATGCCTTGTTGAAGAAGCCGAATGCCTTGTTGACCAAGTCGAATGCCCTCTTGAACAAGACGAATGTCTTGTTGACAAGGTTAGTGCCTTGTTGAACAAGCCGAAATCCTTATTGACCAAGTCGAATTGCCTTATTGAACAAGTCGAATGCTTTGTTGAACAACTCCAATGCCTTATTAACCAAGTCGATCGTCTTGTTGAACGAGTCGAATGCCGTTTTTAAAAAGACGAATGCCTTGTCGAACAACTCAACTTGTTAAAGAAGTCGAATGCCTTGTTGAGTAAGTCGAATGCCCTTTTGAGCAAGTATAATGCCTTGGTGAACAAGTCAAATGCCTTGTTGAACAACTCAATTTCCTTACTGACCAAGTAATGCCTTGCTGAATAAGTCTAATGCTTTGTTGACCAAGTCGAAGCCCTTTTGAACTAGTCGAATGCTTTGTTGACCAAGTCGAATGCCTTGCTGAAACATGCCAAATGCCTTGTTGACGAAGTCGAATGCCTTCACGAACAAGTCGAATGCCTTGTTAAGTAAGTAGAAGGGCTTGTATGCCTTTTTTCCTAAGTCGAATGCCTTGTTGTACAAGTCGAATGTCTTATTGAGCAAGTCGAATGCCCTTTTGCACAAGTCCAATGCCTTGTTGACCAAGTTGAATGCACTTTTGAGTCGATTGCCTTGTTGACCAAGTTGAATGCCTTTTGAACAAGACGAATGCCTTGTTGAACAAGTGGAATGCCTTGTTGAACAAGCCGAAATCCTTGTTGACCAAGTTGAATTGCCTTATTTAATAAGTCGAATGCCTTGTTGAACAACTCCAGTGCCTTATTAACCACGTCGACCGTCTTGTTGAATGAGTCGAATGCCCTTTTTAAAAAGACGAATGCCTTGTCGAACAACTCAACTTGTTGAAGAAGTCGAATGCCCTTTTGAACAAGTCCAGTGCCTTGTTGACCAAGCCGAATGCACTTTTCAACAAGTCGAATGCTTGGTTGACAAATTCGAATATCTTGTTGAACAAGTCGAATGCCTTGTTGACCAACTTGCATGCCTTTTTGAACAAAACAAATGCCTTGTTGAACAAGTCAAATGCCTTGTTGAAGAAGCCGAATGCCTTGTTGACCAAGTCGAATGCCCTCTTGAACAAGACAAATGCCTTGTTGACCAAGTCGAATGCCTTGTTGACCAAGTCGAATTGCCTGATTGAACAAGTCGAATGCCTTGCTGAACAACTCCAATGCCTTATTAACCAAGTCGATCGTCTTGTTGAACGAGTCGAATGCCCTTTTTAAAAAGACGAATGCTTTGTTGAACAACTCAACTTGTTTAAGAAGTCGAATGCCTTGTTGAGTAAGTCGAATGCCCTTTTGAACAAGTCGAATGCCTTGTTTAAACAAGTCGAATGCGTTGTTGAAAAAGTAGTATTGTTTGTATGCCTTTTGTACTATGTCGAATGCGTGTTTGAACAAGTCGAATGTCTTATTGACCATGTAAAATACCTCGTTGACCAAGTCGAGTGCCTTGATGACCAAGTTGACTACCCATTTGAGCAAGTCGAATGCCTTGTTAACCAAGTCGAACGCCCTTATGAACAAGTCGAATGCCTTGTTTACCAATTCGAATGCCCTTTTAAACAAGTCGAATAAAAGTCGACGCATTGTTGAAGAAGTCGAATGCCATTTTAAAGAAGGAGAATGCCTTGTTGACCAAGTCGAATGCCTTGTTGAACAACTCCAGTGCCTTATTAACCACGTCGACCGTCTTGTTGAATGAGTCGAATGCCCTTTTTGAAAAGACGAATGCCTTGTCGAACAACTCAACTTGTTGAAGAAGTCGAATGCCCTTTTGAACAAGTCCAGTGCCTTGTTGACCAAGCCGAATGCACTTTTCAACAAGTCGAATGCTTGGTTGACAAATTCGAATATCTTGTTGAACAAGTCGAATGCCTTGTTGACCAACTTGCATGCCTTTTTGAACAAAACAAATGCCTTGTTGAACAAGTCAAATGCCTTGTTGAAGAAGCCGAATGCCTTGTTGACCAAGTCGAATGCCCTCTTGAACAAGACAAATGCCTTGTTGACCAAGTCGAATGCCTTGTTGACCAAGTCGAATTGCCTGATTGAACAAGTCGAATGCCTTGCTGAACAACTCCAATGCCTTATTAACCAAGTCGATCGTCTTGTTGAACGAGTCGAATGCCCTTTTTAAAAAGACGAATGCTTTGTTGAACAACTCAACTTGTTTAAGAAGTCGAATGCCTTGTTGAGTAAGTCGAATGCCCGTTTGAACAAGTCGAATGCCTTGTTTAAACAAGTCGAATGCGTTGTTGAAAAAGTAGTATTGTTTGTATGCCTTTTGTACTATGTCGAATGCGTGTTTGAACAAGTCGAATGTCTTATTGACCATGTAAAATACCTCGTTGACCAAGTCGAGTGCCTTGATGACCAAGTTGACTACCCATTTGAGCAAGTCGAATGCCTTGTTAACCAAGTCGAACGCCCTTATGAACAAGTCGAATGCCTTGTTTACCAATTCGAATGCCCTTTTAAACAAGTCGAATAAAAGTCGACGCATTGTTGAAGAAGTCGAATGCCATTTTAAAGAAGGAGAATGCCTTGTTGACCAAGTCGAATGCCTTGTTGAACAACTCCAGTGCCTTATTAACCACGTCGACCGTCTTGTTGAATGAGTCGAATGCCCTTTTTAAAAAGACGAATGCCTTGTCGAACAACTCAACTTGTTGAAGAAGTCGAATGCCCTTTTGAACAAGTCCAGTGCCTTGTTGACCAATCCGAATGCAATTTTCAACAAGTCGAATGCTTGGTTGACAATTCGAATATCTTGTTGAACAAGCCGGAACGCATCCCGAGCAGAAGCAGTGGTGAAAAGTCCTGTGGGAGACGGTAGCCATCGGTAAGAGTCAGCGTCCAATGGGTGAACGTCCAGGAGCATGGGTTCAATCATCAGAAATTCCATCGAGGAAGTCATTGGCCACCTCCAACCGGCACTAGCAATGACTCTACTCAAACGTGAATCATCAGAAAGGCCCATAATCATTGGTCCCCGTGGAAATCGTTCCAGAAGCGGCCTATCATCGATCCATGGGTCCTGCCACAACCAAATAGTTTCGCCATTACCAATACGGATACTAACCTTCGATCGAAGCATAGGGTGAAGTTGTAAGAGTTTTCTCCAACTCCACGCCGATTGGGCGGTTTCCGATATAGTCCACAACGAGCGATTTTGCAGTCGCGTCTGGAGACGCCACGATACCCAAATAGAATTGGGATCCTTGCTCAGAATACTCCATAGGTGCTTAAGAAGAAGGGCCTTGTTATCATCCACAAGCGAGCGAATACCCAAACCACCCTCATCCACCGGGAAACATACATCATCCCAAGCAACCTTGGCAGCAGAACCCGCCCAGAGGAACGATCTGAATCGTTGCTCAATCACTCTAATAACGCCTTTGGGCAGGATGAACACCCCGGACCAATACCAATGCAGCGCAGCAAGGACTGAACGGATCAACTGTACCCTCCCAGCATATGAAAGAGAGCGATTGAGCCAAGAGCCTAAGCGTTGGTCAATGCGCTGAAGAAGTGGATTACAGTCCTGAATAGTCAGTCGTGATGTAAGTAACGGGACACCCAAATACCTCACTGGTAAATTGCCTAAAGGAAAACCCATAATAGATAATAAGGGTTGGCAGCCGCTCGCCCGTTTGGAAAGAAACATCTCGCTCTTTCGAGGGTTAGCCCTTAACCTCGAAAGTATCGCAAATTCATCCAACCCCGCTTGGAAAGTCTGGATGGATCCAGTGTCCGCGTGACCGAAAAGAAGAAGATCATCGGCAAATGTCAGCATGAAAATACGGGAAGGCTCGCATCTCCAATGTAAAGTAAATCTCCCCTCCGAAAGAATCTTGTTCCGAATAATACCATGAAGCACCTCCATGGCCAACGTAAAAAGATACGGAGATATAGGATCGCCCTGACGAAGACCCCGCTGTCCCGGAAAATACCCCTCCGCTCGACCATTGATATTGATCGAGTAATAAGGAGTCGTCAAACACACCTGGATCCATGCAACGAACCGCGAAGGAAAACCCATGGCCTCCAACACACATACTAAAAAGTCCCACTCGACATGATCGTATGCCTTTGCCAAGTCAACCTTCAGAGCATAACTCCTGAGCGAGGAGAATATTATCGCTGATCCTGCGACCAGGGATAAATGCAGTCTGGGAGACATCCACTAAGCCTGGGAGATAAGTCTTCAGACGATTAGCCAAGATCTTCGAAATAATCTTGTATAAGACATTACAGCACGATATAGGCTGAAAGTCAGCAGGTCGTCGTGGGGAGTCCCGCTTAGGGATCAACGTAAGAAGTGTAGTATTCAGCTCCCTCAGAAGATGGCCTGTATGAAAAAATTCCTGAATAGCAGATATGATGTCCCCTCCAATAGTAGGCCAAGCGGCTTTAAAGAAAGACAAAGTGAAAACATCCGGACCCGGTGCTTTGTCATCCGTAATAGAAGAAAGCGCCAGCTTAATCTCACCTTCGTCGATGAGCCGAAGTAGATCTCCCGGTGCGTGATTGGGTAATGTACGAGATATGGCCGCATAGATAGCTCTGAGCGGTCGTACCCAAGAGGTTCTTGTAGTGTCTAAGAAGCTCGCCCTTTACTTGTGGCTCCCCTTCAATTAAGTTCCCAGCATCATCCTCAAGCGAGAAGATACGGTTTGCCACTCGTCGTATGACAACCTTCTTGAAGAAAAAAGCGGAGCAACGGTCGCCTTCTTTGAGCCAAGTCATTTTGGCCCGTTGTGCTAGGGCCGATTGCTCCATTGCTACCGCAGCTGCATAGAGACGTCGACATATAGATTGTAGTACCAGAAAACGATCATCATGCGGGTACAATGAGACAAACTCCTGGGCAATGTCAAAGAAATTTCGCGCCTCCACCACGTTACGCGCCAGATTCCCTTTAGCACGCCTCATATCCTTGAACGCTCGCTTGAGGGCCTTCAGACGTGCAAGGACCCGAAACATCGGGTATCCCAAAATAGGAAGCTGCCACCCTGAGCTTACGACAGAGCCAAACTGTGGATCCGACATGAGAAAATTATCGAATCGAAACACCGTACCTCGAGAAAACGTCGATCGCCCCGGCTCCAGAATAAGAGGAGAATGGTCAGAAGTGGCTGGTAGTTCACATCGATATCCAAGATCCCCAAATTTAGCAAACCACGTCGGGTTAGCAACCACCCTGTCCAAACGGCGCCAAATACCTGCATCACCTCATCGTTGATCAAACCACGTGAAATATTGACCCAAGCATGGTAAGTTATGGAGATCAGCCGAGATGAGACATCGAGTCAGATCATGATAGTCTGCTGGATGAGGAGATCCTCCCCGTGCTTCATTAGGTTCCACTATCGCATTGTAATCACCGACCACTAACCAAGCGTCATCCGCGCGAGCTTCGGAGATCATAACTAACTCATCCCATAATGCGCAGCGCTCCTCCCGCTGATTGAGCCCATATATGAATGTAATAAAGAAAACCAGACGAGTTGCCAACGATAGAACTCTGCAGTGTAGGGCTTGCGTCGTCATCCCGATAACATCAACACGAAGATATCGCGCGTCCCATCCTAGCCAGATATGCTTCCCGGGGCCCATATCATAATCGAAGAACCATGCCCACTGCTTAATAATGTTGGCAATCGAATCAGTGTTTGCCACTGTTACTCGTGTCTCTAGCAATCCAACAAGCTTAAGGTCAAAACGACGAATCAAATCCCCTACCGCTCTCCCATT
Source organism: Linderniella brevidens (assembly GCA_004919715.1). NCBI lineage: Eukaryota > Viridiplantae > Streptophyta > Magnoliopsida > Lamiales > Linderniaceae > Linderniella > Linderniella brevidens. The sequence continues at coordinate 465,876 of SWDC01000149.1, forward strand.
GTTTCTCTTGTTGAGACCACGTACATTCCAGCAGCCAAATGGTATCATAAGACAACCCCATGAAGGGCTGCGTCATTATCAGGGCCCGGATGTAGGAAGTCCCCATCTTCATCAATGAGGTGAAGCATGTCAAACAGGTTCGTAGGAGGTGGTGTCATCTGAGCAGGGCTTGGCACCACCACCATGCTATTCTCGATGGTTGGCCGAATCACGCCTCCCGTACCCGCCGAGTCTGCAGAGGATCCATGATGAGGTTGCCTGGACATTCTCCCTGCTGCTCGCTGGAGACAATGGATACGAGAGGCCTATTATGTTGCTCAGTGGCTACGCGGCGTGTCTTACCCGTCGACTTGGCCTTCGCGATTGGACGCCAGATCCACGTAATAGTTGGGGCTGCGCATTTTGTCGTAGCCTTTGGGGCCGTTGGGGCGGTCATGGGGCATGCACCAGTCGAATGACCCATAGTCGAACACGTCGAACATCGTGGCAGTTTCCATTAATATTCCGCTCGAATCGTGATCACCCTGTCCGTATTGGGTAGGCGAAGGTTGAAAGCTTCAACATATGGATCAGCGATCTTCCTCATAATGCAAACGCGCGCAAAATCGATACGCTCCATGCTGATCGTAAAAGCGTCGGGAAATAACGGTGTACCAACCGCACTGGCCACGAGTCCTAATCCCTCCGGAGTCCAGTATTCCGATGGGAGGTGGCGAAAACAAACCCACGTCGGGACCTCATCATGCGGTCGCTTTTCCAAAATCATCCCTTGCCGCCACTCCTCAAGAAAGAGGGGCTGGCCATACAATAACCATGGGCCACCCTCCAAAGCATCAACCATCGTTGCCGTGGAGTCGAAACGGAATTTGAAGAAGCCATTCGAGGTAGCACGCACTTCCACCAGCCCCGGCCATCTTGTGCGGAAATGGCGATCCACATGTGGGAAGTAAGGTTTGCGTCCCAAGAAATATCCCACCGCTGTATTAGCCCATCGAAGGCAGCCCTTCGACGCTATCTCTTTAGTTGGCTGAACCTCAATCATTCCATTGACAAGCATAGGTGCAGTATACTGGAGGTGAACCCTATCAGTCCGTCGACGAGTATCGGTAGGTGGAGATGAATGTCTCCCTTTGAGAATATCTGCGAACGATGGCGTCAGAACGGGTTCAGAAACCCTAGTGTCATTCCCATGTTGTACTGCCGATATGATTCCCGGCGTGTTCCCACCATTGCCCGCTGATGTAGGCGCCGCCGGAGCCTCCAAATTTATCCCGATGTCGGTGTCGTTTAACGTCGGCCTTGGTACTTCGTTCGGTCGTGGCGGGGCAGCCAATGATTCAGCTCGTGGACCGTTCACCGGGGCTTTTATGGCCGGCGTGATAATTGTCGGCGATGTGATCATTGCCGAGGTCACTATGGAATTCACGGCGTGTGGTTGGGGTACCGCAGATTGAGAATCGCACAAAGATAGCCCCAAATCTTTACGAAGATAATGCAAGATCTTTCCATACTAGGGTGGCCCTTTGCATTTTCAGCCAGATATGCAAGATCTCTTCCCGAAATAGCCTCTTCCAATTCATTCTCAACCTGTCTAGGTTCAATGAATCTTGCGCAAGCGTGTCTAGGTGCAATGAATCTTGCGCATTTCAAGCGTGTCTAGGTGCAATGAATCTTGCGCAATTGCAGGGGTGTCTAGGTTCAATGAATCTTGCGCAATTTTGGTTGTCACGTCCGACACGTTCCCTCGTCGATCGGCTCTCCTGCTAGGTGGTGGCAGCGTTCCCGATCGATGATATTCGGCTCCCACCCGAGCGCCACGTAGTGGTTGTAGTATTGTCACTCCATTCCCTCTATTACCCCCGTCACGGCCCCCTTCGGGAATATGAGGATCGTCTTCCGTTCCGCCATCGGATCGGCCATTAATCCTAGCCATCAAAGAATTAAAACGTGCTCCATCAAATCTAGAGGCGAACGATGGGTATTCCCGCCTTGGTGAATCAATATCTCGTGAACAATCTTTCGGATCCGAATTCTTCATCGATGTAGAAGATCCACTCATTATCGATCCATACATGAGGGATGTCGATGCCATTGTCAAGCAAAGTCGAAAAAATGTAAAACGAAAACTCAAAAAATGAGAATCAAACCCTCCAAAGCCGTATGATCCCGGCGATGGAGGTGCGCCACCGTGTTCCGCCGCCCGTCAACACGCCGTAGAGATTTTGGAGGTAGTTTGTAATGAATCTGGACTATATTATGGATGATATTCGTTAAGGAACTCTAGAGAGAGATGAGAGAAAAATCCCCTAGAGAGAGAAAGTAGCTCGTAATTATTATGTGTTAAATGCCCTTTTTAAAAAAACGAATGCTTTGTCGAACCACTCAACTTGTTGAAGAAGTCGAATGCCTTGTTAAGTAAGCAGAATGCCCTTTTGAACAAGTCTAATGCCTTGTTGACCAAGCCGAATGCACTTTTCAACACGTCGAATGCCTGGTTGACAAAGTCGAATATCTAGGTGAAGAAGTCAAATGCATTGTTGACCAAGTTGAACGCCTTTTTGAACACGACGAATGCCTTGTTGAACAAGTCGAATGCCTTGTTGAAGAAGCCGAATGCCTTGTTGACCAAGTCGAATGCCCTCTTGAACAAGACGAATGCCTTGTTGAACAAGTTGAGTGCCTTGTTGAACAAGCCGAAATCATTGTTGACCAAGTCGAATTGCCTTATTGAACAAGTCAATGCTTTGTTGAACAACTCCAATGCCTTATTAACCAAGTCGATCGTCTTGTTGAACGAGTCGAATGCCATTTTTAAAAAGACGAATGCGTTGTCGAACAACTCAACTTGTTGAAGAAGTCGAATGCCTTGTTGAGTAAGTCGAATGCCCTTTTGAACAAGTCCAATGCCTTGTTGACCAAGCCGAATGCACTTTTCAACAAGTCGAATGCCAAGTTAAAAAAGTAGTATTGCTAGTATGCCTTTTGTACTAAGTGGAATGCGTGTTTGAACAAGTTGAATGTCTTATTGACCAAGTAAAATACCTCGTTAACCAAGTCGAGTGCCTTGTCGACCAAGTCGACTACCCATTTGAGTAAGTCGAATGCCTTGTTAACCAAGTCGAACGCCCTTTTGAACAAGTCGAATGCCTTGTTGACCAATTCAAATGCCCTTTTAAACAAGTCGAATGCCTTGTTGACAAAGTCAAAGCCTTGTTGAAGAAGTCGAATGCCATTTTAAAGAAGGAGAATGCCTTGTTGACCAAGTCGAATGCCCTTTTGAGCAAGTCTAATGCCTTGGTGAACAAGTCAAATGCCTTGTTGAACAACTCAATTTCCTTACTGACCAAGTAATGCCTTGTTGAACAAGTCGAATGCTTTGTTGACCAAGTCGAAGCCCTTTTGAACTAGTCGAATGCCTTGTTGACCAAGTCGAATGCCTTTTTGAAACCTGTCAAATGCCTTGTTGACAAAGTCGAATGCCTATTGAGTAAGTAGAAGGACTTATATGCCTTTTTTCCTAAGTTGAATGCTTTGTTGTACAAGTCGAATGTCTTATTGACCAAGTCGAATGCCCTTTTGCACAAGTCCAATGCCTTGTTGACCAAGTTAAATGCACTTTTGAGTCGAATGCCTTGTTGACCAAGTTGAATGCCTTTTGAAAAAGACGAATGCCATGTTGAACAAGTCGAATGCCTTGTTGAACAAGCCGAAATCCTTGTTGACCAAATCGAATTGCCTTATTGAACAAGTCGAATGCCTTGTTGAACAACTCCAATGCCTTATTAACCAAGTCGATCATCTTGTTGAACGAGTCGAATGCCCTTTTTAAAAAAACGAATGCTTTGTCGAACCACTCAACTTGTTGAAGAAGTCGACTGCCTTGTTGAGTAAGTAGAATGCCCTTTTGAACAAGTCTAATGCCTTGTTGACCAAGCCAAATGCACTTTTCAACACGTCGAATGCCCGATTGACAAAGTCGAATATCTTGGTGAACAAGTCGAATGCATTGTTGACCAAGTTGAACGCCTTTTTGAACACGACGAATGCCTTGTTGAACAAGTCGAATGCCTTGTTGAAGAAGCCGAATGCCTTGCTCACCAAGTCGAACGCCCTCTTGAACAAGATGAATGCCTTGGTGAACAAGTTGAGTGCCTTGTCGAACAAGCCGAAATCCTTGTTGACCAAGTCGAATTGCCTTATTGATCAAGTGAATACTTTGTTGACAACTCCAATGCCTTATTAACCAAGTGGATCGTCTTGTTGAACGAGTCGAATGCCCTTTTTATAAAGACGAATGCCTTGTTGACCAAGTATAATGCCTTGTTGAACAACTCAAATGCCTTGTCTACGAAGTAATGGCTTGCTGAGTAAGTCGAATGCCTTGTTGACCAAGTCGAATACCCTTTTGAACAAGTCGAATGCCTTGTTGACCAATCAAATGCCTTGTTGAACAAGTCAAATGCTTTTAACCAAGTTGAATGCCCTTTTTAACAAGCTGAATGCCTTGTTGACAATGTCGAATGCCTTATTGAACAACTCAAATTCTTTGTTGACCAAGTCGAATGCCGTATTGAACAAGTTGAATGCCATATTGACCAAGTCAATTGCCCTTTTGACCAAGACGAATGCCTTGTCGAACAACTCAACTTGTTGAAGAAGTCGAATGCATTGTTGAGTAAGTCGAATGCCCTTTTGAACAAGTCCAATGCCTTGTTGACCAAGCCGAATGCACTTTTCAACAAGTCGAATGCCTGGTTGACAAAGTCGAATATCTTTTTAAACAAGTCGAATGCCTTGGTGACCAAGTTGAATGCCTTTTTGAACACGACGAATTCCTTGTTGAACAAGTTGAATGCCTTGTTGAAGAAGCCGAATGCCTTGTTCACCAAGTCGAATGCCCTCTTGAACAAGAGAAATGCCTTGTTGACCAAGTCGAATGCCTTGTTGACCAAGTCGAATTGCCTTATTGAACAAGTCGAATGCCTTGTTGAACAACTCCAATGCCTTATTAACCAAGTCGATCGTCTTGTTGAACGAGTCGAATGCCCTTTTTAAAAAGACGAATGCCTTGTCTAACAACTCAACTTGTTTAAGAAGTCGAAGGCCTTGTTGAGTAAGTCGAATGCCCTTTTGAACAAGTCCAATGCCTTGTTAAACAAGTCGAATGCGTTGTTGAACAAGTAGTATTGCTTGTATGCCTTGTGTACTAAGTCGAATGCGTGTTTGAACAAGTTGAATTTCTTATTGGCCAAGTAAAATACCTCGATGACCAAGTCGAGTGCTTTGTCGACCAAGTCGACTACCCATTTGAGCAAGTCGAACGCCCTTTCGAACAAGTCGAATGCCTTGTTGACCAATTCGAAAGCCCTTTTAACCAAGTCGAATGCCTTGTTGACAAAGTCAAAGCCTTGTTGAAGAAGTCGAATGCCATTTTAAAGAAGGAGAATGCCTTGTTGACCAAGTCGAATGCTCTTTTGAGCAAGTCTAATGCCTTGGTGAACAAGTCAAATGCCTTGTTGAACAACTCAATTTCCTTACTGACCAAGTTATGCCTTGCTGAACAAGTCGAATGCTTTGTTGACCAAGTCGAAGCCCTTTTGAACTAGTCGAATGCCTTGTTGACCAAGTCGAACGCCTTGTTGAAACATGTCAAATGCCTTGTTAACGAAGTCGAATACCTTGTTGAGTAAGTAGAAGGGCTTATATGCCTTTTTTCCTAAGTCGAATGCCTTGTTGTACAAGTCGAATGCCTTATTGACCAACCAATGCCCTTTTCGAATGCCCTTTTGCAGTCAATGCCTTGTTGACCAAGGTTGCCTTGTTGACCACTTTTGAATGCACTTTTGAGTCGAATGCCTTGTTGACCAAGTTGAATTCCTTTTGAACAAGACGAATGCCTTGTTGAAAAAATCGAATGCCTTGTTGAACAAGCCGAAATCCTTGTTGACCAAGTCGAATTGCCTTATTGAACAAGTCGAATGCCTTGTTCAAGAAGTCGAATGCCATTTTAGAGAAGGAGAATGCCTTGTTGACCAAGTCGAATGCCCATTTAAACAAGCCAAATGTCTTGTTGACAAAGTCGAATGCCTTGTTGACCAAGTCGAATGCCATTTTGAACAACTCGAATGGCTTCTGGTACAAGTCGAATGCCTTGTTGAACAACTCAATTTCCTTACTGACCAAGTAATGCCTTGCTGAACAAGTCTAATGCTTTGTTGACCAAGTCGAAGCCCTTTTGAACTAGTCGAATGCCTTGTTGACAAAGTCGAATGCCTTGTTGAAACATGTCAAATGCATTGTTGACGAAGTCGAATGACTTGTTGAGTAAGTAGAAGGGCTTATATGCCTTTTTTCCTAAGTCGAATGCCTTGTTGTACAAGTCGAATGCCTTATTGTCCAAGTCTAATGCCCTTTTGCACAAGTCCAATGCCTTGTTGACCAAGTTGAATGCACTTTTGAGTCGAATGCCTTGTTGACCAAGTTGAATTCCATTTGAACAAGATGAATGCCTTGTTGAACAAGCCAAAATCCTTGTTGACCAAGTCGAATTGCCTTATTGGACAAGTCGAATGCCTTGTTGAAGAAGTCGAATGCCATTTTAAAGAAGGAGAATGCCTTGTTGACCAAGTCGAATGCCCATTTAAACGAGCCGAATGTCTTGTTGACAAAGTCGAATTCCTTGTTTACCAAGTCTAATGCCATTTTGAACAACTCGAATGGCTTCTGGAACAAGTCGACTGCCTTGTTGAACAACTCAATTTCCTTACTGACCAAGTAATGCCTTGCTGAACAAGTCGAATGCTTTGTTGACCAAGTCGAAGCCCTTTTGAACTAGTCGAATGCCTTGTTGACCAAGTCGAATGCCTTGTTGAAACATGTCACATGGCTTGTTGACGAAGTTGAATAACTTGTTGAGTAAGTAGAAGGGCTTATATGACTTTTTTCCTAAGTCATATGCCTTGTTGTACAAGTCGAATGCCTTATTGACCAAGTCGAATGCCCTTTCGCACAAGTCCAATGCCTTGTTGACCAAGTTGAATGCACTTTTGAGTCGAATGCCTTGTTGACCATGTTAAATGCCTTTTGAAAAAGACGAATGCCAGGTCGAATGCCTTGTTGAACAAGCCGAAATCCTTGTTAACCAAATCGAATTGCGTTATTGAACAAGTCGAATGCCTTGTTTAACAACTCTAATGCCTTATTAACCAAGTCGATCATCTTGTTGAACGAGTCGAATGCCCTTTTTAAAAACACGAATGCTTTGTCGAACAACTCAACTTGTTGAAGAAGTCGAATGCCTTGTTGAGTAAGTGGAATGCCCTTTTGAACAAGTCTAATGCCTTGTTGACCAAGCAAAATGCACTTTTCAACACGTCGAATGCCCGGTCGACAAAGTCGAATATCTTGGTGAACAAGTCGAATGCATTGTTGACCAAGTTGAATGCCTTTTTGAACACGGTGAATGCCTTGTTGAACAAGTCGAATGCCTTGTTGAAGAAGCCGAATGCCTTGTTGACCAAGTCGAATGCCCTCTTGAACAAGATGAATGCCTTGGTGAATAAGTTGAGTGCCTTGTCGAACAAGTCGAAATACTTGTTGACCAAGTCGAATTGCCTTATTGATCAAGTGAATGCTTTGTTGAACAACTCCAATGCCTTATTAACCAAGTGGATCGTCTTGTTGAACGAGTCGAATGCCCTTTTTATAAAGACGAATGCCTTGTCGAACAACTGAACTTGTTGAAGAAGTCGAATGCCTTGTTGAGTAAGTCGAATGCCCTTTTGAACAAGTCCAATGCCTTCTTGACCAAGTCGAATGCACTTTTCAACAAGTCGAATGCCTGGTTGACAAAGTCGAATATCTTGTTAAACAAGTCGAATGCCTTGTTGACCAAGTTGAATACCTTTTTGAACACGACGAATGCCTTGTTGAACAAGTTGAATGCCTTGTTGAAGAAGCCGAATGCCTTGTTCACCAAATCGAATGCCCTCTTGAACAAGCCAAATGCCTTGTTGACCAACTCGAATGCCTGTTGACCAAGTCGAATTGCCTTATTGAACAAGTCGAATGCCTTGTTGAACAACTCCAATGCCTTATTAACCAAGTCGATCGTCTTGTTTAACGAGTCGAATGCCCTTTTTAAAAAGACGAATGCCTTGTCTAACAACTCAACTTGTTTAAGAAGTCGAATGCCTTGTTGAGGAAGTCGAATGCCCTTTAGAACAATCCCAATGCCTTGTTAAACAAGTCGAATGCGTTGTTGAAGAAGTAGTATTGCTTGTATGCCTTTTGTACTAAGTCGAATGCGTGTTTGAACAAGTTGAATGTCTTATTGGCCAAGTAAAATACCTCGTTGACCAAGTCGAGTGCCTTGTCGACCAAGTCGACTACCCATTTGAGCAAGTCGAACGCCCTTTTGAACAAGTCGAATGCCTTGTTGACCAATTCGAATGCCCTTTTAAACAAGTCGAATGCCTTATTGACAAAGTCAAAGCCTTGTTGAAGAAGTCGATGCCAGTTTAAGGAAACCGAATGCCTTGTTGACCAAGACGAATGCCCTTTTCAGCAAGTCTAATGCCTTGGTGAACAAGTCAAATGCCTTGTTGAACAACTCAATTTCCTTACTGACCAAGTAATGCCTTGCTGAACAAGTCGAATGCTTTGTTGACCAAGTCGAAGCCCTTTTGAACTAGTCGAATGCCTTGTTGACCAAGTCGAATGCCTTGTTGAAACATGTCAAATACCTTGTTAACGAAGTCGAATGCCTTGTTGAGTAAGTAGAAGGGCTTATTTGCCTTTTTTCTTAAGTCGAATGCCTTGTTGTACAAGTCGAATGCCTTATTGACCAAGTCGAATGCCCTTTTGCACAAGTCCAATGCCTTGTTGACCAAGTTGAATGCACTTTTGAGTCGAATGCCTTGTTGACCAAGTTGAATTCCTTTTGAACAAGACGAATGCCTTATTGAACAAATCGAATGCCTTGTTGAACAAGCCGAAATACTTGTTGACCAAGTCGAATTGCCTTATTGAACAAGTCGAATGCCTTGTTGAAGAAGTCGAATGCCATTTTAAAGAAGGAGAATGCCTTGTTGACCAAGTCGAATGCCCATTTAAACAAGCCGAATGTCTTGTTGACAAAGTCGAATTCCTTGTTTACCAAGTCTAATGCCATTTTGAACAACTCAAATGGCTTCTGGAACAAGTCGACTGCCTTGTTGAACAACTCAATTTCCTTACTGACCAAGTAATGCCTTGCTAAACAAGTCGAATGCTTTGTTGACCAAGTCGAAGCCCTTTTGAACTAGTCGAATGCCTTGTTGACCAAGTCGAATGCCTTTTTGAAACATGTCAAATGCCTTGTTGACGAAGTTGAATAATTTGTTCAGTAAGTAGAAGGGCTTATATGACTTTTTTCCTAAGTCAAATGCCTTGTTGTACAAGTCGAATGCCTTATTGACCAAGTCTAATGCCCTTTTGTGCAAGTTCAATGCCTTGTTGACCAAGTTGAATGCACTTTTGAGTCGAATGCCTTGTTGACCAAGTTGAATTCCTTTTGAACAAGACGAATGCCTTTGAACAAGCCGAAATCCTTCTTGACCAAGTCGAATTGCCTTATTGAACAAGTCGAATTCCTTGTTGAAGAAGTCGAATGCCATTTTAAAGAAGGAGAATGCCTTGTTGACCAAGTCGAATGCCCATTTAAACAAGCCAAATGTCTTGTTGACAAAGTCGAATGCCTTGTTGACCAAGTCGAATGCCATTTTGAACAACTCGAATGGCTTCTGGTACAAGTCGAATGCCTTGTTGAACAACTCAATTTCCTACTGACCAATAATGCCTTGCTGAACAGTCTAATGCCTTGTTGACCAAGTCGAATGCCATTAACAATCTGAATGTCTTCTTGACAAAGTCGACTGCCTTGTTCACCAAGTCGAATGCCATTTTTGAACAACTCGAATGGCTTATGGAACAAGTCGAAGCCTTGTTGAACAACTCAATTTCCTTACTGACCAAGTAATGCCTTTGAACAAGTCTAATGCCTTGTTGACCAAGCCGAATGCACTTTTCAACAAGTCGAATGCCTGGTTGACAAAGTCGAATATCTTTTAAACAAGTCGAATGCCTTGTGACCAAGTTGAATGCCTTTTTGAAGACGACGAATTCCTTGTTGAAAAGTTGAATGCCTTGTTGAGAAGCCGAATGCCTTGTTCACCAAGTCGAATGCCCTCTTGAACAAGAGAAATGCCTTGTTGACCAAGTCGAATGCCTTGTTGACCAAGTCGAATTGCCTTATTGAACAAGTCGAATGCCTTGTTGAACAACTCCAATGCCTTATTAACAAGGTCGATCGTCTTGTTGAACGAGTCGAATGCCCTTTTTAAAAGACGAATGCCTTGTCTAACAACTCAACTGTTTAAGAAGTCGAAGGCCTTGTTGAGTAAGTCGAATGCCCTTTTGAACAAGTCCAATGCATTGTTAAACAAGTCGAATGCGTTGTTGACAAGTAGTATTGCTTGTATGCCTTGTGTACTAAGTCAATGCGTGTTTGAACAAGTTGAATTTCTTATTGGCCAAGTAAAATACCTCGATGACCAATCGAGTGCTTTGTCGACCAAGTCGACTACCCATTTGAGCAAGTCGAACGCCCTTTCGAACAGTCGAATGCCTTGTTGACCATTCGAAAGCCCTTTTAAAACAATCGAATGCCTTGTTGACAAAGTCAAAGCCTTGTTGAAGAAGTCGAATGCCATTTAAAGAAGGAGAATGCCTTGTTGACCAAGTCGAATGCTCTTTGAGCAAGTCTAATGCCTTGGTGAACAGTCAAATGCCTTGTTGAACAACTCAATTTCCTTACTGACCAAGTTATGCCTTGCTGAACAAGTCGAATGCTTGTTGACCAAGTCGAACCCTTTTGAACTAGTCGAATGCCTTTGACCAAGTCGAATGCCTTTTTGAAACATGTCAAATGCCTTGTTAACGAAGTCGAATACCTTGTTGAGTAAGTAGAAGGGCTTATATGCCTTTTTTCCTAAGTCGAATGCCTTGTTGTACAAGTCGAATGCCTTATTGACCAAGTCGAATGCCCTTTTGCACAAGTCCAATGCCTTGTTGACCAGGTTGAATGCACTTTTGAGTCGAATGCCTTGTTGACCAAGTTGAATTCCTTTTGAACAAGACGAATGCCATTTTAGAGAAGGAGAATGCCTTGTTGACCAAGTCGAATGCCCATTTAAACAAGCCAAATGTCTTGTTGACAAAGTCGAATGCCTTGTTGACCAAGTCGAATGCCATTTTGAACAACTCGAATGGCTTCTGGTACAAGTCGAATGCCTTGTTGAACAACTCAATTTCCTTACTGACCAAGTAATGCCTTGCTGAACAAGTCTAATGCCTTGTTGACCAAGTCGAATGCCCATTTAAACAATCTGAATGTCTTCTTGACAATGTCGACTGCCTTGTTCACCAAGTCGAATGCCATTTTGAACAACTCGAATGGCTTATGGAACAAGTCGAATGCCTTGTTGAACAACTCAATTTCCTTACTGACCAAGTAATGCCTTGCTGAACAAGTCGAATGCTTTGTTGACCAAGTCGAAGCCCTTTTGAACTAGTCGAATGCCTTGTTGACCAAGTCGAATGCCTTGTTGAAACATGTCAAATGTCTTGTTGACGAAGTCGAATGATTTGTTGAGTAAGTAGAAGGGCTTATATGCCTTTATTCAAAAGTCGAATGCCTTGTTGTACAAGTCGAATGCCTTATTGACTAAGTCGAATGCCCTTTTGCACAAGTCCAATGCCTTGTTGACCAAGTTTAATGCACTATTGAGTCGAATGCCTATGCCTTTTGCACAAGTCCAATGCCTTGTTGACCAAGTTTAATGCACTATTGAGTCGAATGCCTTGTTGACCAAGTTGAATTCATTTTGAACAAGACGAATGCCTTGTTGAACAAGTCGAATGCCTTGTTGAACAAGCCGAAATCCTTGTTGACCAAGTCGAATTGCCTTATTGAACAAGTCTAATGCCTTGTTGAAGAAGTCGAATGCCATTTTAAAGAAGGAGAATGCCTTGTTGACCAAGTCAAGTGCCATTTTGAACAAGTCGAATGGCTTCTGGAACATGTCGAATGCCTGTTGGATAAGTCGAGTACCTTGTTAGTCGAATGCCATTTTGAACAAGTCGAATGTCTTGTTGACCAAGTCGATACCTTGTAGACCAAGTCGAATGCCCTTTTGTGCAAGTCTAATGCCTTGGTGAACAAGTCAAATGCCTTGGTGAACAACTCAATTTCCTTACTGACCAAGTAATACCTTGCTGAACAAGTCGAATGCTTTGTTGACCAAGTCGAAGCCCTTTTGAACTAGTCGAATGCCTTGTTGACCAAGTCGAATGCCTGTTGAAACATGCCAAATGCCTTGTTGACGAAGTCGAATGCCTTGCTGAACAAGTCGAATGCTTTGTTGAGTAAGTAGAAGGGATTGTATGCCTTTTTTCCTAAGTCGAATGCCTTGTTGTACAAGTTGAATACCGTATTGACCAAGTCGAACGCCCTTTTGCACAAGTCCAATGCCTTGCTGAACAAGTCTAATGCTTTGTTGACCAAGTCGAAGCCCTTTTGAACTAGTCGAATGCCTTGTTGACCAAGTCGAATGCCTTGTTGAAACATGTCAAATGCCTTGTTAACGAAGTCGAATGCCTTGTTGAGTAAGTAGAAGGGCTTATATGCCTTTTTTCCTAAGTCGAATGCCTTGTTGTACAAGTCGAATGCCTTATTGACCAAGTCGAATGCCCTTTTGCACAAGTCCAATGCCTTGTTGACCAGGTTGAATGCACTTTTGAGTCGAATGCCTTGTTGACCAAGTTGAATTCCTTTTGAACAAGACGAATGCCTTGTTGAAAAAATCGAATGCCTTGTTGAACAAGCCGAAATCCTTGTTGACCAAGTCGAATTGCCTTATTGAACAAGTCGAATGCCTTGTTCAAGAAGTCGAATGCCATTTTAGAGAAGGAGAATGCCTTGTTGACCAAGTCGAATGCCCATTTAAACAAGCCAAATGTCTTGTTGACAAAGTCGAATGCCTTGTTGACCAAGTCGAATGCCATTTTGAACAACTCGAATGGCTTCTGGAAAGTCGAATGCCTTGTTGAACAACTCAATTTCCTGACTGACCAAGTAATGCCTTGCTGAACAAGTCTAATGCCTTGTTGACCAAGTCGAATGCCCATTTAAACAATCTGAATGTCTTCTTGACAAAGTCGACTGCCTTGTTCACCAAGTCGAATGCCATTTTGAACAACTCGAATGGCTTATGGAACAAGTCGAATGCCTTGTTGAACAACTCAATTTCCTTACTGACCAAGTAATGCCTTGTGAACAAGTCGAATGCTTGTTGACCAAGTCGAAGCCCTTTTGAACTAGTCGAATGCCTTGTTGACCAAGTCGAATGCCTTGTTGAAACATGTCAAATGTCTTGTTGACGAAGTCGAATGATTTGTTGAGTAAGTAGAAGGGCTTTATGCCTTTATTCAAAAGTCGAATGCCTGTGTACAAGTCGAATGCCTATTGACTAAGTCGAATGCCCTTTTGCACAAGTCCAATGCCTTGTTGACCAAGTTTAATGCACTATTGAGTCGAATGCCTTGTTGACCAAGTTGAATTCATTTTGAACAAGACGAATGCCTTGTTGAACAAGTCGAATGCCTTGTTGAACAAGCCGAAATCCTTGTTGACCAAGTCGAATTGCCTTATTGAACAAGTCTAATGCCTTGTTGAAGAAGTCGAATGCCATTTTAAAGAAGGAGAATGCCTTGTTGACCAAGTCAAGTGCCATTTTGAACAAGTCGAATGGCTTCTGGAACATGTCGAATGCCTTGTTGGATAAGTCGAGTACCTTGTTAAGTCGAATGCCATTTTGAACAAGTCGAATGTCTTGTTGACCAAGTCGAATACCTTGTTGACCAAGTCGAATGCCCTTTTGTGCAAGTCTAATGCCTTGGTGAACAACTCAATTTCCTTACTGACCAAGTAATACCTTGCTGAACAAGTCGAATGCTTTGTTGACCAAGTCGAAGCCCTTTTGAACTAGTCGAATGCCTTGTTGACCAAGTCGAATGCCTTGTTGAAACATGCCAAATGCCTTGTTGACGAAGTCGAATGCCTTGCTGAACAAGTCGAATGCTTTGTTGAGTAAGTAGAAGGGCTTGTATGCCTTTTTTCCTAAGTCGAATGCCTTGTTGTACAAGTTGAATACCGTATTGACCAAGTCGAACGCCCTTTTGCACAAGTCCAATGCCTTGTTGACCAAGTTGAATGCACGTTTGAGTCGAATGTCTTGTTGACCAAATTGAATGCCTTTTGAACAAGAAGAATGCCTTGTTGAACAAGTCGAATGCCTTGCTGAACAAGCCGTAATACTTGTTGACCAAGTCGAATTGCCTTATTGAAGAACTCGAATGCCTTCTTGAACAACTCCAATGCCTTATTAACCAAGTCGATCGTCTTGTTGAACGAGTCGAATGCCCTTTTTAAAAAGACGAATGCCTTGTCGAACAACTCAACTTATCGAAGAAGTCGAATGCCTTGTTGATTAAGTTGAATGCCCTTTTGAACAAGTCCAATGCCTTGTTGAACAAGTCAAATGCCTTGTTGAACATGTCGAATGCCTTGTTGAACATGTCGAATGCCTTGTTGAAAAAGTAGAATTGCTTGTATGCCTTTTTTTACTAAGTCGAATGCGTGTTTGAACAAGTCGAATGTCTTGTTGACCAACTCGAATGTCCTTCGAATGTCTTGTTGACCAACTCGAATGTCAAGTCGAATGTCTTGTTGACCAAGTCGAATACCTTGTTGACCAAGTCAAATGGCCTTTTAAACAAGTTGAGTGCCTTGTTGACAAAGTCGAATGCCTTGTTGAAGAAGCCGAATGCCGCTTTGAAGAAGGCGAATGCCTTGTTGACCAAGTCGAATGTCATTTTGAACAAGTCGAATGGCTTATGAACAAGTCGAATGCCTTGTTGACCAAGTCGAACGCCTTGTTCGACAAGCCGAATGCGTTGTTGACCAACTTGAATTACCTTCGAAACAAGACGGATGTCTTGTTGACCAAGTCGAATACCTTGTGGACCAAGTCGAATGCCCTTTTGAGCAAGTCGAATGCCTTTTTGAACAAGTCAAATGCCTTGTTGAACAACTCAAATGTCTTGTTAACAAAGTCGAATGCCTTGTTGAACAGGTCGAATGCCTTCTTGACCAATTCAAATGCCCGTTCTAACAAGACGAATGCCTTGCAGACCAAGTCGAATGTCTTTTTATACAAGCAAAATGCCTTATTGACCAAGTCAAATGCGCTTTTGAACAAGACGAATGCCTTGTTGGCCAAGTCGATTGCCTTGTTGAAGAAGCAGAATGCCTTATTGACCAAGCCGAATGTCTTGTTGACCAAGTCGAACGGCTTGCTGAACAGGTCGAATACCTTGTTCACCAAGTGGAATGCCTTGTTGCGAAGTCGAATGCCTTTTCATCAAGTCGAATGCCCTTTGTCGAATGTCTTGCTAAAAATGTCAAATGCCTTATTCAACAAGTAGAACTGCTTGTATGCCTTTTTTACTAAGTGGAATACCTTGTTGAACAAGTCAGGCCTTGATGAGCAAGTCAAATACCTTATTGACCAAGTTGAGTGCCTTGTTGACCAAGTCGAATGCCCTTTGGAACAAGTCGAATGTCTTCTTGAACAAGTCTAATGCCTTGTTGAACAACTCAAATGACTTGTTGACTAAGTATTGTCTTGTTGGCCAAGTCAAATGTCCTTTGAAACAAGACAACTGTTGTTGGACCAAGTTGAATGCCCTTTTGAGCAAGTCGAATGCCTTGTTGAACAAGTCAAATGCCTTGTTGACTAAGTCGAATGCCTTATGACCAATGGAAATGCCCGTTTCAACAAGACGAATGCCTTGTTGACCAAGTCGAATGCCTTGTTATACAAGCAAATGCCTTATTGACCGTCAAAAGCCTTTGAACAAGACGAATGCCTTATTAACCACGTCAAATGCCTTGTTGACAAACTCGAATGCCTTGCTGAAACAGCCGTAATACTTGTTGACCAATCGAATTGCCTTATTGAAGAACTCGAATGCCTTCTTGAACGACTCCAATGCCTTATTAACCAAGTCGATCGTCTTGTTGAACGAGTCGAATGCCCTTTTAAAAAGACGAATGCCTGTCAAACAACTCAACTTATCGAAGAAGTTGAATGCCTTGTTGTTAAGTTGAATGCCCTTTTGACAAGTCGAATGCCTTGTTGAACAAGTCAAATCCTTGTTGAACATGTCGAATGCCTTGTTGAACAAGTAGAATTGCTTGTATGCCTTTTTTACTAAGTCGAATGCGTGTTTGAACAAGTCGAATGTCTTGTTTACCAACTCGAATGTCCTTCGAAACAAGATGAATGTCTTGTTGACCAAGTCGAATACCTTGTTGACCAAGTCAAATGGCTTCTTCTAAACAGTTGAATGGCTTGTTGACAAAGTCGAATGCCTTGTTAAAGAAGCCGAATGCTGCTTTGAAGAAGGCGAATGCCTTAGACCAGTCGAATGCCATTTTGAACAAGTCGAATGGCTTCTGGAACAAGTCCAATGCCTTGTTGGACAAGTCGAATGCCTTGTTACAAAGTCGAATGCCCTTTTGAACAAGTCGAATGCCTTGTTGACCAAGTCGAACGCCTTGTTCAACAAGCCGAATGTGTTGTTGACCAACTTGAATTACCTTCGAAACAAGACGGATGTCTTGTTGACCAAGTCGAACACCTTGTTGACCAAGTCGAATGCCCTTTTGAGCAAGTCGAATGCCTTTTTGACCAAGTCAAATGAGCTTTTGAACAAGACGAATGCCTTGTTGGCCAAGTCGATTGCCTTGTTGAAGAAGCAAAATGCCTTATTGACCAAGCGAATGCCTTGTTGACCAGTCGAATGGCGTGTTGAACAGGTCGAATGCCTTGTTGAACAAGTGGAATGCCTGTGCGTAAGTCGATGCCTTTTGATCAAGTCGAATGCCCTTTGTAGAATGTCTTGCTGAAAAGTCAAATGCCTTATTCAACAAGTAGAAACTGCTTGTATGCCTTTTTTACTAAGTGGAATACCTTGTTGAACAAGTCAGGCCTTGATGAGCAAGTCAAATACCTTATTGACCAAGTTGAGTGCCTTGTTGACCAAGTCGAATGCCCTTTGGAACAAGTCGAATGTCTTCTGAACAAGTCTAATGCCTTGTTGAACACCTCAAATGACTTGTTGACTAAGTATTGTCTTGTTGGCCAAGTCAAATGTCCTTTGAAACAAGACAATGTTTTGTTGACCAAGTTGAATGCCCTTTTGAGCAAGTCGAATGCCTTGTTGAACAAGTCAAATGCCTTGTTGACTAAGTCGAATGCCTTATTGACCAATGGAAATGCCCTTTTACAAGACGAATGCCTTGTGTGACCAAGTCGAATGCCTTGTTATACAAGCAAAATGCCTTTGACCAGGTCAAAACCTTTAACAAGACGAATGCCTTATTAACCAAGTCAAATGCCTTGTTGACAAACTCGAATGCCTTGCTGAACAAGCCGTAATACTGTTGACCAAGTCGAATTGCCTTATTGAAGAACTCGAATGCCTTCTTGAACGACTCCAATGCCTTATAACCATCGATCGTCTTGTTGAACGAGTCGAATGCCCTTTTTAAAAGACGAATGCCTTGTCAAACAACTCAACTTATCGAAGAAGTTGAATGCCTTGTTGATTAAGTTGAATGCCCTTTTGAACAAGTCGAATGCCTTGTTGAACAAGTCAAATGCCTTGTTGAACATGTCGAATGCCTGTTGAACAAGTAGAATTGCTTGTATGCCTTTTTTTACTAAGTCGAATGCGTGTTTGAACAAGTCGAATGTCTTGTTTACCAACTCGAATGGAAGTCGAATGCCATTTTGAACAAGTCGAATGGCTTCTGGAACAAGTCCAATGCCTTGTTGGACAAGTCGAATGCCTTGTTTACAAAGTCGAATGCCCTTTTGAACAAGTCGAATGCCTTGTTGACCAAGTCGAACGCCTTGTTCAACAAGCCGAATGTGTTGTTGACCAACTTGAATTACCTTCGAAACAAGACGGATGTCTTGTTGACCAAGTCGAACACCTTGTTGACCAAGTCGAATGCCCTTTTGAGCAAGTCGAATGCCTTTTTGACCAAGTCAAATGAGCTTTTGAACAAGACGAATGCCTTGTTGGCCAAGTCGATTGCCTTGTTGAAGAAGCAAAATGCCTTATTGACCAAGCCGAATGCCTTGTTGACCAAGTCGAATGGCGTGTTGAACAGGTCGAATGCCTTGTTGAACAAGTGGAATGCCTTGTTGCGTAAGTCGAATGCCTTTTGATCAAGTCGAATGCCCTTTGTAGAATGTCTTGCTGAAAAAGTCAAATGCCTTATTCAACAAGTAGAACTGCTTGTATGCCTTTTTTACTAAGTGGAATACCTTGTTGAACAAGTCAGGCCTTGATGAGCAAGTCAAATACCTTATTGACCAAGTTGAGTGCCTTGTTGACCAAGTCGAATGCCCTTTGGAACAAGTCGAATGTCTTCTTGAACAAGTCTAATGCCTTGTTGAACAACTCAAATGACTTGTTGACTAAGTATTGTCTTGTTGGCCAAGTCAAATGTCCTTTGAAACAAGACAAATGTTTTGTTGACCAAGTTCAATGCCCTTTTGAGCAAGTCGAATGCCTTGTTGAACAAGTCAAATGCCTTGTTGACTAAGTCGAATGCCTTATTGACCAATGGAAATGCCCGTTTTAACAAGACGAATGCCTTGTTGACCAAGTCGAATGCCTTGTTATACAAGCAAAATGCCTTATTGACCAGGTCAAAAGCCTTTTGAACAAGACGAATGCCTTATTAACCAAGTCAAATGCCTTGTTGACAAACTCGAATGCCTTGCTGAACAAGCCGTAATACTTGTTGACCAAGTCGAATTGCCTTATTGAAGAACTCGAATGCCTTCTTGAACGACTCCAATGCCTTATTAACCAAGTCGATCGTCTTGTTGAACGAGTCGAATGCCCTTTTTAAAAAGACGAATGCCTTGTCAAACAACTCAACTTATCGAAGAAGTTGAATGCCTTGTTGATTAAGTTGAATGCCCTTTTGAACAAGTCGAATGCCTTGTTGAACAAGTCAAATGCCTTGTTGAACATGTCGAATGCCTTGTTGAACAAGTAGAATTGCTTGTATGCCTTTTTTACTAAGTCGAATGCGTGTTTGAACAAGTCGAATGTCTTGTTTACCAACTCGAATGTCCTTCGAAACAAGATGAATGTCTTGTTGACCAAGTCGAATACCTTGTTGACCAAGTCAAATGGCCTTCTAAACAAGTTGAATGGCTTGTTGACAAAGTCGAATGCCTTGTTAAAGAAGCCGAATGCTGCTTTGAAGAAGGCGAATGCCTTATTGACCAAGTCGAATGCCATTTTGAACAAGTCGAATGGCTTCTGGAACAAGTCCAATGCCTTGTTGGACAAGTCGAATGCCTTGTTTACAAAGTCGAATGCCCTTTTGAACAAGTCGAATGCCTTGTTGACCAAGTCGAACGCCTTGTTCAACAAGCCGAATGTGTTGTTGACCAACTTGAATTACCTTCGAAACAAGACGGATGTCTTGTTGACCAAGTCGAACACCTTGTTGACCAAGTCGAATGCCCTTTTGAGCAAGTCGAATGCCTTTTTGACCAAGTCAAATGCGCTTTTGAACAAGACGAATGCCTTGTTGGCCAAGTCGATTGCCTTATTGAAGAAGCAGAATGCCTTATTGACCAAGCCGAATGCCTTGTTGACCAAGTCGAATGGCTTGTTGAACAGGTCGAATGCCTTGTTGAACAAGTGGAAGGCCTTGTTGCGTAAGTCGAATGCCTTTTGATCAAGTCGAATGCCCTTTGTAGAATGTCTTGCTGAAAAAGTCAAATGCCTTATTCACCAAGTAGAACTGCTTATATGCCTTTTTTACTAAGTGGAATACCTTGTTGAACAAGTCAGGCCTTGATGAGCAAGTCAAATACCTTATTGACCAAGTTGAGTGCCTTGTTGACCAAGTCGAATGCCCTTTGGAAGAAGTCGAATTTCTTCTTGAACAAGTCTAATGCCTTGTTGAACAACTCAAATGACTTGATGACTAAGTATTGTCTTGTTGGCCAAGTCAAATGTCCTTTGAAACAAGACAAATGTTTTGTTGACCAAGTTCAATGCCCTTTTGAGCAAGCCGAATGCCTTGTTGAACAAGTCAAATGCCTTGTTGACTAAGTCGAATGCCTTATTGACCAATGGAAATGCCCGTTTTAACAAGACGAATGCCTTGTTGACCAAGTCGAATGCCTTGTTATACAAGCAAAATGCCTTATTGACCAGGTCAAAAGCCTTTTGAACAAGACGAATGCCTTATTAACCAAGTCAAATGCCTTGTTGACAAACTCGAATACCTTGCTGAACAAGCCGTAATTGTTGTTGACCAAGTCGAATTGCCTTATTGAAGAACTCGAATGCCTTCTTGAACGACTCCAATGCCTTATTAACCAAGTCGATCGTCTTGTTGAACGAGTCGAATGCCCTTTTTAAAAAGACGAATGCCTTGTCAAACAACTCAACTTATCGAAGAAGTCGAATGCCTTGTTGATTAAGTTGAATGCCCTTTTGAACAAGTCGAATGCCTTGCTGAACAAGTCAAATGCCTTGTTGAACATGTCGAATGCCTTGTTGAACAAGTAGAATTGCTTGTATGCCTATTTTACTAAGTCGAATGCGTGTTTGAACAAGTCGAATGTCTTGTTTACCAACTCGAATGTTCTTCGAAACAAGACGAATGTCTTGTTGACCAAGTCGAATACCTTGTTGACCATGTCAAATGGCCTTCTAAACAAGTTGAATGCCTTGTTGACAAAGTCGAATGCCTTGTTGAAGAAGCCGAATGCTGCTTTGAAGAAGGCGAATGCCTTATTGACCAAGTCGAATGCCATTTTGAACAAGTCGAATGGCTTCTGGAACAAGTCCAATGCCTTGTTAGACAAGTCGAATGCCTTGTTTACAAAGTCGAATGCCCTTTTGAACAAGTCGAATGCCTTGTTGACCAAGTCGAACGCCTTGTTCAACAAGCCGAATGTGTTGTTGACCAACTTGAATTACCTTCGAAACAAGACGGATGTCTTGTTGACCAAGTCGAATACCTTGTTGACCAAGTCGAATGCCCTTTTGAGCAAGTCGAATGCCTTTTTGAACAAGTCAAATGCCTTGTTGAACAACTCAAATGTCTTGTTAACAAAGTCGAATGCCTTGTTGAATAGGTCGAATACCTTCTTGACCAATTCAAGTGCCCGTTCTAACAAGACGAATGCCTTGCTGACCAAGTCGAATGTCTTGTTATACAAGCAAAATGCCTTATTGACCAAGTCAAATGCCCTTTTGAACAAGACGAATGCCTTGTTGGCCAAGTCGATTGCCTTATTGAAGAAGCAGAATGCCTTATTGACCAAGCCGAATGCCTTGTTGACCAAGTCGAATGGCTTGTTGAACTGGTCGAATGCCTTGTTGAACAAGTGGAATGCCTTGTTGCGTAAGTCGAATGCCTTTTGATCAAGTCGAATGCCCTTTGTCGAATGTCTTGCTGAAAAAGTCAAATGCCTTATTCAACAAGTAGAACTGCTTGTATGCCTTTTTTACTAAGTGGAATACCTTGTTGAACAAGTCAGGCCTTGATGAGCAAGTCAAATACCTTATTGACCAAGTAGAGTGCCTTGTTAACCAAGTCCAATGCCCTTTGGAACAAGCCGAATGTCTTCTTGAACAAGTCTAATGCCTTGTTGAACAACTCAAATGACTTGTTGACTAAGTATTGTCTTGTTGGCCAAGTCAAATGTCCTTTGAAACAAGACAAACGTCTTGTTAACCAAGTCGAATGCCCTTTTGAGCAAGTTGAATGCCTTGTTGAACAAGTCAAATGCCTTGTTGAACAAGTCAAATGCCTTGTTGACTAAGTCGAATGCCTTATTGACCAATTGAAATGCCCGTTTTAACAAGACGAATGCCTTGTTATACAAGCAAAATGCCTTATTGACCAAGTCAAAAGCCTTTTGAACAAGACGAATGCCTTATTAACCAAGTCGAATGCTTTGTTGACAAACTCGAATGCCCTTTTGAACAAGTTTAATGACTTGTTGATTAATGCTCCGTTTAGATTCATGGATTTCGATTTGAAATCCAAATTTCATCCAAATCACCCGTTTGGCAACCGTTCGGATTTGGATTTCGATTTCATCCAAATCCGATGAGACTTCAAACCCTTTGTTGTTTGATAGATTTGAAATTCGACCTCAAGTGGACGGATTTTGAAATTCAAAAATCCGTAACGATTTTCGTAAATAATAATAATAATAATTATAATAATAACCATAATAAAAACAATTATGAGTGAACAAGTCGAATGCCTTGTTGACCAATTCGAATGCCCTTTTAAACAAGTCGAATGCCTTGTTGACAAAGTCAAAGCCTTGTTGAAGAAGTCGAATGCCATTTTAAAGAAGGAGAATGCCTTGTTGACCAAGTCGAATGCCCTTTTGAGCAAGTCTAATGCCTTGGTGAACAAGTCAGATGCTTTGTTGAACAACTCAATTTCCTTACTGACCAAGTAATGTCTTGCTGAACAAGTCGAATGCTTTGTTGACCAAGTCGAAGCCCTTTTGAACTAGTCGAATGCCTTGTTGACCAAGTCGAATCCCTTGTTGAAACATGTCAAATGCCTTGTTGACGAAGTCGAATGCCTATTGAGTAAGTAGAAGGACTTATATGTCTTTTTTCCTAAGTTGAATGCCTTGTTGTACAAGTCGAATGCCTTATTGACCAAGTTGAATGCCCTTTTGCAAAAGTCCAAAGCCTTGTTGACCAAGTTGAATGCACTTTTGAGTCGAATGCCTTGTTGACCAAGTCGAATTCCTTTTGAACAAGCAAATGCCTTGTTGAACAAGTCGAATGCCTTGTTGAACAAGTCGAATGCCTTGTTGAACAAGCCGAAATCCTTGTTGACCAAGTCGAATTGCCTTATTGAACAAGTCGAATGCCTTGTTGAACAACTCCAATACCTTATAAACCAAGTCGATTGTCTAGTTGAATGAGTCGAATGCCCTTTTGAAAAGACGAATGCCGTGTCGAACAACTCAACTTGTTGAAGAAGTCGAATGCCTTGTTGAGTAAGTCGAATGCCCTTTTGAACAAGACCAAGGCCTTGTTGACCAAGCCGAATGCACTTTTTAACAAGTCGAATGCCTGGTTGACAAAGTCGAATATCTTGTTGAACAAGTCGAATGCCTTGTTGACCAAGTTGAATGCCTTTTTGAACAAGACGAATGCCTTGTTGACCAAGTCGAATACCCTTTTGAGCAAGTCTAATGCCTTGGTGAACAAATCAAATGCCTTGTTGACCAAGTCGAATTGCCTTATTGAACAAGTCGAATGCGTTGTTGAACAACTCCAATGCCTTATTAACCAAGTCGAATGTCTTGTTGACAAAGTTGAATGCCTTGTGAACCAAGTCAAATGTCATTTTGAACAAGTCGAATGGCTTCTGGAACAAGTCGAATGCCTTGTTGGACAAGTCGAATGCCTTGTTAAGTCGAATGCCATTTTGAACAAGTCGAATGTCTTGTTGACCAAGTCGATTACCTTGTTGACCAAGTCGAATGCCCTTTTAAAAGTCTAATGCATTGGTGAACCAGTCAAATGCCTTGTTGAACAACTCAATTTCCTTACTGACCAAGTAATGCCTTACTGAACAAGTCGAATGCTTTGTTGACCAAGTCGAAGCCCTTTTGAACTAGTCGAATGCCTTGTTGACCAAGTCGAATGCCTTGCTGAAACATGCCAAATGCCTTGTTGAGAAGTCGAATGCCTTGCTGAACAAGTCGAATGCTTTGTTGAGTAAGTAGAAGGGCGTGTATGCCTTTTTTCCTAAGTCGAATGCCTTGTTGTACAAGTTGAATACCTTATTGACCAAGTCGAACGACCTTTTGCACAAGTCCAATGCCTTGTTGACCAAGTTGAATGCAGTTTTGAGCCGAATGTCTTGTTGACCAAATTGAATGCCTATTGCACAAGACGAATGCCTTGTTGAACAGGTCGAATGCCTTGCAGAACAAGCCGTAATACTTGTTGACCAAGTCGAATTTCCTTACTGAACAAGTCGAATGCCTTGTTGAACAACTCCAATGCCTTATTAACCAAGTCGAATGCCCTTTTTAAAATGACGAATGCCTTGTCGAACAACTCAACTTGTTGAAGAAGTCGAATGCCCTTTTGAACAAGTCCAATGCCTTGTTGACCAAGCCGAATGCACATTTCAAGAAGTCGAATGCCTGGTTGACAAAGTCGAATATCTTGTTGAACTAGTCGAATGCCTTGTTGACCAAGTTGAATGCCTTTTTGAACAAGACGAATGCCTTGTTGAACAAGTCGAATCCTTGTTGAAGAAGCCGAATGCCTTGTTGACCAATTCGAATGCCCTCTTGAACAAGACAAATGCCTTGTTGACCAAGTCGAATGTCTTGTTGACCAAGTCGAATTGCCTGATTGAACAAGTCAAATGCCTTGTTGAACAACTCCAATGCCTTATTAACCAAGTCGATCGTCTTGTTGAACGACTCGAATGCCCTTTTTAAAAAGACGAATGCCTTGTCGAACAACTCAACTTGTTTAAGAAGTCAAATGCCTTGTTGAGTAAGTCGAATGCCCTTTTAAACAAGTCCAATGCCTTGTTAAACAAAAATGTGTTGTTGAACAAGTAGTATTGCTTGTATGCCTTTTGTACTAAGTCGAATGCGTGTTTGAAAAAGTGAATGTCTTATTGACCAAGTAAAATACCTCGTTGACCAAGTCGAGTGCCTTGTCGACCAAGTCGACTACCCATTTGAGCAAGTCGAATGGCTTGTCAACCAAGTCGAACGCTCTTTTGAACAAGTCGAATGCGTTATTGACCAATTTGGAATGCCCTTTTACACAAGTCGAATGCCTTGTTGACAAATTCAAAGCCTTGTTGAAGAAGTCGAATGCCATTTTAAAGAAGGAGAATGCCTTGTTGACCAAGTTGAATGCCCTTTTGAGCAAGTCTAATGCCTTGGTGAAGAAGTCAGATGCCTTGTTGAAGAACTCAATTTCCTACAAGTCGAATGCTTTGTTGACCAAGTCGAAGCCCTTTTGAACTAGTCGAATGCCTTGTTGACCAACTCGAATGCCTTGTTGAAACATGTCAAATGCCTTGTTGACGAAGTCGAATGCCTGTTGAGTAAGTAGAAGGACTTATATGCCTTTTTTCCTATGTCGAATGCCTTGTTGTACAAGTCGACTGCCCTATTGACCAAGTCGAATGCCCTTTGCACAAGTCCAATGCCTTGTTGACCAAGTTGAATGAACTTTTGAGTCGAATGCCTTGTTGACCAAGTTGAATGCCTTTTGAAAAAGACGAATGCTTTGTTGAACAAGTCGAATGCCTTGTTGAACAAGCCGAAATCCTTGTTGACCTAGTGGAATTGCCTTATTAAACAAGTCGAATGCCTTGTTGAACAACTCCAATGCCTTATTAACCAAGTCGATCATCTTGTTGAACGAGTCGAATGCCCTTTTTAAAAGACGAATGCTTTTCGAACCACTAACTTGTTGAAGAAGTCTAATGCCTTGTTGAGTAAGTCGAATGCCCTTTTGAACAAGTCTAATGCCTTGTTGACCAAGCCGAATGCACTTTTCAACACGTCGAATGCCTTGTGGAAAAAATCTAATATCTTGGTGACTATGTCGAATGCATTGTTGACCAAGTTGAACGCCTTTTTGAACAAGACGAATACCTTGTTGAACAAGTCGAATCCTTGTTGAAGAAGCCGAATGCCTTGTTGACCAATTCGAATGCCCTCTTGAACAAGACAAATGCCTTGTTGACCAAGTCGAATGTCTTGTTGACCAAGTCGAATTGCCTGATTGAACAAGTCAAATGCCTTGTTGAACAACTCCAATGCCTTATTAACCAAGTCGATCGTCTTGTTGAACGACTCGAATGCCCTTTTTAAAAAGACGAATGCCTTGTCGAACAACTCAACTTGTTTAAGAAGTCAAATGCCTTGTTGAGTAAGTCGAATGCCCTTTTAAACAAGTCCAATGCCTTGTTAAACAAAAATGTGTTGTTGAACAAGTAGTATTGCTTGTATGCCTTTTGTACTAAGTCGAATGCGTGTTTGAAAAAGTTGAATGTCTTATTGACCAAGTAAAATACCTCGTTGACCAAGTCGAGTGCCTTGTCGACCAAGTCGACTACCCATTTGAGCAAGTCGAATGGCTTGTCAACCAAGTCGAACGCTCTTTTGAACAAGTCGAATGCGTTATTGACCAATTTGGAATGCCCTTTTACACAAGTCGAATGCCTTGTTGACAAATTCAAAGCCTTGTTGAAGAAGTCGAATGCCATTTTAAAGAAGGAGAATGCCTTGTTGACCAAGTTGAATGCCCTTTTGAGCAAGTCTAATGCCTTGGTGAAGAAGTCAGATGCCTTGTTGAAGAACTCAATTTCCTACAAGTCGAATGCTTTGTTGACCAAGTCGAAGCCCTTTTGAACTAGTCGAATGCCTTGTTGACCAACTCGAATGCCTTGTTGAAACATGTCAAATGCCTTGTTGACGAAGTCGAATGCCTGTTGAGTAAGTAGAAGGACTTATATGCCTTTTTCCTATGTCGAATGCCTTGTTGTACAAGTCGACTGCCCTATTGACCAAGTCGAATGCCCTTTGCACAAGTCCAATGCCTTGTTGACCAAGTTGAATGAACTTTTGAGTCGAATGCCTTGTTGACCAAGTTGAATGCCTTTTGAAAAAGACGAATGCTTTGTTGAACAAGTCGAATGCCTTGTTGAACAAGCCGAAATCCTTGTTGACCTAGTGGAATTGCCTTATTAAACAAGTCGAATGCCTTGTTGAACAACTCCAATGCCTTATTAACCAAGTCGATCATCTTGTTGAACGAGTCGAATGCCCTTTTTAAAAAGACGAATGCTTTTTCGAACCACTAAACTTGTTGAAGAAGTCTAATGCCTTGTTGAGTAAGTCGAATGCCCTTTTGAACAAGTCTAATGCCTTGTTGACCAAGCCGAATGCACTTTTCAACACGTCGAATGCCTTGTGGACAAAGTCTAATATCTTGGTGACTATGTCGAATGCATTGTTGACCAAGTTGAACGCCTTTTTGAACAAGACGAATACCTTGTTGAACAAGTCGAATACCTTGTTGAAGAAGCCGAATGCCTTGTTGACCAAGTCGAATGTTCTCTAGAACAAGACGAATGCCTTGTTGAACAAGTTGAGTGCCTTGTTGAACAAGCCGAAATCCTTGTTGACCAAGTCGAATTGCCTTATTGAACAAGTCGAATGCTTTGTTGAACAACTCCAATGCCTTATTAACCAAGTCGATCGTCTTGTTGAACGAGTCGAATGACCTTTTTAAAAATACGAATGCCTTGTCGAACAACTCAACTTGTTGAAGAAGTCGAATGCCCTTTTGAACAAGTCCAATGCCTTGTTGACCTAGCCGAATGCACTTCTCAACAAGTCGAATGCCTGGTTGACAAAGTCGAATAACTTGTTTAACAAGTCGAATGCCTTGTTGACAAAGTTGAATGCCTTTTTGAACAAGACGAATGCCTTGTTGAACAAGTTGAATGTCGTGTTGAAGAAGCCGAATGCCTTGTTCACCAAGTCGAATGCCCTCTTGAACAAGACAAATGCCTTGTTGACCAAGTCGAATTGCCGTATTGAACAAGTCGAATGCCTTGTTGAACAACTCCAATGGCTTATTAACCAAGTCGATCGTCTTGTTGAACGAGTCGAATGCCCTTTTTAAAAAGACGAATGCCTTGTTGAACAACTCAACTTGTTTTAGAAGTCGAATGCCTTGTTGAGTAAGTCGAATGCCCTTTTGAACAAGTCCAGTGCCTTGTTAAACAAGTCGAATGCGTTGTTGAACAAGTAGTATTGCTTGTATGCCTTTTGTAATAAGTCGAATGAATGTTTGAACAAGTTGAATGTCTTATTGACCAAGTAAAATACCTCGTTGACCAAGTCGAGTGCCTTGTCGACCAAGTCGACTATCCATTTAAATACGTCGAATGCCTTGTTAACCAAGTCGAACGCCCTTTTGAACAAGTCGAACGCCTTGTTGACCAATTCGAATGCCCTTTTAAACAAGTCGAATGCCTTGTTCACAAAGTCAAAGCCTTGTTGAAGAAGTCGAATGCCATTTTAAAGAAGGAGAATGCCTTGTTGACCAAGTCGAATGCCCTTTTGAGCAAGTCTAATGCCTTGGTGAACAAGTCAAATGCCTTGTTGAACAACTCAATTTCCTTACTGACCAAATAATGCCTTGCTGAACAAGTCGAATGCTTTGTTGACCAAGTCGAAGCCCTTTTGAACTAGTCGAATGCTTTGGTTGACCAAGTTGAATGCCTTGTTGAAACATGTCAAATGCCTTGTTGACGAAGTGGAATGCCTTGTTGGGTAAGTAGAAGGGCTTATATGCATTTTTTCCTAAGTCGAATGCCTTGTTGTACAAGTCGAATGCCTTATTGACCAAGTCGAATGCCCTTTTGCACAAGTCCAATGCCTTGTTGACCAAGTTGAATGCACTTTTGAGTCGAATGCCTTGTTGACCACGTTGAATTCCTTTTGAACAAGACGAATGCCTTGTTGAACAAGTCGAATACCTTGTTGAACAAGCCGAAATCCTTGTTGACCAAATCGAATTGCCTTATTGAACAAGTCGAATGCCTTGTTGAAGAAGTCGAAAGCCTTTTTAAAGAAGGAGAATGCCTTGTTGACCAAGTCGAATGCCCATTTAAACAAGCCGAATGTCTTGTTGACAAAGTTGAATGCCTTGTTGACCAAGTCGAATACCTTGTTGACCAAGTCGAATGCCCTTTTGAGCAAGTCTAATGCCTTGGTGAACAAGTCAAATGCCTTGGTGAACAACTCAATTTACTTACTGACCAAGTAATGCCCTTCTGGACAAGTCGAATGCTTTGTTGACCAAGTCGAAGCCCTTTGGAACTAGTCGAATGCCTTGTTGACCAAGTCGAATGCCTTGTTGAAACATGTCAAATGCCTTGTTGACGAAGTCGAATGCTTTATTGAGTAAGTAGAAGGGCTTGTATGCCTTTTTTCCTAAGTCGAATGGCTTGTTGTACAAGTTGAATACCTTATTGACCAAGTCGAACGCCCTTTAGCACAAGTCCAATGCCTTGTTGCCCAGTTTGAATGCACTTTTGAGTCGAATGTCTAGTTGACCAAATTGAATGCCTTTTCAACAAGAGGAATGCCTTGTTGAACAAGTCGAATGCCTTGTTGAACAAGCCGTAATACTTGTTGACCAAGTCGAATTACCTTATTGAACAAGTCGAATGCCTTGTTGAACAACTCCAATGCCTTATTAACAAAGTCGATCGTCTTGTTGAACGAGTTGAATGCCCTTTTTAAAAAGACGAATGTCTTGTCGAACAACTCAACTTATCCAAGAAGTCGAATGCCTTGTTGATTAAGTTGAATGCCCTTTTGAACAAGTCGAATGCCTTGTTAAACAAGTTAAATGTGGTGTTGAACATGTCGAATGCCATGTTGAACAAGTAGAATTGCTTGTATGCCTTTTTTACTAAGTCGAATTCGTGTTTCAACAAGTCCAATGCCTCGTTGACCAACTCGAATGTCCTTCGAAACAAGACGAATGTCTTGTTGACCAAGTTGAATACCTTGTTGACCAAGTCAAATGGCCTTCTAAACAAGTCGAATGCCTTGTTGACAAAGTCGAATGCCTTGTTGAAGAAGCCGAATGCCGTTTTGAAGAAGGCGAATGCCTTGTTGACCAAGTCGAATGCCCTTTAGAGCAAGTCTAATGCCTTCGTGAAGAAGTCAAATGCCTTGTTGAACAACTCAATTTCCTTACTGGCCAAGTAATGCCTTGTTGAAACATGTCAAATGCCTTATTGACGAAGTCGAATGCATTGTTGAGTAAGTAGAAGGGCTTATATGCCTTTTTTCCGAAGTCGAATGCCGTGTTGTACTAGTCGAATGCCTTATTGACCAAGTCGAATGCCCTTTTACACAAGTCCAATGCCTTGTTGACCAAGTTGAATGCACTTTTGAGTCGAATGCCTTGTTGACCAAGTTGAATTCCTTTTGAACAAGACAAATGCCTTGTTGAACAAGTCGAATGCCTTGTTGAACAAGCCGAAATCCTTGTTGACCAAGTCGAATTGCCTTATTGAACAAGTCGAATGCCATGTTGAAGAAGTCGAATGTCATTTTAAACAAGGAGAATGCCTTTTTGACCAAGTCGAATGCCCATTTAAACAAGCCTAATGTCTAGTTGACAAAGTTGAATGCCTTGTTGACCAAGTCGAATGCCATTTTGAACAAGTCGAAGGACTTCTTAAACAAGTCGAATGCCTTGTTAAGTCGAATGCCATTTTGAACAAGTCCAATGTCTTGTTGACCAAGTCGAATCCCTTGTTGACCAAGTCGAATGCCCTTTTGAACAAGTCTAATGCCTTGGTGAACAAGTCAAATGCCTTGGTGAACAACTCATTTTCCTTGCTGACCAAGTAATGCCTTCCTGAACAAGTCGAATGCTTTGTTGACAGTGTCGAAGCCCTTTTGAACTAGTCGAATGCCTTGTTGAGCAAGTCGAATGCCTTGTTGAAACATGTCAAATGCCTTGTTGACGAAGTCGAATGCCTTTTTGAGTAAGTAGAAGGGCTTATATGCCTTTTTTCCTAAGTCGAATGCCTTGTTGTACAAGTCGAATGCCTTATTGACCAAGTCAAATGCCCTTTTGCACAAGTCCAATGCCTTGTTGACCAAGTTGAATGCACTTTTGAGTCGAATGCCTTGTTGACCCAGTTGAATTCCTTTTTAACAAGACGAATGCCATGTTGAACAAGCCGAAATCCTTGTTGACCAAGTCGAATTCCTTGTTGAAGAAGTCGAATGTCATTTTAAAGAAGGAGAATGCCTTGTTGACAAAGTTGAATGCCCATTTAAACAAGCCGAATGTCTTCTTGACAAAGTTGAATGCCTTGTTGACCAAGTCGAATGCCATTTTGAACAAGTCGAATGGATTCTGGAACAAGTCGAATGCCTTGTTGGACAAGTCGAATGCCTTGTTAAGTCGAATGCCATTTTGAACAAGTCGAATGTCTTGTTGACCAAGTCGAATACCTTGTTAACCAAGTCGAATGCCCTTTTGAACAAGTCTAATGCCTTGGTGAACAAGTCAAATGCCTTGGTGAACAACTCAATTTCCTTACTGACCAAGTAATGCCTTGCTGAACAAGTCGAATGCTTTGTTGACCAAGTCGAATGCCCATTTAAACAAGCCGAATGTCTTGTTGACAAAGTTGAATACCTTGTTGACCAAGTCGAATGCCATTTTGAACAAGTCGAATGGCTTCTGGAACAAGTCGAATGCCTTGTCAAGTCGAATGCCATTTTGAACAAGTCCAATGTCCTGTTGACCAAGTCGAATACCTTGTTGACCTAGTCGAATGCCCTTTTGAGCAAGTCTAATACCTTGGTGAACAACTCAATTTCCTTACTGACCAAGTAATACCTTGCTGAACAAGTCGAATGCTTCTTTGACCAAGTCGAAGCCCTTTTGAACTAGTCGAATGCCTTGTTGACCAAGTCGAATGCCTTGTCGAAACATGCCAAATGCCTTGTTGACGAAGTCTAATGCCTTACTGAACAAGTCGAATGCTTTGTTGAGTAAGTAGAAGGGCGTTTATGCCTTTTTTCCTAAGTCGAATGCCTTGTTGTACAAGTTGATACCTTATTGACCAAGTCGAAAGCCCTTTTGCACAAGTCCAATGCCTTGTTGACCAAGTTGAATGCACTTTTGAGTCGAATGTCTTGTTGACCAAATTAAATGCCTTTTGAGCAAGACGAATGCCTTGTTGAACAAGTCGAATGCCTTGTTGAACAAGCCGTAATACTTGTTGACCAAGTCGAATTGCCTTATTGAACAAGTAATGCCTTGTTGAACAACTCCAATGCCTTATTAACCAAGTCGATCGTCTTGTTGAACGAGTTGAATGTCGTTTATAAAAAGACGAATGCCTTGTCGAACAACTCAACTTATCGAAGAAGTTGAATGCCTTGTTGAGTAAGTCGAATGCCTTGTTGATTAAGTTGAATGCCCTTTTGAACAAGTCGAATGCCTTGTTGAACAAGTTGAATGTGGTGTTGAACATGTCGAATGCCTTGTTGAACAAGTAGAATTGCTTGTATGCCTTATTTACTAAGTCGAATGCGTGTTTGAACAAGTCGAATGCCTTGTTGACCAACTCGAATGTCCTTCGAAACAAGACGAATGTCTTGTTGACCAAGTCGAATACCTTGTTGAGCAAGTCAAATGGCCTTCTAAACAAGTTGAATGCCTTGTTGAAGAAGCCGAATGCTGTTTTGAAGAAGGCGAATGACTTGTTGACCAAGTCGAATGCCCTTTTAAACAAGCCAAATGTCTTGTTAACAAAGTTGAATGCTTTCTTGGCCAAGTCGAATGCTATTTTGAACAAGTCGAATGGCTTCTGGAACAAGTCCAATGCCTTGTTGGACAAGTCGAATGCATTTTTGAGCAAGTCGAATGCCCTTTTGAACAAGTCGAATGCCTTGTTGACCAAGTCGAACGCCTTGTTCAACAAGCCAAATGTGTTGTTGACCAACTTGAATGTCGAAACAAGACGGATGTCTTGTTAACCAAGTCGAATACCTTGTTGACCAAGTCGAATGCCCTTTTGAGCAAGTCGAATGCCTTGTTGAACAACTCAAATGCCTTGTTGAACAACTCAAATGCCTTGTTGAACAACTCAAATGCCTTGTTAACAAAGTCGAATGCCTTGTTGAACAG
Organism: Linderniella brevidens; assembly: GCA_004919715.1. Taxonomy (NCBI): domain Eukaryota; kingdom Viridiplantae; phylum Streptophyta; class Magnoliopsida; order Lamiales; family Linderniaceae; genus Linderniella; species Linderniella brevidens. The sequence goes on from SWDC01000149.1 coordinate 498,858, forward strand.
GTCGAATGCCTTCTTGACTAATTCAAATGCCCGTTCTAACAAGACGAATGCCTTGCTGACCAAGTCGAATGTCTTGTTATACAAGCAAAATGCCTTATTGACCAAGTCAAATGCCCTTTTGAACAAGACGAATGCCTTGTTGGCCAAGTCGATTGCCTTGTTGAAGAAGTAGAATGCCTTATTGACAAAGTCGAATGCCTTGTTGACCAAGTCGAATGTCTTGTTGAACAAGTGGAATGCCTTGTTGAACAAGTGGAATGCCTTGTTGCGTAACTCGAATGCCTTTTGATCAAGTCGAATGCCCTTTGTCGAATGTCTTGATGTACAAGTCAAATGCCTTATTCAATAAGTAGAACTGCTTGTATGCCTTTTTTACTAAGTGGAATACCTTGTTGAACAAGTCAAGCCTTGATGACCAAGTCAAATACCATATTGACCAAGTTGAGTGCCTTGTTGACCAAGTCGAATGCCCTTTGGAACAAGCCGAATGTATTCTTGAACAAGTCTAATACCTTGTTGACTAAGTATTGTCTTGTTGAACAAGCCGAATATGTTGTTGGCCAAGTCAAATGTCCTTCGAAACAAGACGAATGTCTTGTTGACCAAGTCGAATGCCTTGTTGAACAAGTCAAATGCCTTGTTGAACAACTCAAATGCCTTGTTGACATAGTTGAATGCCTTATTGACCAATTGAAATGCCCGTTTTAACAAGACGAATGCCTTGTTGACCATGTCGAATGCCTTGTTATACAAGCAAAATGCCTTATTGACCAAGTCAAAAGCCTTTTGAACAAGACGAATGCCTTATTAACCAAGTCGAATGACTTGTTAACAAACTCGAATGCGCTTTTGAACAAGTTGAATGACTTGTTCATTAATGCTCCGTTTAGATTCATGGATTTCGATTTGAAATCCGAATTTCATCCAAATCACCCGTTTGGCAACCGTTCGGATTTGGATTTCGATTTCATCCAAATCCGATGAGAATTCAAACCCTTTGTTGTTTGATGGATTTGAAATTCAACCTCAAGTGGTCGGATTTCGAAATTCAAAAATCCGTAACGATTTTCGTAAATAATAATAATAATAATTATAATAATAACAATAATAATAACAATTATGAGTGAACGATGAGTCGAGCCGACTCGCGTGGTCGATGAGGCGGCTCGAGCTCGACAAACGACGAGTCAAGCCGGCTTGGCAAAAGCTCGGCTCGAGCTCGACGAACGATGAGTCGAGCCGGCTTGCGAGCTCCACGTAAGACGTCGAGTTGGTTCGAAAATAGCTTCGCTTAAACTCGACGAACGACGAGTGGTGATCGAAAGCTCGCGAGCCGACACACGAGCTTATTTTATTTTGTTAGTTTTTTATTTTATTTTTGTACATTTTAATTTTTAATAAAAAGTTCGCGGTCGAGCTCGACGAGCTTCATGAGTGAGCTTCATGAGTTGGAGCTCGAGCTCGAGTTTCATTTTGAAATCAGGATTCCGAAATCATAACGTTTGTCAAATGATAGATTTGGATTTGAAATTAGGATTTTGAAATTTATAATTTCAAATCACGGATTTTAAATAAATACAGGGTAATGCCTGGTGGAACAACTCAATTGCCTTGCTAACAAGGGAATGCCTTGTTGAAGAAGTCGAATGCCTTGTTGACCAAGTCAAATGCCTTGTAATACAAGTAAAATGCCTTATTGACCATGTCAAATGCCCTTTTGAACAAGACGAATGCCTTGTTTACCAAGTCGAATGCCTTGTTGACCAACTTGAATGCCCTTTTGGACAAGTTAAATGCCTTGTTGAATAGGCGAATTCCTTGTAGAACAACTCAATTTCCTTGTTGACCAAGTAAGGCCTTGTTGAACAAGTTGCATGCATTATTGACCAAGTCGAATGCCCTTTTGAACAAGTCGAATGCCTTAATGAACTAGCCGAATGCCTTGTTGATGAAGTCGAATGCCTTGTTGAACACGTAGAATGGCATGTATGTCTTTTTTACTAATTTGAATGCCTTGTTTACCAAGTCAGGCCTTATTAACCAAGTCAAATGCCTTGTTATACAAGTCAAATGCCTTATTGACTAAGTCAAATGCCCTTTTGAACATGACGAATACCTTGTTAACCAAATTGAATGCCTTGTATACAAACTCAAATGCCCTTCTGAAAAAGTCGAATGCCTTGTCGAATAAGCGAATTCCTTGTTGAACAACTCAATTGCCTTGCTGACCAAGTAATGTCTTGTTGAACAAGTCGAATGCCTTGTTGACCAAGTCGAATTTCTTGTTGAACAAGTAGAATGCCTTGTTGAACAAGTAGAATTGCTTGTATGCCTTTTTTACAAAGTCCAACGCATTTTTGAACAAGTCGAATGTCTTATAGACCAAGTCAAATACCTTGTTGACCAAGTCGACTACCCGTTTGAACAAGTCGAATGCTTTGTTGAACAAGTCCAACGCCTTGTTGAACAACTCTAATGCCTTGTTGAACAACTCGAATGCCCTGTTGACAAAGTCAAATGCCGTGTTGAAGAAGCCGAATGCCTTTTTGAAAAAGGCGAACCCCTTGTTGACCAAGTCAAATGCCCTTTTAAATAAGACGAATGTCTTGTTGACAAAGTTGAATGCCTTGTTCACCAAGTCGAATGCCATTTTGAATAAGTCGAATGCCTTGTTGAACAAAATGAACGTGTTGTAGACCAAGTCGAATGTTCTTCGAAACAAGACGAATGTCTTCTTCACCATGTCGAATACCTTGTTGACCAAGCGGAATGCCCTTTTGAGCAAGTCGAATGCCTTGTTGAACAAGTCAAATGCCTTGTTGAACAAGTCAAATGTCTTATTGACCAAGTCGGATGCCTTGTTGAACAAGTTGAATGCCTGATGGACGAATTTGAATGCCCTTTGGAACAAGCCGAATAACTTCTTGAACTAGTCTAATGCCTTGTTCAACAACTCAAATGTCTTGTTGACTAAGTAATATCTTGTTGAACAAGTTGAATGCCTTATTGACCTGGTCGAATGCCTTGTTGTGAAACTCGGATGCCTTTTGATCAAGTCGAATGCCATTTTTCGAATGGCTTAATGAAGAAGTCAAATGCCTTATTGAACAAGTAGAATTGTTTGTATGCCTTTTTTAGTAAGTCGAATGTCTTGTTGAACAAGTCAGGCCTTATTGACCAAGTCAAATACCTCATTGACCAAGTTGAGTGTCTTATTAACCAATGCGATTCCCTTTGGAACAAGCCGAATATCTTCTTGAACAAGTCTAATGCCTTGTTCAACAACTCAAGTATCTTGTTGACTAAGTAATGTATTGTTGGACAAGTAGAATGTCTTGTTGACCAAGTCGATGTCCTTTTGAGCAAGTCGAATGCCTTGTTGACCAAGTCGCCCTTTTGAACAAGTCGAATGCCTTATTGAACAAGCCGAATGTGTTGTTGACCATGTCGAATGTCCTTCGAAACAAGACAAATGTCTTGTTGACCAAGTCAAATGCCCTTTGGAGCAAGTCGAATGCCTTGTTGAACAAGTCAATTGCCTTGTTGAACAACTCAAATGCCTTGTTGAACAACTCAAATGCCTTGTTGACCAAGTCGAATGCCTTATTGAACAGGTCGAATGGCTTATTGACCAATTCGAATGCCCGTTTTAACAACACGAATGCCTTGTTCACCAAGTCGAATTCCTTGTTATACAAGCAAAATGTCTTATTGACCAAGTCAAACACCCTTTTGAATAGGCCAAATGCCTTGTGAACCAAGTCGAATGCCTTGTTGGACAAGTCGAATGCCATTTGGAATAAGTTTTATGCCTTGGTTATTAAGCAAATTTATTGTAGAAAAACTCAATTGCCTTTCTGACAAGGTAATGCCTTGTTGAAGAAGTCGAATACCTTCTTGACCAAGTAAAATGCCTTGGTATACAAGTAAAATGACTTATTGACCAAGTCAAAGGCCCTTTTGAACAAAATGAATGCCTTGTTAACCAAGTTGTTAACCAAGTCGAATGCCTTGTTTACCAACTTGAATGCCCTTTTGAACAAGTTGAATGCTTTGTTGAATAAGCAAATTTCTTGTAGAACAACTCAATTTCCTTGATGACAAAGTAAGGCCTTGTTGAACAAGTCGAATGCCTTGTCGACCATCGAATGCCCTTTTGAATAAGTCGAATGCCTAGTTGACCAAGTCGAACACCTTTATGAACTAGCCGAATGCCTTGTTGACGAAGTTGAATGCCTTGTTGAACACGTAGAATGGCTTGTATGTCTTTTTTACTAATTTGAATGTCTTGTTGACCAAGTTAGGCCTTATTGACCAAGTCAAATGCCTTGTTATATAAGTAAAATGCCTTACTGACCAAGTCAAATGCCCTTTTGAACCTGACGAATGCTTTGTTAACCAAGTTGAATGCCTTGTATACAACTCTAATGCCTTGTTGACCAAGTCGAATGCCTTGTTAATAAAGTCGAATGCCGTATTGAAGAAGCCGAATGCCATTTTGAAGAAGTCGAATGCCCTTTTAACTAAGACGAATGTCTTCTTGACAAAGTTGAATGCCTTGTTGACCAAGTCAAATGCCATTTTGAACAAGTCGAATGGCTTGTGGAACAAGTCGAAAGCCTTGTTGGACAAGTCGAATGCCTTGATGAGAAAGTAGAATGCCTTGTTGACCAAGTCGAATGCCTTGTTGAACAAAACTAATGTGTTGTAGACCAAGTCGAATGTTCTTCAAAACAAGACGAATGTCTTCTTGACCAAGTCGAATACCTTCTTGACCAAGTCGAATGCCCTTTTGAGCAAGTCGAATGCCTTGTTGAACAACTCAAATGCCTTGTTGACCAAGTCGGATGCCTTGTTGAACAAGTTGAATGCCTTATGGACGAATTCGAATGCCCTTTTTAACAAGACGAATGCCTTGTTGACCAAGTCGATTGACTTTTTATACATGCAAAATGGTTTATTGACCAAGTCAAATGCCCATTTGAACAAGACGAATGCCTTGTTGACCAAGTCGATTGCCTTGCTGAACAAGTAGAATGCCTTATTGACCAAGCCGGATGCCTTGTTGACCAAGTCGCGAATGTCTTGTTGACCAAGTTGAAGGTCATGTTGAACAACTTAAATGCCATTTGTCGAATGCCTTGATGAACAAGTCAAATGCCTTATTGAACAAGTAGAATTGTATGTATGCCTTTCTTACTAAGTCGAATGTCTTGTTGAACAAGTTAGGCCTTATTGACCAAGTCAAATACCTAATTGTCCAAGTTGAGTGTCTTGTTGACCAAGTCGATGCCCTTTGGAAGAATCCGAATATCTTCTTGAACAAGTCTAATGCCTTGTTCAACAACTCAAGTGTCTTGTTGACTAAGTAATGTATTGTTGAACAAGTAGAATGTCTTGTTGACCAAGTCGAATGTCTTTTTGAGATAGTCGAATACATTGTTGACCAAGTCGCCCTTTTCAACAAGTCGAATGCCTTGGTTAACAAGCCGAATGTGTTGTTGACCATGTCGAATGTCCTTCGAAACAAGACAAATTTCTTGTTGACCAAGTAGAATACCCTTCTGAGCAAGTCGAATGCCTTGTTGAACAAGTCAAATGCCTTGTTGAACAACTCAAACGCCTTGTTGAACAACTCAAATGTCTTGTTGACCAAGTCGAATGCCTTGTTGACCAAGTCGAATACCTTATTGAACAGGTCGAATGGCTTATTGACCAATTCGAATGCACGTTTTAACAAGACGAATGCCTTGTTGACCAAGTCGAATTCCTTGTTTTACAAGCAAAATGCCTTATTGACCAAGTCAAACACTCTTTTGAACAAGACGAATGCCTTGTTAACCAAGTCGAATGCTTTGTTGACCAACTCGAATGCCCTTTTAAACAAGTTGTATGCATTGTTGATTAAGCAAATGTATTGTAGAAAAACTCAATTGCCTTTCTAACAAGGTAATGTCTTGTTGAAGAAGTCGAATGCCTTGTTGACCAAGTCGAATGCCTTGTTGACCAAGTAAAATGAGTTTTTATACAAGTAAAATGCCTTATTGACCAAGTCAAAGGCCCTTTTGAACAAAATGAATGCCTTGTTAACCAAGTCGAATGCCTTTTTGACCAACTCGAATGCCCTTTTGAACAAGTTGAATGCTTTGTTTAGTAAGCAAATTCCTTGTAGAACAACTCAATTTCCTTGCTAACAAAGGAAGGCCTTGTTGAACAAGTCGAATGCCTTGTTGACCAAGTCGAATGCCCTTTTGAACAAGTCGAATGCCTAGTTGACCAAGTCGAACACCTTGATGAACTAGGATGCCTTGTTGACGAAGTCGAATGCCTTGTTGAACACGTAGAATGGCTTGTATGACTTTTTTACTAATTTGAATGTCTTGTTGACCAATTTAGGCCTTATTGACCAAGCCAAATGCCTTTTATACAAGTAAAATGCCTTATTGACCAAGTCAAATGCCCCTTTGAACATAAGGAATGCTTTGTTAACCAAGTTGAATGCCATGTATACAAACTGGAATGCCCTTTTGAACAAGTCGAATGCCTTGCTGACAAAGTCACGAATGTCTTGGTTAACAAGTCGAATGCCTTGTTGAACAAGTACAATTGCTTGTATGCCTTTTTTTACTAAGTCGAATGCGTTTTTGAATAGGTCGAATGTCTTATTGACCAAGTCAAATACCTTGTTGACAAGTCGACTACTCGTTTGAACAAGTCGAACGCCTTGGTTGAACAAGTCTAAGGCCTTGATGAACAACTCTAATGCCATGTTGACCAAGTCGAATGGCCATTTAAAAAAGTCGAATGCCTTGTTAACAAAGTCGAATGCCGTGTAGAAGAAGCTCAACGCCTTTTTGAAGAAGACAAATGCCTTGTTGACCAAGTCGAATGCCCTTTTAAACAAGACGAATGTCTTGCTGACAAAGTTCAGCAATTCGAATGCCATTTTGAACAAGTCGAATGGCTCGTGGAACAAGTCGAATGCCTCGTTGGACAAGTCGAATGCGGTGTTGACAAAGTCGAATGCCCTTTCGAAAAAAGTCGAATGCCTTGTTGACCAAGTCGAATACCTCGTAGAATAAGCCGAATGTGTTGTAGACCAAGTCGAATGTCCTTCGAAACAAGACGAATGTCTTGTTGATACGTCGAATACCTTGTTGACCAAGTCGAATGCCCTTTTGAGCATGTCGAATGCTTTGTTGAACAAGTCAAATGCATTGTTGACCAAGTCAAATGCCTTGTTGAACAAGTTCAATGCCTTCTGGACGAATTCGAATGCCCGTTTAACAAGACGAATTCCTTGTTAACCATGTCGATTAACTTTTTATTTAAGCAAAGTGCGTGATTGACCAAGTGGATTGGCTTTTTATACAAGCACAATGCCTTATTGACCAAGTCAAATGCCCTCTTGAACAAGCCGAATGTCTTGTTGACCAACTCGATTACCTTGTTGAACAAGTAGAATGCCTTACTGACCATGCCTTGTTGAACAAGTAGAATGCCTTGTTGACCAACTCAATTGCCCTACTCACCAAGTTAAATGCCCTTCTAAACAGGACGAATGCCTTGTTAACCAAGTCGAATGCCTTGCATACCAACTCGAATGCCCTTATGAACAAGTCTAATGCCTTGTTGAATAAGCGAATTCCATGTTAAACAACTCAATTGCCTTGCTGACCAAATAATGTCTTGTTGAACAAGTCGAATGCCTTGTGGACAAAGTTGAATGCCCTCCGAAACAAGACGAATGACTTGTTGACCAAGGTGAATACCTTGTTGACCAAGTCGAATGCCCTTTTGGACAACTCGAATGTCTTGTTGTAAAAGCAAATGTCTTGTTGACCAAGTCGAATGTCTTTTTGACCAAGTCGAATACCTTTTTGAATAAGTCGAATGCCTTATTCACCAATTCGAATGCATGTTTTAACAAGACGAGTGCCTTGTTAACCAAGACGAATGCGTTGTTGACCAAGTGGAATGCCCTTTTGAGCAAGTCGAATGCCTTGTTGAACAAGTCAAATGTCTCGTTGACCAAGTGGAATGCCTTTTTGAACAAGTCGAATTCCTTATTGACCAATTTGAATGCATGTTTAACAAGACGAGTGTCGTGTTGACCAAGTCAAATGCCTATGTTATACAAGTCAGATTCCCTTTTGACAAGAAGAATGCATTTTTAACACAGTCGAATGCCTTGTATACCAACTCGAATGCCCTACTGAACAAGTTGAATGCATTTTTTAATAAGTGAATTCCTGGTTGAACAACTCAATTGCATTGTTGACCATATGCCTTGTTGAACAAGTCGAATGCCTTGTTGAACAAGTCGAATGCCTTGTTGAACAAGTCGAATGCCTTGTTGACTAAGTCGAATGCCTTGATGAATAATTCGAAAGCCTTATCGACCAATTCGAATGCCTTGATGAACAAGCTAAATGCCTTGTTGATGAAGTTGAATGCCTTGTTGGACAATTAGAATGGTTTGTATACCTTTTTTACTAATTTAAATGTCTTGTTAACAAATTCAAGCCTAATTGACAAAGTAAAATGCCTTATTGACCAACTCAAATGCCCTGTTGAACAGGACGAATGACTTGTTAACCAAGTCGAATGTCTTGCATACCAACTTCGAATGCCCTTCTGAACAAGTCTAATGCCTTGTTGAATAAGTGAATTCCTTGTTAAACAACTCAATTGCCTTGCTGGCCAAGTAATGTCTTGTTGAACAAGTCGAATGCCTTGTCGACAAAGTCTAATGCCCTTCGAAACAAGATGAATGCCTTGTTGACCAAGTAGAATGCCCTTTTGAGCAAGTCGAATGCCTTGTTGAACAAGTCAAATGTCGTGTTGACCAAGTCGAATGCCCTGTTGACCAAGTCGAAGGCCTTTTTGAACAAGTCGAATGCCTTATTGACCAATTTGAATGCAAGTTTTAACAAGACGAGTGCCTTGTTGACCAAGTTAAATGCCTTGTTATACAAGTCAAATTCCCTTTTGACAAGAAGAATGCCTTTTTAAACAACTCGAATGTCCTACTGAACAAGTTGAATGCATTTTTGATTAAGCGAATTCCTGGTTGAACAACTCAATTACCTTGTTGACCATAGCCTTGTTGAACAAGTCGAATGCCTTGATGAACAAGTCAAATGCCTTGTTAAACAACTCAAATGTCTTGTTGACCAAGTCGAATGCCCTTTTGAACAAGTCGAATGCCTTGTTGACCAAGTCGAATGCCCTTTTGAACAAGTCGAATTTTTTTTTGAATAAGCGAATTCCTGGTTGAACAACTCAATTGTCTTGTTGACCAAGTCGAATGCCTTGATGAACAAGTCGAATGCCTTGTTAAACAACTCAAATGTCTTGTTGACCAAGTCTAATGCCCTTTTGAACAAGTCGAATGCCTTGTTGACCAAGTCGAATGCCTTGATGAACAAGCCGAATGCCTTGTTGGCCACGTAAAGTGGTTTGTATGCCTTTTTTACTAATTTAAATGTCTTGTTGACAAATTCAAGCCTAATTGACCAAGTAAAATGCCTTATTGACCAACTCAAATGCCCTGTTGAACAAGACGAATGACTTATTAACCAAGTCGAATGTCTTGCATACCAACTCGAATGCCCTTCTGAACAAGTCTAATGCCTTGTTGAATAAGCGAATTCCTTGTTAAATAACTCAATTGTCGTGCTGAACAAGTAATGCTTGTTGAACAAGTCGAATGCCTTGTTGACCAAGTCCAATGCCCTTCGAAACAAGATGAATGCCTTGTTGACCAAGTGGAATGCCCTTTTGAGCAAGTCGAATGCCTTGTTGAACAAGTCAAATGTCTTGTTGACCAAGTCGAATGCCTTTCTGAACAAGTCGAATGCCTTATTGACCAATTTGAATGAATGCTTAACAAGACGAGTGCCTTGTTGACCAAGTCAAATGCCTTGTTATACAAGTCAAATTCCCTTTTGACAAGAAGAATGCCTTTTTAACACAGACGAATGCCTTGTATACCAACTCGAATGTCCTACTGAACAAGTTGAATGCATTTTTGAATAAGCGAATTCCTGGTTGAACAACTCAATTGCCATGTTGACCATAGCCTTGTTGAACAAGTCGAATGCCTTGTAGACCAAGTCGAATGCCCTTTTGAACAAGTCGAATGCCTTGTTGATCAAGTCGAATGTGTTGTTGACCTAGTCGAATGCCCTTAAAAACCAAACGAATGTCTTGTTGACCAAGTCGAATGCCCTTTTGAGCTAGTTGAATGCCTTGTTGAACAAGTCAAATGCCTTGTTAAACAACTCAAATGCCTTGTTGACCAAGTCGAATGCCTTATTGACCAATTCGAATGCCCCTTTTAACAAGTCGATTGTCTTGTTATACAAGTAAAATGCCTTATTAACCAAGTCAAATGCCCTTTTGAACAAGACGAATGCCTTGTTGACTAAGTCGAATGCCTTATTGACCAATTCGAATGCCTGTTTTAACAAGACGAATGCCTTGTTGACCAAGTCAAACGCCTTGTTATACAAGTAAAATGCCTTATTGACCAAGTTAAATGCCCTTTTGAACAAATGGAATGCCTTGTTAAAACAGTCAAACGCCTTGTTAACGAAGTTGAATGCCTTGTTGAACAAGCCAGATGTCTAGTTGACCAAGTCGAATGCCATTCAAAACAAGACGAATGTCTTGTTGACCAAACTGAATACTTTGTTGACCAAGACGAATGCCTTTTTTAACAAGTCGAATGCCTTTTTGAACAAGTCGAATGCCTTGTTGAACAAGTCAAATGCCTTGTTGAACAAGTCCAATGCCTTGTTCACCAAGTCGAATACCTTGTTGAACAAGTCGAATGCCTTATGACCAATTCGAATGCTCGTTTTAACAAGACGAATGCCTTGGTGACCAAGTCAAATGCCTTGTTATACGAGCAAAATGCCTTTATGACAAAGTCAAATGCCCTTATGAATAAAAAGAATGCCTTGTTAACCAAGTCGAATGCCTTGTTGAACAACGCGAATGCCCTTTTGAACAAGTTTAATGCCTTGTTAATTAAGCGAATTCCTTGAAGAACAACTCAATTGCGTTGCTAACTAAGTAATGCCTTGTTGAACAAATCGAATGCCTTGTTGACCAAGTCGAATGCCCTTTTGAACAAGTCGAATGTCTCGTTGACCAAGTGGAATGCCTTTTTGAGCAAGTTAATTGCCTTTTTGAGCAAGTCGAATGCCTCGTTGAACAAGTCAAATGCCTTGTTAAACAACTCAAATGCCTTGTTGACCAAGTCGAATGCCTTGTTGAAGAAGTCGAATGCCTTATTGACAAATTCGAATGCTCGTTTTAATAAGACGAATGCCTTGTTGACCAAGTCAAATGCCCTTTTGAACAAATGGAATGCCTTGTTAAAACAGTCAAACGCCTTGTTGACGAAGTTGAATGCCTTGTTGAACAAGCCAGATGTCTAGTTGACCAAGTCGAATGCCATTCAAAACAAGACGAATGTCTTGTTGACCAAATTGAATACTTTGTTGACCAAGTCGAATGGCTTTTTGAGCAAGTCGAATGCCTTTTTTAGCAAGTCGAATGCCTCGTTGAACAAGTCAAATGCCTTGTTCACCAAGTCGAATGCCTTGTTGAACAAGTCGAATGCCTTATTGACCAATTCGAATGCTCGTTTTAACAAGATGAATGCCTTGTTGACCAAGTCGAATGCCTTGTTATACAAGCAAAATGCCTTTATGACAAACTCAAATGCCCTTATGAACAAGATGAATGGATTGTTAACCGAGTCGAATGCCTTGTTGAACAACTCGAATGCCGTTTTGAACAAGTTGAATGCCTTGTTGATTAAGCGAATTTCTTGAAGAACAACTCAATTGCGTTGCTAACCAAGTAATGCCTTGTTGAACAAATCGAATGCCTTGTTGACCAAGTCGAATGCTCTTTTGAACAAGTCGAATGTCTCGTTGACTAAGTCGAATGCCTTGTTGACCAACTTGAATGCCGTTTTGAACAAGTTCAATGCCTTGTCGAATAAGCGGATTCCTTGTAGAACAACTCAATTGCCCTGCTCACCAAGTTAAATGCCCTTCTGAACAGGACGAATGCATTGTTAACCAAGTCGAATGCCTTGCATACCAACTCCAATGCACTTATGAACAAGTCTAATGCCTTGTTGAATAAGCGAATTCCTTGTTAAACAACTCAATTGCCTTACTGACCAAATAATGTCTTGTTGAACAAGTCGAATGCCTTGTTGACAAAGTCGAATGCCCTCCGAAACAAGACGAATGCCTTGTTGACCAAGTTGAATACCTTGTTGACCAAGTCGAATGCCATTTTGAGCAACTCGAATGTCTTGTTGTAAAAGCAAAGGTCTTGTTCACCAAGTCGAATGTCTTTTTGACCAAGTCGAATACCTTTTTGAATAAGTCGAATGCCTTATTGACCAATTCGAATGCATGTTTTAACAAGACGAGTGCCTTGTTAACTAAGACGAATGCGTTGTTGACCAATTGGAATGCCCTTTTGAGCAAGTCGAATGCCTTGTTTAACAAGTCAAATGTCTCGTTGACCAAGTCGAATGCCTTTTTGAACAAGTCGAATTCCTTATTGACCAATTTGAATGCATGTTTTAACAAGACGAGTGCCTTGTTGACCAAGTCAAATGCCTTGTTATACAAGTCAGATTCTCTTTTGACAAGAAGAATGCATTTTTAACACAGTCGAATGCCTTGTATACCAACTCGAATGCCCTACTAAACAAGTTGAATGCATTTTTTAATAAGCGAATTCCTGGTTAAACAACTCAATTGCATTGTTGACCATATGCCTTGTTGAACAAGTCGAATGCCTTGTAGACCAAGTCGAATGCCTTGTAGACCAAGTTGAATGCCTTATTGAATAAGTCGAATGCCTTGTTGACCAAGTCGAATGCCTTGTTGATCAAGCCGAATGTGTTGTTGACCATGTCAAATGCCCTTAAAAACAAGACGAATGTCTTGTTGACCAAGTCGAATACCTTGTTGACCAAGTCGAATTCCCTTTTGAGCAAGTTGAATGCCTTGTTGAACAGGTCAAATGCCTTGTTGAACAAGTCGAATGCCTTCTTTATCAATCCGAATGCCCTTTTTAACAAGACGAAAGCCTTATTTACCAATCCGAATGCCCTTTTTAACAAGACGAATGCCTTGTTGAACAAATGGAATGCCTGATTGTCCAAATCAAATGCATTGTTATACAAGTAAAATGCCTTATTAAGAAAGTCGAACGCCTTACATACCAACTCGAATGCCCTTATGAACAAGTCCAATGTCTTGTTGAATAAGCGAATTCTTTGTTAAACAACTCAATTGCCTTGCTAACCAAGTAATGTCTTGTTGAACTACTCGAATGCCTTGTTGACCAAGTCGAATGCCCTTCGAAACAAGACGAATGCCTTATTGACCAAGTTGAATACCTTGTTAACCAAGTCGAATGCCTTTTTGAGCAAGTCGAATGCGTTGTTGAACAAGTCAAATGTCTTGTTGACTAAGTCGAATGCCTTGTTGACCAAGTCGAATACGTTTTTGAACAAGTCGAATGCCATATTGACCAATTCGAATGCATGTTTTAACAAGACGAGTTCGTTGTTAACCAAGTCGAATGCCTTGTTGACCAAGTCAAATGCCTTGTTATACAAGTCAAATATCCTTTTGAACAAGACGAATGCCATTTTAACACAGTCGAATGCCTTGTATACAATCTCGAAAGCCCTTTTGAACAAGTCGAATGCATTTTTTAGTAAGGGAATTCCTTGTTGAATAACTCAATTGCCTTGTTGACCATGTAATGCCTTGTTGAACAAGTCGAATGCCTTGTAGACCAAGTCGAATGCCCTTTTGAACTAGTCGAATACCTTGTGGAACAAGCCGAATGTGTGGTTGACCAAGTAGAATATCTTGTTGACCAAGTTGAATGCCCTTTTGAGCAAGTAGAATGCCTTGTTGAACAAGTCAAATGCCTTGTTAAACAACTCAAATACCTTATTGACCAAGTCGAATGCCTTGTTGAACAAGTCGAATGCCCTTTTTAACAAGCCGAATGCCTTCTTGACCAAGTCAAATGCCTTGTTGAAAAAGTCAGATGCCTTGTTATACAACTCAAATGCCTTGTTGACCAAGTCGAATGCATTATTGACCAATTCGAATGCCCCTTTTAACAAGACGATTGTCTTGTTATACAAGTAAAATGCGTTATTAACCAAGTGAAATACCCTTTTGAACAAGACGAATGCCTTGTTAACCAAGTCGCATGCCTTGTTGACCAACTCGATTGCCCTTTTGAACAAGTTGAATGCTTTGTTGAATAAGCGAATTCCTTGTAGAACAACTCAATTTCCTTGCTGACAAAGGAATGACTTGTTGAACAAGTCGAATGCCTTGTTGACCAAGTCGAATGCCCTTTCCAACAAGTCGAATGCCTTTATTAACTAGCCGAATGCCTTGTTGACGAAGTCGAATGCCTGGTTGAACACGTAGAATGGCTTTTATGCCTTTTTTACTAATTAGAATGTCTTGTTGACCAAGTCAGGCCTTATTGACCAAGTCAAATGGCTTGTTATTCAAGTAAAATGCCTTATTGACCAAGACAAATGACCCTTTGAACAATGTGAATGTCTTTTTAACCAAGTCGAATGCCTTGTACGCAAACACGAATGCCTTGTTGACCAAGTCGAATGCCCTTTTGAACAAGTCGAATGCCTTGTGTCCAAGTCGAATGCCCATCGAAAAAAGACGAATGCCTTGTTGACCAAGTCAAATGCCCTTTTGAGCAAATCGAACGCCTTGTTGAACAACTCAAATGTCTTGTTGACCAAGTCGAATGCCTTGTTGACCAAGTCGAATGCCCTTTCGAACAAGTCGAATGCCTTGATTAAATAGCCGAATGCCTTGTTGACGAAGTCGAATGCCTGGTAGAACACGTAGAATGGCTTTTATGCCTTTTTTACTAATTAGAATGTCTTGTTGACCAAGTCAGGCCTTATTGACCAAGTCAAATGGCTTGTTATTCAAGTAAAATGCCTTATTGACCAAGACAAATGACCCTTTGAACAATGTGAATGTCTTTTTAACCAAGTCGAATGCCTTGTACGCAAACACGAATGCCTTGTTGACCAAGTCGAATGCCCTTTTGAACAAGTCGAATGCCTTGTGTCCAAGTCGAATGCCCATCGAAAAAAGACGAATGCCTTGTTGACCAAGTCAAATGCCCTTTTGAGCAAATCGAACGCCTTGTTGAACAACTCAAATGTCTTGTTGACCAAGTCGAATGCCTTGTTGACCAAGACGAATGCCTTGTTGAACAAGTCAAATACCTTGTTAAACAACTCAAATGCCTTGTTGACCAAGTCGAATGCCATGTTGACAAAGTCAAATGCCCTTTTGAACAAGTCGAATGCCTTGTTGGACTCGTAAAATGGTTTGTATGCCTTTTTAACTAATTTAAATGTCTTGTTGACAAATTCAGGCCTAATTGACCAAGTAAAATGCCTTATTGACCAACTCAAATGCCATGTTGAACATGACGAATGACTTGTTAACCAAGTCGAATGTCTTGCATACCAACTCGAATGCACTTATGAACAAGTCTAATGCCTTGTTGAATAAGCGAATTCCTTGTTAAATAACTCAATTGTCTTGTTGCCCAAGTAATGCTTGTTGAACAAGTCGAATTCCTTGTTGACAAAGTCCAATGCCCTTCGAAACAAGACGAATGCCTTGTTGACCAAGTGGAATGCCCTTTCGAGCAAGTCGAATGCCTTGTTGAACAAGTCAAATGTCTTGTTGACAAAGTCGAATGTCCTGTTGACCAAGTCGAATGCCTTTTTGAACAAGTCGAATGCCTTATTCACCAATTTGAATGCATGTTTTAAGAAGACGAGTGCCTTGTTGACCAAGTCAAATGCCTTGTTAAACAAGTCAAATTCCCTGTTGACAAGAAGAATGCCTTTTTAACACAGACGAATGCCTTGTATACTAACTCGAATGCCCTACTGAACAAGTTGAATGCATTTTTTAATAAGCGAATTCCTGGTTGAACAACTCAATTGTCTTGTTGACCATAGCCTTGTTGACCAAGTCGAATGCCTTGATGAACAAGTCGAATGCCTTGTTGAACAACTCAATTGTCTTGTTGACCATAGCCTAGTTTACCAAGTCGAATGCCCTCTTGAACAAGTCGAATGCCTTGTTGACCAAGTCGAATGCCTTTATGAACAATCCGAATGCCTTGTTGGACACGTAAAATGGTTTGTATGCCTTTTTTACTAATTTAAATGTCTTGTTGACAAATTCAAGCCTAATTGACCAAGTAAAATGCCTTATTCACCAACTCAAATGCCCTGTTGAACATGACGAATGACTTGTTAACCATGTCGAATGTCTTGCATACCAACTGGAATGCCATTATGAACAAGTCTAATGCCTTGTTGAATAAGCGAATTCCTTGTTAAATAACTCAATTGTCTTGTTGACCAAGTAATGCTTGTTGAACAAGTCAAATGCCTTGTTGACCAAGTCCAATGCCCTTCGAAATAAGACGAATGCCTTGTTGACCAAGTGGAATGCCCTTTTGAGAAAGTTGAATGCTCTTTTGAGCAACTCGAATGTCCTGTTGAAAAAGCAAATGTCTTGTTGACCAAGTCGAATGCCTTTTTAACACAATCGAATGCCTTGTATACCAACTCGATTGCCCTTTTGAACAAGTCGAAGGCATTTTTGAATAAGCGAATTCCTTGTTGAACAACTAAATTGCCTTGTTGACCAACTATTTCCTTGAAGAACAAGTCGAATGCCTTGTAAACCAAGTCGAATGCCCTTTTGAACAAGTCAAATGCCTTGTTGAACAAGCCAAATGTGTGGTTGACCAAGTCGAATATCTTGCTGACCAAGTCGAATGCCTTGTTGACCAAGTCGAATGCCTTGTTACACAACGCATATGCCTTGTTAAACAACGCAAATGCCTTGTTAAACGACGCAAATGCCTTGTTGGCCAAGTCGAATACCTTATTGACCAATTCGAATGCCCTTTTTAACAAGACGAATGCCTTGTTGACCAAGTTGAATGCCTTGTTGAAAAAGTCAAGTACCTTGTTATACAAGTAAAATGCCTTATTAACCAAGTCAAATGCCCTTTTGAACAAAACTAATGCCTTGTTAACAAAGTCGAATTCCTTGTTGACCAACTCGAATGCCCTTTTGAACAAGTCAAATGCCTTGTCGAATAAGCGAATTACTTGTTGAACAACTCAATTGCCTTGTTGACCAAGTAATGCCTTGTTGAACATGTTGAATGCCTTGTAGACCAAGTCGAATGCCCTTTTGAAGAAGTCGAATGCCTAGTTGACCAAGTCGAATGCCTTGTTGAGCAAGCCGAATGTGTTGTTGACCAAGTCGAATGTTCTTTAAAAATAGAAGAATGTCTTGTTGACCAAGTCGAATACCTTGTTCACCAAGTCGAATGCCTTGTTTAACAAGTTAAATGCCTTGTTAAACAACTCAAATGCCTTGTTGATCTAGTCGATTGCCTTGTTGAACAAGTCGAATGCCTTGTTTAACAAGTCGAATC
Source organism: Linderniella brevidens (assembly GCA_004919715.1). Lineage (NCBI taxonomy): Eukaryota > Viridiplantae > Streptophyta > Magnoliopsida > Lamiales > Linderniaceae > Linderniella > Linderniella brevidens. The sequence continues at coordinate 516,450 of SWDC01000149.1, forward strand.
CCTTCTTTACCAATCCGAATGCCCTTTTTAACAAGACGATGCCTTGTTGAACAAATGGAATGCCTGATTGACCAAATCAAATGCATTGTTATACAAGTAAAATGCCGTATTAAGAAAGTCGAACGCCTTGCATACCAACTCGAATGCCCTTATGAACAAGTCCAATGCCTTGTTGAATAAGCGAATTCTTTGTTAAACAACTCAATTGCCTTGCTAACCAAGTAATGTCTTGTTGAACAACTCGAATGCCTTGTTGACCAAGTCGAATGCCCTTCGAAACAAGACGAATGCCTTATTGACCAAGTTGAATACCTTGTTAACCAAGTCGAATGCCCTTTTGAGCAAGTCGAATGCGTTGTTGAACAAGTCAAATGTCTTGTTGACTAAGTCGAATGCCTTGTTGACCAAGTCGAATACGTTTTTGAACAAGTCGAATGCCATATTGACCAATTCGAATGCATGTTTTAACAAGACGAGTTCGTTGTTAACCAAGTCGAATGCCTTGTTGACCAAGTCAAATGCCTTGTTATACAAGTCAAATACCCTTTTGAACAAGACGAATGCCATTTTAACACAGTCGAATGCCTTGTATACAACCTCGAAAGCCCTTTTGAACAAGTCGAATGCATTTTTTAGGAAGAGAATTCCTTGTTGAATAACTCAATTGCCTTGTTGACCATGTAATGCCTTGTTGAACAAGTCGAATGCCTTGTAGACCAAGTCGAATGCCCTTTTGAACTAGTCGAATGCCTTGTGGAACAAGCCGAATGTGTGGTTGACCAAGTAGAATATCTTGTTGACCAAGTTGAATGCCCTTTTGAGCAAGTAGAATGCCTTGTTGAACAAGTCAAATGCCTTGTTAAACAACTCAAATACCTTATTGACCAAGTCGAATGCCTTGTTGAACAAGTCGAATGCCCTTTTTAACAAGCCGAATGCCTTCTTGACCAAGTCAAATGCCTTGTTGAAAAAGTCAGATGCCTTGTTCTACAAGTAAAATGCCTTATTGACCAAGTCTAAGGCCCTTTTGAACAAGACGAATGCCTTGTTAAGAAAGTTGAATGACTTGTTGACCAACTTGACTGCCCTATTAAACAAGTCGAAATCTTTGTCGAATAAGCGAATACCTTGTTTCCAACTCAATTGCCTTGTTAACCAAGTAATGCCTTGTTGAACAAGTCGAATGCCTTGTAGACCAACTCGAATGTCTTTTTGAACAAGTCGAATGCCTTGTTAGCAAAGTCGAATGCCTTGTTGAACAAGCCGAATGTGTTGTTGACCAAGTCGAATGCCCTTAAAAACAAGACAATTGTCTTGTTGACCACGTCGAATACCTTGTTGACCAAGTCAAATGCCTTGTTGAACAAGTCAAATGCCTTGTTCAATAACTCAAATGCCTTGTTTACCAAGTCGAAAACCTTGTAGAACAAGTCGAATGCCTAATTGACCAAGTCGAATGCCATTTTTAACAAAACGAATGCCTTGTTGACCAAGTCGAATGCCTTATCGACCAAATCAAATGCCTTGTTATACAAGTAAAATGCCTTATTAATCAAGTCAAATGCCCTTTTGAACAGGACGAATGCCTTGTTAACCAAGTCGAATTCCTTGCATACCAACTCGAATGCCCTTCTGAACAAGTCCAATGCCTTGTTAAATAAGCGAATTCCTTGTTAAACAACTCAATTGCCTTGCTGAAAAAGTAATGTCTTGTTGAACAAGTCGAATACCTTGTTGACCAAGTCGAATGCCCTTTAAACAAGACGAATGCCTTGTTGATCAAGTTGAATATGTTGTTGACCAAGTCGAATGCCCTTTTGAGAAACGTGAATGCCTTATTGAACAAGTCAAATGTCTTGTTGACCAAGTGGAATACCTTTGTGAACAAGTCGAATGCCTTATTGATCATTTCAAATGCATGTTTTAACAAGACGAGTGCCTTTTTAACCAGGTCGAATGCCTTGTTGACCAAGTCACATGACTTGTTATACAAATCAAATGCCCTTTTGAACAAGACCAAAGCCTTTTTAACACAGTCGAATACCTTGTATACAACCTCGAATGCCCTTTTGAACAAGTCGAATACATTTTTGAATAACCGAATTCCTTGTTGAACAACGCAATTGCCTTGTTAATCATGTCATGCCTTGTTGAACAAGTCGAATGTCTTGTAGACCAAGTCGAATGCCCGTTTGAACAATTTGAATGCCTTGTTGACCAAGCGAATGCCTTGTTGAACAACACGAATGTGTGGTTGACCAAGTCGAATATCTTGTTGACCAAGTCAAATGCCCTTTTTATCATGTCGAATGCCTTGTTGACCTAGTCGAATGCCCTTCGAAAAAAGATGCCTTATTGACCAAGTTGAATACCTTGTTGACCAAGTCGAATGCCCTTTTGAGCAAGTCGAATGCCTTGTTAAACAAGTGAAATGCATTGTTAAACAACTCAAATGTCTTGATGACCAAGTCGAATGCCTTGTCGAACATGTCAAATGCCTTTTTGACCAATTCGAATGCACTTTAAGACGAATGCCTTGTTGACCATGTCGAATATGTTGTTGAAAAAATCAAATCTTGTTATACAAGTAAATTGCCTTATTAACCCAAGTCAAATGCCCTTTTGAAAAGGAAGAATTTCTTGTTATCCGAGTCGAATGCCTTGTTGACCAACTCCAATGCCTTGTCGAATATGTGAATTCTTGTTGAACAACTCAATTGCCTGGTTGACCAAGTAATGCCTTGTTGCACAAGTCGAATGCCTTGTAGACCAAGTCGAATGCCCTTTTGAACAAGTCGAATGCCTTGTTGACCAAGCCAAATGCTTTGATGAGGAGGCCGAATGTGTTCTTGACCAAGTCGAATGCCCTTAAAAACAAGACGAATGTCTTGTTGACAAAGTCGAATACCTTTTTACCAAGTCGAATGCCTTGTTGAACAAGTAAATGCCTTCTTAAACAACTCAAATGCCTTGTTGACAAAGTCGAATGCCTTGTTAAACAAGTCGAATGCCTTATTAACCAAGTGAAATGCCCTTTTGAACAGGACGAATGCCTTCTTAACCAAGTCGAACGCCTTGCATACCAACTCGAATGCCCTTATGAACAAGTCCAATGCCTTGTTGAATCAGTGAATTTCTTGAAACTAAATTGCATTGTTGACCAAGTAATGTCTTATTGAACAAGTCGAATGCCTTGTTGACCAAGTCGAATGCCCTTCGAAACAAGACGAATGCCTTGTTGGCCAAGTCGAATACCCTTTTGAGAAAGTCGAATGCCTTATTGAACAAGTCAAATGTCTTGTTGACCAAGTCGAATGCCTTGTTGACCAAGTCGAATACCTTTTTAAACAAGTCGAATGGCTTATTGACCAATTCGAATGCATATTTTAACAAGAAGAGTGTCTTGTTAACCAAGTCGAATGCCTTGTTGACAAAGTTAAATGCCTTGTTATACAAGTCAAATGCCCTGTTCACCAAGTCAAATGCGTTGTTGACCGAGTCGAATACCTTTTTGAACAAGTCAAATGCCTTATTGACCAATTTGAATGCATGTTTTAACAAGACGAGTGCCTTGTTAACCAATTCGAATGCCTTGTTGACCAAGTCAAATGCTTTGTATACCAACTTAATTGCCCTTTTGAACTAGTCGAATGCATTTTTAAATAAGCAAACTCCTTGTTGAACAACTCAAGTGCCTTGTTGACCAACAAATGCCATGTTGAACAAGTCGAATACCTTATAGACCAAGTTGAATGCCCTTTTGAACAAGTCAATTGCCTTGTTGAACAACCCGAATGTGTGGTTGACCAAGTCAAATGCCTTATTGAACAAGTCGAATGCCATATTGAACAAGTCGAATGTCTTGTTGACCAAGTCGAATGCCCTTCGAAACAAGATGCAATGTTGACCAAGTTGAATACCTTGTTGACCAAGTCGAATGCCCTTTTGAGCAACTCGAATGCCTTGTTGACCAAGTCAAATGCCCTGTTATACAAGTCAAATGCCCTTTTAAAAAGGACAAATGCCTTGTACACAACCTCGAATGCGCTTTTGAACAAGTCGAATGCTTTTTTGAATAAGCGAATTCCTTGTTGAACAACGCAATTGCATTGTTGACCAAGTAATGCCTTGTTGAACAAGTCAAATGCCTTGTAGACCAAGTCGAATGCCCTTTTAAACAATTTGAATGCCTTGTTGACCAAGTCGAATACCTTGTTGACCAAGTCGAATGCGTTGTTGAACAAGCTGAATGTGTGGTTCACCAAGTCGAAAACCTTGTAAACCAAGTCGAATGCCCTTTTGAGCAAGTCGAAGCCTTGTTGAACACGTCAAATGCCTTGTTAAACAACTCAAATGCCTTGTTGACCAAGTCAAATGCCTTCTTGAACAAGTCGAATGCCTTATTGACCAATTCGAATGCCCCTTTTAACAAAAAAAATGCCTTGTTGACCAAGTCGAATGCCTTGTTGAAAAAGTCAAATGCCTTGTTATACAAGTAAAATGCCTTATTAACCAAGTGGAATACCTTTTTGAACAAGTCGTATGTCTTCTTAACCAAGTCGAATGCATTGTTGACCAACTCGAATGCCCTATTGAACAAGTCGAATGCCTTGTCGAATAAGCGAATTCTTTGTTGAACAACTCAATTGCCTGGTTGACCAAGTATGGCTTGTAGAACAAGTCGAATGCCTTGTAGACCAAGTTGAATGGCCTTCTGAACAAGTCGAATGCCTTATTGACCAAGTCAAATGCCTTGTTAAAGAGGCCGAATGTTTTGTTGACCAAGTCGAATGCCCTTAAAAACAAGACGAATGTCTTGTTGACAAAGTCGAATGCCTTGTTGAACAAGTCAAATGCCTTGTTGAACAAGTCAAATTCCTTGTGAAACAACTCAAATGCCTTGTTGAACAAGTCGAATGCCTTCTTAACCAAGTCAAATGGCCTTTTGAACAGGACGAATGCCTTGTTAAGCAAGTCGAATGCCTTGCATACCAATTCGAATACCCTTATGAACAAGTCCAATGCCTTGGTGAATAAGCGAATTCCTTGTTAAACAACTCAATTGCATTGCTGACCAAGTAATGTCTTGTTGAACAAGACAAATGCCTTATTGACCAAATCAAATGCATTGTTATACAAGTAAAATGCCTTATTAACCAAGTAAAATGCCCTTTAGAACATGACGAATGCCTTGTTAACCAAGTTGAAAGCCTTGAACACCAACTCGAATGCCCTTATGAACAAGTCCAATGCCCTGTTGAGTAAGCGAATTCCTTGTTAAACAACTCAATTGCCTTGGTGACCCAATAATGTCTTATTGAAAAGGTCGAATGCCTGGTAGACCAACTCGAATGCCCTTTTGAACAAGTCGAATGCCTTGTTAACCACGTCAAATGCCTTGTTGAAGAGGCCGAATGTTTTGTTGACGAAGTCGAATGCCCTTAAAAACAAGACGAATGTCTTGTTGACAAAGTCGAATGCCTTGTTGAACAAGTCAAATGCCTTGTTGAACAAGTCAAATTCCTTGTGAAACAACTCAAATGCCTTGTTGAACAAGTCGAATGCCTTCTTAACCAAGTCAAATGGCCTTTTGAACAGGACGAATGCCTTGTTAAGCAAGTCGAATGCCTTGCATACCAATTCGAATACCCTTATGAACAAGTCCAATGCCTTGGTGAATAAGCGAATTCCTTGTTAAACAACTCAATTGCCTTGCTGACCAAGTAATGTCTTGTTGAACAAGACGAATGCCTTGTTGACCAAATCAAATGCATTGTTATACAACTAAAATGCCTTATTAACCAAGTCAAATGCCCTTTAGAACAGGATGAATGCCTTGTTAACCAAGTTGAACGCCTTGCATACCAACTCGAATGCCCTTATGAACAAGTCCAGTGCCTTGTTGAATAAGAGAATTCCTTGTTAAACAACTCTATTGCCTTGGTGACCTAGTAATGTCTTATTGAAAAAGTCGAATGCCAGGTAGACCAACTCGAATGCCCTTTTGAACAATTCGAATGCCTTGTTGAGCAAGTCGAATCCCTTGTTGAACAAGCAGAATGTGTTGTTGACCAAGTCGAATGCCCTTAAAAACAAGACGAATGTCTTGTTGACCAAGTCGAATAGCTTGTTGACCAAGTCGAATGCCTTGTTGACCAAGTAGAATGACTTGTTAAACAACTCAATGCCTTGTTGAACAAGTCGAATGCCTTATTGACCAACTCGAATGCCATTTTAAACAAGACGAATGCTTTGTTGACCAAGTCGAATGCCTTATTGACCAAATCAAATGTCTTGTTATACAAGTAAAATGCCTTATTAACTAAGTCAAATGCCTTTTTGAACAGGACGAATACCTTGTTAACCAAGTCGAATTCCTTGCATACCAACTCGAATGCCCTTATGAACAAGTCCAATGCCTTGTTGAATAAGCGAATTCCTTGTAAACAACTCAATTGCCTTGCTGACCAAGTAATGTCTTCTTGAACAAGTCGAATGTCATGTTGACCAAGTCCAATGCCCTTCGAAAAAAGACGAATGTCTTGTTGACCAAGTCGAATGCCCTTTTGAGCAAGTCGAATGCCTTGTTGAACAAGTCAAATGCCTTGTTAAACAACTCGAATGCCTTGTTGAACAAGTCGAATTCCTTATTGACCAATTCGAATGCCCTTTTTAATAGGAAGAATGAATTGTTGACCAAGTCGAAGGCCTTGTTGAAAAAGTCAAATGCATTGTTATACAAGTAAAATGCCTTATTAACCAAGTCAAATACCCTTTTGAACAAGACGAATGTTTTGTTAACCAAGTCGAATGTCTTGTTCACAAAGTTAAATGCCTTGTATACCAATTCGATTGCCCTTTTGAACAAGTCGAATACATTTTTGAAAAAGCGAATTCTTTTTTGAACAACTCAAGTGCCTTGTTGACCAAGTAATGCCTTGTTAAACAAGTCGAATGCCTTGTAGACAAAGTCGAATGCCATTTTGAACAAGTCGAATGTCTTGTTGAACAAGCCGAATGTGTCGTTGGCTAAGTCGAATATCATGTTGACCAAGTCGAATGCCCTTTTGAGCAAGTCGAATGCCTTGTTGAACAAGTCAAATGTCTTGTTAAACAACTCAAATGCCTTGTTGACCAAGTCGAATGCCTTGTTGAACAAGTCGAATGCCTTATTGACCAATTCGAATGCCCCTTTTAACAAAAAAAATGCCTTGTTGACCAAGTCGAATGCCTTGTTGAAAAAGTCAAATGCCTTGTTATACAAGTAAAATGCCTTATTAACCAAGTGGAATACCTTTTTGAACAAGTCGTATGTCTTCTTAACCAAGTCGAATGCATTGTTGACCAACTCGAATGCCCTATTGAACAAGTCGAATGCCTTGTCGAATAAGCGAATTCTTTGTTGAACAACTCAATTGCCTGGTTGACCAAGTATGGCTTGTAGAACAAGTCGAATGCCTTGTAGACCAAGTTGAATGGCCTTCTGAACAAGTCGAATGCCTTGTTGACCAAGTCGAATGCCTTGTTGAACAAGTCGAATGTGTTGTTGACCAAGTCGAATGCCCTCAAAAACAAGACGAATGTCTTGTTGACCAAGTCGAATACTTTGTTCACCAAGTCGAATACCTTGTTGACTAACTCGAATGCTATTTTTAACAAGACGAATGCCTTGTTGACCAAGTCGAATGGCTTGTTGACCAAGACGAATGCCTTGTTGAAAAGGACAACTGACTTTTTAACACAGTCGAATGTCTTGTATACAACCTCGAATGCCCTTTTGAACAAGTCGAATGCATTTTGAATTAGCGAATTCCTTGTTGAACAACGCAATTGCCTTGTTGACCAAGTAATTCCTTGTTGAACAAGTCGAATGCCTTGTAGACCAAGTCGAATGCCCTTTTGAACTATTCGAATGCCTTGTCGAACAAGTCGAATGCCTTGTTGCACAAGCCGAATGTGTGGTTGACCAAGTCGAATAGCTTGTTGACCAAGTCGAATGCCCTTTTGTGCAAGTCGAATGCCTTGTTGAACAAGTCAAATGCCTTGTTCAACAACTCAAATGCCTTGATGAACAAGTCGAATGCCTTAATGACCAATTCGAATGCCCTTTTTAGCAAGAACAATGGCTTGTTGACCTAGTCGAATGCCTTGTCTAAAAAGTCAAATGCCTTGTTTTACAAGTAAAATGCCTTCTTAACCAAGTCAAATGGCCTTTTGAACAGGACGAATGCCTTGTTAAGCAAGTCGAATGCCTTGCATACCAATTCGAATACCCTTATGAACAAGTCCAATGCCTTGGTGAATAAGCGAATTCCTTGTTAAACAACTCAATTGCCTTGCTGACCAAGTAATGTCTTGTTGAACAAGACGAATGCCTTGTTGACCAAATCAAATGCATTGTTATACAACTAAAATGCCTTATTAACCAAGTCAAATGCCCTTTAGAACAGGATGAATGCCTTGTTAACCAAGTTGAACGCCTTGCATACCAACTCGAATGCCCTTATGAACAAGTCCAGTGCCTTGTTGAATAAGAGAATTCCTTGTTAAACAACTCTATTGCCTTGGTGACCTAGTAATGTCTTATTGAAAAAGTCGAATGCCAGGTAGACCAACTCGAATGCCCTTTTGAACAATTCGAATGCCTTGTTGAGCAAGTCGAATCCCTTGTTGAACAAGCAGAATGTGTTGTTGACCAAGTCGAATGCCCTTAAAAACAAGACGAATGTCTTGTTGACCAAGTCGAATAGCTTGTTGACCAAGTCGAATGCCTTGTTGACCAAGTAGAATGACTTGTTAAACAACTCAATGCCTTGTTGAACAAGTCGAATGCCTTATTGACCAACTCGAATGCCATTTTAAACAAGACGAATGCTTTGTTGACCAAGTCGAATGCCTTATTGACCAAATCAAATGTCTTGTTATACAAGTAAAATGCCTTATTAACTAAGTCAAATGCCTTTTTGAACAGGACGAATACCTTGTTAACCAAGTCGAATTCCTTGCATACCAACTCGAATGCCCTTATGAACAAGTCCAATGCCTTGTTGAATAAGCGAATTCCTTGTAAACAACTCAATTGCCTTGCTGACCAAGTAATGTCTTCTTGAACAAGTCGAATGTCATGTTGACCAAGTCCAATGCCCTTCGAAAAAGACGAATGTCTTGTTGACCAAGTCGAATGCCCTTTTGAGCAAGTCGAATGCCTTGTTGAACAAGTCAAATGCCTGTTAAACAACTCGAATGCCTTGTTGAACAAGTCGAATTCCTTATTGACCAATTCGAATGCCCTTTTAATAGAAGAATGAATTGTTGACCAAGTCGAAGGCCTTGTTGAAAAAGTCAAATGCATTGTTATACAAGTAAAATGCCTTATTAACCAAGTCAAATACCCTTTTGAACAAGACGAATGTTTTGTTAACCAAGTCGAATGTCTTGTTCACAAAGTTAAATGCCTTGTATACCAATTCGATTGCCCTTTTGAACAAGTCGAATACATTTTTGAAAAAGCGAATTCTTTTTGAACAACTCAAGTGCCTTGTTGACCAAGTAATGCCTTGTTAAACAAGTCGAATGCCTTGTAGACAAAGTCGAATGCCATTTTGAACAAGTCGAATGTCTTGTTGAACAAGCCGAATGTGTCGTTGGCTAAGTCGAATATCATGTTGACCAAGTCGAATGCCCTTTGAGCAAGTCGAATGCCTTGTTGAACAAGTCAAATGTCTTGTTAAACAACTCAAATGCCTTGTTGACCAAGTCGAATGCCTTGTTGAACAAGTCGAATGCCTTATTGACCAATTCGAATGCCCCTTTTAACAAAAAAAATGCCTTGTTGACCAAGTCGAATGCCTTGTTGAAAAAGTCAAATGCCTTGTTATACAAGTAAAATGCCTTATTAACCAAGTGGAATACCTTTTGAACAAGTCGTATGTCTTCTTAACCAAGTCGAATGCATTGTGACCAACTCGAATGCCCTATTGAACAAGTCGAATGCCTTGTCGAATAAGCGAATTCTTTGTTGAACACTCAATTGCCTGGTTGACCAAGTATGGCTTGTAGAACAAGTCGAATGCCTTGTTGTCCATGTTGAATGGCCTTCTGAACAAGTCGAATGCCTTGTTGACCAAGTCGAATGCCTTGTTGAACAAGTCGAATGTGTTGTTGACCAAGTCGAATGCCCTCAAAAACAAGACGAATGTCTTGTTGACCAAGTCGAATACTTTGTTCACCAAGTCGAATACCTTGTTGACTAACTCGAATGCTATTTTAACAAGACGAATGCCTTGTTGACCAAGTCGAATGGCTTGTTGACCAAGACGAATGCCTTGTTGAAAAGGACAACTGACTTTTTAACACAGTCGAATGTTGTATACAACCTCGAATGCCCTTTTGAACAAGTCGAATGCATTTTGAATTAGCGAATTCCTTGTTGAACAACGCAATTGCCTTGTTGACCAAGTAATTCCTTGTTGAACAAGTCGAATGCCTTGTAGACCAAGTCGAATGCCCTTTTGAACTATTCGAATGCCTTGTCGAACAAGTCGAATGCCTTGTTGCACAAGCCGAATGTGTGGTTGACCAAGTCGAATAGCTTGTTGACCAAGTCGAATGCCCTTTTGTGCAAGTCGAATGCCTTGTTGAACAAGTCAAATGCCTTGTTCAACAACTCAAATGCCTTGATGAACAAGTCGAATGCCTTAATGACCAATTCGAATGCCCTTTTTAGCAAGAACAATGGCTTGTTGACCTAGTCGAATGCCTTGTCTAAAAAGTCAAATGCCTTGTTTTACAAGTAAAATGCCTTATTAACCAAGTCAAATGCCCTTTTGAACAAGACGAATGTTTTGTTAACCAAGTCGAATTTCTTGTTGACCAAGTCAAATGCCTTGTATACCAACTCGATTGCCCTTTTGAACAAGTCGAATGCATTTTTGAATAAGCAAATTCCTTGTTGAACAACTCACGTGCCTTGTTGACCAACTAATGCCTTGTTAAACAAGTCGAATGCCTTATAAATCAAGTCGAATGCCCTTTTGAACAAGTCAAATGCCTTGTTGAACAAGCCGAAAGTGTGGTTGACCAAGTCGAATATCTTGTTGACCAAGTCGAATGCCCTTTTTATCATGTCGAATGTCTTGTTGACCAAGTCGAATGCCCTTCGAAACAAGATGCCTTGTTAACCAAGTTGAATACCTTGTTGACCAAGTCGAATGCCCTTCTGAGCAACTCCAATGCCTTGTTGAACAAGTCAAATGTCTTGTTGACCAAGTCGAATACCTTTTTGAACTAGTCGATAGCCTTATTGACCAATTCAAATGCATGTTTTAATAAGACGAGTGCCTTGTTAACTAAGTCAAATGCCTTGTTGACCAAGTCAAATGCCTTGTTATACAAATCAAATACCCTTTTGAAAAGGACAAATGCCTTGTATACAACCTCGAATGCCATTTTGAACAATTGGAATGCATTTTTGAATAAGCGAATTCCTTGTTGAACAACGCATTTGCCTTGTTGACCAACTAATGCCTTGTTGAACAAGTCAAATGCCTTGTACACCAAATCGAATGCCCTTTAGAAATATTTGAATGCCTTGTTGACCAAGTCGAATGCCTTGTTGAACAAGCCGAATGTGTGGTTCACCTAGTCGAATACCTTGTAAACCAAGTCGAATGCCCTTTTCAGCAAGTCGAATGCCTTGTTCAACAACTCAAATACCTTGTTGAACAAGTCGAATGCCTTATTGACCAATTTGAATGCACTTTTTAACAAGACGAATGGCTTGTTGACCAAGTCGAATGCTTTGTTGAAAAAGTCAAATGCATTGTTATACAAGTAAAATGCCTAATCAACCAAGTCAAATGCCCTTTTGAACAAGACGAATGTCTTGCTATCCAAGTCGAATGCCTTGTTGACCAACTGGAATGCCCTATTGAATAGTCGAATGCCTTGTTGACCAACTGGAATGCCCTATTTTGAACAAGTCGAATGCATTTTTTAATAAGCGAATTCCTTGTTGTACAACGCATTTGCCTGGTTGACCAAGTAATGCCTTGTTGAACAAGTCGAATGCCTTTTAGACCAAGTCGAATGCCCTTTTGAACAAGTCGAATGCCTTTTTGACCAAGTCAAATGCATAGTTGAAGAGGCCGAATTGGTTGTTAACGAAGTCGAATGCCCGTAAAAAAAAAAGGCGAATGTCTTGTTGACAAAGTCGAATGCCTTGTTGAACAAGTCAAATGCCTACTCAAATGCCTTGTTGACAAAGTCGAATGCCTTGTTTAAGAAGTCGAATGCCTTGTTTAACAAGTCGAATGCCTTATTAACCAAGTCAAATGCGGTTTTGAACATGACGAATGCCGTGTTAAGAAGTCGAATGCCTTGCATACAAATTCGAATACCATAATGAACAAGTCCAGTGCCTTGGTCAATAAGCGAATTCCTTGTTAAACAACTTAATTGCCTTGCTGACCAAGTAATGTCTTGTTGAACAAGACGAATGCCTTGTTGACCAAATCAAATGCATTGTTATACAACTAAAATGCCTTATTAACCAAGTCAAATGCCCTTTAGAACAGGACGAATGCCTTGTTAACCAAGTTGAACGCCTTGCATACCAACTCGAATGCCCTTATGAACAAGTCGAATGTTTTGCATACAACCTCAAATGCCCTTTTGAACAAGTCGAATACATTTTGAATTAGTGAATTCTTTGTTGAACAACGCAATTGCCTTGTTGACCAAGTAATGCCTTGTTGAACAAGTCGAATGCCTTGAAGACCAAGTCGAATGCCCTTTTGAACAATTTGAATGCCTTGTCGACCAAGTCGAATGCGTTTTTGAACAAGCCGATTGTGTGGTTGACAAAGTCGAATACCTTGTTGACCAAGTCGAATGCCCTTTTGAGCAAGTCGAATGCCTTGTTGAACAAGTCAAATGCCATGTTGAACAAGTCGACTGCCTTATTGACCAATTCGAATGCCCTTTTTAACAAGAAGAATGCCTTGTTGAAAAAGTCAAATGCCTTGTTGAAAAAGTCGAATGCTTTGTTGAAAAAGTCAAATGCCTTGTTATATAAGTAAAATGCGTTATTAACCAAGTGAAATGCCCTTTTGAACAAGACGAATGTGTTGTTAACCAACTCGAATGTCTTGTTAACCAAGTCGAATGCATTGTTGACCAACTCGAATGCCCTTATGAACAACTCCAATGCCTTGTTGAATAAGCGAATTCCTTGTTAAACAACTCAATTGCCTTGCTGACCAAGTAATGTCTTGTTGAAGAAGTCGAATGCCTTGTTGACCAAGTGGAATGCCCTTTTGAGCAACTCGAATTCCTTGTTCAACAAGTCAAATGTCTTGTTGACCAAGTCGAATACCTTTTTGAACTAGTCGAATTCCTTGTTGACCAAGTCGAATGCAATGTTTTAACAAGACGAGTGCCTTGTTAACCAAGTCGAATGCCTAGTTGACCAAGTCAAAGGCCTTTTTATACAAGTCAAATGCCCTTTTGAACAAGACAAATGACTTTTTAACACAAACGAATGCATTGTATACAACCTCGAATGCCCTTTTGAACAAGTCGAATGCATTTTTTAAGGAGCGAATTTCTTGTTGAACAACGCAATTGCCTTGTTGACCAAGTAATGCCTTGTTGAACAAGTCGAATGCACTTCTGAACAATTTGAATGCCTAGTTGACCAAGTCGAATTCCTTGTTGAACAAGCCGAATGTGTGGTTGACCAAGTCGAATACCTTGTTGACTAAGTCGAATGCCCTTTTGAGCAAGTCGAATACCTTGTTGAACAAGTCAAATGCCTTGTTAAACAAGAAGAATGCCTTGTTGACCAAGTCGAATGCCTTGTTGAAAAAGTCAAATGCCTTGTTATACAAGTAAAATGCCTTATTAACCAAGTAAAATGCCCTTTTGAACAACACGATTGTCTTGTTAACCAAGTCGAATGCCTTGTTGACCAACTCGAATGCCCTATTGAACAAGTTGAATGGCATGTCAAATAAGCGAATACATTGTAGAACAACTCAATTACCTTGCTGACCAAGTAATGCCTTGTTGAACAAGTCGAATTCCTTGTTGAACAAGCCGAATGTGTGGTTGACCAAGTCGAATACCTTGTTGACTAAGTCGAATGCCCTTTTGAGCAAGTCGAATACCTTGTTGAACAAGTCAAATGCCTTGTTAAACAAGAAGAATGCCTTGTTGACCAAGTCGAATGCCTTGTTGAAAAAGTCAAATGCCTTGTTATACAAGTAAAATGCCTTATTAACCAAGTAAAATGCCCTTTTGAACAACACGATTGTCTTGTTAACCAAGTCGAATGCCTTGTTGACCAACTCGAATGCCCTATTGAACAAGTTGAATGGCATGTCAAATAAGCGAATACATTGTAGAACAACTCAATTACCTTGCTGACCAAGTAATGCCTTGTTGAACAAGTCGAATGCCTTGTAGACCAAGCCGAATGCCATTTTGAACAAGTCGAAAATGCCTTGATGACCAAGTCAAATGCCTTGTTGAAGACGCCGAATGTGTTGTTGACCAAGTCGAATGCCCTTAAAAACAAGACGAATGTCTTGTTGACAAAGTCTAGTACCTTGTTTACCAAGTCGAATGCCTTGTTGAACAAGTCAAATTCCTTGTGAAACAACTCAAATGCCTTGTTGAACAAGTCGAATGCCTTATTAACCAAGTCAAATGTCCTTTTGAACAGGACGAATGCCGTGTTAACCAAGTCTAATGCATTGCATACCAACTCGAATGCCCTTATGAACAAGTCCAATGCCTTGTTGAATAAGCGAATTCCTTGTTAAACTACTCAATGGCATTGTTGACCAAGTAATGCCTTGTTGAACAAGTGGAATGCCTTATTGACCAATTCGAATGCCCTTTTTAACAAGACGAATGCCTTGTTAACCAAGTCGAAAGGCTTGTTGAAAAAGTCAAATGCCTTGTTATACATGTAAAATGCCTTATTAACCAAGTCAAATGCCATTTTGAACAAGACGAATGCCTTGTTAACAAAGTCGAATGCCTTGGTTACCAACTCGAATGCCATATTGAACAAGTCGAATGCCTTGTCGAATAAGCGAATTCCTTGTTAAACAACTCAATAGCCTTGTTGACCAAGTAATGCCTTGTTGAACAAGTCGAATGCCATGTAGACAAAGTCGAATGCCCTTTTGAACAAGTCGAATGCCTTGTTGACCAAGTCGAATGCCTTGTTGAAAAAGCCGAATGTGTTGTTGACCAAGTCGAATATCTTGTTGACCAAGTCGAATGCCTTGTTAAACGACTCAAATGCCTTGTTGACGAAGGCGAAAGCCTTGTTAAACAAGTCGAATGCCTTATTCACCAAGTCGAATGCCATTTTTAACACGACAAATGCCTTGTTTACCAAGTCGAATGCCTTATTGACCAAATGAAATGCCTAGTTATACAAAGAAAATGCCTTATTAACCAAATCAAATGCCCTCAAGACGAATGCCTTGTTAACCAAGTCGAATGCCTTGCATACCAACTCGAATGCCCTTACGAACAAGATCGATACCTTGTTGAATGAGCGAATTACTTGTTAAACAACTCAATTGCCTTGCTGACCAAGTAATGTCTTGTTGAACAAGACGAATGCCTTGTTGACCAAATCAAATGCATTGTTATACAAGTAAAATGCCTTATTAACCAAGTCAAATGCCCTTTAGAACAGGACGAATGCCTTGCATACCAACTCGAATGCCCTTATGAACAAGTCCAATGCCTTGTTGAATAAGTGAATTCCTTGTTAAACAACTCAATTGCCTTGGTGACCTAGTAATGTCTTGTTGAACAAATCGAATACGTTGTTGACCAAGTCAAATGCCCTTTTGAGGATGTCAAATGCCTTGTTGAACAATTCAAATGTCTTGTTGACCAAGTCGAATGCCTTGTCGACCAAGTCGAATAAGTTTTTGAACAAGTCGAATGTCATATTGACCACTTCGAATGCATGTTTTAACAAGACGAGTTCGTTATTAACCAAGTCGAATGCCTTGTTATACAAGTCAAATATCTTTTTGAATAAGGCGAATGCCATTTTAACACAGACGAATGCCTTGTATACAACCACGAAAGCCCTTTTGAACAAGTCGAATGCATTTTTTAATAAGCGAATTCCTCGTTGAATAACTCAATTGCCTTGTTGACCAAGAATGCCTTGTTGAACAAGTCGAATGCCATGTAGACCAAGTCGAATGCCCTTTTGAACTAGTCGAATGCCTTGTGGAACAAGCCGAATGTGTGATTGACCAAGTCGAATATCTTGTCGACCAAGTCGAATGCCCTTTTGAGCAAGTAGAATGCCTTGTTGAACAAGTCAAATGCCTTGTTCAACAACTCAGATACCTTCTTGACCAAGTCGAATGCCTTGTTGAACAAGTCGAATGCCATTTTTAACAAGCCGAATGCCTTTTTGACCAAGTCAAATGCCTTGTTGAAAAAGTTAGATGCCTTGTTATACAAGTAAAATGACTTATTGACCAAGTCAAAGGCTCTTTTGAACAAGACGAATGCCTTGTTAACCAAGTCGAATGCCTTGTATACCAACTCGAATGCCCTATTGAACAGTCGAATGCCTTGTCGAATAAGCGAATACCTTGTTGAACAACTCAATTTCCTTCTTGACCATGTAATGCCTTTATGAAAAAGTCGAATGTCCGGTAGACCAAGTCGAATGCCCAGTTGAACAAGTCGAATGCCTTGTTAACCAAGTCGAATGCCTTGTTGAACAAGCCGAATGTGTTGTTGACAAAGTCGAATGCCCTTCAAAAAAATACAAATGTCCAGTTGACTAAGTCGAATACCTTGTTGACCAAGTCGAATGCCTTGCTGACCAAGTCAAATGCCTTGTTAAAAAACTCAATGCCTTGTTGAACAAGTCGAATGCCTTATTGACCAACTCGAATGCCATTTTAAACGAGACGAATGCCTTGTTGACCAAGTCGAAAACCTTATTGACCAAATCAAATGTCTTGTTATACAAGTAAAATGCCTTATTAACCAAGTCAAATGACTTTTTGAACAGGACAAATACCTTGTTAACCAAGTCGAATGCCTTGCATACCAACTCGAATGCCATTATGAACAAGTCCAATGCCTTGTTAAATAACGCATTATGAACAAATCGAATGTCTTGTTGACCAAATCAAATGCCTTGTATACCAACTCGATTGCCCTTTTAAACAAGTCGAATGCATTTCTGAATAAGCGAATTCCTTGTTGAACAACTCACGTGCCTTGTTGACCAACTAATGCCTTGTTAAACAAGTCGAATGCCTTATAAATCAAGTCGAATGCCCTTTTGAACAAGTCAAATGCCTTGTTGAACAAGCCGAATGTGTGGTTGACCAAGTCGAATATCTTGTTGACCAAGTCGAATGCCCTTTTTATCATGCCGAATGCCTTGTTGACCAAGTTGAATGCCCTTCGAAACAAGATGCCTTGTTGACAAAGTTGAATACCTTGTTGACCAGTCGAATGCCCTTTGAGCAACTCCAATGCCTTGTTGAACAAGTCAAATGTCTTGTTGACCAAGTCGAATACCATTTTGAACTAGTCGATAGCCTTATTGACCAATTCGAATGCATGTTTTTATAAGACGAGTACCTTGTTAACTAAGTCGAATGCCTTGTTGACCAAGTCAAATGCCTTATTATGCAAGTCAAATGCCCTTTTGAAAAGGACAAATGCCTTGTATACAACCTCGAATGCCATTTTGAACAAGTCGAATGCATTTTTAATAAGCGAATTCCTTGTTGAACAACGCATTTGCCTTGTGACCAAGTAATGCCTTGTTGAACAAGTCAAATGCCTTGTAGACCAAGTCGAATGCCCTTTTGAACAATTTGAATGCCTTGTTGACCTAGTCGAATGCCTTGTTGAACAAGCCGAATGTGTGGTTCACCAAGTCGAATACCTTGTAAACCAAGTCGAATGCCCTTTTGAGCAAGTCGAATGCCTTGTTGAACAAGTCAAATGCATTGTTCAACAACTCAAATGCCTTGTTGAACAAGTCGAATGCCTTATTGACCAATTTGAATGCACTTTTTAACAAGACGAATGCCTTGTTGACCAAGTCGAATGCCTTGTTGAAAAAGTCAAATGCCTTGTTATACAAGTAAAATGCCTAATTAACCAAGTCAAATGCCCTTTTGAACAAGACGAATGTTTTGTTAACCAAGTCGAATGTCTTGTTGACCAAGTCAAATGCCTTGTATACCAACTCGATTGCCCTTTTAAACAAGTCGAATGCATTTCTGAATAAGTGAATTCCTTGTTGAACAACTCACGTGCCTTGTTGACCAACTAATGCCTTGTTAAACAAGTCGAATGCCTTATAAATCAAGTCGAATGCCCTTTGGAACAAGTCAAATGCCTTGTTGAACAAGCCGAATGTGTAGTTGACCAAGTCGAATAGCTTGTTGACCAAGTCAAATGCCCTTTTTATCATGTCGAATGCCTTGTTGACCAAGTCGAATGCCCTTCGAAACAAGATGCCTTGTTGACCAAGTTGAATACCTTGTTGACCAAGTCGAATGCCCTTTTGAGCAACTCCAATGCCTTGTTGAACAAGTCAAATGCCTTATTGACCAATTCGAATGACCTTTTTAACAAGAAGAATGGCTTGTTGACCTAGTCGAATGCCTTGTTGAAAAAGTCAAATGCCTTGTTATACAAGTAAAATGGCTTATTAACCAAGTCAAATGCCCTGTTGAACAAGACGAATGTTTTGTTAACCAAGTCGAATGTCTTGTTGACCAAATCAAATGCCTTGTATACCAACTCGATTGCCCTTTTAAACAAGTCGAATGCATTTCTGAATAAGCGAATTCCTTATTGACCAACTAATGCCTTGTTAAGCAAGTCGAATGCCTTATAAATCAAGTCGAATGCCCTTTTGAACAAGTCAAATGCCTTGTTAAACAAGCCGAATGTGTGGTTGACCAAGTCGAATATCTTGCTGACCAAGTCAAATGCCCTTTTTATCATGTCGAATGCCTTGTTAATCTAGTCGAATGCCCTTCGAAAAAAGATGCCTTGTTGACCAAGTTGAATACCTTGTTGACCAAGTCGAATGCCCTTTTGAGCAACACCAATGCCTTGTTGAACAAGTCAAATGTCTTGTTGACCAAGTCAAATACCTTTTTGAACTAGTCGATAGCCTTATTGACTAATTCGAATGCATGTTTTAATAAGACGAGTGCCTTGTTAACTAAGTCGAATGCCTTGTTGACCAAGTCAAATGCCTTGTTATACAAGTCAAATGCCCTTTTGAAAAGGACAAATGCCTTGTATACAACCTCGAATGCCATTTTGAACAAGTCGAATGCATTTTTTAATAAGCGAGTTCCTTGTTGAACAACGCATTTGCCTTGTTGACCAAGTAATGCCTTGTTGAAAAAGTCAAATGCCTTGTAGACCCAGTCGAATGCCCTTTTGAACAATTTGAATGCCTTGTTGACCAAGTCGAATGCCTTGTTGAACAATCCGAATGTGTGGTTCACCAAGTCGAATACCTTGTAAACCAAGTCGAATGCCCTTTTTAGCAAGTCGAATGCCTTGTTGAACAAGTCAAATGCATTGTTCAACAACTCAAATGCCTTGTTGAACAAGTCGAATGCCTTATTGACCAATTTGAATGCACTTTTTAACAAGACAAATGCCTTGTTGACCAAGTCGAATGCCTTGTTGAAAAAGTCAAATGCCTTGTTATACAAGTAAAATGCCTTATTAACCAAGTCAAATGCCCTTTTGAACAAGACGAATGTTTTGTTAACCAAGTCGAATGTCTTGTTGACCAAGTCAAATGCCTTGTATACCAACTCGATTGCCCTTTTAAACAAGTCGAATGCATTTCTGAATAAGCGAATTCCTTGTTGAACAACTCACGTGCCTTGTTGCCCAACTAATGCCTTGTTAAACAAGTCGAATGCCTTATAAATCAAGTCGAATGCCCTTTTGAACAAGTCAAATGCCTTGTTGAACAAGCCGAATGTGTAGTTGACCAAGTCGAATATCTTGTTGACCAAG
Source organism: Linderniella brevidens (assembly GCA_004919715.1). Taxonomy (NCBI): domain Eukaryota; kingdom Viridiplantae; phylum Streptophyta; class Magnoliopsida; order Lamiales; family Linderniaceae; genus Linderniella; species Linderniella brevidens. Next base: position 536,526 of record SWDC01000149.1, read on the forward strand.
TCAAATGCCCTTTTTATCATGCCTTGTTGATCAATTCGAATGCCCTTCGAAACAAGATGCCTTGTTGACCAAGTTGAATACCTTGTTGACCAAGTCGAATGCCCTTTTGAGCAACTCCAATGCGTTATGGAACAGGTCAAATGCCTTATTGACCAATTCGAATGACCTTTTTAACAAGAAGAATGGCATGTTGACCTAGTCGAATGCCTTGTTGAAAAAGTCGAATGCATTGTTATACAAGTAAAATGCCTTATTAACCAAGTCAAATGCCCTTTTGAAACGAATGTTTTGTTAACCAAGTTCAATGTCTTGTTGACCAAGTCAAATGCCTTGTATACCAACTCGATTGCCCTTTTGAACAAGTCGAATGCATTTTTGAATAAGCGAATTCGTTGTTGAACAACTCACGTGCCTTGTTGACCAACTAATGCCTTGTTAAACAAGTGGAATGCCTTATAAATCATGTCGAATGCCCTATTAAACAAGTCGAATGCCTTGTTGAACAATGCGAATGTGTGGTTGACCAAGTCGAATATCTTGTTGAACAAGTCGAATGCCCTTTTTATCATGTCGAATGCCTTGTTGACCAAGTTGAATGCCCTTCGAAAAAAGATGCCTTGTTGACCAAGTTGAATACCTTGTTGACCAAGTCGAATGCCCTTTTGAGCAACTCCAATGCCTTGTTGAACAAGTCAAATGTCTTGTTGACCAAGTCGAATACCTTTTTGAACTAGTCGATAATTGACCAATTCGAATGCATGTTTTAATAACACGAGTGCCTTGTTAACTAAGTCGAATGCTTTGTTGACCAAGTCAAATGCCTTGTTATACAAGTCAAATGCCCTTTTGAAAAGGACAAATGCCTTGTATACAACCTCGAATGCCATTTTGAACAAGTGGAATGCATTTTTTAATAAGCGAATTCCTTGTTCAACAACGCATTTCCCTTGTTGACCAAGTAATGCCTTGTTGAACAAGTCAAATGCCTTGTAGACCAAGTCGAATGCCCTTTTGAACAATTTGAATGCCTTGTTGACCAAGTCGAATGCCTTGTTGAAAAAGCCGAATGTGTGGTTCACCAAGTCAAATACCTTGTAAACCAAGTCGAATGCCCTTTTGAGCAAGTCGAATGCCTTGTTGAAGAAGTCAAATGCATTGTTCAACAACTCAAATGCCTTGTTGAACAAGTCGAATGCCTTATTGACCAATTTGAATGCACTTTTTAACAAGACGAATGCCTTGTTGACCAAGTCGAATGCCTTGTTTAAAAAGTCAAATGCCTTGTTATACAAGTAAAATGCCTTATTAACCAAGTCAAATGCCCTTTTGAACAAGACGAATGTTTTGTTAACCAAGTCGAATGTCTTGTTGACCAAGTCAAATGCCTTGTATACCAACTCGATTGCCCTTTTAAACAAGTCGAATGCATTTCTAAATAAGCGAATTCCTTGTTGAACAACTCACGTGCCTTGTTGACCAACTAATGCCTTGTTAAACAAGTCAAATGCCTTATAAATCAAGTCGAATGCCCTTTTGAACAAGTCAAATGCCTTGTTGAACAAGCCGAATGTGTGGTTGACCAAGTCGAATATCTTGTTGACCAAGTCAAATGCCCTTTTTATCATGTCGAATGCCTTGTTGACCTAGTCGAATGCCCTTCGAAAAAAGATGCCTTGTTGACCAAGTTGAATACCTTGTTGACCAAGTCGAATGCCCTTTTGAGCAACTCCAATGCCTTGTTGAACAAGTCAAATGCCTTGTTGATCAAGTCGAATACCTTTTTGAACTAGTCGATAGCCTTATTGACTAATTCGAATGCATGTTTTAATAAGACGAGTGCCTTGTTAACTAAGTCGAATGCCTTGTTGACCAAGTCAAATGCCTGTTATACAAGTCAAATGCCCTTTTGAAAAGGACAAATGCCTTGTATACAACCTCGAATGCCATTTTGAACAAGTGGAATGCATTTTTTAATAAGCGAATTCCTTGTTGAACAACGCATTTGCCTTGTTGACCAAGTAATGCCTTGTTGAACAAGTCAAATGCCTTGTAGACCAAGTCGAATGCCCTTTTGAACAATTTGAATGCTTGTTGACCAAGTCGAATGCCTTGTTGAACAAGCCGAATGTGTCGTTCACCAAGTCGAATACCTTGTAAACCAAGTCGAATGCCCTTTTGAGCAAGTCGAATGCCTTGTTGAACAAGTCAAGCATTGTTCAACAACTCAAATGCCTTGTTGAACAAGTCAAATGCCTTATTGACCAATTTGAATGCACTTTTTAACAAGACGAATGCCTTGTTGACCAAGTCGAATGCCTTGTTGAAAAAGTCAAATGCCTTGTTATACAAGTAAAATGCCTTATTAACCAAGTCAAATGCCCTTTTGAACAAGACGAATGTTTTGTTAACCAAGTCGAATGTCTTGTTGACCAAGTCAAATGCCTTGTATACCAACTCGATTGCCCTTTTAAACAAGTCGAATGCATTTCTGAATAAGCGAATCCTTGTTGAACAACTCACGTGCCTTGTTGACCAACTAATGCCTTGTTAAACAGTCGAATGCCTTATAAATCAAGTCGAATGCCCTTTTGAACAAGTCAAATGCCTTGTTGAACAAGCCGAATGTGTCGTTGACCAAGTCGATATCATGTTGACCAAGTCAAATGCCCTTTTTATCATGTCGAATGCCTTGTTGACCAAGTCGAATGCCCTTCGAAACAAGATGCCTTGTTGACCAAGTTGAATACCTTGTTGACCAAGTCGAATGCCCTTTTGAGCAACTCCAATGCCTTGTTGAACAAGTCAAATGTCTTGTTGACCAAGTCGAATACCATTTTGAACTAGTCGATAGCCTTATTGACCAATTCGAATGCATGTTTTAATAAGACGAGTGCCTTGTTAACTAAGTCGAATGCCTTGTTGACCAAGTCAAATGCCTTGTTTTACAAGTCAAATGCCCTTTTGAAAAGGACAAATGCCTTGTATACAACCTCGAATGCCATTTGAACAAGTCGAATGCATTTTTTAATAGCGAATTCCTTGTTGAACAACGATTGCCTGTTGACCAAGTAATGCCTTGTTGAACAAGTCAAATGCCTTGTAGACCAAGTCGAATGCCCTTTTGAACAATTTGAATGCCTTGTTGACCAAGTCGAATGCCTTGTTGAACAAGCCGAATGTGTGGTTCACCAAGTCGAATACCTTGTAAACCAAGTCGAATGCCCTTTTGAGCAAGTCGAATGCCTTGTTGAACAAGTCAAATGTCTTGTTGACCAAGTCGAATACCATTTTGAACTAGTCGATAGCCTTATTGACCAATTCGAATGCATGTTTTAATAAGACGAGAGCCTTGTTAACTAAGTCGAATGCCTTGTTGACCAAGTCAAATGCCTTGTTATACAAGTCAAATACCCTTTTGAAAAGGACAAATGCCTTGTATACAACCTCGAATGCCATTTTGAACAAGTCGAATGCATTTTTTAATAAGCGAATTCCTTGTTGAACAACGCATTTGCCTTGTTGACCAAGTAATGCCTTGTTGAACAAGTCAAATGCCTTGTAGACCAAGTCGAATGCCCTTTTGAACAATTTGAATGCCTTGTTGACCAAGTCGAATGCCTTGTTGAACAAGCCGAATGTGTGGTTCCCCAAGTCGAATACCTTGTAAACCAAGTCGAATGCTCTTTTGAGCAAGTCAAATGCCTTGTTGAACAAGTCAAATGCATTGTTCAACAAATCAAATGCCTTGTTGAATAAGTCGAATGCCTTATTAACCAATTTGAATGCACTTTTTAACTAGACGAATGCCTTGTTGACCAAGTCGAATGCCTTGTTGAAAAAGTCAAATGCCTTGTTATACAAGTAAAATGCCTTATTAACCAAGTCAAATGCCCTTTTGAACAAGACGAATGTTTTGTTAACCAAGTCGAATGTCTTGTTGACCAAGTCAAATGCCTTGTATACCAACTCGATTGCCCTTTTAAACAAGTCGAATGCATTTATGAATAACCGAATTCCTTGTTGAACAACTCACGTGCCTTGTTGACCAACTAATGCCTTGTTAAACAAGTCGAATGCCTTATAAATCAAGTCGAATGCCCTTTTGAACAAGTCAAATGCCATGTTGAACAAGCCGAATGTGTGGTTGACCAAGTCGAATATCTTGTTAACCAAGTCAAATGCCCTTTTTATCATGTCGAATGCCTTGTTGACCAAGTCGAATGCCCTTCGAAACAAGATGCCTTGTTGACCAAGTTGAATACCTTGTTGACCAAGTCGAATACCCTTTTGAGCAACTCCAATACCTTGTTGAACAAGTCAAATGCCTTATTGACCAATTCGAATGACCTTTTTAACAAGAAGAATGGCTTGTTGACCTGGTCGAATGCCTTGTTGAAAAAGTCAAATGCCTTGTTATACAAGTAAAATGTCTTATTAACCAAGTCAAATGCTCTTTTGAAACGAATGTTTTGTTAACCAAGTTGAATGTCTTGTTGACCAAGTCAAATGCCTTGTATACCAACTCGATTGCCCTTTTAAACAAGTCGAATGCATTTATGAATAACCGAATTCCTTGTTGAACAACTCACGTGCCTTGTTGACCAACTAATGCCTTGTTAAACAAGTCGAATGCCTTATAAATCAAGTCGAATGCCCTATTGAACAAGTCAAATGCCTTGTTGAACAAGCCGAATGTGTGGTTGACCAAGTCGAATATCTTGTTGAACAAGTCGAATGCCCTTTTTATCATGTCGAATGCCTTGTTGACCAAGTTGAATGCCCTTCGAAACAAGATGCCTTGTTGACAAAGTTGAATACCTTGTTGACCAAGTCGAATGCCCTTTTGAGCAACTCCAATGCCTTGTTGAACAAGTCAAATGTCTTGTTGACCAAGTTGAATACCATTTTGAACTAGTCGATAGCCTTATTGACCAATTCCAATGCATGTTTTAATAAGACGAGTGCCTTGTTAACTAAGTCGAATGCCTTGTTGACCAAGTCAAATGCCTTGTTATACAAGTCAAATTCCCTTTTGAAAAGGACAAATGCCTTGTATACAACCTCGAATGCCATTTTGAACAAGTGGAATGCATTTTTTAATAAGCGAATTCCTTGTTGAACAACGCATTTGCCTTGTTGACCAAGTAATGCCTTGTTGAACAAGTCAAATGCCTTGTAGACCAAGTCGAATGCCCTTTTGAACAATTTGAATGCCTTGTTGACCAAGTCGAATCCTTGTTGAACAAGCGAATGTGTGGTTCACCAAGTCGAATACCTTGTAAACCAAGTCGAATGCCCTTTTGAGCAAGTCGAATGCCTTGTTGAACAAGTCAAATGCCATGTTCAACAACTCAAATGCCCAGTTGAACAAGTCGAATGCCTTATTGACCAATTTGAATGCACTTTTTAACAAGACGAATGCCTGGTTGACCAATTCGAATGCATGTTTTAATAAGACGAGTGCCTTGTTAACTAAGTCGAATGCCTTGTTGACCAAGTCAAATGCCTTGTTATACAAGTCAAATGCCCTTTTGAAAAGGACAAATGCCTTGTATACAACCTCGAATGCCATTTTGAACAAGTCGAATGCATTTTTTAATAAGCTAATTCCTTGTTGAACAACGCATTTGCCTTGTTGACCAAGTAATGCCTTGTTGAACAAGTCAAATGCCTTGTAGACCAAGTCGAATGCCCTTTTGAACAATTTGAATGCCTTGTTGACCAAGTCGAATCCTTGTTGAACAAGCGAATGTGTGGTTCACCAAGTCGAATACCTTGTAAACCAAGTCGAATGCCCTTTTGAGCAAGTCGAATGCCTTGTTGAACAAGTCAAATGCCATGTTCAACAACTCAAATGCCCAGTTGAACAAGTCGAATGCCTTATTGACCAATTTGAATGCACTTTTTAACAAGACGAATGCCTGGTTGACCAAGTCGAATGCCTTGTTCAAAAAGTCAAATGCCTTGTTATACAAATAAATGCATTTCTGAATAAGTGAATTCCTTGTTGAACAACTCACGCCGTGCCTTGACCAACTAATGCCTTGTTAAACAAGTCGAATGCCTTATAAATCAAGTCGAATGCCCTATTGAACAAGTCAAATGCCTTGTTGAACAAGCGAATGTGTGGTTGACCAAGTCGAATATCTTGTTGACCAAGTCGAATGCCCTTTTTATCATGCCGAATGCCTTGTTGACCAAGTTGAATGCCCTTCGAAACAAGATGCCTTGTTGACAAAGTTGATACCTTGTTGACCAAGTCGAATGCCCTTTTGAGCAACTCCAATGCCTGTTGAACAACTCAAATGTCTTGTTGACCAAGTCGAATACCATTTTGAACTAGTCGATAGCCTTATTGACCAATTCCAATGCATGTTTTAATAAGACGAGTGCCTTGTTAACTAAGTCGAATGCCTTGTTGACCAAGTCAAATGCCTTGTTATACAAGTCAAATGCCCTTTTGAAAAGGACAAATGCCTTGTATACAACCTCGAATGCCATTTTGAACAAGTCGAATGCATTTTTAATAAGCGAATTCCTGTTGAACAACGCATTTGCCTTGTTGACCAAGTAATGCCTTGTTGAACAAGTCAAATGCCTTGTAGACCAAGTCGAATGCCTTGTAGACCAAGTCGAATGCCCTTTTGAACAATTTGAATGCCTGTTGACCAAGTCGAATCCTTGTTTAACAAGCGAATGTGTGGTTCACCAAGTCGAATACCTTGTAAACCAAGTCGAATGCCCTTTTGAGCAAGTCGAATGCCTTGTTGAACAAGTCAAATGCCATGTTCAACAACTCAAATGCCCAGTTGAACAAGTCGAGTGCCTTATTGACCAATTTGAATGCACTTTTTAACAAGACGAATGCCTGGTTGACCAAGTCGAATGCCTTGTTGAAAAAGTCAAATGCCTTGTTATACAAGTAAAATGCATTTCTGAATAAGTGAATTCCTTGTTGAACAACTCACGTGCCTTGTTGACCAACTAAAGCCTTGTTAAACAAGTCGAATGCCTTATAAATCAAGTCGAATGCCCTTTTGAACAAGTCAAATGCCTTGTTGAACAAGCCGAATGCGTGGTTGACCAAGTCGAATATCTTGTTGAACAAGTCGAATGCCTTGTTGACCAAGTTGAATGCCCTTCGAAACAAGATGCCTTGTTGACCAAGTTGAATACCTTGTTGACCAAGTCGAATGCCCTTTTGAGCAACTCCAATGCCTTGTTGAACAAGTCAAATGTCTTGTTGACCAAGTCGAATACCATTTTGAACTAGTCGATAGCCTTATTGACCAATTCGAATGCATGTTTTAATAAGACGAGTGCCTTGTTAACTAAGTCGAATGCCTTGTTGACCAAGTCAAATGCCTTGTTATACAAGTCAAATGCCCTTTTGAAAAGGACAAATGCCTTGTATACAACCTCGAATGCCATTTTGAACAAGTCGAATGCATTTTTTAATAAGCGAATTCCTTGTTGAACAACGCATTTGCCTTGTTGACCAAGCAATACCTTGTTGAACAAGTCAAATGCCTTGTAGACCAAGTCGAATGCCCTTTTGAACAATTTGAATGGCTTGTTGACCAAGTCGAATCCTTGTTGAACAAGCGAATGTGTGGTTCACCAAGTCGAATACCTTGTAAACCAAGTCGAATGCCCTTTTGAGCAAGTCGAATGCCTTGTTGAACAAGTCAAATGCCATGTTCAACAACTCAAATGCCCAGTTGAACAAGTCGAATGCCTTATTGACCAATTTGAATGCACTTTTTAACAAGACGAATGCCTGGTTGACCAAGTCGAATGCCTTGAAAAAGTCAAATGCCTTGTTATACAAATAAAATGCATTTCTGAATAAGTGAATTCCTTGTTGAACAACTCACGTGCTTGTTACCAACTAATGCCTTGTTAAACAAGTCGAATGCCTTATAAATCAAGTCGAATGCCCTATTGAACAAGTCAAATGCCTTGTTGAATAGGCCGAATGTGTGGTTGACCAAGTCGAATATCTTGTTGAACAAGTCGAATGCCCTTTTTATCATGTCGAATGCCTTGTTGACCAATTGAATGCCCTTCGAAACAAGATGCCTTGGTTGACCATTGAATACCTTGTTGACCAAGTCGAATGCCCTTTTGAGCAACTCCAATGCCTTGTTGAACAAGTCAAATGTCTTGTTGACCAAGTCGAATACCATTTTGAACTAGTCGATAGCCTTATTACCAATTCGAATGCATGTTTTAATAAGACGAGTGCCTTGTTAACTAAGTCGAATGCCTTGTTGACCAAGTCAAATGCATTGTATACAAGTCAAATGCCCTTTTGAAAAGGACAAATGCCTTGTATACAACCTCGAATGCCATTTTAACAATCGAATGCATTTTTAATAAGCGAATTCCTTGTTGAACAACGCATTTGCCTTGTTGACCCAAGTAATGCCTTGTTGAACAAGTCAAATGCCTTGTAGACCCAAGTCGAATGCCTTTTGAACAATTTGAATGCCTTGTTGACCAAGTCGAATGCCTTGTTGAACAAGCCGAATGTGTGGTTCACCAAGTCGAATACCTTGTAAACCAAGTCGAATGCCGTTTGAGCAAGTCGAATGCCTTGTTGAACAAGTGAAATGCATTGATCAACAACTTAATGCCTTGTTGAACAAGTCGAATGCCTTATGACCAATTGAATGCACTTTTTAACAAGACGAATGCCTTGTTGACCAAGTCGAATGCCTTGTTGAAAAAGTCAAATGCCTTTTATACAAGTAAAATGCCTTATTAACCAAGTCAAATGCCCTTTTGAACAGACGAATGTTTTGTTAACCAAGTCGAATGTCTTGTTGACCAAGTCAAATGCCTTGTATACCAACTCGATTGGCCCTTTTAAACAAGTCGAATGCATTTCTGAATAAGCGAATTCCTTGTTGAACAACTCATGTGCCTTGTTAAACAAGTCGAATGCCTTATAAATCAGTCGAATGCCCTTTGAACAAGTCAAATGCCTTGTTGAACAAGCTGAATGTGTAGTTGACCAAGTCGAATATCTTGTTGACCAAGTCAAATGCCCTTTTTATCATGTCGAATGCCTTGTTGACCAAGTCGAATGCCCTTCGAAACAAGATGCCTTGTTGACCAAGTTGAATACCTTGTTGACGAAGTCGAATGCCCTTTTGAGCAACTCCAATGCCTTGTTGAACAAGTCAAATGTCTTGTTGACCAAGTCGAATACCTTTTTGAACTAGTCGATATCCTTATGACCAATTCGAATGCATGTTTTAATAACACGAGTGCCTTGTTAACTAAGTCGAATGCCTTGTTGACCAAGTCAAATGCCTTGTTATACAAGTCAAATGCCCTTTAAAAAGGACAAATGCCTTGTATACAACCTCGAAGGCCATTTTGAACAAGTCGAAGCATTTTTAATAAGCGAATTCCTTGTTGAACACGCATTTCCCTTGAAGACCAAGTAATGGCTTGTTGAACAAGTCAAATGCCTTGTAGAACAAGTCGAATGCCCTTTTGAACAATTTGAATGCCTTGTTGACCAAGTCGAATGCCTTGTTGAACAAGCCGAATGTGTGGTTCCCCAAGTCGAATACCTTGTAAACCAAGTCGAATGCCCTTTTGAGCAAGTCGAATGCCTTGTGAACAGTCAAATGCATTGTTCAACAATAAAATGCCTTGTGAACAAGTCGAATACCTTATTAACCAATTTGAATGCACTTTGAACAAGACGAATGCCTTGTTGACCAAGTCGAATGCCTTGTTGAAAAAGTCAAATGCCTTGTTATACAAGTAAAATGCCTTATTAACCAAGTCAAATGCCCTTTTAAACAAGACGAATGTTTTGTTAACTAAATCGAATGTCTTGTTGACCAAATCAAATGCCTTGTTTACCAACTCGATTGCCCTTTTAAACAAGTCGAATGCATTTCTGAATAAGCGAATTCCTTGTGAAACAATTCAGTGCCTTGTGACCAACTAATGCTTGTTTAAACAAGTCGAATGCCTTATAAATCAAGTCGAATGCCCTTTGAACAAGTCAAATGCCTTGTGACAAGCGAATGTGTAGTTGACCAAGTCGAATATTGTTGACCAAGTCAAATGCCCTTTTATCATGAATGCCTTGTTGACCAAGTCGAATGCCCTTCGAAACAAGATGCCTTGTTGACCAAGTTGAATACCTTTGACCAGTCGAATGCCCTTTTGAGCAACTCCAATTCCTTGAACAAGTCCAAAATGCCTTATTGACCAATTCGAATGACCTTTAACAAGAAGAATGGCTTGTTGACCTAGTCGAATGCCTTGTTGAAAAAGTCAAATGCCTTGTTATACAAGTAAAATGCCTTATTAACCAAGTCAAATGCCCTTTTGAAACGAATGTTTTGTTAACCAAGTTGAATGTCTTGTTGACCAAGTCAAATGCCTGTTATACCAACGATTGCCCTTTTGAACAAGTCTAATGCATTTTTGAATAAGCGAATTCCTTGTTGAACAACTCACGTGCCTTGTTGACCAACTAATGCCTTGTTAAACAAGTCGAATGCCTTATAAATCAAGTCGAATGCCCTATTGAACAAGTCAAATGCCTTGTTGACAAGCCGAATGTGGTTGACCAAGTCGATATTGTTGACCAAGTCGAATGCCCTTTTTATCATGTCGATGTCTTGTTGACCAAGTTGGATGCCCTTCGAAACAAGATGCCTTGTTGACAAAGTTGAACCTTGTTGACCAAGTCGAATGCCCTTTGAGCAACTCCAATGCTTGTTGAACAAACTCAAATGTCTTGTTGACCAAGTCGAATACCATTTTGAAACTAGTCGATAGCCTATGACCAATTCGAATGCATGTTTTAATAAGACGAGTGCCTTGTAACTAAGTTAATGCCTTGTTGACCAAGTCAAATGCCTAGTTATACAAGTCAAATACCCTTTTGAAAAGGACAAATGCCTTGTATGCAACCTCGAATGCCATTTTGAACAAGTCGAATGCATTTTTTAATAAGCGAATTCCTTGTTGACAACGCATTTGCCTTGTTGACCAAGTAATGCCTTGTTGAACAAGTCAAATGCCTTGTAGACCAGTCGAATGCCCTTTTGAATAATTTGAATGCCTTGTTGACCAAGTCGAATGCCTGTTGAACAAGCCGAATGTGTGGTTCACCAAGTCGAATACCTTGTAAAACCAAGTCGAATGCCCTTTGAGCAAGTCGAATGCCTGTTGAACAAGTCAAATGCCATGTTCAACAACTCAAATGCCTTGTTGAACAAGTCGAATGCCTTGTTGAACGAGTCGAATGCCTTATTGACAAATTTGAAAGCACTTTATAACAAGACGAATGCCTTGTTTACCAAGTCGAATGCCTTGTTGAAAAGTCAAATGCCTTGTTATACAAGTAAAATGCCTTATTAACCAAGTCAAATGCCCTTTGAAGAAGACGAATGTTTGTTAACCAAGTCGAATATCTGGTTGACCAAATCAAATACCTGTTATACCAACTCGATGCCCTTTAAACAAGTCGAATGCATTTCTGAATAAGCGAATTCCTTGTGAACAACTTACGTGCCTTGTTGACCAACTAATGCCTTGTTAAAAAGTCGAATGCCTTATAATCAAGTCGAATGCCCTTTTGAACAAGTCAAAGGCCTTGTTGAACAAGCCGAATGTGTGGTTGACCAAGTCGAATATCTGTTGACCAAGTCAAATGCCCTTTTTATCATGTCGAATGCCTGTTGACCAAGTCGAATGCCCTTCGAAACAAGATGCCTTGTTGACAAGTTGAATACCTTGTTGACCAAGTCGAATGCCTTGGCAACTCCAATCCTTGTTGAACAAGTCAAATGCCTTATTGACCAATTCGAATAACTTTTAACAAGAAGAATGGCTTGTTGACCTAGTCGAATGCCTTGTTGAAAAAGTCAAATGCCTTGTTATACAAGTAAAATGCCTTATTAACCAAGTCAAATGCCCTTTTGAAACGAATGTTTTTGAACCAAGTTGAATGTCTGTTGACCAAGTCAAATGCCTTGTATACCAACTCGATTGCCCTTTGAAAGTCTAATGCATTTTGAATAAGCGAATTCTTGTTGAACAACTCACGTGCCTTGTTGACCACTAATGTTGTTAAACAGTCGAATGCCTTATAAATCAAGTCGAATGCCTATGAACAAGTCAAATGCCTTGTTGAACAAGCCGAATGTGTGGTTGACAAGTCGAAATCTTGTTGACCAAGTCGAATGCCTTTTTATCATGTCGAATGTCTTGTGACCAGTTGAATGCCCTTCGAAAAAGATGCCTTGTGACAAAGTTGAATACCTTGTTGACCAAGTCGAATGCCCTTTGAGCAACTCCAAATGCCTTGTTGAACAACTCAAATGTCTTGTTGACCAAGTCGAATACCATTTGAACTAGTCGATAGCCTTATTGACCAATTCGAATGCATGTTTTAAAGACGAGTGCCTTGTAAACTAAGTCCAATGCCTTGTGACCAAGTCAAATGCCTAGTTATACAAGTCAAATACCCTTTGAAAAGGACAAATGCCTTGTATACAATCGAATGCCTTTTGAACAAGTCGAATGCATTTTTTAATAAGCGAATTCCTTGTTGAACAACGCATTTGCCTTGTTGACCAAGTAAATGCCTCTTGAACAAGTCAATGCCTTGTAGCAAGTCGAATGCCCTTTTGAACAATTTGAATGCTTGTTGACCAAGTCGAATGCCTTGTTGAACAAGCGAATGTGTGGTTCACCAAGTCGAATACCTTGTAAACCAAGTCGAATGCCCTTTTGAGCAAGTCGAATGCCTTGTTGAACAAGTCAATGCCATGTTCAACAACTCAAATGCCTTGTTGAACAAGTCGAATGCCTTGAACAAGTCGAATGCCTTATTGACAAATTTGAAAGCATTTATAACAAGACGAATGCCTTGTTTACCAAGTCGAATGCCTTGTTGAAAAAGTCAAATGCCTTGTTATACAAGTAAAATGCCTTATAACCAAGTCAATGCCCTTTGAAGAAGACGAATGTTTTGTTAACCAAGTCGAATATCTTGTTGACCAAATCAAATACCTTGTATACAACGATGCCCTTTTAAACAAGACGAATGCATTTCTGAATAAGCGAATTCCTTGTTGAAAACTCACGTGCCTTGTTGACCAACTAATGCCTTGTTAAACAAGTCGAATGCTTTATAAATCAAGTCGAATGCCCTTTGAACAAGTCAAATGCCTTGTTGAACAAGCGAATGTTGTGGTTAACCAAGTCGAATATCTTGTTGACCAAGTCAAATGCCCTTTTTATCATGTCGAATGCCTTGTTGACCTAGTCGAATGCCCTTCGAAAAAGATGCCTTGTTGACCAAGTTGAATACCTTGTTGACCAAGTCGAATGCCTTTTGAGCAACTCCAAAGCCTTGTTGAACAAGTCAAATGTCTTGTTGACCAAGTCGAATACCTTTTTGAACAGTCGAGCCTTATTGACCATTCGAATGCATGTTTTAATAAGACGAGTGCCTTGTTAACTAAGTCGAATGCATTGTTGACCAAGTCAAATGCCTTGTTATACAAGTCAAATGCCTTTGAAAAGGACAAATTTGTATACAACCTCGAATGCCATTTGAACAAGTCGAATGCATTTTTTAATAAGCGAATTCCTTGTGAACAACGCATTTGCCTTGTTGAAAGTATGCCTTGTTGAACAAGTCAATGCCTTGTAGACCAAGTCGAATGCCCTTTGAACAATTTGAATGCCTTGTTGACCAAGTCGAATGCCTTGTTGAACAAGCCGAATGTGTGGTTCACCAAGTCGAATACCTTGTAAACCAAGTCGAATGCCCTTTTCAGCAAGTCGAATGCCTTGTTGAACAAGTCAAATGCATTGTTCAACAACTAAAATGCCTTGTTGAACAAGTCGGCCTTATGACCAATTGAATGCACTTTTTAACAAGACGAATGCCTTGGTTGACCAAGTCGAATGCCTGTTGAAAAAGTCAAATGTCTTGTTATACAAGTAAAATGCCTTATTAACCAAGTCAAATGCCCTTTGAACAAGACGAATGTTTTGTTAACCAAGTCGAATGTCTTGTTGACCAAGTCAAATGCCTTGTATACCAACTCGATTGCCCTTTTAAACAAGTCGAATGCATTTCTGAATAAGCGAATTCCTTGTGAATAACTCACGTGCCTTGTTGACCAACTAATGCCTTGTTAAACAAGTCGAATGCCTTATAAATCAAGTCGAATGCCCTTTTGAACAAGTCAAATGCCTTGTTGAACAAGCCGAATGTGTAGTTGACCAAGTCGAATATCATGTTGACCAAGTCAAATGCCCTTTTATATGTCGAATGCCTTGTTGACCAAGTCGAATGCCCTTCGAAAAAGATGCCTTGTTGACCAGTTGAATACCTTGTTGACCAAGTCGAATGCCCTTTTGAGCAACTCCAATGTTGTTGAACAAGTCAAATGTCTTGTTGACCAAGTCGAATACCATTTTGAACTAGTCGATAGCCTTATTGACCAATTCGAATGATGTTTTAATAAGACGAGTGCCTTGTAACTAAGTCGAATGCCTTGTTGACCAAGTCAAATGCCTTGTTATACAAGTCAAATGCCCTTTTGAAAAGGACAAATGCCATGTATACAACCTCGAATGCCATTTTGAACAACTCGAATGCATTTTTTAATAAGCGAATTCCTTGTTGAACAACGATTTGCCTTGTTGACCAAGTAATGCCTTCTTGAACAAGTCAAATGCCTTGTAGACCAAGTCGAATGCCCTTTTGAACAATTTGAATGCCTTGTTGACCAAGTCGAATGCCTTGTTGAACAAGCCGAATGTGTGGTTCACCAAGTCGAATACCTTGTAAACCAAGTCGAATGCCCTTTTGAGCAAGTCGAATGCCTGTTGAAAAAGTCAAATGCCATGTCAACAACTCAAATGCCTTGTTGAACAAGTCGAATGCTTGTTGAACGAGTCGAATGCCTTATTGACAAATTTGAAAGCACTTTATAACAAGACGAATGCCTTGTTTACCAAGTGAATGCCTTGTTGAAAAAGTCAAATGCCTTGTTATACAAGTAAATGCCTTATTTTAACCAGTCAAATGCCCTTTTGAAGAAGACGAATGTTTGTTAACCAAGTCGAATATCTTGTTGACCAAATCAAATACCTTGTATACCAAACTCGATTGCCCTTTTAAACAAGACGAATGCATTCTGAAAGCGAATTCCTTGTTGAACAACTCACGTGCCGTGTTGACCAACTAATGCCTTGTTAACAAGTCGAATGCTTTATAAATAAAGTCGAATGCCCTTTTGACAAAGTCAAATGCCTTGTTGAACAAGCCGAATGTGTGGTTAACCAAGTCGAATATCTTGTTGACCAAGTCAAATGCCTTTTATCGGCGAATGCGCTTGTTGACCTAGTCGAATGCCCTTCGAAAAAAAAGATGCCTTGTTGACCAGTTGAATACCTTGTTGACCAAGTCGAATGCCCTTTGAGCAACTCCAAAGCCTTGTTGAACAAGTCAAATGTCTTGTTGACCAAGCGAATACCTTTTTGACTAGTCGATAGCCTTATTGACCAATTCGAATGCATGTTTTAATAAGACGAGTGCCTTGTTAACTAAGTCGAATGCATTGTTGACCAAGTCAAATGCCTTGTTATACAAGTCAAATGCCCTTTTGAGAAGGACAAATGCCTTGTATACAACCTCGATGCCATTTTGAAAGTCGAATGCATTTTTAATAAGCGAATTCCTTGTTGAACAACGCATTTGCCTTGTTGACCAAGTAATTGCCTGTTGAACAAGTCAAATGCCTTGAAGACCAAGTCGAATGCCCTTTTGAACAATTTGAATGCCTTGTTGACCAGTCGAATGCCTTGTTGAACAAGCCGAATGTGTGGTTCACCAAGTCGAATACCTTGTAAACCAAGTCGAATGCCCTTTTCAGCAAGTCGAATGCCTTGTTGAACAAGTCAAATGCATTGTTCAACAACTAAAATGCCTTGTTGAACAAGTCGAATGCCTTATTGACCAATTTGAATGCACTTTTTAACAAGACGAATGCCTTGTTGACCAAGTCGAATGCCTTGTTGAAAAAGTCAAATGTCTTGTTATACAAGTAAAATGCCTTATTAACCAAGTCAAATGCCCTTTTGAACAAGACGAATGTTTGTTAACCAAGTCGAATGTCTTGTTGACCAAGTCAAATGCCTTGTATACCAACTCGATTGCCCTTTTAAACAAGTCGAATGCATTTCTGAATAAGCGAATTCCTTGTTGAACAACTCACGTGCCTTGTTGACCAACTAATGCCCTGTTAAACAAGTCGAATGCCTTATAAATCAAGTCGAATGCCCTTTTGAACAAGTCAAATGCCTTGTGAACAAGCCGAATGTGTAGTTGACCAAGTCGAATATCATGTTGACCAAGTCAAATGCCCTTTTTATCATGTCGAATGCCTTGTTGACCAAGTCGAATGCCCTTCGAAACAAGATGCCTTGTTGACCAAGTTGAATACCTGTTGACCAAGTCGAATGCCCTTTTGAGCAACTCTTATGCCTGTTGAACAAGTCAAATGTCTTGTTGACCAAGTCGAATACCATTTTGAACTAGTCGATAGCCTTATTGACCAATCCGAATGCATGTTTTAATAAGACGAGTGCCTTGTTAACTAAGTCGAATGCCTTGTTGACCAAGTCAAATGCCTTGTTATACAAGTCAAATGCCCTTTTGAAAAGGACAAATGCCTTGTATACAACTTCGAATGCCATTTTGAACAAGTCGAATGCATTTTTTACTAAGCGAATTCCTTGTTGAACAACGCATTTGCCTTGTTGACCAAGTAATGCCTTGTTGAACAAGTCAAATGCCTTGTAGACCAAGTCGAATGCCCTTTTGAACAATTTGAATGCCTTGTTGACCAAGTCGAATGCCTTGTTGAACAAGCCGAATGTGTGGTTCACCAAGTCGAATACCTTGTAAACCAAGTCGAATGCCCTTTTGAGCAAGTCGAATGCCTTGTTGAACAAGTCAAATGCCATGTTCAACAACTCAAATGCCTTGTTGAACAAGTCGAATGCCTTGTTGACCAAGTCGAATGCCTTGTTGAAAAAGTCAAATGTCTTGTTATACAAGTAAAATGCCTTATTAACCAAGTCAAATGCCCTTTTGAAGAAGACGAATGTTTTGTTAACCAAGTCGAATATCTTGTTGACCAAATCAAATACCTTGTATACCAACTCGATTGCCCTTTTAAACAAGACGAATGCATTTCTGAATAAGCGAATTCCTTGTTGAACAACTCACGTGCCTTGTTGACCAACTAATGCCTTGTTAAACAAGTCGAATGCTTTATAAATCAAGTCGAATGCCCTTTTGAACAAGTCAAATGCCTTGTTGAACAAGCTGAATGTGTAGTTGACCAAGTCGAATATCTTGTTGACCAAGTCAAATGCCCTTTTTATCATGTCGAATGCCTTGTTGACCAAGTCGAATGCCCTTCGAAACAAGATGCCTTGTTGACCAAGTTGAATACCTTGTTGACCAAGTCGAATGCCCTTTTGAGCAACTCTTATGCCTTGTTGAACAAGTCAAATGTCTTGTTGACCAAGTCGAATACCATTTTGAACTAGTCGATAGCCTTATTGACCAATCCGAATGCATGTTTTAATAAGACGAGTGCCTTGTTAACTAAGTCGAATGCCTTGTTGACCAAGTCAAATGCCTTGTTATACAAGTCAAATGCCCTTTTGAAAAGGACAAATGCCTTGTATACAACCTCGAATGCCATTTTGAACAAGTGGAATGCATTTTTTAATAAGCGAATTCCTTGTTGAACAACGCATTTGCCTTGTGACCAAGTAAATGCCTTGTTGAACAGTCAAATGCCTTGTAGACCAAGTCGAATGCCCTTTTGAACAATTTGAATGCCTTGTTGACCAAGTCGAATGCCTTGTTGAACAAGCCGAATGTGTGGTTCACCAAGTCGAATACCTTGTAAACCAAGTCGAATGCCCTTTTGAGCAAGTCGAATGCCTTGTTGAACAAGTCAAATGCCATGTTAACAACTCAAATGCCTTGTTGAACAAGTCGAATGCCTTATTGACCAATTTGAATGCACTTTTTAACAAGACGAATGCCTTGTTGACCAAGTCGAATGCCTTGTTGAAAAAGTCAAATGTCTTGTTATACAAGTAAAATGCCTTATTAACCAAGTCAAATGCCCTTTTGAACAAGACGAATTTTTGTTAACCAAGTCGAATGTCTTGTTGACCAAGTCAAATGCCTTGTATACCAACTCGATTGCCCTTTTAAACAAGTCGAATGCATTTTTGAATAAGCGAATTCCTTGTTGAACAACTCACGTGCCTTGTTGACCAACTAATGCCTTGTTAAACAAGTCGAATGCCTTATAAATCAAGTCGAATGCCCTTTTGAACAAGTCAAAATGCCTTGTTGAACCAAGCCGAAGTATCATGTTGACCAAGTCAAATGCCCTTTTATCATGTCGAATGCCTTGTTGACCAAGTCGAATGCACTTCGAAACAAGATGCCTTGTTGACCAAGTGAATACCTTGTTGACCAAGTCGAATGCCCTTTTGAGAACTCCAATGCCTTGTTGAACAAGTCAAATGTCTTGTTGACCAAGTCGAATACCATTTTGAACTAGTCGATAGCCTTATTGACCAATTCGAATGCATGTTTTAATAAGACGAGTGCCTTGTTGACTAAGTCGAATGCCTTGTTGACCAAGTCAAATGCCTTGTTATACAAGTCAAATGCCCTTTTGAAAAGGACAAATGCCATGTATACAACCTCGAATGCCATTTTGAACAACTCGAATGCATTTTTTAATAAGCGAATTCCTTGTTGAACAACGCATTTGCCTTGTTGACCAAGTAATGCCTTGTTGAACAAGTCAAATGCCTTGTAGACCAAGTCGAATGCCCTTTTGAACAATTTGAATGCCTTGTTGACCAAGTCGAATGCCTTGTTGAACAAGCAGAATGTGTGGTTCACCAAGTCGAATACCTTGTAAACCAAGTCGAATGCCCTTTTGAGCAAGTCGAATGCCTTGTTGAACAAGTCAAATGCCATGTTCAACAACTCAAATGCCTTGTTGAACAAGTCGAATGCCTTATTGACCAATTTGAATGCACTTTTTAACAAGCCGAATGCCTTGTTGACCAAGTCGAATGCCTTGTTGAAAAAGTCAAATGCCTTGTTATACAAGTAAAATGCCTTATTAACCAAGTCAAATGCCCTTTTGAACAAGACGAATGTTTTGTTAACCAAGTCGAATGTCTTGTTGACCAAGTCAAATGCCTTGTATACCAACCCGATTGCCCTTTTAAACAAGTCGAATGCATTTATGAATAAGCGAATTCCTTGTTGAACAACTCACGTGCCTTGTTGACCAACTAATGCCTTGTTAAACAAGTCGAATGCCTTATAAATCAAGTCGAATGCCCTATTGAACAAGTCAAATGCCTTGTTGAACAAGCCGAATGTGTGGTTGACCAAGTCGAATATCTTGTTGACCAAGTCGAATGCCCTTTTTATCATGCCGAATGCCTTGTTGACCAAGTTGAATGCCCATCGAAACAAGATGCCTTGTTGACAAAGTTGAATACCTTGTTGACCAAGTCGAATGCCCTTTTGAGCAACTCCAATGCCTTGTTGAACAAGTCAAATGTCTTGTTGACCAAGTCGAATACCATTTTGAACTAGTCGATAGCCTTATTGACCAATTCGAATGCATGTTTTAATAAGACGAGTGCCTTGTTAACTAAGTCGAATGCCTTGTTGACCAAGTCAAATGCCTTGTTATACAAGTCAAATGCCCTTTTTAAAAGGACAAATGCCTTGTATACAACCTCGAATGCCATTTTGAACAAGTCGAATGCATTTTTTAATAAGCGAATTCCTTGTTGAACAACGCATTTGCCTTGTTGACCAAGGAATGCCTTGTTGAACAAGTCAAATGCCTTGTAGACCAAGTCGAATGCCCTTTTGAACAATTTGAATGCCTTGTTGACCAAGTCGAATGCCTTGTTGAACAAGCCGAATGTGTGGTTCACCAAGTCGAATACCTTGTAAACCAAGTCGAATGCCCGTTCAAGCAAGTCGAATGCCTTATTGACCAATTTGAATGCACTTTTTAACAAGACGAATGCGTTGTTGACCAAGTCGAATGCCTTGTTGAAAAAGTCAAATGCCTTGTTATACAAGTAAAATGCCTTATTAACCAAGTCAAATGCCCTTTTGAACAAGACGAATGTTTTGTTAACCAAGTCGAATGTCTTGTTGACCAAGTCAAATGCCTTGTATACCAACTCGATTGCCCTTTTAAACAAGTCGAATGCATTTCTGAATAAGCGAATTCCTTGTTGAACAACTCATGTGCCTTGTTAAACAAGTCGAATGCCTTATAAATCAAGTCGAATGCCCTTTTGAACAAGTCAAATACCTTGTTGAACAAGCTGAATGTGTAGTTGACCAAGTCGAATATCTTGTTGACCAAGTCAAATGCCCTTTTTATCATGTCGAATGCCTTGTTGACCAAGTCGAATGCCCTTCGAAACAAGATGCCTTGTTGACCAGTTGAATACCTTGTTGACTAAGTCGAATGCCCTTTTGAGCAACTCCAATGCCTTGTTGAACAAGTCAAATGTCTTGTTGACCAAGTCGAATACCTTTTTTGAACTAGTCGATATCCTTATTGACCAATTCGAATGCCATGTTTTAATAAGACGAGTGCCTTGTTAACTAAGTCGAATGCCTTGTTGACCAAGTCAAATGCCTTGTTATACAAGTCAAATGCCCTTTTAAAAAGGACAAATGCCTTGTATACAACCTCGAATGCCATTTTGAACAAGTCGAATGCATTTTTTAATAAGCGAATTCCTTGTTGAACAACGCATTTCCCTTGAAGACCAAGGAATGCCTTGTTGAACAAGTCAAATGCCTTGTAGAACAAGTCGAATGCCCTTTGAACAATTGAATGCCTTGTTGACCAAGTCGAATGCCTTGTTGAACAAGCCGAATGTGTGGTTCACCAAGTCGAATACCTTGTAAACCAAGTCGAATGCCCTTTTGAGCAAGTCGAATGCCTTGTTGAACAAGTCAAATGCCATGTTCAACAACTCAAATGCCTTGTTGAACAAGTCGAATGCCTTATTGACCAATTTGAATGCACTTTTTAACAAGACGAATGCCTTGTTGACCAAGTCGAATGCCTTGTTGAAAAAGTCAAATGTCTTGTTATACAAGTAAAATGCCTTATTAACCAAGTCAAATGCCCTTTTGAACAAGACGAATGTTTTGTTAACCAAGTCGAATGTCTTGTTGACCAAGTCAAATGCCTTGTATACCAACTCGATTGCCCTTTTAAACAAGTCGAATGCATTTCTGAATAAGCGAATTCCTTGTTGAACAACTCACGTGCCTTGTTGACCAACTAATGCCTTGTTAAACAAGTCGAATGCCTTATAAATCAAGTCGAATGCCCTTTTGAACAAGTCAAATGCCTTGTTGAACAAGCCGAATGTGTAGTTGACCAAGTCGAATATCATGTTGACCAAGTCAAATGCCCTTTTTATCATGTCGAATGCCTTGTTGACCAAGTCGAATGCACTTCGAAACAAGATGCCTTGTTGACCAAGTTGAATACCTTGTTGACCAAGTCGAATGCCCTTTTGAGCAACTCCAATGCCTTGTTGAACAAGTCAAATGTCTTGTTGACCAAGTCGAATACCATTTTGAACTAGTCGATAGCCTTATTGACCAATTCGAATGCATGTTTTAATAAGACGAGTGCCTTGTTGACTAAGTCGAATGCCTTGTTGACCAAGTCAAATGCCTTGTTATACAAGTCAAATGCCCTTTTGAAAAGGACAAATGCCATGTATACAACCTCGAATGCCATTTTGAACAACTCGAATGCATTTTTTAATAAGCGAATTCCTTGTTGAACAACGCATTTGCCTTGTTGACCAAGTAATGCCTTGTTGAACAAGTCAAATGCCTTGTAGACCAAGTCGAATGCCCTTTTGAACAATTTGAATGCCTTGTTGACCAAGTCGAATGCCTTGTTGAACAAGCAGAATGTGTGTTCACCAAGTCGAATGCCTTGTAAACCAAGTCGAATGCCCTTTTGAGCAAGTCGAATGCCTTGTTGAACAAGTCAAATGCCATGTTCAACAACTCAAATGCCTTGTGAACAAGTCGAATGCCTTATTGACCAATTTGAATGCACTTTTTAACAAGCCGAATGCCTTGTTGACCAAGTCGAATGCCTTGTTGAAAAAGTCAAATGCCTTGTTATACAAGTAAAATGCCTTATTAACCAAGTCAAATGCCCTTTTGAACAAGACGAATGTTTTGTAACCAAGTCGAATGTCTTGTTGACCAAGTCAAATGCCTTGTATACCAACCCGATTGCCCTTTTAAACAAGTCGAATGCATTTATGAATAAGCGAATTCCTTGTTGAACAACTCACGTGCCTTGTTGACCAACTAATGCCTTGTTAAACAAGTCGAATGCCTTATAAATCAAGTCGAATGCCCTATTGAACAAGTCAAATGCCTTGTTGAACAAGCCGAATGTGTGGTTGACCAAGTCGAATATCTGTTGACCAAGTCGAATGCCCTTTTTATCATGCCGAATGCCTTGTTGACCAAGTTGAATGCCCATCGAAACAAGATGCCTTGTTGACAAAGTTGAATACCTTGTTGACCAAGTCGAATGCCCTTTTGAGCAACTCCAATGCCTTGTTGAACAAGTCAAATGTCTTGTTGACCAAGTCGAATACCATTTTGAACTAGTCGATAGCCTTATTGACCAATTCGAATGCATGTTTTAATAAGACGAGTGCCTTGTTAACTAAGTCGAATGCCTTGTTGACCAAGTCAAATGCCTTGTTATACAAGTCAAATGCCCTTTTGAAAAGGACAAATGCCTTGTATACAACCTCGAATGCCATTTTGAACAAGTCGAATGCATTTTTAATAAGCGAATTCCTTGTTGAACAACGCATTTGCCTTGTTGACCAAGTAATGCCTTGTTGAACAAGTCAAATGCCTTGTAGACCAAGTCGAATGCCCTTTTGAACAATTTGAATGCCTTGTTGACCAAGTCGAATGCCTTGTTGAACAAGCCGAATGTGTGGTTCACCAAGTCGAATACCTTGTACACCAAGTCGAATGCCCGTTCAAGCAAGTCGAATGCCTTATTGACCAATTTGAATGCACTTTTTAACAAGACGAATGCCTTGTTGACCAAGTCGAATGCCTTGTAGACCAAGTCGAATGCCCTTTTGAACAATTTGAATGCCTTGTTGACCAAGTCGAATGCCTTGTTGAACAAGCCGAATGTGTGGTTCACCAAGTCGAATACCTTGTAAACCAAGTCGAATGCCCGTTCAAGCAAGTCGAATGCCTTATTAACCAATTTGAATCACTTTTGAACAAGACGAATGCCTTGTTGACCAAGTCGAATGCCTTGTTGAAAAAGTCAAATGCCTTGTTATACAAGTAAAATGCCTTATTAACCAAGTCAAATGCCCTTTTGAACAAGACGAATGTTTTGTTAACCAAATCGAATGTCTTGTTGACCAAATCAAATGCCTTGTATACCAACTCGATTGCCCTTTTAAACAAGTCGAATGCATTTCTGAATAAGCGAATTCCTTGTTGAACAACTCAAGTGCCTTGTTGACCAACTAATGCCTTGTTAAACAAGTCGAATGCCTTATAAATCAAGTCGAATGCCCTATTGAACAAGTCAAATGCCTTGTTGAACAAGCCGAATGTGTGGTTGACCAAGTCGAATATCTTGTTGACCAAGTCGAATGCCCTTTTTATCATGTCGAATGTCTTGTTGACCAAGTTGGATGCCCTTCGAAACAAGATGCCTTGTTGACAAAGTTGAATACCTTGTTGACCAAGTCGAATGCCCTTTTGAGCAACTCCAATTCCTTGTTGAACAAGTCAAATGCCTTATTGACCAATTCGAATGACCTTTTTAACAAGAAGAATGGCTTGTTGACCTAGTCGAATGCCTTGTTGAAAAAGTCAAATGCCTTGTTATACAAGTAAAATGCCTTATTAACCAAGTCAAATGCCCTTTTGAAACGAATGTTTTGTTAACCAAGTTGAATGTCTTGTTGACCAAGTCAAATGCCTTGTATACCAACTCGATTGCCCTTTTGAACAAGTCTAATGCATTTTTGAATAAGCGAATTCGTTGTTGAACAACTCACGTGCCTTGTTGACCAACTAATGCCTTGTTAAACAAGTCGAATGCCTTATAAATCAAGTCGAATGCCCTATTGAACAAGTCAAATGCCTTGTTGAACAAGCCGAATGTGTGGTTGACCAAGTCGAATATCTTGTTGACCAAGTCGAATGCCCTTTTTATCATGTCGAATGTCTTGTTGACCAAGTTGAATGCCCTTCGAAACAAGATGCCTTGTTGACAAAGTTGAATACCTTGTTGACCAAGTCGAATGCCCTTTTGAGCAACTCCAATGCCTTGTTGAACAACTCAAATGTCTTGTTGACCAAGTCGAATACCATTTTGAACTAGTCGATAGCCTTATTGACCAATTCGAATGCATGTTTTAATAAGACGAGTGCCTTGTTAACTAAGTCCAATGCCTTGTTGACCAAGTCAAATGCCTAGTTATACAAGTCAAATATCCTTTTGAAAAGGACAAATGCCTTGTATACAACCTCGAATGCCATTTTGAACAAGTCGAATGCATTTTTTAATAAGCGAATTCCTTGTTGAACAACGCATTTGCCTTGTTGACCAAGTAATGCCTTGTTGAACAAGTCAAATGCCTTGTAGACCAAGTCGAATGCCCTTTTGAACAATTTGAATGCCTTGTTGACCAAGTCGAATGCCTTGTTGAACAAGCCGAATGTGTGGTTCACCAAGTCAAATACCTTGTAAACCAAGTCGAATGCCCTTTTGAGCAAGTCGAATGCCTTGTTGAACAAGTCAAATGCCATGTTCAACAACTCAAATGTCTTGTTGAACAAGTCGAATGCCTTGTTGAACAAGTCGAATGCCTTATTGACAAATTTGAAAGCACTTTATAACAAGACGAATGCCTTGTTTACCAAGTCGAATGCCTTGTTGAAAAAGTCAAATGCCTTGTTATACAAGTAAAATGCCTTATTAACCAAGTCAAATGCCCTTTTGAAGAAGACGAATGTTTTGTTAACCAAGTCGAATATCTTGTTGACCAAATCAAATACCTTGTATACCAACTCGATTGCCCTTTTAAACAAGTCGAATGCATTTCTGAATAAGCGAATTCCTTGTTGAACAACTTACGTGCCTTGTTGACCAACTAATGCCTTGTTAAACAAGTCGAATGCCTTATAACTCAAGTCGAATGCCCTTTTGAACAAGTCAAATGCCTTGTTGAACAAGCCGAATGTGTGGTTGACCAAGTCGAATATCTTGTTGACCAAGTCAAATGCCCTTTTTATCATGTCGAATGCCTTGTTGACCAAGTCGAATGCCCTTCGAAACAAGATGCCTTGTTGACCAAGTTGAATACCTTGTTGACCAAGTCGAATGCCCTTTTGAGCAACTCCAATTCCTTGTTGAACAAGTCAAATGCCTTATTGACCAATTCGAATGACCTTTTTAACAAGAAGAATGGCTTGTTGACCTAGTCGAATGCCTTGTTGAAAAAGTCAAATGCCTTGTTATACAAGTAAAATGCCTTATTAACCAAGTCAAATGCCCTTTTGAAACGAATGTTTTGTTAACCAGTTGAATGTCTTGTTGACCAAGTCAAATGCCTTGTATACCACTCGATTGCCCTTTTGAACAAGTCTAATGCATTTTTGAATAAGCGAATTCGTTGTTGAACAACTCACGTGCCTTGTTGACCAACTAATGTCTTGTTAAACAAGTCGAATGCCTTATAAATCAAGTCGAATGCCCTATTGAACAAGTCAAATGCCTTGTTGAACAAGCCGAATGTGTGGTTGACCAAGTCGAATATCTTGTTGACCAAGCCGAATGCCCTTTTTATCATGTCGAATGTCTTGTTGACCAAGTTGAATGCCCTTCGAAACAAGATGCCTTGTTGACAAAGTTGAATACCTTGTTGACCAAGTCGAATGCCCTTTTGAGCAACTCCAATGCCTTGTTGAACAACTCAAATGTCTTGTTGACCAAGTCGAATACCATTTTGAACTAGTCGATAGCCTTATTGACCAATTCGAATGCATGTTTTAATAAGACGAGTGCCTTGTTAACTAAGTCCAATGCCTTGTTGACCAAGTCAAATGCCTAGTTATACAAGTCAAATACCCTTTTGAAAAGGACAAATGCCTTGTATACAACCTCGAATGCCATTTTGAACAAGTCGAATGCATTTTTTAATAAGCGAATTCCTTGTTGAACAACGCATTTGCCTTGTTGACCAAGTAATGCCTTGTTGAACAAGTCAAATGCCTTGTAGACCAAGTCGAATGCCCTTTTGAACAATTTGAATGCCTTGTTGACCAAGTCGAATGCCTTGTTGAACAAGCCGAATGTGTGGTTCACCAAGTCGAATACCTTGTAAACCAAGTCGAATGCCCTTTTGAGCAAGTCGAATGCCTTGTTGAACAAGTCAAATGCCATGTTCAACAACTCAAATGCCTTGTTGAACAAGTCGAATGCCTTGTTGAACAAGTCGAATGCCTTATTGACCAATTTGAAAGCACTTTATAACAAGACGAATGCCTTGTTTACCAAGTCGAATGCCTTGTTGAAAAAGTCAAATGCCTTGTTATACAAGTAAGATGCCTTATTAACCAAGTCAAATGCCCTTTTGAAGAAGACGAATGTTTTGTTAACCAAGTCGAATATCTTGTTGACCAAATCAAATACCTTGTATACCAACTCGATTGCCCTTTTAAACAAGACGAATGCATTTCTGAATAAGCGAATTCCTTGTTGAACAACTCACGTGCCTTGTTGACCAACTAATGCCTTGTTAAACAAGTCGAATGCTTTATAAATCAAGTCGAATGCCCTTTTGAACAAGTCAAATGCCTTGTTGAACAAGCCGAATGTGTGGTTAACCAAGTCGAATATCTTGTTGACCAAGTCAAATGCCCTTTTTATCATGTCGAATGCCTTGTTGACCAAGTCGAATGCCCTTAGAAACAAGATGCCTTGTTGACCAAGTTGAATACCTTGTTGACCAAGTCGAATGCCCTTTTGAGCAACTCCAATGCCTTGTTGAACAGTGAAATGCCTTATTGACCAATTCGAATGACCTTTTTAACAAGAAGAATGACTTGTTGACCTAGTCGAATGCCTTGTTGAAAAACTCAAATGCCTTGTTATACAAGTAAAATGCCTTATTAACCAAGTCAAATGCCCTTTTGAAATGAATGTTTTGTTAACCAAGTTGAATGTCTTGTTGACCAAGTCAAATGCCTTGTATACCAACTCGATTGCCCTTTTGAACAAGTCGAATGCATTTTTGAATAAGCGAATTCGTTGTTGAATAACTCACGTGCCTTGTTTACCAACTAATGCCTTGTTAAACAAGTCGAATGCCTTATAAATCAAGTCGAATGCCCTATTGAACAAGTCAAATGCGTTGTTGAACAAGCCGAATGTGTGGTTGACCAAGTCGAATATCTTGTTGAACAAGTCGAATGCAATTTTTATCATGTCGAATGCCTTGTTGACCAAGTTGAATGCCCTTCGAAACAAGATGCCTTGTTGACCAAGTTGAATACCTTGTTGACCAAGTCGAATGCCCTTTGAGCAACTCCAATGCCTTGTTGAACAAGTCAAATATCTTGTTGACCAAGTCGAATACCTTTTTGAACTAGTCGATAGCCTTATTGACCAATTCGAATGCATGTTTAATAAGACGAGTGCCTTGTTAACTAAGTCGAATGCATTGTTGACCAAGTCAAATGCCTTGTTATACAAGTCAAATGCCCTTTTGAAAAGGACAAATGCCTTGTATACAACCTCGAATGCCATTTTGAACAAGTCGAATGCATTTTTTATAAGCGAATTCCTTGTTGAACAACGCATTTGCCTTGTTGACCAGTAATGCCTTTCTGAACAAGTCAAATGCCTTGTAGACCAAGTCGAATGCCCTTTTGAACAATTTGAATGCCTTGTTGACCAAGTCGAATGCCTTGTTGAACAAGCCGAATGTGTGGTTCACCAAGTCGAATACCTTGTAAACCAAGTCGAATGCCCTTTTGAGCAAGTCGAATGCCTTGTTGAACAAGTCAAATGCATTGTTCAACAACTCAAATGCCTTGTTGAACAAGTCGAATGCCTTATTGACCAATTTGAATGCACTTTTTAACAAGACGAATGCCTTGTTGACCAAGTCGAATGCCTTGTTGAAAAAGTCAAATGCCTTGTTATACAAGTAAAATGCCTTATTAACCAAGTCGAATGCCCTTTTGAACAAGACGAATGTTTTGTTAACCAAGTCGAATGTCTTTTTGACCAAGTCAAATGCCTTGTATACCAACTCGATTGCCCTTTTAAACAAGTCGAATGCATTTCTGAATAAGCGAATTCCTTGTTGAACAACTCACGTGCCTTGTTGACCAACTAATGCCTTGTTAAACAAGTCGAATGCCTTATAAATCAAGTCGAATGCCCTATTGAACAAGTCAAATGACTTGTTGAACAAGCCGAATGTGTGGTTGACCAAGTCGAATATCTTGTTGACCAAGTCGAATGCCCTTTTTATCATGCCGAATGCCTTGTTGACCAAGTTGAATGCCCTTCGAAACAAGATGCTTTGTTGACAAAGTTGAATACCTTGTTGACCAAGTCGAATGCCCTTTTGAGCAACTCCAATGCCTTGTTGAACAAGTCAAATGTCTTGTTGACCAAGTCGAATACCATTTTGAACTAGTCGATATCCTTATTGACCAATTCGAATGCATGTTTTAATAAGACGAGTGCCTTGTTAACTAAGTCGAATGCCTTGTTGACCAAGTCAAATGCCTTGTTATACAAGTCAAATGCCCTTTTTAAAAGGACAAATGCCTTGTATACAACCTCGAATGCCATTTTGAACAAGTCGAATGCATTTTTTAATAAGCGAATTCCTTGTTGAACAACGCATTTGCCTTGTTGACCAAGTAATGCCTTGTTGAACAAGTCAAATGCCTTGTAGACCAAGTCGAATGCCCTTTTGAACAATTTGAATGCCGTGTTGACCAAGTCGAATGCCTTGTTGAACAAGCCGAATGTGTGGTTCACCAAGTCGAATACCCTTTAAACCAAGTCGAATGCCCTTTTGAGCAAGTCGAATGCCTTGTTGAACAAGTCAAATGCCATGTTCAACAACAGAAATGCCTTGTTGAACAAGTCGAATGCCTTGTTGAACAAGTCGAATGCCTTAGTGACCAATTTGAATGCACTTTTTAACAAGACGAATGCCTTGTTGACCAAGTCGAATGCCTTGTTGAAAAAGTCAAATGCCTTGTTATACAAGTAAAATGCCTTATTAACCAAGTCAAATGCCCTTTTGAAGAAGACGAATGTTTTGTTAACCAAGTCGAATGTCTTGTTGACCAAATCAAATACC
Organism: Linderniella brevidens; assembly: GCA_004919715.1. NCBI lineage: Eukaryota > Viridiplantae > Streptophyta > Magnoliopsida > Lamiales > Linderniaceae > Linderniella > Linderniella brevidens. The sequence goes on from SWDC01000149.1 coordinate 566,112, forward strand.
TTGTATACCAACTCGATTGCCCTTTTAAACAAGACGAATGCATTTCTGAATAAGTGAATTCCTTGTTGAACAACTCACGTGCCTTGTTGACCAACTAATGCCTTGTTAAACAAGTCGAATGCTTTATAAATCAAGTCGAATGCCCTTTTGAACAAGTCAAATGCCTTGTTGAACAAGCCGAATGTGTGGTTAACCAAGTCGAATATCTTGTTGACCAAGTCAAATGCCCTTTTTATCATGTCGAATGCCTTGTTGACCTAGTCGAATGCCCTTCGAAAAAAGATGCCTTGTTGACCAAGTTGAATACCTTGTTGACCAAGTCGAATGCCCTTTTGAGCAACTCCAAAGCCTTGTTGAACAAGTCAAATGTCTTGTTGACCAAGTCGAATACCTTTTTGAACTAGTCGATAGCCTTATTGACCAATTCGAATGCATGTTTTAATAAGACGAGTGCCTTGTTAACTAAGTCGAATGCATTGTTGACCAAGTCAAATGCCTTGTTATACAAGTCAAATGCCCTTTTGAAAAGGACAAATGCCTTGTATACAACCTCGAATGCCATTTTGAACAAGTCGAATGCATTTTTTAATAAGCGAATTCCTTGTTGAACAACGCATTTGCCTTGTTGACCAAGTAATGCCTTGTTGAACAAGTCAAATGCCTTGTAGACCAAGTCGAATGCCCTTTTGAACAATTTGACTGCCTTGTTGACCAAGTCGAATGCCTTGTTGAACAAGCCAAATGTGTGGTTCACCAAGTCGAATACCTTGTAAACCAAGTCGAATGCCCTTTTCAGCAAGTCGAATGCCTTGTTGAACAAGTCAAATGCATTGTTCAACAACTAAAATGCCTTGTTGAACAAGTCGAATGCCTTATTGACCAATTTGAATGCACTTTTTAACAAGACGAATGCCTTGTTGACCAAGTCGAATGCCTTGTTGAAAAAGTCAAATGTCTTGTTATACAAGTAAAATGCCTTATTAACCAAGTCAAATGCCCTTTTGAACAAGACGAATGTTTTGTTAACCAAGTCGAATGTCTTGTTGACCAAGTCAAATGCCTTGTATACCAACTCGATTGCCCTTTTAAACAAGTCGAATGCATTTCTGAATAAGCGAATTCCTTGTTGAACAACTCACGTGCCTTGTTGACCAACTAATGCCCTGTTAAACAAGTCGAATGCCTTATAAATCAAGTCGAATGCCCTTTTGAACAAGTCAAATGCCTTGTTGAACAAGCCGAATGTGTAGTTGACCAAGTCGAATATCATGTTGACCAAGTCAAATGCCCTTTTTATCATGTCGAATGCCTTGTTGACCAAGTCGAATGCCCTTCGAAACAAGATGCCTTGTTGACCAAGTTGAATACCTTGTTGACCAAGTCGAATGCCCTTTTGAGCAACTCTTATGCCTTGTTGAACAAGTCAAATGTCTTGTTGACCAAGTCGAATACCATTTTGAACTAGTCGATACCCTTATTGACCAATCCGAATGCATGTTTTAATAAGACGAGTGCCTTGTTAACTAAGTCGAATGCCTTGTTGACCAAGTCAAATGCCTTGTTATACAAGTCAAATGCCCTTTTGAAAAGGACAAATGCCTTGTATACAACCTCGAATGCCATTTTGAACAAGTCGAATGCATTTTTTAATAAGCGAATTCCTTGTTGAACAACGCATTTGCCTTGTTGACCAAGTAATGCCTTGTTGAACAAGTCAAATGCCTTGTAGACCAAGTCGAATGCCCTTTTGAACAATTTGAATGCCTTGTTGACCAAGTCGAATGCCTTGTTGAACAAGCCGAATGTGTGGTTCACCAAGTCGAATACCTTGTAAACCAAGTCGAATGCCCTTTTGAGCAAGTCGAATGCCTTGTTGAACAAGTCAAATGCATTGTTCAACAACTCAAATGCCTTGTTGAACAAGTCGAATGCCTTATTGACCAATTTGAATGCACTTTTTAACAAGACGAATGCCTTGTTGACCAAGTCGAATGCCTTGTTGAAAAAGTCAAATGCCTTGTTATACAAGTAAAATGCCTTATTAACCAAGTCGAATGCCCTTTTGAACAAGACGAATGTTTTGTTAACCAAGTCGAATGTCTTGTTGACCAAGTCAAATGCCTTGTATACCAACTCGATTGCCCTTTTAAACAAGTCGAATGCATTTCTGAATAAGCGAATTCCTTGTTGAACAACTCACGTGCCTTGTTGACCAACTAATGCCTTGTTAAACAAGTCGAATACCTTATAAATCAAGTCGAATGCCCTATTGAACAAGTCAAATGCCTTGTTGAACAAGCCGAATGTGTGGTTGACCAAGTCGAATATCTTGTTGACCAAGTCGAATGCCCTTTTTATCATGCCGAATGCCTTGTTGACCAAGTTGAATGCCCTTCGAAACAAGATGCTTTGTTGACAAAGTTGAATACCTTGTTGACCAAGTCGAATGCCCTTTTGAGCAACTCCAATGCCTTGTTGAACAAGTCAAATGTCTTGTTGACCAAGTCGAATACCATTTTGAACTAGTCGATAGCCTTATTGACCAATTCGAATGCATGTTTTAATAAGACGAGTGCCTTGTTAACTAAGTCGAATGCCTTGTTGACCAAGTCAAATGCCTTGTTATACAAGTCAAATGCCCCTTTGAAAAGGACAAATGCCTTGTATACAACCTCGAATGCCATTTTGAACAAGTCGAATGCATTTTTTAATAAGCGAATTCCTTGTTGAACAACGCATTTGCCTTGTTGACCAAGTAATGCCTTGTTGAACAAGTCAAATGCCTTGTAGACCAAGTCGAATGCCCTTTTGAACAATTTGAATGCCGTGTTGACCAAGTCGAATGCCTTGTTGAACAAGCCGAATGTGTGGTTCACCAAGTCGAATACCCTTTAAACCAAGTCGAATGCCCTTTTGAGCAAGTCGAATGCCTTGTTGAACAAGTCAAATGCCATGTTCAACAACTCAAATGCCTTGTTGAACAAGTCGAATGCCTTGGTGAACAAGTCGAATGCCTTAGTGACCAATTTGAATGCACTTTTTAACAAGACGAATGCCTTGTTGACCAAGTCGAATGCCTTGTTGAAAAAGTCAAATGCCTTGTTATACAAGTAAAATGCCTTATTAACCAAGTCAAATGCCCTTTTGAACAAGACGAATGTTTTGTTAACCAAGTCGAATGTCTTGTTGACCAAGTCAAATGCCTTGTATACCAACTCGATTGCCCTTTTAAACAAGTCGAATGCATTTCTGAATAAGCGAATTCCTTGTTGAACAACTTACGTGCCTTGTTGACCAACTAATGCCTTGTTAAACAAGTCGAATGCCTTATAAATCAAGTCGAATGCCCTTTTGAACAAGTCAAATGCCTTGTTGAACAAGCCGAATGTGTGGTTGACCAAGTCGAATATCTTGTTGACCAAGTCAAATGCCCTTTTTATCATGTCGAATGCCTTGTTGACCTAGTCGAATGCCCTTCGAAAAAATGTCTTGTTGACCAAGTTGAATACCTTGTTGACCAAGTCGAATGCCCTTTTGAGCAACTCCAATGCCTTGTTGAACAAGTCAAATGTCTTGTTGACCAAGTCGAATACCTTTTTGAACTAGTCGATAGCCTTATTGACTAATTCGAATGCATGTTTTAATAAGACGAGTGCCTTGTTAACTAAGTCGAATGCCTTGTTGACCAAGTCAAATGCCTTGTTATACAAGTCAAATGCCCTTTTGAAAAGGACAAATGCCTTGTATACAACCTCGAATGCCATTTTGAACAAGTCGAATGCATTTTTTAATAAGCGAATTCCTTATTGAACAATGCATTTGCCTTGTTGACCAATTAATGCCTTGTTGAAAAAGTCGAATGCCTTGTAGACCAAGTCGAATGCCCTTTTGAACAATTTGAATGCCTTGTTGACCAAGTCGAATGCCTTGTTGAACAAGCCGAATGTGTGGTTCACCAAGTCGAATACCTTGTAAACCAAGTCGAATGCCCTTTTGAGCAAGTCGAATGCCTTTTTGAACAAGTCAAATGCCATGTTCAACAACTCAAATGCCTTGTTGAACAAGTCGAATGCCTTATTGACCAATTTGAATGCACTTTTTAACAAGACGAATGCCTTGTTGACCAAGTCGAATGCCTTGTTGAAAAAGTCAAATGCCTTGTTATACAAGTAAAATGCCTTATTAACCAAGTCAAATGCCCTTTTGAACAAGACGAATGTTTTGTTAACCAAGTCGAATGTCTTGTTGACCAAGTCAAATGCCTTGTATACCAACTCGATTGCCCTTTTAAACAAGTCGAATGCATTTCTGAATAAGCGAATTCCTTGTTGAACAACTCACGTGCCTTGTTGACCAACTAATGCCTTGTTAAGCAAGTCGAATGCCTTATAAATCAAGCCGAATGCCCTTTCGAACAAGTCAAATGCCTTGTTGAACAAGCCGAATGTGTAGTTGACCAAGTCGAATATCTTGTTGACCAAGTCAAATGCCCTTTTTATCATGTCGAATGCCTTGTTGACCAAGTCGAATGCCCTTCGAAACAAGATGCCTTGTTGACCAAGTTGAATACCTTGTTGACCAAGTCGAATGCCCTTTTGAGCAACTCCAATGCCTTGTTGAACAAGTGAAATGCCTTATTGACCAATTCGAATGACCTTTTTAACAAGAAGAATGACTTGTTGACCTAGTCGAATGCCTTGTTGAAAAACTCAAATGCCTTGTTATACAAGTAAAATGCCTTATTAACCAAGTCAAATGCCCTTTTGAAATGAATGTTTTGTTAACCAAGTTGAATGTCTTGTTGACCAAGTCAAATGCCTTGTATACCAACTCGATTGCCCTTTTGAACAAGTCGAATGCATTTTTGAATAAGCGAATTCGTTGTTGAATAACTCACGTGCCTTGTTTACCAACTAATGCCTTGTTAAACAAGTCGAATGCCTTATAAATCAAGTCGAATGCCCTATTGAACAAGTCAAATGCGTTGTTGAACAAGCCGAATGTGTGGTTGACCAAGTCGAATATCTTGTTGAACAAGTCGAATGCCCTTTTTATCATGTCGAATGCCTTGTTGACCATGTTGAATGCCCTTCGAAACAAGATGCCTTGTTGACCAAGTTGAATACCTTGTTGACCAAGTCGAATGCCCTTTTGAGCAACTCCAATGCCTTGTTGAACAAGTCAAATATCTTGTTGACCAAGTCGAATACCTTTTTGAACTAGTCGATAGCCTTATTGACCAATTCGAATGCATGTTTTAATAAGACGAGTGCCTTGTTAACTAAGTCGAATGCATTGTTGACCAAGTCAAATGCCTTGTTATACAAGTCAAATGCCCTTTTGAAAAGGACAAATGCCTTGTATACAACCTCGAATGCCATTTTGAACAAGTCGAATGCATTTTTTAATAAGCGAATTCCTTGTTGAACAACGCATTTGCCTTGTTGACCAAGTAATGCCTTTCTGAACAAGTCAAATGCCTTGTAGACCAAGTCGAATGCCCTTTTGAACAATTTGAATGCCTTGTTGACCAAGTCGAATGCCTTGTTGAACAAGCCGAATGTGTGGTTCACCAAGTCGAATACCTTGTAAACCAAGTCGAATGCCCTTTTGAGCAAGTCGAATGCCTTGTTGAACAAGTCAAATGCATTGTTCAACAACTCAAATGCCTTGTTGAACAAGTCGAATGCCTTATTGACCAATTTGAATGCACTTTTTAACAAGACGAATGCCTTGTTGACCAAGTCGAATGCCTTGTTGAAAAAGTCAAATGCCTTGTTATACAAGTAAAATGCCTTATTAACCAAGTCGAATGCCCTTTTGAACAAGACGAATGTTTTGTTAACCAAGTCGAATGTCTTTTTGACCAAGTCAAATGCCTTGTATACCAACTCGATTGCCCTTTTAAACAAGTCGAATGCATTTCTGAATAAGCGAATTCCTTGTTGAACAACTTACGTGCCTTGTTGACCAACTAATGCCTTGTTAAACAAGTCGAATGCCCTTTTGAACAAGTCAAATGCCTTGTTGAACAAGCCGAATGTGTGGTTGACCAAGTCGAATATCTTGTTGACCAAGTCAAATGCCCTTTTTATCATGTCGAATGCCTTGTTGACCTAGTCGAATGCCCTTCGAAACAAGATGCCTTGTTGACCAAGTTGAATACCTTGTTGACCAAGTCGAATGCCCTTTTGAGCAACTCCAATGCCTTGTTGAACAAGTCAAATGTCTTGTTGACCAAGTCGAATACCTTTTTGAACTAGTCGATAGCCTTATTGACTAATTCGAATGCATGTTTTAATAAGACGAGTGCCTTGTTAACTAAGTCGAATGCCTTGTTGACCAAGTCAAATGCCTTGTTATACAAGTCAAATGCCCTTTTGAAAAGGACAAATGCCTTGTATACAACCTCGAATGTCGTTTTGAACAAGTCGAATGCATTTTTTAATAAGCGAATTCCTTGTTGAACAATGCATTTGCCTTGTTGACCAATTAATGCCTTGTTGAAAAAGTCGAATGCCTTGTAGACCAAGTCGAATGCCCTTTTGAACAATTTGAATGCCTTGTTGACCAAGTCGAATGCCTTGTTGAACAAGCCGAATGTGTGGTTCACCAAGTCGAATACCTTGTAAACCAAGTCGAATGCCCTTTTGAGCAAGTCGAATGCCTTGTTGAACAAGTCAAATGCCATGTTCAACAACTCAAATGCCTTGTTGAACAAGTCGAATGCCTTATTGACCAATTTGAATGCACTTTTTAACAAGACGAATGCCTTGTTGACCAAGTCGAATGCCTTGTTGAAAAAGTCAAATGGCTTGTTATACAAGTAAAATGCCTTATTAACCAAGTCAAATGCCCTTTTGAACAATTTGAATGCCTTGTTGACCAAGTCGAATGCCTTGTTGACCAAGTCAAATGCCTTGTATACCAACTCGATTGCCCTTTTAAACAAGTCGAATGCATTTCTGAATAAGCGAATTCCTTGTTGAACAACTCACGTGCCTTGTTGACCAACTAATGCCTTGTTAAACAAGTCGAATGCCTTATAAATCAAGTCGAATGCCCTTTCGAACAAGTCATATGCCTTGTTGAACAAGCCGAATGTGTAGTTGACCAAGTCGAATATCTTGTTGACCAAGTCAAATGCCCTTTTTATCATGTCGAATGCCTTTTTGACCAAGTCGAATGCCCTTCGAAACAAGATGCCTTGTTGACCAAGTTGAATACCTTGTTGACCAAGTCGAATGCCCTTTTGAGCAACTCCAATGCCTTGTTGAACAAGTCAAATGCCTTATTGACCAATTCGAATGACCTTTTTAACAAGAAGAATAACTTGTTGACCTAGTCGAATGCCTTGTTGAAAAACTCAAATGCCTTGTTATACAAGTAAAATGACTTATTAACCAAGTCAAATGCCCTTTTGAAATGAATGTTTTGTTAACCAAGTTGAATGTCTTGTTGACCAAGTCAAATGCCTTGTATACCACTCGATTGCCCTTTTGAACAAGTCGAATGCATTTTTGAATAAGCGAATTCGTTGTTGAATAACTCACGTGCCTTGTTTACCAACTAATGCCTTGTTAACAAGTCGAATGCCTTATAAATCAAGTCGAATGCCCTATTGAACAAGTCAAATGCCTTGTTGAACAAGCCGAATGTGTGGTTGACCAAGTCGAATATCTTGTTGAACAAGTCGAATGCAATTTTTATCATGTCGAATGCCTTGTTGACCAAGTTGAATGCCCTTCGAAACAAGATGCCTTGTTGACCAAGTTGAATACCTTGTTGACCAAGTCGAATGCCCTTTTGAGCAACTCCAATGCCTTGTTGAACAAGTCAAATGTCTTGTTGACCAAGTCGAATACCATTTTGAACTAGTCGATAGCCTTATTGACCAATTCGAATGCATGTTTTAATAAGACGAGTGCCTTGTTAACTAAGTCGAATGCCTTGTTGACCAAGTCAAATGCCTTGTTATACAAGTCAAATGCCCTTTTAAAAAGGACAAATGCCTTGTATACAACCTCGAATGCCATTTTGAACAAGTCGAATGCATTTTTTAATAAGCGAATTCCTTGTTGAACAACGCATTTGCCTTGTTGACCAAGTAATGCCTTGTTGAACAAGTCAAATGCCTTGTAGACCAAGTCGAATGCCCTTTTGAACAATTTGAATGCCTTGTTGACCAAGTCGAATGCCTTGTTGAACAAGCCGAATGTGTGGTTCACCAAGTCGAATACCTTGTAAACCAAGTCGAATGCCCGTTTGAGCAAGTCGAATGCCTTGTTGAACAAGTGAAATGCATTGATCAACAACTTAAATGCCTTGTTGAACAAGTCGAATGCCTTATTGACCAATTTGAATGCACTTTTTAACAAGACGAATGCCTTGTTGACCAAGTCGAATGCCTTGTTGAAAAAGTCAAATGCCTTGTTATACAAGTAAAATGCCTTATTAACCAAGTCAAATGCCCTTTTGAACAAGACGAATGTTTTGTTAACCAAATCGAATGTCTTGTTGACCAAATCAAATGCCTTGTATACCAACTCGATTGCCCTTTTAAACAAGTCGAATGCATTTCTGAATAAGCGAATTCCTTGTAGAAACTCAAGTGCCTTGTTGACCAACTAATGCCTTGTTAAACAAGTCGAATGCCTTATAAATCAAGTCGAATGCCCTATTGAACAAGTCAAATGCCTTGTTGAACAAGCCGAATGTGTGGTTGACCAAGTCGAATATCTTGTTGACCAAGTCGAATGCCCTTTTTATCATGCCGAATGCCTTGTTGACCAAGTTGAATGCCCTTCGAAACAAGATGCTTTGTTGACAAAGTTGAATACCTTGTTGACCAAGTCGAATGCCCTTTTGAGCAACTCCAATGCCTTGTTGAACAAGTCAAATGTCTTGTTGACCAAGTCGAATACCATTTGAACTAGTCGATAGCCTTATTGACCAATTCGAATGCATGTTTTAATAAGACGAGTGCCTTGTTAACTAAGTCGAATGCCTTGTTGACCAAGTCAAATGCCTTGTTATACAAGTCAAATGCCCTTTTTAAAAGGACAAATGCCTTGTATACAACCTCGAATGCCATTTTGAACAAGTCGAATGCATTTTTTAATAAGCGAATTCCTTGTTGAACAACGCATTTGCCTTGTTGACCAAGTAATGCCTTGTTGAACAAGTCAAATGCCTTGTAGACCAAGTCGAATGCCCTTTTGAACAATTTGAATGCCGTGTTGACCAAGTCGAATGCCTTGTTGAACAAGCCGAATGTGTGGTTCACCAAGTCGAATACCCTTTAAACCAAGTCGAATGCCCTTTTGAGCAAGTCGAATGCCTTGTTGAACAAGTCAAATGCCATGTTCAACAACTCAAATGCCTTGTTGAACAAGTCGAATGCCTTAGTGACCAATTTGAATGCACTTTTTAACAAGACGAATGCCTTGTTGACCAAGTCGAATGCCTTGTTGAAAAAGTCAAATGCCTTGTTATACAAGTAAAATGCCTTATTAACCAAGTCAAATGCCCTTTTGAACAAGACGAATGTTTTGTTAACCAAGTCGAATGTCTTGTTGACCAAGTCAAATGCCTTGTATACCAACTCGATTGCCCTTTTAAACAAGTCGAATGCATTTCTGAATAAGCGAATTCCTTGTTGAACAACTTACGTGCCTTGTTGACCAACTAATGCCTTGTTAAACAAGTCGAATGCCCTTTTGAACAAGTCAAATGCCTTGTTGAACAAGCCGAATGTGTGGTTGACCAAGTCGAATATCTTGTTGACCAAGTCAAATGCCCTTTTTATCATGTCGAATGCCTTGTTGACCTAGTCGAATGCCCTTCGAAAAAAGATGCCTTGTTGACCAAGTTGAATACCTTGTTGACCAAGTCGAATGCCCTTTTGAGCAACTCCAATGCCTTGTTGAACAAGTCAAATGTCTTGTTGACCAAGTCGAATACCTTTTTGAACTAGTCGATAGCCTTATTGACTAATTCGAATGCATGTTTTAATAAGACGAGTGCCTTGTTAACTAAGTCGAATGCCTTGTTGACCAAGTCAAATGCCTTGTTATACAAGTCAAATGCCCTTTTGAAAAGGACAAATGCCTTGTATACAACCTCGAATGTCGTTTTGAACAAGTCGAATGCATTTTTTAATAAGCGAATTCCTTGTTGAACAATGCATTTGCCTTGTTGACCATTAATGCCTTGTTGAAAAAGTCGAATGCCTTGTAGACCAAGTCGAATGCCCTTTTGAACAATTTGAATGCCTTGTTGACCAAGTCGAATGCCTTGTTGAACAAGCCGAATGTGTGGTTCACCAAGTCGAATACCTTGTAAACCAAGTCGAATGCCCTTTTGAGCAAGTCGAATGCCTTGTTGAACAAGTCAAATGCCATGTTCAACAACTCAAATGCCTTGTTGAACAAGTCGAATGCCTTATTGACCAATTTGAATGCACTTTTTAACAAGACGAATGCCTTGTTGACCAAGTCGAATGCCTTGTTGAAAAAGTCAAATGCCTTGTTATACAAGTAAAATGCCTTATTAACCAAGTCAAATGCCCTTTTGAACAAGACGAATGTTTTGTTAACCAAGTCGAATGTCTTGTTGACCAAGTCAAATGCCTTGTATACCAACTCGATTGCCCTTTTAAACAAGTCGAATGCATTTCTGAATAAGCGAATTCCTTGTTGAACAACTCACGTGCCTTGTTGACCAACTAATGCCTTGTTAAACAAGTCGAATGCCTTATAAATCAAGTCGAATGCCCTTTCGAACAAGTCATATGCCTTGTTGAACAAGCCGAATGTGTAGTTGACCAAGTCGAATATCTTGTTGACCAAGTCAAATGCCCTTTTTATCATGTCGAATGCCTTTTTGACCAAGTCGAATGCCCTTCGAAACAAGATGCCTTGTTGACCAAGTTGAATACCTTGTTGACCAAGTCGAATGCCCTTTTGAGCAACTCCAATGCCTTGTTGAACAAGTCAAATGCCTTATTGACCAATTCGAATGACCTTTTTAACAAGAAGAATAACTTGTTGACCTAGTCGAATGCCTTGTTGAAAAACTCAAATGCCTTGTTATACAAGTAAAATGACTTATTAACCAAGTCAAATGCCCTTTTGAAATGAATGTTTTGTTAACCAAGTTGAATGTCTTGTTGACCAAGTCAAATGCCTTGTATACCAACTCGATTGCCCTTTTGAACAAGTCGAATGCATTTTTGAATAAGCGAATTCGTTGTTGAATAACTCACGTGCCTTGTTTACCAACTAATGCCTTGTTAAACAAGTCGAATGCCTTATAAATCAAGTCGAATGCCCTATTGCACAAGTCAAATGCCTTGTTGAACAAGCCGAATGTGTGGTTGACCAAGTCGAATATCTTGTTGAACAAGTCGAATGCCCTTTTTATCATGTCGAATGCCTTGTTGACCAAGTTGAATGCCCTTCGAAACAAGATGCCTTGTTGACCAAGTTGAATACCTTGTTGACCAAGTCGAATGCCCTTTTGAGCAACTCCAATGCCTTGTTGAACAAGTCAAATGTCTTGTTGACCAAGTCGAATACCATTTTGAACTAGTCGATAGCCTTATTGACCAATTCGAATGCATGTTTTAATAAGACGAGTGCCTTGTTAACTAAGTCGAATGCCTTGTTGACCAAGTCAAATGCCTTGTTATACAAGTCAAATGCCCTTTTAAAAAGGACAAATGCCTTGTATACAACCTCGAATGCCATTTTGAACAAGTCGAATGCATTTTTTAATAAGCGAATTCCTTGTTGAACAACGCATTTGCCTTGTTGACCAAGTAATGCCTTGTTGAACAAGTCAAATGCCATGTAGACCAAGTCGAATGCCCTTTTGAACAATTTGAATGCCTTGTTGACCAAGTCGAATGCCTTGTTGAACAAGCCGAATGTGTGGTTCACCAAGTCGAATACCTTGTAAACCAAGTCGAATGCCCTTTTGAGCAAGTCGAATGCCTTGTTGAACAAGTCAAATGCATTGTTCAACAACTCAAATGCCTTGTTGAACAAGTCGAATGCCTTATTGACCAATTTGAATGCACTTTTTAACAAGACGAATGCCTTGTTGACCAAGTCGAATGCCTTGTTGAAAAAGTCAAATGCCTTGTTATACAAGTAAAATGCCTTATTAACCAAGTCAAATGCCCTTTTGAACACGACGAATGTTTTGTTAACCAAGTCGAATGTCTTGTTGACCAAGTCAAATGCATTGTATACCCACTCGATTGCCCTTTTAAACAAGTCGAATGCATTTCTGAATAAGCGAATTCCTTGTTGAACAACTCATGTGCCTTGTTAAACAAGTCGAATGCCTTATAAATCAAGTCGAATGCCCTTTTGAACAAGTCAAATGCCTTGTTGAACAAGCTGAATGTGTAGTTGACCAAGTCGAATATCTTGTTGACCAAGTCAAATGCCCTTTTTATCATGTCGAATGCCTTGTTGACCAAGTCGAATGCCCTTCGAAACAAGATGCCTTGTTGACCAAGTTGAATACCTTGTTGACTAAGTCGAATGGCCTTTTGAGCAACTTCAATGCCTTGTTGAACAAGTCAAATGTCTTGTTGACCAAGTCGAATACCTTTTTGAACTAGTCGATATCCTTATTGACCAATTCGAATGCATGTTTTAATAACACGAGTGCCTTGTTAACTAAGTCGAATGCCTTGTTGACCAAGTCAAATGCCTTGTTATACAAGTCAAATGCCCTTTTAAAAAGGACAAATGCCTTGTATACAACCTCGAATGCCATTTTGAACAAGTCGAATGCATTTTTTAATAAGCGAATTCCTTGTTGAACAACGCATTTCCCTTGAAGACCAAGTAATGCCTTGTTGAACAAGTCAAATGCCTTGTAGAACAAGTCGAATGCCCTTTTGAACAATTTGAATGCCTTGTTGACCAAGTCGAATGCCTTGTTGAACAAGTCAAATGTGTGGTTCCCCAAGTCGAATACCTTGTAAACCAAGTCGAATGCCCTTTTGAGCAAGTCGAATGCCTTGTTGACCAAGTCAAATGCATTGTTCAACAAATCAAATGCCTTGTTGAACAAGTCGAATGCCTTATTAACCAATTTGAATGCACTTTTTAACAAGACGAATGCCTTGTTGACCAAGTCGAATGCCTTGTTGAAAAAGTCAAATGCCTTGTTATACAAGTAAAATGCCTTATTAACCAAGTCAAATGCCCTTTTGAACAAGACGAATGTTTTGTTAACCAAGTCGAATGTCTTGTTGACCAAGTCAAATGCCTTGTATACCAACTCGATTGCCCTTTTAAACAAGTCGAATGCATTTCTGAATAAGCGAATTCCTTGTTGAACAACTCACGTGCCTTGTTGACCAACTAATGCCTTGTTAAACAAGTCGAATGCCTTATAAATCAAGTCGAATGCCCTTTCGAACAAGTCATATGCCTTGTTGAACAAGCCGAATGTGTAGTTGACCAAGTCGAATATCTTGTGACCAAGTCAAATGCCCTTTTTATCATGTCGAATGCCTTTTTGACCAAGTCGAATGCCCTTCGAAACAAGATGCCTTGTTGACCAAGTTGAATACCTTGTTGACCAAGTCGAATGCCCTTTTGAGCAACTCCAATGCCTTGTTGAACAAGTCAAATGCCTAATTGACCAATGCGAATGACCTTTTAACAAGAAGAATAACTTGTTGACCTAGTCGAATGCCTTGTTGAAAAACTCAAATGCCTTGTTATACAAGTAAAATGCCTTATTAACCAAGTCAAATGCCCTTTTGAAATGAATGTTTTGTTAACCAAGTTGAATGTCTTGTGACCAAGTCAAATGCCTTGTATACCAACTCGATTGCCCTTTTGAACAAGTCGAATGCATTTTTGAATAAGCGAATTCGTTGTTGAATAACTCACGTGCCTTGTTTACCAACTAATGCCTTGTTAAACAAGTCGAATGCCTTATAAATCAAGTCGAATGCCCTATTGCACAAGTCAAATGCCTTGTTGAACAAGCCGAATGTGTGGTTGACCAAGTCGAATATCTTGTTGAACAAGTCGAATGCCCTTTTTATCATGTCGAATGCCTTGTTGACCAAGTTGAATGCCCTTCGAAACAAGATGCCTTGTTGACCAAGTTGAATACCTTGTTGACCAAGTCGAATGCCCTTTTGAGCAACTCCAATGCCTTGTTGAACAAGTCAAATGTCTTGTTGACCAAGTCGAATACCATTTTGAACTAGTCGATAGCCTTATTGACCAATTCGAATGCATGTTTTAATAAGACGAGTGCCTTGTTAACTAAGTCGAATGCCTTGTTGACCAAGTCAAATGCCTTGTTATACAAGTCAAATGCCCTTTTAAAAAGGACAAATGCCTTGTATACAACCTCGAATGCCATTTTGAACAAGTCGAATGCATTTTTTAATAAGCGAATTCCTTGTTGAACAACGCATTTGCCTTGTTGACCAAGTAATGCCTTGTTGAACAAGTCAAATGCCATGTAGACCAAGTCGAATGCCCTTTTGAACAATTTGAATGCCTTGTTGACCAAGTCGAATGCCTTGTTGAACAAGCCGAATGTGTGGTTCACCAAGTCGAATACCTTGTAAACCAAGTCGAATGCCCTTTTGAGCAAGTCGAATGCCTTGTTGAACAAGTCAAATGCATTGTTCAACAACTCAAATGCCTTGTTGAACAAGTCGAATGCCTTATTGACCAATTGAATGCACTTTTTAACAAGACGAATGCCTTGTTGACCAAGTCGAATGCCTTGTTGAAAAAGTCAAATGCCTTGTTATACAAGTAAAATGCCTTATTAACCAAGTCAAATGCCCTTTTGAACACGACGAATGTTTTGTTAACCAAGTCGAATTTGTTGACCAAGTCAAATGCATTGTATACCCACTCGATTGCCCTTTTAAACAAGTCGAATGCATTTCTGAATAAGCGAATTCCTTGTTGAACAACTCATGTGCCTTGTTAAACAAGTCGAATGCCTTATAAATCAAGTCGAATGCCCTTTTGAACAAGTCAAATGCCTTGTTGAACAAGCTGAATGTGTAGTTGACCAAGTCGAATATCTTGTTGACCAAGTCAAATGCCCTTTTTATCATGTCGAATGCCTTGTTGACCAAGTCGAATGCCCTTCGAAACAAGATGCCTTGTTGACCAAGTTGAATACCTTGTTGACTAAGTCGAATGGCCTTTGAGCAACTTCAATGCCTTGTTGAACAAGTCAAATGTCTTGTTGACCAAGTCGAATACCTTTTTGAACTAGTCGATATCCTTATTGACCAATTCGAATGCATGTTTTAATAACACGAGTGCCTTGTTAACTAAGTCGAATGCCTTGTTGACCAAGTCAAATGCCTTGTTATACAAGTCAAATGCCCTTTTAAAAAGGACAAATGCCTTGTATACAACCTCGAATGCCATTTTGAACAAGTCGAATGCATTTTTTAATAAGCGAATTCCTTGTTGAACAACGCATTTCCTTGAAGACCAGTAATGCCTTGTTGAACAAGTCAAATGCCTTGTAGAACAAGTCGAATGCCCTTTTGAACAATTTGAATGCCTTGTTGACCAAGTCGAATGCCTTGTTGAACAAGTCAAATGTGTGGTTCCCCAAGTCGAATACCTTGTAAACCAAGTCGAATGCCCTTTTGAGCAAGTCGAATGCCTTGTTGACCAAGTCAAATGCATTGTTCAACAAATCAAATGCCTTGTGAACAAGTCGAATGCCTTATTAACCAATTTGAATGCACTTTTTAACAAGACGAATGCCTTGTTGACCAAGTCGAATGCCTTGTTGAAAAAGTCAAATGCCTTGTTATACAAGTAAAATGCCTTATTAACCAAGTCAAATGCCCTTTTGAACAAGACGAATGTTTTGTTAACCAAGTCGAATGTCTTGTTGACCAAGTCAAATGCCTTGTATACCAACTCGATTGCCCTTTTAAACAAGTCGAATGCATTTCTGAATAAGCGAATTCCTTGTTGAACAACTCACGTGCCTTGTTGACCAACTAATGCCTTGTTAAACAAGTCGAATGCCTTATAAATCAAGTCGAATGCCCTTTTGAACAAATCAAATGCCTTGTTGAACAAGCCGAATGTGTCGTTGACCAAGTCGAATATCATGTTGACCAAGTCAAATGCCCTTTTTATCATGTCGAATGCCTTGTTGACCAAGTCGAATGCCCTTCGAAACAAGATGCCTTGTTGACCAAGTTGAATACCTTGTTGACCAAGTCGAATGCCCTTTGAGCAACTCCAATGCCTTGTTGAACAAGTCAAATGTCTTGTTGACCAAGTCGAATATTATTTTGAACTAGTCGATAGCCTTATTGACCAATTCGAATGCATGTTTTAATAAGACGAGTGCCTTGTAACTAAGTCGAATGCCTTGTTGACCAAGTCAAATGCCTTGTTATACAAGTCAAATGCCCTTTTGAAAAGGACAAATGCCTTGTATACAACCTCGAATGCCATTTTGAACAAGTCGAATGCATTTTTTAATAAGCGAATTCCTTGTTGAACACGCATTTGCCTTATTGACCAAGTAATGCCTTGTTGAACAAGTCAAATGCCTTGTAGACCAAGTCGAATGCCCTTTTGAACAATTTGAATGCCGTGTTGACCAAGTCGAATGCCTTGTTGAACAAGCCGAATGTGTGGTTCACCAAGTCGAATACCCTTTAAACCAAGTCGAATGCCCTTTTGAGCAAGTCGAATGCCTTGTTGAACAAGTCAAATGCCATGTTCAACAACTCAAATGCCTTGTTGAACAAGTCGAATGCCTTGTTGAACAAGTCGAATGCCTTATTGACCAATTTGAATGCACTTTTTAACAAGACGAATGCCTTGTTGACCAAGTCGAATGCCTTGTTGAAAAAGTCAAATGCCTTGTTATACAAGTAAAATGCCTTATTAACCAAGTCAAATGCCCTTTTGAACAAGACGAATGTTTTGTTAACCAAGTCGAATGTCTTGTTGACCAAGTCAAATGCCTGTATACCAACTCGATTGCCCTTTTAAACAAGTCGAATGCATTTCTGAATAAGCGAATTCCTTGTTGAACAACTCACGTGCCTTGTTGACCAACTAATGCCTTGTTAAACAAGTCGAATGCCTTATAAATCAAGTCGAATGCCCTTTTGAACAAATCAAATGCCTTGTTGAACAAGCCGAATGTGTCGTTGACCAAGTCGAATATCATGTTGACCAAGTCAAATGCCCTTTTTATCATGTCGAATGCCTTGTTGACCAAGTCGAATGCCCTTCGAAACAAGATGCCTTGTGACCAAGTTGAATACCTTGTTGACCAAGTCGAATGCCCTTTGAGCAACTCAATGCCTTGTTGAACAAGTCAAATGTCTTGTTGACCAAGTCGAATACCATTTTGAACTAGTCGATAGCCTTATTGACCAATTCGAATGCATGTTTTAATAAGACGAGTGCCTTGTTAACTAAGTCGAATGCCTTGTTGACCAAGTCAAATGCCTTGTTATACAAGTCAAATGCCCTTTTGAAAAGGACAAATGCCTTGTATACAACCTCGAATGCCATTTTGAACAAGTCGAATGCATTTTTTAATAAGCGAATTCCTTGTTGAACAACGCATTTGCCTTATTGACCAAGTAATGCCTTGTTGAACAAGTCAAATGCCTTGTAGACCAAGTCGAATGCCCTTTTGAACAATTTGAATGCCGTGTTGACCAAGTCGAATGCCTTGTTGAACAAGCCGAATGTGTGGTTCACCAAGTCGAATACCCTTTAAACCAAGTCGAATTCCCTTTTGAGCAAGTCGAATGCCTTGTTGAACAAGTCAAATGCCATGTTCAACAACTCAAATGCCTTGTTGAACAAGTCGAATGCCTTGTTGAACAATTCGAATGCCTTATTGACCAATTTGAATGCACTTTTAACAAGACGAATGCCTTGTTGACCAAGTCGAATGCCTTGTTGAAAAAGTCAAATGCCTTGTTATACAAGTAAAATGCCTTATTAACCAAGTCAAATGCCCTTTGAACAAGACGAATGTTTTGTTAACCAAGTCGAATGTCTTGTTGACCAAGTCAAATGCCTTGTATACCAACTCGATTGCCCTTTTAAACAAGTCGAATGCATTTCTGAATAAGCGAATTCCTTGTTGAACAACTCACGTGCCTTGTTGACCAACTAATGCCTTGTTAAACAAGTCGAATGCCTTATAAATCAAGTCGAATGCCCTTTTGAACAAATCAAATGCCTTGTTGAACAAGCCGAATGTGTCGTTGACCAAGTCGAATATCATGTTGACCAAGTCAAATGCCCTTTTTATCATGTCGAATGCCTTGTTGACCAAGTCGAATGCCCTTCGAAACAAGATGCCTTGTTGACCAAGTTGAATACCTTGTTGACCAAGTCGAATGCCCTTTGAGCAACTCCAATGCCTTGTTGAACAAGTCAAATGTCTTGTTGACCAAGTCGAATACCATTTTGAACTAGTCGATAGCCTTATTGACCAATTCGAATGCATGTTTTAATAAGACGAGTGCCTTGTTAACTAAGTCGAATGCCTTGTTGACCAAGTCAAATGCCTTGTTATACAAGTCAAATGCCCTTTTGAAAAGGACAAATGCCTTGTATACAACCTCGAATGCCATTTTGAACAAGTCGAATGCATTTTTTAATAAGCGAATTCCTTGTTGAACAACGCATTTGCCTTGTTGACCAAGTAATGCCTTGTTGAACAAGTCAAATGCCTTGTAGACCAAGTCGAATGCCCTTTTGAACAATTTGAATGCCTTGTTGACCAAGTCGAATGCCTTGTTGAACAAGCCGAATGTGTGGTTCACCAAGTCGAATACCTTGTAAACCAAGTCGAATGCCCTTTTGAGCAAGTCGAATGCCTTGTTGAACAAGTCAAATGCCATGTTCAATTACTCAAATGCCTTGTTGAACAAGTCGAATGCCTTGTTGAACAAGTCGAATGCCTAATTGACCAATTTGAATGCACTTTTTAACAAGACGAATGCCTTGTTGACCAAGTCGAATGTCTTGTTGAAAAAGTCAAATGCCTTGTTATACAAGTAAAATGCCTAATTAACCAAGTCAAATGCCCTTTTGAACGAAACGAATGTCTTGCTAACCAAGTTGAATGCCTTGTTGACAAACTGGAATGCCCTATTGAACAAGTCGAATGCCTTTCGAATAAGCAAATTCCTTGTTGACAACTCAATTGCCTGGTTGACCAAGTAATGCCTTGTTGAACAAGTCGAATGCCTTGTAGACCCAGTCGAATGCCCTTTTGAACAAGCCGAATGCCTTGTTGACCAAGTCAAATGCCTAGTTGAAGAGCCCGAATGTGTTATACAAGTAAAATGCCTTATTAACCAAGTCAAATGCCCTTTAGAACAGGTCGAATGTCGTGTTAACCAAGTCGAACGGCTTGCATACCAACTCGAATGCCCTTGTGAACAAGTCCAATGCCTTTTGGAATAAGTGAATTCCTTGTTAAACAACTCAATTGTCTTAGTGACCAAGTAATGTCTTGTTGAACAAATCGAATACCTTGTTGACCAAGTCGAATGCCCTTCAAAAAAAGACGAATGCCTTGTTGACCAAGTTGAATACCTTGTTGACCAAGTCGAATGCCTTTTTGAGCAAGTCGAATGCCTTGTTGAACAAGTCAAATGTCTTGTTGACCAAGTCGAATGCCTTGTTGACCAAGTCAAATACGTTTTTGAACAAGTCGAATGCCTTATTGACCAATTCTAATGCATGTTTTAACAAGACGAGTGCCTTGTTAACCAAGTCGAATGTCTTGTTGACCAAGTCAAATGCCTTGTTATACAAGTCAAATGCCCTTTTGAAAAGGACATATGCCTTTTTAACACAGTCGAATGTTTTGTATACAACCTCGAATGGCCTTTTGAACAAGTCGAATGCATTTTGAATTAGCGAATTCCTTGTTGAACAATGCAATTGCCTTGTTGACCAAGTAATGCCTTGTTTAACAAGTCGAATGCCCGTTTGAACAATTTGAAAGACTGGTTGACCAAGTCGAATGCCTTGTTGAACAAGAAGAATGTGTGGTTGACCAAGTCGAATACCTTGTGGACTAAGTCGAATGTCCTTTTGAGCAAGTCAAATACCTTGTTGAACAAGTCAAAAGCCTTGTTAAACAACTCAAGTGCTTGTCGACCAAGTCGAATGCATTTTTGAACAAGCTGATTATGTGGTTGACAAAGTCGAATACCTTGTTGACCAAGTGGAATGCCCTTTTGAGCAAGTCGAATGCCTTGTTGAACAAGTCAAATGCCTTTTTGAAGAAGTCGAATGCCTTATTGACCAATTCGAATGCCCTTTTTAACAAGAAGAATGCCTTGTTGACCAAGTCGAATGATTTGTTGAAAAAGTCAAATGCCTTGTTATACAAGTAAAATGCCTTATTAACCAAGTGAAATGCCCTTTTGAACAAGAAGAATGTGTTGTTAACCAAGTCGAATGTGTTGTTAACCAAGTCGAATGCATTGTTGACCAACTCGAATGCCCTTATTAACGAGACAAATGCCTTGTTGAACAACTCAATTGCCTTGCTGACCAAGTAATGTCTTGTTGAAGAAGTCGAATGCCTTGTTGACCAAGTCGAATGCCCTTTTGAGCAACTCGAATGCCTTGTTGAACAAGTCAAATGTCTTGTTGACCAAGTCGAATACCTTTTTGAACTAGTCGAATTCCTTATTGAACAATTGGAATTCATGTTTTAACAAGACGAGTGCCTTGTTAACCATGTCAAATGCCTTTTTAGACAAGTCAAATGCCCTTTTGAACAAGACAAATGACTTTTTAACACAAACGAATGCATTGTATATAACCTCGAATGCCCTTTTGAACAAGTCGAATGCATTTTTGAAGGAGCGAATTTCTTGTTGAACAACACAATGGCCTTGTTGACCAAGTAATGCCTTGTTGAACAAGTAGAATGCTTTGTAGACCAAGTCGAATGCCCTTTTGAACAATTTGAATGCTTTGTTGACCAAGTCGAATGCCTTGTTGAACAAGCCGAATGTGTGGTTGACCAAGTCGAATTCCCTTTTGAGCAAGTCGAATACCTTGTTGAACAAGTCAAATGCCTTGTTAAACAACTCAAGTGCCTTGTTGACCAAGTCGAATGCCTTGTTGAACTAGTCGAATGCCTGATTGACCAATTCAAATGCCCTTTTTAACAAGAAGATTGCCTTGTTGATAAGTCGAATGCCTTGTTGAAAAAGTCAAATGCCTTGTTATACAAGTAAAATGCCTTATTAACCAAGTAAAATTCCCTTTTGAACAACATGAATGTCTTGTTAACCAAGTCGAATGCCTTGTTGACCAACTCGAATGCCCTATTGAACAAGTTGATGTTAGGGATATGCCCTCGAATGCTATATGAGGATTCGATATGTATAGGGCATTAGCTTATTTATCATTCGATGGTCAATGTAATCAAACATTGTTTTGCGTATTAATAAAGGCATTATTCGTTTATTGGTTATATGAGTTCTTTACTTAGCATCGGGTAAAGCAATAAATGAATAAATCCAAATGTGTCGAGTTGAGTCACTGTTCTCGATGGGTACGAGAGAGGAAGGCACCAGTGGACTCTTACCCACGAACATAAAATGTCCATAAGCCTTAGGTTTCAGTTGGGTGCTGGAACACCAATCATGGCTTATTTGTAGATGACTTATCGTGTGCCGATATACCGCTTGGAAGCGGAAGTCATGACTTCTGATACGAGTTGAATCAAGGGATTGAATCGTTTCATGGACACTGACTCGCAGGTCGTACGATCAAACATGGCTTATTAGTCAAGGAGTGTCAATGATCGACGACAAAAACTATAGTAGTCTGCTTGAACCTTAGACCGAAAGGGGCTTTGACGGAGTTGACTTTGAAGTCTTGACTATCACTGGTTTCGCTAGATCCGATTTGCTATTGAATGGGTCAGCGGGACAGATGCGGTCTTGATGGATATTTGTGATTGTCGGGCTTAGACCGCCGAGTACGGATTCACAGTCTCGCAAGTAATCGAGACAAGTGTCCTATGAGAATGACGACGGGAAATTACAAAATCCTTGGCCAAGGTATTAAACTAACTCATGCTAGACATGGAGGGTAGTTTTGTTTTTGCCTCGTGTCATTTTATCATAGTATCGAGTTTACTGAGTTTGACAAATACCATGGCTCTCACTCGATCGGGACACAGCTGAAGGGTTTGTACGTAGTACTATAATCTATAGTTAGGTTCTGGAATGAGACTAGTTCGAAATTCGTGCTCAAGTCGGGATCTGTCCGGTACTGCGGGATTGACTAGGCACCTACCGGACTCTTGGATTCCTCCCTTGCCGATTGAGTCGAACCTAGAGAGTCGGGCTTAAAAAGGATCATCAATGTTTACCGAGAAGGAGAGATTGTGTTTTGGGCCTTAACGGGCCTCGGGTCGTTATGCCACGCCTTATTGGGCCTCGGGGTCATTAAGTGGACCGAAGTCGGACTTCATATGAAACTAACTTTAAGACTTAGGATTGGCTAAGTACTTAGAAAGACTTGAGGGAAGAATTGGAATTCAACCCTAAGCCGAGAAATTCGAAAAATGCCTTAAAGGGTATTTTCGTAATTTACAAATATGGTAATAAAAATATTTGGAATATTATTTATTAAAACTAAAATTCGAATTTATATTTTATATAAATTTTGAAATTTATTTACCATAGTTGAAGATATTTTAATATCTTAGTTAGTTTTCTATTTATAGTATGTTCCTTTGATAGAATTTTGAATTCAATTAGGAGAGATATTTTGGCAAGAATATCTCTCATATTTAGGAACAAATATTTCGAGATTTTAGCCTTGTTTAGGGCTGAAAATTTCGTCCTCCCCTACTATAAATAAGGGTGAGACCCTCGTAAAAAAAAAGAATGACAAGGGAAGAGAATCGAGGCGAAATTTCTCGACCCGAGAATCGAAACACGAACACACAAACGCAAACCACTCTCCCGAGCGACGGATCAATTCTCTCTAGCCATCTTCGGAGAATCGAAACCGTGGTACACTGCGAGGTCGGCGTGACGATCTAGACGATACCCAACACGACCGCGGCCGATGACGCAATCGACGATGAGCTGCCACTCGCTTCAAAGGTAAGCTCTCACGGGTATGACTCGCCCTATTACGTGTCAACGTGATTAGAGTTTTCGATCCGAGCTGCGAAGGAACCCGGAAAAATTTTTATTCCGGACCGTATCCCGGCGCGTTGCGTCTCGGGTACAAACCGGGACCTTTCCTAACAGTTCAATGCCTTGTCGAATAAGCGAATTCATTGTAGAACAACTCAATTACCTTGTTGAACAAGTCGAATGCTTTGTAAACCAAGCCGAATGCCCTTTTGAACAAGTCGAATGCCTTGATGACCAAGTCAAATGCCTTGTTGAAGACGCCGAATGTGTTGTTGACCAAGTCGAATGCCCTTAAAAACAAGACGAATGTCTTGTTGAGAAAGTCTAGTACCTTGTTTACCAAGTCGAATGCCTTGTTGAACAAGTCGAATTCCCTGGGAAACAACTCAAATAACTTGTTGAACAAGTCGAATGCCTTATTAACCAAGTCAAATGTCCTTTTGAACAGGACGAATGCCTTGTTAACCAAGTCTAATGCCTTGCATACCAACTCGAATGCCCTTATGAACAAGTCCAATGCCTTGTTGAATAAGCGAATTCCTTGTTAAACTACTCAATTGCCTTGTTGCCCAAGTAATGTCTTGTTAAACATGTCGAATGCCTTGTTGACCAAGTTGAATGCCCTTCGAAACAAAGTTGAATACCTTGTTCACAAAGTTGAATACCTTGTTGACCAAGTTGAATGTCTTGTTGACCAAGTCGAATACCTTTTCGAACAAGTCGAATGCCTTATTAACCAATTCAAATGCATGTTTTAACAAGACGAGTGCCTTGTTAACCAAGTCGAATGTCTTGTTAACCAAGTCAGATGCCTTGTTATACAAGTCAAATGCCCTTATGAACAAGTCCAATGCCTTGTTGAATAAGCGAATTCCTTGTTAAACTACACAATTGCCTTGTTGACCAAGTAATGCCTTGTTAACCAAGTCGAATGCCTTGTTGAACAAGTGGAATGCCTTATTGACCAATTCGAATACCCTTTTTAACAAGACGAATGCATTGTTAACCAAGTCGAATGGCTTGTTGAAAAAGTCAAATGCCTTGTTATACATGTAAAATGCCTTATTAACAAAGTCAAATGCCCTTTTGAACAAGCTGAATGCCTTGTTAACAAAGTCGAATGCCTTGGTTACCAACTCGAATGCCCTATTGAACAAGTCGAATGCCTTGTCGAATAAGCGAATTCCTTGTTAAACAACTCAATTGCCTTGTTGACCAAGTAATGCCTTGTTGAACAAGTCGAATGCCATGAAGACAAAGTCGAATGCCCATTTGAACAAGTCGAATGCCTTGTTGAACAAGCTGAATGTGTTGTTGACCAAGTCGAGTGCCCTTAAAAACAAGAAGAATGTCTTGTTGGCCAAGTTGAATACCTTGTTGACCAAGTCGAATGCCTTGTTAAACAACTCAAATGCCTTGTTGACGAAGGCGAAAGCCTTGTTAAACAAGTCGAATGCCTTATTGACCAAGTCGAATGCCATTTTTAACACGACAAATGCCTTGTTTACCAAGTCGAATGCCTTATTGACCAAATGAAATGACTAGTTATACAAAGAAAATGCCTTATTAACCAAGTCAAATGCCCTCAAGACGAATGCCTTGTTAACCAAGTCGAATGCCTTGCATACCAACTTGAATGCCCTTACGAACAAGTTCGATGCCTTGTTGAATGAGCGAATTACTTGTTAAACAACTCAATTGCCTTGTTGATCATATAATGTCTTGTTGAACAAGTCGAATGCCTTGTTGACCAAGTCGAATGCCCTTCGAAACAAGACGAATGCCTTGTTGACAAAGTTGAATACCTTGTTAACCAAGTCGAATGCCTTTTTGAGTAACTCGAATGCCTTGTTGAACAAGTCAAATTTCTTGTTGACCAAGTCGAATACCTTTTTGAACAAGTCGAATGCCTTATTGACCAATTCGAATGCATGTTTTAACAAGACGAGTGCCTTGTTAACCAAGTCGAATGCCTTGTTGACCAAGTCAAATGTCTTGTTATACAAGTCAAATGACGTTTTGAACAAGACAAATGCCTTTTTAACACAGTCAAATGCCTTGTATACAACCTCGAATGCTCTTTTGAACAAGTCAAATGCATTTTTTAATAAGCGAATTCCTAGTTGAACAACGCAATTGCCTTGTTGACCAAGTAATGCCTTGTTGAACAAGTCGAATGCCTTGTAGACCAAGTCGAATGCCCGTTTGAACAATTTGAAAGACTGGTTGACCAAGTCGAATTCCTTGTTGAACATGAAGAATGTGTGGTTGACCAAGTCAAATACCTTGTGGACTACGTCGAGTGCCCTTTTGAGCAAGTCAAATGCCTTGTTGAACAAGTCAAAAGCCTTGTTAAACTACTCAAGTGCCTTGTTGACCAAGTCGAATGCCTTGTTGAACAAGTCGAATACCTTATTGAAAAATTCAAATGCCCTTTTCAACAAGAAGAATGCCTTGTTGAAAAAGTCAAATGCCTTGTTATATAAGTAAACTGCCGTATAAACCAAGTCAAATGCCCTTTTGAACAAGACGAATATCTTGTTAACCAAGTCGAATGCCTTGTTGACCAACTCGAATGTCCTATTGAACAAGTCGAATGCCTTGTCGAATAAGCGAATTCATTGTTGAACAACTCAATTACCTTGTTGACCAAGTAATGCCTTGTTGAACAAGTCGAATGCCTTGTAGACCAAGCCGGATGCCCTTTTGAACAAGTGAAATGCCTTTATGACCAAGTCAATTGCCTTGTTGAAGAGGCTGAATGTGTTGTTGACCAAGTCGAATGCGCTTAAAAACAAGACGAATGTCTTGTTGACAAAGTCGAGTACCTTGTTGACCAAGTCGAATGTCTTGTTAAACAAGTCAAATTCCTTGTTAAACAACTCAAATGCCTTGTTGACAAAGTCGAATGCTTTGTTAACAAGTCGAATGCCTTATTAACCAAGTTAAATGTCCTTTTGAACACGACGAATGCCTTGTTAACCAAGTCGAATGCCTTGCATACCAACTCGAATGCCCTTATGAACAAGACCAATGCCTTGTTGAATACGCGAATTCCTTGTTTAACAACTCAATTTCCTTGCTGACAAATTAATGTCTTGTTGAACAAGTCGAATGCCTTGTTGACCAAGTTGAATCTCTTGTTGACAAAGTCGAATACCTTTTTGAACAAGTCGAATGCCTTATTTACCAATTCAAATGCATGTTTGAACAAGATGAGTGACTTGTTAACCAAGTCGAATGCCTTGTTGACCAAGTCAGATGCCTTGTTATACAAGTCAAATGCCCTTTTGAAGAAGACGAAACCCTTTTTAACACAGTCGAATGTCTTGTATACAACCTCGAAAGGCCTTTTGAATAAAGTCGAATGCATTTTTTAATAAGCGAATTCCTTGTTGAACAACTCAATTGCCTTGTTGACCAAGTAATGCCTTGTTGAAAAAGTCGAATGCCTTGTAGACCAAGTTGAATGCCCTTTTAAACAAGTCGAATGTCTTGTTGAACTAGCCGAATGTGTCGTTGACCAAGTAGAATATCTTATTGACCAAGTTGAATGCCCTTTTGAGCAAGTCGAATGCCCTGTTGAACTAGTCAAATTCCTTGTTAAACAACTGAAACGCCTTGTTGACAAAGTCGAATGCCTTGTTTAACAAGTCGAATGCCTTATTAACCAAGTCAAATGTCCTTTTGAACAAGACGAATGCCTTGTTAACCAAGTCGAATGCCTTGCATACCAACTCGAATGCCCTTATGAACAAGTCCAATGCCTTCTTGAATAAGCGAATTCCTTGTTAAACAACTCAATTGCCTTGCTGACCAAATAATGTCTTGTTGAACAAGTTAAATGCCTTGTTGACCAAGTCGAATGGCATTCGAAACAAGACGAATACCTTGTTGACCAAGTTGAATACCTTGTTGACCAAGTCGAATGCCCTTTTGAGAAGTCGAATGTCTTGTTGAACAAGTAAAATGTCTTGTTGACCAAGTTGAATGTTTTGTTGACCAAGTCGAATACCTTTTTGAACAAGTCGAATGCCTTATTGCCCATTATAAATGCATGATTTAACAAGACTAGTGCCTTGTTAACCAAGTCGAATGCCTTATTGACCAAGTCAGATGCCTTGTTATACAAGTCAATTGCCCTTTTGAAGAAGACGAAACCCTTTTTAACACAGTTGAATGTCGTGTATACAACCTCAAAAGCCCTTTTGAACAAGTCGAATGTCTTGTTGAACTAGCCGAATGTGTCGTTGACCAAGTCGAATATCTTATTGACCAAGTCGAATGCCCTTTTGAGCAAGTCGAATGCGTTGTTGAACAAGTCAAATGACTTGTTAAACAACTCAAATGCCTTGTTGACCAAGTCGAATGCCTTTTCGAAGAAGCTGAATATCTTGTTGACAAAGTGGAATGCTTTGTTGAATAACTCGAACGCCTTGTTGAACATGTAGAATGACTTGTTGAAAAAGTAAAATGCCTTGTTATACAAGTAAAATGCCTTATTAACCAAGTCAAATCCCTTTTGAACAAGACGAATGCCTTGTTAACAAAGTCGAATGCTTTGGTTACCAACTCGAATGCCCTATTGAACAAGTCGAATTCCTTGTTGAACAACTCCATTGCCTTGTTGAACAAGTCGAATGCCATGTAGACCAAGTCGAATGCCCTTTTGAACAAGTCGAATGCCTTGCTCACCAAGTCGAATGCCCTGTTGAACAAGCCGAATTTGTTGTTGACCAAGTCGAATGCCCTTAAAAACAAGACGAATGTCTTGTTGACCAAGTCGAATACCTTGTTGACCACGTAAAATACCTTCTTAAACAACTCAAATGCCTTGTTGACCAAGGCGGAAGCCTTGTTAAACAAGTCGAATGCCTTATTGACCAAGTCGAACGCCATTTTAAACAAGTCGAATACCTTGTTGACCAAGTTGAATGCCCTTTTGAGTAACTCGAATGCCTTGTCGACCAAGTCAAATGTCTTGTTGACCAAGTCGAATACCTTTTTAACTAGTCGAATGCCTTATTGACCAATTCTAATGCATGTTTTAACAAGACGAGTGCCTTGTTAACCAAGTCGAATGCCTTTGACCAAGTCAAATGCCTTGTTATACAAGTCAAATGCCGTTTTGAACAAGACCAATGCCTTTTTATCACAGTCGAATGCCTTGTATACAACCTCAAATGCTCTTTTGAACAAGTCAAATGCATTTTTTAATAAGCGAATTCCTAGTTGAACAATGCAATTACCTTGTTGACCAAGTAATGCCTTGTAGACCAAGTCGAATGCCCGTTTGAACAATTTGAATGCCTTGTTGACCAAGTCGAATGCCTTGTTGAACAAGAATGTGTGGTTGACCAAGTCGAATACCTTGTTGACTAAGTCGAATGCCCTTTTGAGCAAGTCGAATGCCTTGTTGAACAAGTCAAATGTCTTGTTAAGCAACTCAAGTGCCTTGTTGACCCAGTCGAATGCCTTGTTGAAGAAGTCGACTGCCTTATTGACCAATTCAAATGCCTTTTTTAACAAGAATAATGCCTTGTTGACCAAGTCGAATGCCTTGTTGAAAAAGTCAAATGCCTTGTTATATAAGTAAAGTGCCGTATTAACCAAGTCAAATGCCCTTTTGAACAAGACGAATGTCTTGCTAACCAAGTTGAATGCCTTGTTGACCAACTCGTATGCCCTACTGAACAAGTCGAATGCCTTGTCGAATAAGCGAATTTCTTGTTGAACAACTCGATTGCCTTCTTGACCAAGTAATGCCTTGTTGAACAAGCCGAATGCCTTGTAGACCAAGAATAATGCCCTTTTTATCAAGTCAAATGCCTTGTTGACCAAGTCAAATGCCTTGTTGAAGAGGCCGAATGTGTTGTTGACCAAGTCGAATGTCCTTAAAAATAAGACGAATGTTTGGTTGACAAAGTCGAATACCTTGTTTACCAAGTCGAATGCCTCGTTAAACAACTCAAATATCTTGTTGAACAAGTCGAATGCCTTGTAGACCAAGTTGAATGCCCTTTTGAACAAGTCGAATTTCCTGTTGAACAAGCCGAATGTGTCGTTGACCAAGTCTAATATCTTATTGACCAAGTCGAATGTCCTTTTGAGTAAGTCGAATGCCTTGTTGAACAAGTCAAATGCCTTGTTCAACAACTCAGATGCCTTGTTGACCAAGTCGAATGCCTTGTCGAAGAAGTTAAATGTCTTGTTGACGAAGTGGAATGCTTTGTTGAACAACTCGAATGCCTTGTTGAACAGGTAGAATGGTTTGTTGAAAAAGTCAAATGCCTTGTTATACAAGTAAAATGCCTTATTAACCAAGTCAAATGCCATTTTGAACAAGACGAATGCCTTGTTAACAAAGTCGAATGCCTTGGTTACCAACTCGAATGCCCTATTGAACAAGTCGAATGCCTTGTCGAATAACCGAATTCCTTGTTGAACAACTCAATTGCCTTGGTGACCAAGTAATGCCTTGTTGAACAAGTTGAATGCCTTGTAGCCAAGTTGAATGCCCTTTTGAACAAGTCGAATGTCTTGTTGAACAAGCCGAATGTGTCGTTAACCAAGTCGAATATCTTATTGACCAAGTCGAATGCCCTTTTGAGCAAGTCGAATGCCTTTTTAAACAACTCAAATGCCTTGTTGACCAAGTCGAATGCCTTGTCGAAGAAGCTGAATTTCTTGTTGACGAACTGGAATGTTTTGTTGAACAACTCGAATGCCTTGTTGAACATGTAGAATGGCTTGTTGAAAAAGTCAAATGCCTTGTTATACAAGTAAAATGCCTTATTGACCAAGTCAAATGCCCTTTTGAACAAGACGAATGCCTTGTTAACAAAGTCTAATGCCTTGGTTACCAACTCGAATGCCCTATTGAACAAATCGAATGCCTTGTCGAATAAGCGAATTCCTTGTTGAACAACTCCATTGCCTTGTTGACCAAGTAATGCCTTGTTGAACACAAGTCGAGTGCCATGTAGACCAAGTCGAATGCCGTTTTGAACAAGTCGAATGCCTTGTTGACCAAGTCGAATGCCCTGTTGAACAAGCCGAATGTGTTGTTGACCAAGTCGAATGCCCTTAAAAACAAGACGAATGTCTTGTTGACCAGTCGAATACCTTGTTGACCAAGTCGAATGCCTTGTTAAACAACTAAAATGCCTTGTTGACAAAGGCGAAAGCCTTGTTAAACAAATCAAATGCCTTATTGACCAAGTCGAATGCCATTTTAAACAAGTCGAATACCTTGTTGACCAAATGGAATGCCCTTTTGAGTAACTCGAATGCCTTGTTGACTAAGTCAAATGTCTTGTTGACCAAGTCGAATACCTTTTTGAACTAGTCGAATGCTTTATTGACAATTCAAATGCATGTGTTAACAAGACGAGTGCTTTGTTAACTAAGTCGAATGCCTTGTTAACAGAGTCAAATGCCTTGTTATACAAGTCAAATGCCGTTTTGAACAAGACCAATGCCTTTTTATCACAGTCGAATGCCTTGTATACAACCTCGAATGCTATTTTGAACAAGTCAAATCCATTTTTGAATAAGCGAATTCCTAGTTGAACAACGCAATTGCCTTGTTGACCAAGTAATGCCTTGTTGAACAAGTCGAATGCCCGTTTGAACAATTTGAATGCCTTGTTGACCAAGTCGAATGCCTTGTTGAACAAGAAGAATGTGTGGTTGACCAAGTCGAATACCTTGTTGACTAAGTCGAATGCATTGTTGAACAAGTCAAAAGTCTTGTTAAGCAACTCAAGTGCCTTGTTGACCAAGTCGAATGCCTTGTTGAAGAAGTCGAATGCCTTATTGACCAATTCAAATGCCCTTTTTAACAAGAAGAATGCCTTGTTGACCAAGTCGAATGCCTTGTTGAAAAAGTCATATGCCTTATTATATAAGTAAAGTGCCGTATTAACCAAGTCAAATGCTCTTTTGAACAAGACGAATGTCTTGTTAACCAAGTCGAATGCCTTGTTGACCAACTCGAATGCCCTATTGAACAAGTCGAATGCCTTGTCGAATAAGCGACTTCATTGTTGAACAACTCAATTACCTTGTTGACCGAGTAATGCCTTGTTGAACAAGTCGAATGCCTTGTTGACCAAGTCGAATGCCCTTCGAAACAAGACGAATACCTTGTTGACCAAGTTGAATACCTTGTTGACCAAGTCGAATGCCCTTTTGAGCACGTCGAATGCCTTGTTGAACATGTCAAATGTCTTGTTGACAAAGTTGAATGTCTTGTTGACCAAGTCGAATACCTTTTTGAACAAGTCGAATGCCTTGTTTAACAAGTCGAATGCCTTATTAACCAAGTCAAATGTCCTTTTGAACAGGACGAATGCCTTGTTAACCAAGTCGAATACCTTGCATACCAACTCGAATGCCCTTATGAACAAGACCAATGCCTTGTTGAATAAGCGAATTCCTTGTTAAACAACTCAATTGCCTTGCTGACAAATTAATGTATTGTTAAACAATTCGAATGCCTTGTTGACCAAGTTGAATCTATTGTTGACCAAGTCGAATACCTTTTTGAACAAGTCAAATGCCTTATTTACCAATTCAAATGCATGTTTTAACAAGACGAGTGACTTGTTAACCAAGTCGAATGCCTTGTTGACCAAGTCAGATGCCTTGTTATACAAGTTAAATGCCCTTTTGAAGAAGACGAAACCCTTTTTAACACAGTCAAATGTCTTGTATACAACCTCGAAAGCCCTTTTGAATAAAGTCGAATGCATTTTTTAATAAGCGAATTCCTTGTTGAACAACTCAATTGCCTTGTTGACCAAGTAATGCCTTGTTGAACAAGTCGAATGCCATGTAGACCAAGTCGAATGCCTTGTTGAACAAGCCGAATATGTTGTTGAAAAAGTCGAATGCCCTTAAAAACCAGACGAATGTCGTGTTGACCAAGTCGAATACCTTGTTGACCAAGTCGAATGCCTTGTTAAACAACTCAAATGCCTTGTTGACCAAGGCGAAAGCCTTGTTAAACAAGTCGAATGCCTTATTGACCAAGTCGAATGCCATTTTTAACACGACGAATGCCTTGTTGACCAATTCGAATGGCTTATTGATTAAATGAAATGCCTTGTTATACAAAGAAAATGTCTTATTAACCAAGTCAAATGCCCTTTTGAACAAGACGAATGCCTTGCATACCAACTCGAATGCCCTTATGAACAAGTTCGATGCTTGTTGAATGAGCGAATTCCTGGTTAAACAACTCAATTGCCTTGCTGATCATATAATGTCATGTTGAACAAGTCAAATGCCTTGTTGACCAAGTAGAATGCCCTTCCAAAGAAGACGAATGCCTTGTTGACCAAGTTAAATACCTTGTTGACCAAGTCGAATGCCTTACTTACCAATTTGAATGCATGTTTTAACAAGACGAGTGCCTTGTTAACCAAGTCGAATGCCTTGTTGACCAAGTCAAATGCCTTGTTATACAAGTCAAATGACGTTTTAAACAAGACCAATGCCTTTTTATAACAGTCGAATGCCTTGTATACAACCTCGAATGCCCTTTTGAACAAGTCAAATGCATTTTTTAATAAGCGAATTCCTTGTTGAACAATGCAATTGCCTTGTTGACCAAGTAATGCCTTGTTGAACAAGTTGAATGCCTTGTAGACCAAGTCGAATGCCCGTTTGAACAAGTCGAATGCCTTGTTGAACAAGAAGAATGTGTGGTGGACCAAGTCGAATACCATGTTGACTAAGTCGAAGGCCCTTTTGACAAATCGAATACCTTGTTGAACAAGTCAAAAGCCTTGTTGACTAAGTCGAAAGCCTTGTTGAACAAGTCGAATGCCTTATTGACCAATTTAAATGCCCTTTTTAACAAGAAGAATGCCTTGTTGACCAAGTCGAATGCCTTGTTGAAAAAGTCAAATGCCTTGTTATATAAGTAAAGTGCCGTATTAACCAAGTCAAATGCCCTTTTGAGCAAGACGAATGTCTTGTTAACCAAGTCGAATGCCTTGTTGACCAACTCGAATGCCCTATTGAACAAGTCGAATGCCTTGTCGAATAAGCGAATTTCTTGTTGAACAACTCAATTGCCTTCTTGACCAAGTAATGCCTTGTTGAACAAGTCGAATGCCTTGAAGACCAAGACGGATGCCCTTTTTATCAAGTCAAATGCCTTGTTGACCAAGTCAAATGCATTGTTGAAGAGGCCGAATGTGTTGTTGACCAAGTCGAATGTCCTTAAAAACAAGACGAATGTCTTGTTAACCAAGTCGAATGCCTTGTTGAACAATTCCAATCCCCTATTGAACAAGTCGAATGCCGTGTCGAATAAGCCAATTATTTGTTGAACAACTCAATTGCCTTGTTCACCAATTAATGCCTTGTTGAACAAGTCGAATGTCTTGTAGATAAAGTCGAATGCCCTATTGAACAAGTCGAATGCCTTGTTGACCAAGCCAAACGCCTTGTTAAACAAACCGAATGTGTTGTTGACCAAGTCGAATTCCCTTAAAAACAAGACGAATGTCTTGTGGACCAAGTCGAATACCTTGTTGACCAAGCCGAATGCCTTGTTGAACATGTCCAATGCCCTGTTAAACAACTCAAATGCCTTGTTGACCAAGTCGAAAGCCTTGTTGAAGAAGTCGAATGCCTTATTGACAATTTTTAACAAAACGAATGCGTTATTGACCAAGTCGAATGCCTTATTGACCAAATCAAACGCCTAGTTATACAAAGAATATGGCTTATTAACCAAGTCAAATGCCCTTTTGAATTGGACTAATGCCTTGTTAACCAAGTCGAATGTCCAACATACCCACTCGAATGTCTTGCATACCCACTCGAGATTTTAGCCTTGTTTAGGGCTGAAAATTTCGTCCTCCCATACTATAAATAAGGGTGAGACCCTCGTCAAAGAAAAGGACACGGGAAGAGAATCGACGCGAAATTTCTCGACCCGAGAATCGAAACACGAACACACAAACGCAAACCACTCTCCCGAGCGACGGATCAATTCTCTCTAGCCATCTTCGGAGAATCGAAACCGTGGTACACTGCAAGGTCGGCGTGACGATCTAGACGATACCCAACATGACCGCGGCCGACGACGCAATCGACGAGGAGCTGCCACTCGCTTCAAAGGTAATCTCTCACGGGTATGACCCGCCCCATTACGTCTCAACGTGATTAGAGTTATCGATCCGAGCTGCGAAGGAACCCGGAAAAAATTTTATTCCGCACCGTATCCCGGGGCGTTGCGTCTAGGGTACAAACCGGGTATCTTTCCCAACAGTAGTATCAGAGCCAGGGCTCGTGATCGGAATCATAACATGATTAAATCGAAACGAGGCTCGTGGGAGACGATCAAAAAGCCAACGCACTAGGCGCGTGGGGCTGCTCGATGCGTCGCTTGCCAACCCACGACCACCATACCGCTCGACGGGGTCGAAGGCACCACCGCTGAGACGCTGCGACCGCAGACAACCGCACAGCCGCACGCGCAACCGCGCCGTGCGACGGCGTATCCGCTGCCGCGGGTTCGGGCAACGAAGACCCGAACCACCGGGCCGCTGCCTCGGGCAGCGGCCTACCGCTGTCCGATGGTGGTGCCACCTCTGACGGTAGCGCCAGCGGCGCGCGGACAGCCGCGCAACCGAGCGGCCAGCCGCGTACCCGCACGAAACTGCAGCCTCCGGGACACGACGGCCGCCTAGGGTTTTTCGCCCAAAAACCCTAACGGACCTTTTTATCGGGCCTGGCCCATTTAAGGCCCAAATTATCGGTTTCGGTTAGAATTCATGAAATTGTCAACGTGCTCGTTATGATTTTGATTTAAGGCACACTTACGGGTTTAGGATTTCTATTTGGTTTTCCGGGTTATTTGTTAAGGGCCTCGTCCCCCCGGTTGTATTTGTCTTTTACGGGTTGTTTGGGACTGATGATCCCCCTGTGTTGTACTTTAAAGTCTTTATTAGATTAGGCTTAGTTTAGAATACACGAAGCTGTTCGACGGTTGACGACTCCCCGGGAGAAGATGACTTGGCGGACGATCGACGACTTGGAGGCCGTTCGAATGATGAAGGGCGATTGTCAACTTCAAAGCCCATACGGAGAACCGATGATTTTTTGAAGCCACATACACATAATTCACGTAATAGGGCTAGAATATAAATAACCCGTTCGTGTTGCCTTGTAGTTTATTTTCCTAGGGTTTATTTACAACTTACGTGCGTGTCGATTTGTGAAATAAAATGCATGCTTTATGTGCTCTTATGTGAAAAAGGTTTTTTCTCCCGTTTGATAAATACTAAGTGAGAAAAGGAATTGGGTTCCTGTCTTCTATAATGCTTGAGATGTCTGGTGTTAGGGAGTTTGTACGGTTTGTTCCGAGTAAGTTGGCGCCGTACATCAAGCCCTAACATTAGCGTTTCGGGTTCGTTTGACGACGCTCACCATAGCATATTCCGCCCCACGAAGCGTAAGGCAGCAAGGCGGAATTCAAATGTGCGGTTAGAGCATAAGTTGATTAGGTTGCACTTAGACAGTTATACCCAAAATGCAGGGTTAGCCGTGAGGGTCACTGACTGAGACAAAGATAGTTGAAATACTCATAGGATGGGTTCGAGTGAAACTCGACTTCGATCGATTAGGCAGGCCAAATATTGCGTTAAAGGCTGAGGCATGTCTAATCGAGTCGGGGACCTCAACTTCACTATGAAACTACTCCACGAAGTTTCCGAAATTCTTAAATCGGGAGAATAGAATTTTCGAGAAAAATAGTGGGAGTCAAGCGAAACGAAAAGTCCGTGTTTGCGCTTGATGAATGATAGAATAAACCTAACTATGTGATCTTTATCTTCTGCAGAGTTATATTCTTTCTAGTTACTATGACGAATCTTTTAAACATGCTGCTTGA
Source organism: Linderniella brevidens (assembly GCA_004919715.1). Taxonomy (NCBI): domain Eukaryota; kingdom Viridiplantae; phylum Streptophyta; class Magnoliopsida; order Lamiales; family Linderniaceae; genus Linderniella; species Linderniella brevidens. Next base: position 602,237 of record SWDC01000149.1, read on the forward strand.
AAAGAACCGTTTGGTAGGACCAAACTACGTGGACTGGCTCCGTAACCTCAGGATAGTTCTAGGTATGGAGTCTTTGACTTATGTCCTCGATTCCCCTACACCGCAAGTCCCAGGGACTGATGCGAGTGACGACGACCGGGCTGCGTATGTCAAGTGGCAAATAGACGAGCCAAAGGTCAAGGGCTATATACTCCTATCCATGAGCAATGAGTTGCAGCGAAGCCACTCGGAAATGGAAGTGGGCGCCATTTTGCTTCATTTGAAGGAGCTCTTTGGTGAACACTCCAGAAGTGCTCGCTACTCTTTGACAGAGCAACTGTTTCATTGCAAAATGGATGAGGGCAGCGACGTTAGAGAACATGTGCTGAAAATGATCGGTTTGATCGAGAGACTCGATGCACTCGACTTCCTCATGGACAATGAGCTCCAAAACGATCTCGTGCTCCAGTCACTGCCGGCTTCCTTTAATCCCTTCATTGTGAATTATAATCTGAATAGGGTCGAGATGACATTAACTGAGTTGATGAACCAGTTGTCAACGGCCCAAACTCAGATGAAAAAGATAAAGGGAAAGGAAGTGGCTCTTGTTGCGACTTATAAGACTCGGAAGTCGATTAGAAAGAAAAAGTCGGACAAGCCCATTAAGCCCAAGGGAGGAGTTTCAAAAGGCAAGGCCAAGAAAAACGTGTCTAAAGGCGCCAAGCCCACGGACAAATGCCTTCACTGCAATGAGCTCGGCCATTGGAAGCGCGATTGCCCGAAGCTAGCCGCCTCAGGTAAAGAACTTTATGTTTTAGAAACTAATTGTTCTATGACTGTGTACTCCACTTCATGGATCCTAGACTCAAGAGATAGCGCTCACATTTGTGTTTCAAACCAGGGTCTGGAACGAAGTAGGAGGTTGGCGGATCGAGAGGTCATGATCAACGTAGGAAGCGGACATAGTGTGTCGGCGACCCACATTGGATCAAGAACTCTTGTTTTATCTAGTAGACATAAGTTATTGCTTTCTGATTGTTTAGTATTGCCCAGAGGGCTTAAGAATATTATTTCTATTCCCGTTTTGAGCGGAAACGGATATGAGTTCCGCTTTAGTAATAATATTTGTGAGATTTATTTTGGAAATAAATGCGTCTGAAGTGCAACTTTACTTAACGGATTATATTTTCTAAATGTCAAAGATAAAACTGAATCTGTGAACACAATTACCAACAAACGAAAATTAGAGACCAATATGAGACAATTGTGGCATCTTCGACTTGGTCATGCAGGAGATCAAAAAATTCGTGAGTTGGAGAAAAATGGCATGATTAAGCCGTTGGGTTCGGACCCTTATCCGACTTGCGAATCGTGTATCCTTGGAAAGACGACTAAGTCTCCCTTTACCGAGACTTTCCAAAAAGCCACAGAACTTCTCACTTTGATTCATACAGACGTTTGTGGGCCATTCGGGGAAGCGGCTCGAGGTAATTTCCACTACTTTATTACCTTCACCGACGATCATTCAAGATTTGGGAAGGTATATCTTATGAGATACAAGTCTGAAGCCCTTGATAAGTTCAAGGAATATAAGGCTTTAGTAGAAAAACAAACTGGGAATCATATAAAGGCCATTCGATCTGATCGAGGTGGCGAGTACATGAGTCTCGAGTTTGACGAGTTCTTGAAAGAGAACGAGATCATTTCACAGATGACACCGCCGGGAACACCACAATTAAATGGTGTGTCCGAACGCAGAAATCGAACGTTGTTGGACAAGGTTCGATCAATGCTAAGTTACACAGACCTGCCACTGTCGCTGTGGGGTCATGCGTTATTAACCGCAACGCACGTTTTAAACTGAATCCCTTCTAGTTCTGTCGACCAGATCTCTTATGAAATATGGACTGGTAGAAAGCCGAGCTTGAACCACATAAGAATATGGGGTTGCCCCACTTTTGTGAAAAAGCTCAAGACAGAAAAATTGGAATCGAGAGCTGTGAAATGACGTTTTGTCGGGTATCCTGAGGATTCCATGGGATACCGATTTTACTTCCACGACGATCAGAAAATCATTGTAGCCCTTCAGGCTCACTTTCTCGAAGAAGAGTTCGTTCGAGAAGGTGGAGTGGGTCGTGAAGTAACTCTTGGAGAAACGACAGAAACGATTTCACAAACTCCAGTGTTAGAAGACACCGTAGAGCAGTCCAAGACGCAATCAGAGTTGCGCAGGTCTGGTAGAGTATCTCGCCAGCCTGAGAGATATGGAATGGTACACGTCGAGCACGGGGATGCTGCGACGGGGGGTAACGTCGGGGAAGACCCGCTACCTATGACCAGGCAATGACGGATATAGACTCCGTAAGATGGCTTGAAGCTATGCAAGTCGAAATGGATTCAATGCACGAAAATCAGGTCTGGACACTTGTTGATCTCCCCGATGGTTTTAGATTCATTGGGTGTAAGTGGATCTTCAAGAAAAAGATTGGATCAGACGGACTGGTGGATACATACAAAGCTAGGCTTGTAGCGAAAGGTTATAGTCAAAAAGAAGGAATTGACTATGAGGAAACCTTTTCGCCCGTTGCGATGATGAAGTCCATTTGGATATTACTTGCGATAGCAGTGTATAACGATTACACCCAATGGCAGATGGATGTGAAAACCGCGTTCCTAAATGGATACCTCAAGGAGGAAATATATATGGAACAGCCAAAGGGTTTTACATCACAAAAGGATGCTCATAAAGTATGCAAATTGAATAAGTCAATTTACGGACTTAAACAAGCCTCTAGGAGCTGGAATCTTCGGTTTGATGAAGTAGTTAAGAGCTACAGATTCATAAAGAACGAAGATGAACCATGCGTCTACAGAAAAAGCAGTGGGAGCAAGATATCGTTCCTCGTATTGTACGTCGATGACATCCTTTTGATAGGAAACGATATTGGGATGCTCTCGATGGTGAAAGCATGGCTTTCGACCGAATTCTCCATGAAAGACTTGGGAGAAGCGACCTACATCCTAGGAATTCGTGTCTATAGGGATAGAACGAATAAGATGTTAGGGCTCTCCCAAGCCCTATACTTAGAAAAGGTCCTGAAACGATATAACATGGACAATTCTAAGCAAGGGTTCTTACCTATGGGGCATGGGATACATATCTCCAAAGCTATGTGTCCTCAAAGTGAGGCAGATAGAAAAGAGATGAATGGAATCCCCTATGCATCCGCAGTGGGTAGCTTGATGTACGCGATGCTTTGCACGCGACCGGACATAGCATACGCTGTGAGCGTAGTCAGTCGATTTCAAGCCAACCCGGGTAAAGAACACTGGACAGCAGTCAAGAATATCCTCAAGTATCTTAGAAGAACACAGGATATGATGTTGGTCTATGGAAATGGAGAATTAGAAGTGGAAGGATATACGGATTCGGATTTCCAGTCAGACGTGGACGACCGAAAATCCACTTCAGGTTTCGTTTTTAAACTCAACGGTGGAGCAGTATCTTGGAAAAGTTCCAAGCAGAGCACAACTGCTGATTCCACCTATGAGGCTGAGTACATAGCCGCCTCAGAGGCAACTAAAGAAGGAGTTTGGATGAGAAAGTTCTTGTAAGAACTGCAAGTGGTTCCGATTTCCGAAAAACCACTGCCACTGTGGTGCGACAATAGTGGTGCAATCGCGCAAGCGAAGGAACCAAGTGTTGGGAAAGGTACCCGGTTTGTACCCGAGACGCAACGCCCCGGGATACGGTGCGGAATAAAATTTTTTCCGGGTTCCTTCGCAGCTCGGATCGAAAACTCTAATCACGTTGACACGTAATAGGGCGGGTCATACCCGTGAGAGATTACCTTTGAAGCGAGTGGCAGTTCCTCGTCGATTGCGTCGTCGGCCGCGGTCGTGTTGGGTATCGTCTAGATCGTCACGCCGACCTCGCAGTGTACCACGGTTTCGATTCTCCGAAGATGGCTAGAGAGAATTGACCCGTCGCTCGGGAGAGTGGTTTGCGTTTGAGTGTTCGTGTTTCGATTCTCGGGTCGAGAAATTTCGCGTCGATTCTCTTCCCGTGTCTTTTTAGTATCTATTATTTGACGAGGGTCTCACCCTTATTTATAGTAGGGGAGGACGAAATTTTCAGCCCTAAACAAGGCTAAAATCTCGAAATATTTGTTCCTAAATATGAGAGATATTCTTGCCAAAATATCTCTCCTAATTGAATTCAAAATTCTATTAAAGGAACATACTATAAATAGAAAACTAACTAAGATATTAAAATATCTTCAAATATGGTAAATAAATTTCGAAATTTATATAAAATATAAATTCGAATTTTAGTTTTAATAAATAATATTCCAAATATTTTTATTACCATATTTGTAAATTACGAAAATACCCTTTAAGGCATTTTTCGAATTTCTCGGCTTAGGGTTGAATTCCAATTCTTCCCTCAAGTCTTTCTAAGCACTTAGCCAAGCCTAAGTCTTAAAGTTAGTTTCATATGAAGTCCGACTTCGGTCCACTTAATGACCCCGAGGCCCAATAAGGCGTCGCATAACGACCCGAGGCCCGTTAAGGCCCAAAACACAATCTCTCCTTCTCGGTACACATTGATGATCCTTTTTAAGCCCGACTCTCTAGGTTCGATTCAATCGGCAAGGGAGGAATCCAAGAGTCTGGTAGGTGCCTAGTCAATCCCGCAGTACCGGACAGATCCCGACTTGAGTACGAATTTCGAACTAGTCTCATTCCAGAACCTAACTATAGATTATAGTACTACGTACAAACCCTTCAGCTGTGTCCCGATCGAGTGAGAGCCATGGTATTTGTCAAACTCACTAAACTCGATACTATGATAAAATGACACGAGGCAAATTACCAAACTACCCTCCATGTCTAACATGAGTTAGTTTATACCTTGGCCAAGGATTTTGTAATTTCCCGTCGTCATTCTCATAGGATACTTGTCTCGATTACTTGCGAGACTGTGAATCCGTACTCGGCGGTCTAAGCCCGGCAATCACAAATATCCATCAAGACCGCATCTGTCCCGCTGACCCATGCAATAGCAAATCGGATCTAGCGAAACCAGTGATAGTCAAGACTTCAAAGTCAACTCCGTCAAAGCCCCTTTCGGTCTAAGGTTCAAGCAGACTACTATAGTTTTTGTCGTCGATCATTGACACTCCTTGAGTAATAAGCCATGTTTAATCGTATGACCTGCGAGTCAGTGTCCATGAAACGATTCAATCCCTTGATTCGACACGTATCACAAGTCATGACTTCCGCTTCCAAGCGGTATATCGGCACACGATAAGTCATCTACAAATAAGCCATGATTGGTTTTCCAGCACCCAACTGAAACCTAAGGCTTATGGACATTTTATGTTCGAGGTTAAGAGTCCACTGGTGCCTTCCTCTCTCGTACCCATCGAGAACAGTGACTCAACTCGACACATTTGGATTTATTCATTTATTGCTTTACCCGATGCTAAGTAAAGAACTCATATAATCAATAAACGAATAATGCATTTATTAATACGCAAAACAATGTTTGATTACATTGACAATCGAATGATAAATAAGCTAATGCCCTATACATATCCAATCCTCGTATAGCATTCGAGGGCATATCCCTAACAGTAACATTGTAGCAACTCAAACACAACTCATTGAATTTTCATTACGTTTACCCAACTTATTAGACATCTTCATTAAACATTGTCATTAACTCATTATAGTAATTCATTGACTATTATTTGAATTTAATGATTTGATATTATTATCATAAAATTTAAATATTAATTATACTCTTATTTGAATGCGAATCATGGTCTTTTGGATTCTAATAGCGCTTATTCGAGTTCGAATGGACTTATTCGAGTTGAACTCGAATATGGTTATTCGAACTCGAATAGGACTTATTTGAACTCAAATAAAGATTATTTAAACTCGAATAAGACTTATTCGAACTCGAACAAGCCTTATTTGAACTCGAATCCGAAGAAAGCTTATTTGAACCCGAATAAGACTTATTTGAATTCTAATAAGCCTGGCAATCTTATTCGATTTCGAGTTTCTCTTTAATATTTTCAATTTTTTCGCCTAAATCTAGCTTTAATCATAACGAAAATTCAAAATCCATGCGAATTTGTATTAATTTTTTCAAAAAGACGGGTAAAATATGTGTTAATTTGTATAATTCGAACTCAAAAATGATTTCAAGAGAAGCGACGACGAAAGAGCGACAAAATCTGCATTCTAAAACCTAAAAAACGAAGATATAATGTTAAACTATTAAATATTGTTAACTAAATAGATATTTCGATTAATTGTTTGTTTAATTAACTAAGTCCCTTTTGTTGAATTGAAAAAGTCAAGCTCCTTTTTTTTCAATTCTTTCCTTTTCACTCCCTTTCTTTAAATTGTCTCGTGATCTATCTTGTACGAAGATGGCTAGCTTCTTCAATCGCATCTCCATTTATTTTGTACACCATAGTAGGGACTTGGTGGGTGGGTGGTGGATAATGGGTCTTTTAGAAAATAGCCATTGGCTGGGTCAATTTTAAAAAAATGGCGTCGTTGACGATCTTTTTTTGTCAATAGCCCACACTTTGTTTAACCGTTAACCATATTAACTAATTCTCATACTTAACACATTAAAAAAAAAAAGTAAAATGAAATATGGCCGTACATGGTGCAGAAACAGAACATGGGTCCATCTTCATCTTTAACCATAACCATACAAACGAATTGAATGCATTATCTTCTCCATCTTAAAGAACAAAAGGTAACCACACACACCTCTCTCACAACCTTAAAGCGACGTCAGCTGTTCTCCTCCGTTAGTGCCGAAAAACAACTTCTCAAACCAAGAAAAAGGCAAACATTTCAGCCGAGTTTTCCCAATAAGCATTTGTTACATGAAAATTGCAATCTTAATGTCAAAACTGTTGAATTTCCAGTCCATTTCCCACAAAAATGAATGGGTTATCTCGCAATTCCTGTTTACTTGGAAGATCTACGATTTTCAGTTATTTTTACGAAAATTTGGACCTAAAAAAACACACTCTGAGGTCCACTTTTTGTGCAGTGGACCCATGCGAAAAACGCAGGGGACCCACACGTATATACAGGGTACCCGAGCATATATTCAGGGTACCCGCGCATATGGGTTGATGTTTGTTTAGTGCAGGGGACCCATGCTAAAAAACGCAGGGGACCCAATCGTAAAAGTATGGTACCCAAGTATATGTGCAGGGTCCCCTGCCTTTATGCGCGGATTCCCTGCTTTTATGCTCGGATCCCATGTATTTATGCGCAGGTCCCCTTCGTGTATGCTCGGGTACCATGCATTTATGTTCAAGTCCCTTGCCTGTATGCACGGGTCCCCTGCTTTTATACTCGGGTCTCATGTATTATGCGGAGGTCCCCTGCGTGTAAGCTCGGGTACTATGCATTTATGCGTAGGTCCCCTGCCTGTATGCGCGGGTCCCGTGGTTCTCTTCTCGGGTCCCATGCGCTGAAAACCATACATACGCATGTTATATGACGACGAACGTTTTCTAAAAAATAACGTTGCATAATATTGCAGGTGCTCAATATGACAATTACTAACATTTTATTTCAATTCGACGGCCGGTGGCTAATCGACGAGGACAATACATCGACTTGGTCCCCTGCGACAACTTCTAGCTAGCATTCAATTTTGCTGGATGAGGACGCATGCACGTTACAAGACATAAAGGACCAAATTGTTGCGGTGTTGTCGTTTCGCAACGACAATGCGAGACTGACACTAAGCTATATGCCAAATGTAGCTTATAGTTATCCGAGGCCCATATACAGTGATAACGATTATGCTTTACGTGTCTACTTGGGTTTCGGTGGCCCTCAATCAAGACTCGTGATTCATGTCGAGGTGGTAGAATGTGCCAGTGTGGCTCCGCCGGCAGCAATTGCCGGTTTCTCTAGCTATAATATAGGACTTATAGCCAATTGCGATGAAAATGCGCAAATCAAACCGTTTGAGGGGTACGGTTGCAGCCCATCTAACACACAATATTGCCATGTTTCCAAAGATGAGGGCTTTTAAGAAGACAACGCTGAACAGTTCGGGCATAGGGATGAGTCAGGTTTTCCATCGAACGAAAGAAGATGAACCAATCGAACATCATGACGACTCGGAAGAGGAATTCATCACACGTGATCAGAACGATGATGAAGATGACGATGTGGAGCGTAACCCCGTAGATGAGGCTGTTGATGGTACTTTTGAATTTCGGATGGTTCAAGCCTACACGTTGGACAACAGTTTCGTGTAAGGCGAAAGTTATTGAGGAGACCTCCAAAATTGTCGTTGCCGCGTTGTCCGAGTGCAAATTGGTAAAGTCAAACAAGACTTTGTATGTAGTGAGATGCGCGATGGAGCAATATTCATGGCGCTTACGAGCTGCAAAAGATAGGTATTCTCCTTTCTTTTCAATACGGACATATTGCGGCACACACACATGCGGCGTGTCTTATCGACGTCGGAGACATCGACAAGGAAGTTCATCGGTTGTATCGAGGATGCTTCTTGACAATTTTAGCGGTCCGAAAGACATTCTGGCACCAAAGGCTGTCATGTCAATGATGCAAAGTATGGGGGTTGGATGTTTCTTATTACAAGGCTTGGAAAGGGAAGAATCTCGTTACGGAGGAGTTGGTCGGTAACGGGGCCGATTGTTAAGCTATGATCCCAGCATACTTGGAAGCTGTGAAGAAAGTGAACGTGGGAAGTGTCACGGTAACGGGGACGATTGTTAAGCAAGTTATCCTGGCATACTTGGAAGTGATTGTTAGGGTAGGATCCCAGCTCCTGCATCGACTGCTGCAAGCCGATGATACTCGCAAACCGTGGACCAATGTTCCTCGTACGCATCCCGGAACTGCGAGATGCTCGTGTAAACGTCGTCAAAACGACTATTCACCATCTCGAAATTCTGGTCCACGCATCGTTTAAACTCATAAAATTGATCCATCGTGAGACCCAAGTATTGATGTGGAGGAGGGGTATTATAACACGGCGGTGAGGGGGGACGAAATTGGTCCGCCTCTTCCTCGTAAAGCAACCGCTGCGATAGTTGGGAGATGGAATGTGCCTCGTGCGTGCGTGCGAGCTCGTCTCTGAGCGCTTGACTAACGCATTTTACCTCCACACCTTGCTCAAGCAGTGTCGTAATGTGGTTCGTGACTTCATGTTGCTCCCCTACGTGAAACACGATATGTAGGAAGTAGTGCGCGTTCATATCCGATAACGTGGGGCTCATCAATCCAATTAGGGGTGATCCTTTAACGGCATTGATGATCGTCTCCATCTTCGTAGAATCCTTCAATACCGAATCATTGGCGACCCACCGACAGATCCTTGGGGTCACCTCATCCGCCTCCTCTCTCCGATGGGCAAGCGCGTATCGAATACCCGAAATGCACTCGTACGCTAGAACCTAAAATGCAACGAAACAAAATTAGCTAATACATAATCAAAATTAGATATATCTACGATTTTAAATGCTGACAGACCTGAATTTGATGTACGAAACCTCTAATCAGTAGCCCGCATGTTCGCTCCCCCCGTTTCGGGCTCATTCCCGAACAAAATCCCTCTTCTCCCTTATGTTTGTCTTCAGCGAGCGTATCATCTCTCTGAAAGCTACGTTGCCCCATGGATAGTTGGCAAAGGCAACGTCGTCTTCGACTAATGAAAGCATCTACGACAGAACAACTGAAGACGGCGGCGGCAAAATAAATATCTGCCAACTTCAACTTATCGATGTTGACGTTTCCGTCATCGTTCGCTGCCAACTCTCGCAGGCGATCCTCAACGTACGATAAACAGAATGTGGATCTTCCCGGAAAGTGTCTCTCAGCGAACATTCATTGGGGTTACTTTCGGGATTTCGTCCGAGAACCTAAGGCCAGTAATCAAGCAATCTCCGATTTAGAAAATCGGAATGCTCGGTTCCGAATAATCATCCACAACTCCTCGCGGTCGTAAAGCGTAGTCTGCCTCCTCATGAGAAACAAAATCAGCTGCGCCGATAGATTGAAATCGGCTGCAGCTTCGACGAGTTGCCAAATGGACTCCCTGCCCTATAAGTGTCACGCTCATTGTCGTTGAGACTGTTCGTTATCTTTGCAGTAGCCTCTGTGTACAATCCGGTCATTCTCAAGCGAAACTCGAAGTCATCATCTCGGGATGACAACTGCTTCTTTAGCACAACCTCATAATCATAAATATTAAATAATAAATTACCCAAATTCATCGATGGTATCCGCACAGGGGCGCATGGTACCCGCACATGCGCGCACGGTACCCTGCGCGCACAAACGTCGTACCCGCACAACATATATGCGCATGGTACTCGCACGCAACTGCATGGTACCCGCACAGATTCGCATGGTATCGGCACGCAACAGCATGGTACCACACATGCGCGTGGTACCCGCACAGACGCGCATGGTACCCAGCGCGCCTTGCGTCGTACCCGCACAATACAGACGCGCATGGTACCCGCGCGCAAGAGCATGGTACCCGCATGCAAGAGCATGGTACCCTCACACAATCGCATGGTACCCGCACCCAAGCGCATGGGGCCGCGCGCGTATGCGTACGGTGCGAATGTGCTAGGTCCCAATCATGTAATCACGGGTCCCCTGACTTGCGCGTAGGTTTGAGTCCCAAGTGGTTCGCCGCACGGTTCCCTTGCGAACAAAGGGTCCAAATTGCAGAATTGGGAAACCATGCGCCGGACCCAACCAATTCGACGCACGAGACCTGCTCGCGGTAGCCTGAGGAAGAAGAAAGCCCAAAAAATTTATCGGCACTCTTTTGGGACGCGCGTTCATTCCTACTTCAGTCGGTTTGGACGCGGTTGCAAGTTGTCGAAGTGAATATCGTGGATTCGGAGAAGTTTCTGCTTCGTTATGTGTCTTTCAGATTCAATTTTAACTGTGAAGTGATGTTAAACTCGGTGAAGAAGACCCGTGATGCTACAATAAAGATGTATCGATTATACCTAATTAATTTTAATTTGGGTTGTTGAATCAGTTAAATAATGGTAAAGACGTCTTTTTCGCTGGGTTAGTAATGGTAGAATAGATTTCAAACATTTTGAAGGCCATTTTTTTTAAATTGACATAGTCAAAGGCGATTTACTTAAATCTTTAAGTGGATAATCTCCCATGTACAATCTATCCATATATGATTGATAAATTTTCAATGCAAGTGCAGCGAAATTGAAATCTCCAAATTGCAAAGGGTCATAAAATAACCTAATAAAACATCTACATCGCCCATTTAAGTTTCATCGAAAAGAAAATGTTAATTGCGACGAAAGAATCTAACTCTCAAGGAAATTTTATTTTTTTTAAAAAGGTAAAAAAAAAAAACTCTTGAGAGTGAGTGGAGTCAGTCAGCAATGGCGCACGGAATGCAAGGAGGAGATTTGGTCTGGTCCGAAGGGGTGATTCTCTCCAAGCAAAGATCGTGAAAGACATGGCCGCACTGCAGGACAGCAACAGGTGGCGGACGATCGGGCTGATGCAACTGCTGGCCCCCCTCTTCGGCACTGAATGAGAGATCCCTTTTGCACAATTGGCATTTGTGCCCCGATAATGGAAGCTTCGGATCACCAAAACCTGATGGACCCATTATTATTATTATTATTATTATTATTATTATTATTATTATTATTATTATTATTATTATTATTATTATTATTATTATTATTATTATTATTTTATTATTATTATAAAACAATGAAAGGCCAATTACTCAATGCATAGAAATAAACAACAATCTACAACCTTTCCATTTTACATGAAAAGGCGGAAGAACTGGGTCTGCAGCAGCAGCAGCAGCTGCTGAATAAAGGCTCTGCTGCTGTGGGGGAAGGATTTTCCTCCGCTGGCTTACTTGCGCAGCACTATAAAGATATTTAGGCGGTGGTCCTCGTTTCAATCCAATAGCAGCAGCAGCAGATGATGGAATAACCCCAGCTGTTGTACATGCAGTTTTTTTTATTTAGTACTCAAACATTATTATGGTAGTACATACAACACAGTTCAGTGAAATTATAACAAACATATGGATGATAGATAGATGGATACCTTGATTACTATGAACAGACGGTATAATAGCGTGAGGTCTAACTTCGGACCATGCAGCAGCTGGTTGAATAAGCTGAGCTGCTGTACATGCGGATTTTTATAATCAACTGCTCTAACTGGAAGAGAGAAAGTACAATACAGTTCAGTGAAATCATACATACCTCGGGGATTATCAGAAGATGGTAGAATAGCCTGAGCTCTAACTTGAGCTGTATTTATGCGTGTATGTATGTATTATATATGGATTTTTTATAATTACCCACTGCATTAACTCAAACAGTAAAGTGCAATGAAATAAACAGATGGATGATAGATACCTCCAGGATATTGAACAGAGGGTCGAAAAGTCTGAGCTCCAACATTGAATGGGGGGGCAGCTGATGGGATTACGACTTGATCTGTAGTACACGTGATTTATAATAATATATCAGAAACTGCACTAACTAAAAATGAGTATAATAACAGTGAAACAGTATATAGATGGATTCCATGAACTTCGGAAAACCTTTTCGTGATTCAACCGGCACTGTGTACTGAAGTTGACCTACTTATGTAATTCACAGCAAACAGCTTAGTTGATATATTTTTACCTCAAAAGCATATCTGAGCTACAAGTAAGCTTCAACGTAAATAATAACTAATATACCCGTGGAGGTTGGCGATGGTCTGATGGGATTCAACCAAGGAGCTGTATGGATTGCACGAGGGCCTTGCAAGGAATAAAAAGTGGCAAAAAAATGTCATGAATATCGAAGCTTGGTAAACGAAAGGAGAAATTGAAAAGTAGGTACCAGAAGAAATTGGAGGCCTGACAGGTCTCTGCATATAACCAGAACCATTATAGTTTTGGAAGGGACGCTGTGGACCTGAAACCAAAGTTCGACGCTACTCACTACACAAGGCAATTCACTAGCTAACTAAGTCAATGGGTTTCTCTTTCAATAAGATAAGACTAGTTTCTTTTTACAGTTCAGTAAATGCATTTGATGTGTCCATGCATTTGGCTTATATGCAGGCCGCATAGAGAAGGCTTTGAAAAAATTATCTCAAAGTAGCATATTTCATAACACTATGGTAGTAAGTACATGCCAAGTCATTCTAACAAAACATCATTCATATCACCGTAACAGAACAAGAAAATAGATATAGCATAGAGAAGAAAGAGCAAATTCCTAGTAACAAGTTAAAGGAAGAGCAAGTTTCTGAAAACCTCCGGTGATGTGAGCATTGGCAATATCATTGGGTTGAATTCCCAGCCTACTCGGTAATGGGGCACTGCCAGGAGAAGGGAAAGGGAAAGTTTCAGGAACCTGAGACCACCGTGTTCCCCCAGGAAATGAAATACGAGGATGACTTGGTCCTGGGCATGGATAAATAAATATATATATATATATAAATAAATATATATATATATATAAATATATATATATATATATATATATCACCAAACGTTTGAGAACAAGAAACACTGGTTCATGAATCCAGACAAAAAGGACTCATCACTTTGATGTGATTAATTTTCCATAGTAAAAAAAATACTTTGGCAGCAGTGCTCAAACATATGACGGAACTAATGATATCCCCCAGCAATAACAAGGGAAATATTCATAAGCACTCAAGATTCTTACGTAACGGGAGATGGGGTGTCCTGGAACGATCAATTTGAGCGATTTGTGTGTGTGTTCCTTCTGATGGTCGAGTAACATGTCCTGAGAACATAGACAAGCAAGAAGTTGCCATTGTCAAGTAAACTTTTTCCCCAAGTATGTTCTATTATCATCTACAAAATATATCACGTATGTATTGATTAATGAACAAAGGAAAATAACAGTTGTCAGCGGGCAATACTAGTACAAAAATAATTGTGCTCTTGATCACGGCAGCACGAACCAAGGGATCCACCAGATCCTGAGGACTTAATAACCAAGTCAATGTAAGATCAACTGAACTGCGGAAAGAGCTGCAAGAAATTATACAAAACATCCATGTTCCACATACAAAGCATGAACAGTCATTGAATTGCTGCAACGAGTCATTAAAACTTTTATTCTGTTTTCGAGCTTTTAATGATGCAAAAGGTGCCCTAACCTGATTGTGCACATCTAATGGGATGATAACTAGTGGAGGGTTCACTTGGGAAATTTATGGCGTTCGGTCCAAAATGGCCCTGATGCAAACGTATAGGTTGACCCGCACCTTCACCATTAGCACATAACCCACCAACAGAGTTAAAACTTGAGTCGGGAAACTCAGCAGCAGCAGTTTGAGTAGTTGCAGATCGACCTCTCAGCTGGGCAAGATCCATAAAGTTGTGTCCAAGAGGAGAGAAGCCGTGTAATGAAGGAGAAGAGTCCTGCAATCTAGCAGCAACAAGTGTGGAGCTGAAATTTCTGTTCGGCCTGATTAGTGAAGAGGTCCCCGCCACTCCAAGCCTTCGATCAACACTCTGTGAAGAATCAAATGAGGGACGAACCGTTCTTCTCATGCCATTTCGATGCCGTTCTACAATGAGATCAAAGGCAAGTGGAACTCTTCTTATAGCTGAAGCCTCGGCTCCACGTGAGTTCACCGGTTCCCCATTTTCCATAGGATAGGCAGCAGCAGCAGCAGGGTTCACCAAATAACCTATGCCTCTTCTAGTATTATTGGGGTGGCCTACTTCTCTAGCTTGATATGACATTAAGGGTCCTCTGCTGATCGCACTGTTCCAAGGTGCAGTTGCATTGGACTCGTTCACGCGACTGAGATTTGGACAGACACTACTTAACATGTTGATGTCATTACTAATATGAGTCTGTGAAGAAGCTATTTGCATATTAGGTCGAGAAGAATGAGCATGTCCAGTAAATGTGTGGGGCAGATTACCAGCTTCGGGATCACCAGTAGTTCGACCATAACCATCATCGTCATCATCATCAATTGGCCTCATTATGGGAGAAAAATTATCTTGATGTATGGCTGGAGAAATCAAAGAAGGTCAATTACCACATCCCTTTTCATCCATTCCTGTGGTTATGATAACATGAGACATTGCAACAACAAATTCACCTTAGACAGAATATGGGAGTTTTCACATTGTATGGCGTATCATAAGTACCATGCGCGCCTAAGCCATGAAGTAGAACAACTAAAAGGAAACGAGTAACAATAATCTCAAGTCAGCTGATGATCTTTGGCAGGGGATGGAGTTAGTTCAGGTACCACACAGTATAGATCATAAGAGCATGGTCAAGTAATCAATCTCCTATACCGGTAAATGTCCCGGCTTGCATTTGTATCGATGATCCTTCTTCCTTTACTAATTTGTTAGGGGGCCCTCAATAAACTTTGTGAGATATTAATTTTGTGAAGACTGCAAACTAAAAGCAATAAAATGTCTCCCTGCACACATGGACAATAAAATTGCAAGCTAAATACATGGGATGGAAGCAAACATTTCAAAGAAAGTTCATCTCATAAGTATAATTTATCTTCTAAGCACATGAAACTCCGTCTCCTTCCCCAAGTGGCAATTTCTCAAAACACATTATCTCATTTACCGTACACAAGGAAGAAATCTGAAAAGATGCATTCCCTGCCAGGTAAAGATAGAACAAATTGAGGCAGCACAATATCATCAATTATAATTCCTAGGTGTTAATATATGTACGGAATCACTTCAGTCACCTCATTCGCTAACAGGGAAAGAAAAAAGAAAAAAACAGAGGAACACCTATTTGTCTCCCAATAAAAGAAGACAAAGGACAATGTACGCGTCCTTAGAGGATGAAAAATTTAAAGAAACTCTTTCGCCGCTACATCATCAATCAAAAAGCTCTCGCCAGTCAATCAAGAACGAACCGAGATGAAAATTAAACGAGAAACCATGTTCGACAAGAAAAGGTTTCTAGGGTTTTAACATCCCAAACGTACACTACCTCTTAATCTTCGTTTTAGCGAAAATAGCAATTAAAACATTAAAGCGATGATGACATAGATGATGACTGAGTAAGTCAGATAGAGAGACGATAAAAACTTTCATATCGAAGAGATTTTATAAGGCGTGATCGACTGTGTCTGTTGTTTTGTGTGTGCGTGCATTCGATCGTTCGCTTTGGGATGTGAGAGAGACAAATTTAAAGGGTTCGGTTTGTATGGGTCCCATTAACACGTGGATGCACGCAATGGAAGGGAGACGGTCATACTAGATAGACTTATGACATCCACTAGTATTTTGACACGTGTGGAATTGCAGTCAGAAACTCTGTTTTTCTCGTTATTATAATTTACCTGAAAATTTTTCTTGGGAAACATTAAAATAGTTTTCAGGTTTTCTTGGTTGTTTTGCACACAAACAAAACGAAATGGTTGCTGTACCAAGTAGAGAACTCATTTTTGATGAAAAAAAAGAAAAAGTAGAGAATTCATTTACATCCTTGATAGAGCGTCTCTGGTGTCACCAGTCGGAACCATTTCCTCAGCGATATATATATTTGAATTTGATACACGGTAGACAATAACATAAAGACTTGATTTCATACTTGCGATTAAACCAAATTGCAGACTTACGTAGAACGTTAATCAATGAGTAAAGATTACCGATGATTATTGTTGTGGTTATTTAAGAAACGATCTTCACCGCTTCGCCGCACGAGGCCGATGGAACTCGTATGCTTCGTTAGGAGCAGAAATTGTTATTGTAAGTGATTTTGTCGTTACGACATTCGAAACGTTAGAAATCTGTCTATTTATAATAGCAGATGAAACCCTAAACTTACAGAAATTCCAAATTTAATGGGTAATTAACAGCCGAGATCGGCCCAATTAGATAGAATCAATAAGCCGTCCATCGTGAAAAAGAAATTGGACTTTAATTAATAAATCCTTAGTCTATTGAATAGTATTTGCCGATTAAGTAAAATGAGCTATTGTATCATGTCGTAGCTGCCAAGATCTACGTTAATTATCTTTCACAAGATCACGTGATAGAAGAACAAGATTTTTTCATAACTGTTACTGATATGGCATCAGTACTTTACAAGGATATATGTTAGTATAGGACATGAGCAATCGATGATACAATTTTGAACTTATTTAAATAAAAGGAATTTATTAATTAGTCATATATTTAGTTGCATGTATAATTATTCGATTAAGTAAGATTCTCGAGTAATAAGCAAAGTCCCCCATTGCTTGTGGAACACAAATGTTGCACTAGAGACTATTATACTTGTGTTGGGGATATGCCCTCAAAATGTCATACAAGAATTAGAGGATACTTTTTTACTGATTCATACTTTTTTGCCAATGAGGCCTTGGTCTAGTGGTCAAGAATGAGGCCTTTAAAGTCTTGTGGTTAAGGAGGTCGTGGGATCGAATCCCCCCTCCCACAATTCTTTGAGTAGTCCCCATGGGCCTTGTGGGCCCATAACTATCGTTGTCAGGTGGATTTGGGACTTATTCATCTGGCTCCGAGGATTAGTCCCACCTCTGGAATGTGTGGTGCAATTAAGCCTCCGCCAAGTCTGTGGCGCAAAAACTCACGCCGGTATTTAGGGGCTAGCCCATAGCCAGGTCGAGTGGGGATACCTCGGGACAGTTAAAAAAAAAAAAACTATGTATTTGCTTTATATATGGAAATGTTTTTACACATTATATGGCATTGCTATCTGTTTATTGATTTTCCAAAGCGTACCTTCCATCCAGTATTGAATTATATAAATTGAACCCGTATGTATGGAGTTAAGTCTTTCGTTCTCATCGGATGAGAGGAGGCTGCACCAAAGGCTTTTATCCTCATACATAGAAAATGTTTGTCAGTCTTATCAATCTACTAGGGCGCTAGATGTCTGAGTACGACCTATCTATTGGTGACTCTAAAGTGGTTGGCCAACCATTCACTTGAGATAGTTGGAGGTGGTGACAGGAATGCATTGGATCGGGGTTCAATGTATTTAAACATCGACTCGTAGTCGACCGACACGTGACTTATTACTCGCGGATTGTCAATTATTGGGCGATTTACTATAGTAGCTGATGTGAACGAGCTCAATCATAAACAAACAGAACCTATAATGCATGTGCCGATTGGACTTGTGACAAGACCCCGAGCAAATAAGTTCAAAGGAAAGGAAAACATATTGATGTTGAATATTTTTTAAGACGAGAAGATCAAGATTGCATCAATTGAGAGCGAAGAGGATCAAAATATAATTTTCACGAATCTAATTGGAGCTGATTCGGCGAATTTTGAAAGTTCAGGGACTGAATTGTAAATATTCAAAATATAAAGACTAAAGTGCAACTTTCAACATGGAGGCTGGTTGGACTTTTTGGGGCAGAGATTTAAACGAGATTTGAGTTATAAATTTTCTAGATTTATGTTTAAGTTAGATAATTTAGTTAGTTTAGATTATTCAAGTTTTATGCTTAAATATCGATTAATTAGTTATTGGTCTATTATTATAAATAGACCTTAGTTCTCATTCAAGAGAACCCACCAGTTTATTAATAAAATTTCGAGTTTTCTTTTGTTCGAGGATTACAATGGGTTTTCATGAATTATCCGAAAACTCTCCTCGCGGATTGCGAGTATTTTGATTTGTAGTACGAATCGCTCTTCTTCGATCTAACTCTGCAGTGCGTTGTTAGATCAAGAACTTAGGCATATCAACAGATTCTTTATCCGTTCGAGAAAGTCGATCGCTCCAATACGTGGCGGTCTTGTTAGAGTAGAATGCCGACGTTCCAACTTGTTTGGATATTTTCAAACTTGTAAAGAGAATTTATTGGAAATTTATCTAATAAGAGGCATTATCTTTATCTTTTGTGCATGGATTAATTTTGTTATTTGCCCTTATGATAAAGTCATTAGGTCATTGTAAGCTGCGAGACATGGTTGCGCATATGATGACGATCATGGAATATATCTTAGTCAATGATCTTAAATTAGTTCCAAGTCGATGGATATTTCAAGACCCTTGAAAGACTTGTGTATATGCATGCTTGTGAGACAAGAATGTTATGTTCCATTAACGTTAGCGTGTCGACCCAAATACATATATGCAGATGCTTGTTAGGGAACAAGTTCATTGAACTTGACCCGAAGAAAATTCTTAACTGGAAACTTTTATGTCGAATAAGAATTTTCATGTTGCGATAGTACATGACTAATCCTTTGACTTGAGGCGGCACAATAGTAGTCTTGTGCGCATTATACTTTACTTTGATATATCTTTTGATTACTAGATAATCGCAAAAGAGATATGTTGGGTATTGTTTTAGTGTGTATGGAAATTTGTCTGTGGCCAACATAGAATTCGACACTTATATTAGAATAAGTGAATTTCCTATGCTTTTAATAGTTTATGATTCAAAGTCCTTGGACAAGGCAGGGTGACTAGAGATTCATAAAGGAATCATTTAAACTTGAAATGAAATCATAGGTATCGGATCAATTGAGTTTCGACTTATAATTCCATGCCCAAGGTCTGATCGGAAAATTAGACGTCGAGAGGATTTTACATGTATGTACTTGCAATTGAAAAGGTTTGCTTGCTAAATCACTTAACACTATGTGACCATGCTATTTGCTAGGTGTTCCCGTGGTCTGTGGATTGTTGAGATTAAAACGTTAATTCCAGTTAATAAAAGGAGTTATAAATCCACTATTAGTGTTAATCGTGAACCTAAAAGGGTCATACAAAGTTTGGAGAATGACAACATCAAATTGATACTTCGAAAAGTTGGATTAAAGTTTTATTCAATTGTTGAATTAAATACTATTAAATAATTTGATTATTTAAATGAACGAAATATTATAATCAATGGGATTGATTATTTAGGCTTATATGTTACTTTAGTAATTATACGAATTACTCAAATTAACAATTGAATTTTAAATTTAGAATTTAAAATTAAATCATGGGCTTATTTAACATAAGCCTAAGCCCAACAAAAGAAAAAGAAAAAGAAAAGTGAGTTTTCTTTTATCACACATTGAATGCTTGGGCCAAGAAACAAAAAAGGAATTTTTATTTTTACTTTTTCTTGGTTTTGTCCTTTATAAATTTTGAATTTAAATTGGGACTTAAAGAACAGCCATAAAGTGGAATAATGAATTTAATCGGAGAGTAATGAGTGGGAACGTTTTTTTTTTCTTTGAAGAGAAGTTACGGAGGAAACTTGGGTTTGGCCAAGTTTGAATCGTGGCGTCATATGTAATGACAATAATAAAAACAATATTAATTAATTGAGAACGTGTGATTTTCATCAATCCACTCATAGGTAATATATAAAATGCAGCAGACACAAGAACCTTAAGGTAGAACAATGACCAAGCTTCTAGTTGACGTGTAAAAGGAAAGAAAGCTGTTCCTTTGCAATTCCTTTCGTTCTTAAGTATCGATTTAACTTTTGAGTAGTCTCCGAAGGGATCATTCCAGTATCGTAATCCAAACGGTGGACTCAATTAGAGGGGAGACAGTTGGATCCCTACGGTGGTGTGCGAGACCGGTGATACCTACGGCGAGCGTACGAAGACGGTCGTAACTACATACCGGGAATTGATTTCCTCTCACTCATCACGAACGAAGCTAAGAAATAGGTATATTCCAATTACGAACTATGCAAAATTTCGTACTAAGTACGTGATTTTAAAAAGGTGTCGATCCCTTATATTCGCTAGATGGACCGACGGGGTCGCATTTATACGATAAATGCGCGCTTTCGTTTCGAACTTTCCGATGCGCATCACCCGAGCGGCCTAGCGAACCCAACTGATCTTTCTTACGCGACATTGAGATTCAAGATCTCGGATGAGATTCCTTATCAGTAGCCTACGTGAACCTTAGACTGAAGGAGTCACTAAGGGAGTTGACTCGGGATCTTGGCTTGTCCCTAGTATAGCTAGGCCCGCATCATTAGGGAACGATCATGGGTTGGCAACAACATGCAACCTTGATGAGAAGGGGTGATCGACGAGCTTTCACCGCCGAGAGAGATCCATCTCTCGTAAGTAATCGAGATACGGGAAGACAAGGTACAAAATCTTCAATCGAAGCATATAAACTGACTCGTTTGTGTAGGACATGAAGGGCAGTTTGGTGATTTTTCTTGTAGTGATTTCATCGTAGCTTTGAGTCCAGTTGAGTTTTACATAGACCATGGCTCTCATTCGATCGAGACGTAAAGTGAAGGGTGAATATTATCGTAAGTGCGTAGAATTGATTAGATCGCATACGTTATCAAATGGTATCAATTTGATATCACGGAGATGTACGTGCAATCTATTCAACTTAGCCCAAAACCTTGCACTTCAACCACGTATTTATACCTTTCTCTTCTTGGGTCGTAATGTGGTTGGTCGAGCGCGCTTAAACCCACCTGGCTCCACCAAGACAGGAGCTAATGCACGTCGCCGACTAACCCAGAACAAACCGCACACCCAACCCCCAAAAAGGCTAAACTCAACATCGTAGATGACATATATCATATCCATTTACTCAGTTAATATTGAAGTGGGATTTAAGGTCTCTCGTTCAAGCATCATTTATCTTAGTAATAACTAGGACGTATTTGAGTTAATTAGCATGTCTTGTGAATGTATCATGGTTTTTACATGAATTTTGCTATTGAAGGAACACAAGATGGTATTTGGGGGCCGAGCAAAAGTAGAGCGAAACGGTCAAACTTTTGAGGTCCACGGCGTAGAGAAGCTTCGCCAATGGCCGTGAACGACGACAAACAAACACGGAATATCTTGCATCATCGCAGGCAATTTCAAGCAACCAACTCACGCTATTGCGTACCAGATCTATCACTTGCCACATGGAATTGATTTGCAGCACACACGTGGTCAAGTCCTTCCACGATTAGGTTATTGCAGGTCAAGCACGCAACTTTCTAATTCAAATGCAAGCATCTCTCTAAACCAAAGATTCGATCGTGAGGCTTTATGATCGCGCTTTTAACATTTTTCCCTCCACAACCCATTAAGTATATAGGACACTCCATTTGGTTTTTTACCAAATTTAAAGAGTGAGGGCAAGAACATAAACGAGAGCCACAGACGCGTACATCACGGCTGAAAACACCTCGAAGGCTGAACCTCTGCACATTCAAGTAGCGAGCACCATAACAATATTTCATAACTCAGTTATACATGACCTAAGGACCTAAAGTCGGCTAAAAATTCTTAGGAATCAAATCATTCTTTCAAAGGAGGAATTCAACGAAGGACTATCGAAGAATTGAACGCATGGCGATGGAAATCATTGAGACTTCTCATAACGCATCTGTACAAGGAAGAATTATGGTTTCTCAGTCCTCAGATATGTTTTCTATTCGTTGTTTATTTCCGTAACATAAGTACTAATTCGGGTGACTCGAGAAACCCCGACCGAGAGGCCAGGTAAATCAAGGTCAGCGCATTACTTGCAAACCACGCCAATCGGTTCAATCACACATGTCAGGTCATGTGCGACAGGCTCAAGGAAATGTTACCGGGAGGGATCGAACCTGAGACCTCTTCCACATAGTCCCTGAGGCCTCTTTATGTGTTAAAACCCATTTTTGTTAACTTATGTGTGATTACCCGAATTTTTCCATTAAGTTTCAGTGATTTCTGTGCAAAAGCTATGTTCCAGACTTTGATGATGTATTTTCGATAAAAATATCGAAAAGCATATCGAAAAGTATATCGAAAAGAAGTTTTTGATATAAGTTTTGGTGGAAAAGTTTTCGATATACATTGTTTCGATATACACTGCTTTCAGTATACACTGGAAAATTTTTCGATAAACACTGTTGTCGGTATAGAACCTTTTGGCATACACTGAAAAGGTTTTCGATAAATACTGTATTCAGTAACTTAAACTTTTCGATATACATTTACGATAACATCTAACTTTTCGATCAACTCACTTTTCGATACACAAATTTTGCACTCACTTTTTGATATAAATCTTTTTGGTATCAAAACTTTTTGACACCAAAACATTTCAATACTCAAACTTTTGCGAATCTAGAATCCCTCACACCTCTCAAATTCAATAACTTCAATCAAATACGTTAGTCGATCAAATCCAACCTTCGACAATAGATGCTCTCTTGATGAGAAACGACAACCGCCCACCGATGCTTCCACGCGTCGAATACATGATTTGGAGAAACAGGTTCCTCAACTTTCTGGAAACCTAAGGACTAAAGAGCTGACATGCTAACCTCCATAAAGGAAGGACTTGCTAAATTCTGGAAGACCGTTTTCGGAGATGCAACAAACACTCCTCCAATGCTCGAGGCCCGAGTGGCGAAGACACCTGCACATTACACTAACCCAGAAAAGACAAGATTTAAGGTTGGCATCACTACAAAGATGTACCTTCTTCAAGCCATCCCTAATGACATCTACGTATAGGTCGAAAATATGTCGACAACCAAGGAGATATGGGATGAAATTTACAAGATGATGCAGAGAACTGAGGTTGGGGTAAAGGCCAAGAAAGCGAACACATTAACTGCCTATGACTCGTTTAAGACCAAATTAGGTGAAGATATCGGGGAGACATCAAATATTCATGATTGATCAACGAGATAAGGAAGATCAACATTTTCAAGCTGAACATGGAAATTAACATCCGATTCCTTTCCTCTATGCTGCCCAAATGGAAGAAGATCGCTACTCAGATCAGACAAAGCAAGGATCTCGATGAGATGGACATTCATAGTATCTCCAACAATCTCACACAACACATTCAAGATGTCAACGAGATTGCCGATGACTCTAAGGAGAAGGCGGTGGCAGATCCACTCACTCTATTAAGCGACAAAAAGCTTAAGAGGAACATGAAATCGTACAAAGAGAAGTCAGTGAAACCCTCGACCTCATCAGACGAAGATAACTCGGATTCCGAGTCTGATCCTAAAATGAGACAGCTTATGAAGCAAATGGTGTTGATGACAAAGATGATGAGTAAGAAGATCTTCAAGAAGAAGTCGTCATCCTCCGCCAACAAAGGACATCCTCTGGCTCCAGACAATCACCAAAAGCTCCTGAGCAGTCGGAGCCCAAGGGTGCCCCCGAACCAACCAAGTACTACAAATGTGGCAAGCTCGGGCATCGGGAAAGAGACTGTTTTCTTCTCAAAAAAGAAGAGCGCCAGCTACTACAACAAGAAGTATCAACTGACTAAACAAAAAGAAGCTGGAGATATATGATGGCGGAGCATTATCACTGCTTGGAAGACACGTCAGAAAGCCGAGCCAGAGAATCTCGCCCTGATGGCCAACGCGGAAGGAGCTGAGGCGGATGATGAGTGTTCGGAGACTACCAGCGACGATGGAGAGGCACCGTCACGGAGATGGATGTAGAATCTTTTGACCTTAACGCTTTCCTATAACTACAACAGAAATTTATAGCCTTCCGCAAAGAACGTAAAGCACTAGCTCACTAGAAACGAGGCTAGATAATAATAAATATGTATTAAGAAAACACTTACTTGAAGAATCTAGACTTACGACATTATTAGCTAACTCTCAAGAAAAGGTCACCACCCTAGAAGTCAACCTAACGACCTCAGAGGCTAGTCTGTGTGCTTTGAGCAAGAGTTTAACTGCCTATGAAAAAACACAAAGTACCTCTACAGATCTGAAATGACGATAAAGGACTTTAAAACTAGGTTGGACAATAATCATAAATGTTTGCTAAGAAACATAGACGAAAAAGACAATCTAATGTGCAGATTAGATATCGCACAAGAGAGAATTACAAGTCGTGAAGCTCAGGTACGAAAGTCCAAAGCACAAATTCACGAACTCACAACTAGCTTGAAGACTTGTGAATTGAGCAGACTAGACAGTTAAATGACTACAATATTCTTTTTAAGGAACATAAGCAATTATATTCTAGAATTAAAAGTCTAGAGAATATTTTGAGGGCTCAAACGGACAAAATCATCTTTCTAAACCAGCCTAAGGATACAAGATTTTTTAATCCCTGTGAAGGCTTGGGTTTTGAAGACAACGACATGGACTCAAATGGAGGATGCTACTCTTTTTTCTAAAAAGAAGAAGCTACCCTTATCTTTTTGTTCCTTATCGAAGCTAAGCTCGAATGGATGTGCAAAGTTTTCTTCGTGTGTTGCAAACCGCTGTTCTATTTTCTCTACTATGTTTTCAAAACCTAAGCATGTAAAGGATGTTAAGTATTTCAATTCCTATAACATTTCTTGTGATTCAAATGCTACTAATTCTCGAAGTAGGAAATTAAATGCTTGCAAAAACAAAAAGATGTACGTTCTTCAACTAAATCACACATGAATACTAAGAAGAAGCATCGTACATCGACTGAGCCAAAGCACACTAATCCTAGAGTCAAGTTGCCAGGTACTAGACAAATTTGAGTAACCAAACTAGAATTTTCATCGAACACTAAGTCATGTTAACCCCCAGGAACTAAAAAGATATGGGTTCCTAAGTCGGAAATCAAGCAATATAGACAATAGTTCATGCAAAGCATCTTCTGCAAATTAGGGAGGACTGGGTAGCTAAGTCTCCTTAATCTGATTCGCTGATCCATCATGTGTGGTACCTCGATTCTGGTTGCTCCACATACATGACTGAAAGAAAAGAACTGTTGAGCAACTACACTAAAGAATTGGACGACTTCTCTCGCTACATGTGGGCAAGATTCCTCCGATCGAAGGATGAGACAGCTGAACTGATTATCATGGACTTTGTGAAGACCACCTAATATGCTAAAAAATAATATCCAAGTGATCCGCAGACAACATGACTGAGTTCAAGAATCATCAGCTCAGTGACTTCTATTAATCACTTGTAATATCTCAATAGTTCTCTGCTGCTCTCCCCAATAAAATGGAGTAGTGGAGCAAAGGAACATAACTCTCGTGGAAGCAGCTTGAAAAATGTTGATAGACTCTGGCCTTCCTCACTTCATTTGGGCTGAAACGGTTAGGACATCTTGCTTCATTCAGAATAGGACTGCATCCACAAACGCTTGGCGAAAACGAACTAAATAACCAAAGGATACCAAATATCGGGTTTCTTTGAGTCTTCAAATGCAAGTGCTTCGTCGCTAATTATAGAGAAAACCAAAACGAATTTGACCCTGAAGTGTTCGAGGCGGTATTCATTGGGTATTCTACGACATCAAAGGCGTATTTTGTTTACCTCAAAGAAAAGAGACTAGTCATGGAAAGCATAGACGTAATGTTCAGCGAAACAACAAATGGATTTTGTACAGATCAGTCCAGATCCCGGGTTAATGCATGTGTTGAAAAAAGTCAACAAATTTTTACACATGTGGGAGGGACGTCCAACTCAGAGATAAGCCATAACTGGGACCTGGAATCTCTATTCGAACACTTCTATGCTAGTCCTAGTCCCACAACACCCCTTCCACAAATCACTCCTTGTAGTGATGCATTGGCACCACACACTGCAAACGAAGAAAGCAAAGGAAATGGAGAAGCTGAGGAAAATCCCCCAATAGTGATATCCACTTCCATTGAGATGGAGTTTGTAGATCCACAAAATGAATACAACATAGTGCACCCTCTCCCTCATGAGAGAAAGTGGACTCGAGCCCATCCAACCAATTAGATAATAAGGGACCTATCTCAAGGCCTGAGCACACGACCCTCAACGGCCAACGAAAGTCTATATGTGTGCTTCTTAAGCAAAAACGAGCCAACTAAAGTAACAGAGGCATGAGACGACCCCGATTGGATTAAGGCAATGCAAGAGGAAATCTATCAGTTCGAGAGACTCAAAGTATGGTGCGTAGTTCCGAGACCCAGAGACAAGACTATCATCGGTACTATGTGGGTCTTCAAGAACAAGAACATGAAGAGCGTGTCATAATCAAGAACATGGCGAGACTAGTGGCTAAAGGCTACAATCAGCATAAAGAAATCGACTACAACGTGACTTTTTCTAATGTTGCAAGACTTGAAGACATACGCCTTTTCCTTGTCTACGCGGCATACAAGAACTTCATGATCTTCCAAATGGATGTCCAAATTGCCTTCCTCAATAGCGTTTTAAAAGAATGAGTTTTTGTGGCTCAGCCTAAAGGATTCATGAGTGATTCTTACCCTGACTATGTCTATCGCTTAGACAAGGCTCTCTACGAACTAAAACAAGCACCCCAAGCTTGGTATGATGTCCTCTCAGAGTTTCTAATCAACTCGGGCTTCACAAAAGGAAAAATCAACACCACTCTCTTCATCAAAAAGCGTGGATCAGACATTCTTTTGATTCAAATATACGTCGATGTTATCATTTTAGGGTCTACCATTCTCAAGTTGTGCAAGAAGTTTGGGGATCTTATGAAGACAAAGATTGAAATGAGCATGATGTGAGAGCTTAACTTCTTCTTTGGATTGCAGTCAAGCAGCTTTCGGAAGGAATCTTAATAAATCAATCCAAGTACATTCACGACATCTTGAAGAAGTACAACATGGAGAATTGCACGCTAATGAACACACCGATGTCGACTACATGTAAGCTTTACTCCGACCCCACCGGGAAGCCAGTTAACACATCCACTTACAGAGGAATCATCGGCTCATTGCTCTATCTTACTTCCAGTAGGCCCGGCATCATGTTCTCGACATGCTTGTGTGCTCGATTCCAAGCCAATCCAAGGAGTCACACATGGTAGCCGTGAAAAGATTCATGAGATATCTCAAAGGGACGCCGAATCTCGGACTATAGAAACTATGGTTTTAATTTGGTTGGTTATACTGACGCAGATTACGCAAGGTGTAGAATGGACAGAAAAAGCACCTCCGATGGCACGCAATTCTTGGATGATAAACTAGTGTGTTGGTCATCTAATAAAACAAAATTGTGTGTCAACCTCCACTACCGAGGTGGAGTACGTCGTTGCTGCCAGTTGTTCCTCTCAAATCATTTGCATTAAATAACATACCCATATATAGTGACTCCAATAGTGCCACATGAAGTACTTGTAATCATGTACACTATTCATGTTCCAAAAACCTTAGTTTTCGCACCTCATTGCGAAAACCGGTTTTTGCAGCAACATAAATAATCAAGGGCATTTCTGTAATTTCTGTACTGTTTTCGCAACACATTTTCGCAACAACTTTTCGTAACACGCTTTCGCAAACACACTACAAAAACTCCAATTTTTTGCGTAAGTGATTTCCGCAACCCGGTTTCCATAAAAAGCGATTTTCGCACTAAAAGTCTTTCGAAATCAAACTCTTAATAAACTCTCAAGCTTCCGGATATTCAAACTCTTCTCATTTCAACCACTCTTGTTTCAATCACTTCACGTTTACATGATCACCACCTATCTCTCGACAAGATGAACACCAAAGCAATGGATATTGACCTTATGCCACCCGTGTTCGACACGGTGCATTTTCGTATGGCGAAATAGATTCTTAAACTTCATACCGTATGGCGAAACAGAGTCCTAGGATCTTGAGAAAAGAAATTCTTGCCTCGCTCAAGGAAGGATCCGCTTAGTTTTGGAAGACCATTTCGAGTGATGCTACCGCCGACCCTCTACTTCCAATCCCAGTGCTCAAGACACCGTCAGAGTACACAGACGCTGAGGAGCAAAGAGCAAAAGCAGGTTGCCAAGCTGTGAACTATCTTCTGCGAGCCATCCCTAACGATATCTACTCTCAGTTCGATGCTCTTTCCGCCGGGAAAGAGATGTGGGATGAGATCTACAAGATGATGCAAGGCACGAAGGTTGGAGCATTGGCCAAGATGGCAAACACTCTCGCAACCTATGACACGTTCAAGGCTATGCCCGGGGAAGAACTCAGAGACACGTATCGGAGGTTCGTCACTCAAGTGAACGAATTGAAGAAAATAAACGTTCGCAGATCAAACATGGAAGTGAACATCCGATTCTTCACATCTCTGCTCCCCTAGTGAAAGAGGATTGGTACCTTGATCCGAGAGAACAAGGAGATCCACGTGGTTGATATCCACAATGTATATGAGAGTCTCTCTCACAACATGCTGACGACATCAGCGAAATCGAGAGCAGTGTGAAGGGAAAGGAAGTGGCAGACCCACTTGCATTAGTAACCGAGAACAGAACGAAGAGAAGCACAGATCCTCCAAAGGCAAGTTGGTGAAGCTCCCTAGCTCTTCGGATGACGATGGCTTTGCCTCTGACTTTAACCCTGAATTTAGAGACTTTGAGAAGTAGATGTCCCTCATGACGAAGCTTATGAAAAAGAAATTCTTCCAAAAGAAGTCGTCATCATCTGCAAACAAACAAAGGACCTCCTCAAATTCCAGACAACCACAAGCAGCTCCTCAACACACTGAGCTCAGGAAAGCCACCGAACCGACAAAGTGCCGCAACTGTGGTAAGATAGGGCACTAAACAAGGGATTGTACTTCCCAAAGAAGAGGGATGGGGACTGCTACGACAAGAAGCTACAACTAATGAGGCAAAAGAAGGCTGGCGTAGTCCTGATGGTTGAGCATGACTACTGGCTCAAGGACACCTCAGATAGTGAGCCCGAAAATGTAGCTCTGATGGCGTTCGTTGAGGAAGCTGAACACGAAGATGAGGAAAAAGAGCCCGAAGTCTCAGATAACGAAGAGGGATCACCTGCTCGGAAGGAGGTAGAATCTATTGACTTAAGCGTATTTTTAGAACTTAAAAGGAAATATAAAGCGTTCCGTAAAGAACGTGTTAGGTCCTATTATATTAACTATCGATCAATCGAAGCATGGATTCTAGATATTCGATTAACAAATCTCAAGAATTACCTTCGGTCGAATATCGAGTTTGAAGATCGGAAGAGAGAAACGATTAGAGAGTGGAAGTTTTTCGATTGCCATTCTCTCTCTAGAATGTAAATACGCTTGTGATTTTTCCGAAATTACTTATGTATTGATTTTTCCGAAATGACTTGTATTTATACCTATTTACATGGTATATTTACTATTAAGTCCTACACTATCAAAACTATGAGTTACACCCCTAATTACAAGGATAACTAAATAACAAAACACAATTCTATGTTTCTTCAATCTCCCCCTTTGTGCTTGTTTTCATTTCAGCTCCATTTATCCTTGTCGAGCGTAGAATGATTTCCTTAATCCCAATGCTGTCTCGTAGTGTTAGACTCTCAGCTCCAATCTTTCATTTATTGTATCTAGAAGCTCATTTAAGAGATGAGCCTCTTCTTCACCAAGATCCTCGAAGATCGTTTCTTCAATGATCTCCGCCAACCTCTTCTGGATGTTCTTCCGCACAAGCTTCAACGTCCCGTCACAGAATTTATGGAATTCTGAATTCATCATAGCTCTCGTCTTTCCAATAATTGGATTCCGATAAGTTATGGCGAGGCCTTGTTTCTGGAATATGTAATTCTCGAGGAAGTCGTTTTTCGTCCAATGACTTAGTGAATAAGTCGGCAAGTTGAAGCTCCATTTTAACATAATACATATCTATAGTGCCTTTTTTACATGATCTTTTATAAAATGATATCGAATATCTATGTGTTTCGTGCGTGAATGATGAACATGATTGTAAGTAATGGCAATAGCACTTTGAGAATCACTATAAATGAGAATGTTATTAAATTCAAACCCGTAATTGCGTAGTTTTGTCTGCATCCATAGAACCCGAAATTGCGTAGCTGCGGAGCTGGCAGCCGCGACGTACTCCGCCTTGGCCGTCGAGGTTGACACGCAATTCTGCTTCTTTGAGGACTAGCAGACCAACTTATTGCCTAAAAGTGGTGCTCCGTCAGGCGTGCTCTTTCTGTCGATTCGACAACCTGCATAATCAGCGTCACTATAGCCAATTAATCTAAAATTAGTGTCTTTAGGATACCATAGCCCTAAGTTTGGAGTTCCTTTGAGATAGCGTAGAATTCGCTTGACTGCATGCATGTGGGACTCATTCGGGTCAGCTTGAAAACGAGCACAAAGACAAGTGGCGAACATGATGTCGGGTCGGCTTGACGTCAAGTAGAGAAGAGATCCGATAATACTCCGATAGGTTGTGATGTTGACTGCCTTGCCAGAAGGATCAACATCCAATTTGCAGTTTGTTGACATGGGAGTATTCATCGGTGTGCTCTTGTCTTGATTAAATCTCTTCAGAATATCTCGGATATACTTGGTTTGACTGGTGAATATTCCATCTTCGAGTTGCTTGACATGTAATGCAAGAAAGAACTGGAGTTCTTCCATTAAGCTCATCTCGGGGTCTTCATGAGTGCACCAAATTTCTGACAGAGTCGTTCATTTGTCGAGCCGAAGATGATGTCATCCTCGTAAACTTGAACGAGCATCAAGTCTTTGCCTTGCTTTTTGATGAAGAGTATCGTATCGATTGTTCCTCTTATGAAGTTGGACTTGACAAAAAATTCGCTTAGAACATCATACCAAGCACGATGGGTTTGTTTTAGTCCATAGAGAGCTTTTTCCAATCGATAGACATAATCAGGATGATTCTCGTGTACGAAACCTTCAGGTTGAGCGACGTATACTTCTTCCTTTAACACGCCGTTGAGAAAGGCGGTTTTAACATCCATTTGATAGACTTTGAAGTCTTTATGAGCCGCGTATGCTAGAAATAATCAAATAGCTTCAATACGTGCAACCGGAGCATACGTCTCGTCGTAGTCAATTCTTTCTTGTTGATTGTACCCCTTAGCGACGAGTCGTGCTTTATTCCTGTTAATTTCACCATTCTCGTTCTTCTTATTTTTGAAGACCCATTTAGTTCCAATAATTATTTTGCCATGCGGTCTAGGAACTAGTGTCCAAACTCGTAGACGGTCGAATTGGTTAAGTTCATCTTGCATTGCGATCACCCAATCTATGTCTTCAAGAGCTTCGGCTATCTTAATTGGTTCGTTTTGGCTTAAGAAGCACGTGAATAATCCGCTTTGTGTAGACGTCATAGTGCGTACTCCACTTGAAGGATCACCGATTATTTGGTCGATAGGATGAGCTCGAGTCCACTTGTGTTCATGAGGAAGAACCGAAGTAGATCCATCGTTGATTTGTAGATCGAGATATCCTGAATTGATAGGTTGATCATTCGTAATTGGAAAATTCAATTCTAACGTTGAATTGGAAGGGATTTCGGCATCGGTATTGGTAGGAGCTGCAACACTAGGTTAAGATTTAGAATTTGGAGAATCTGGAACATTTGTTGGAACCTGAGGATTGTGAGTCTCAATTGTAATTTCTACTGTAGAGAGAGAAGGAGCGCTGCTTGGTATAGAATGAGACGAAGTAGGCATTTGAGACTCGTTTCGATAAAAATGTTCAAATAGAAAATCCAAGTCTTCCAGGTCGGCGGGTATTGCTTCTTTTGACTTTGAGGTAGAAGTTGTCGGAAGTTGTTGACTTTGTGCCAACATGCCTATAAGCTCGGGTTCTGAATTGTTTTGTTCAGAAGCCAACTCGGTCACTTCTTGAAAAGTGACGTTGTAGCTTTCGAAAATAGTACGAGAAGACTTGATATAGACGCGGTATGCTTTAGAAGTGGATGAATATCCAACAAAGACGGCTTCAAATGCCATATGGTCGAACTTGCTTCGATGCTCCCTATCCTTGGCCACAAAGCATTTGCACCCG
Source organism: Linderniella brevidens (assembly GCA_004919715.1). Lineage (NCBI taxonomy): Eukaryota > Viridiplantae > Streptophyta > Magnoliopsida > Lamiales > Linderniaceae > Linderniella > Linderniella brevidens. The sequence continues at coordinate 634,970 of SWDC01000149.1, forward strand.
AAGACTTTGAAGAAAGAGATATTCGGAATCCTTTGATTTATTATCTCATACGGCGTCTTTTCAAAGCGTTTGTGAATAATCGTCCGATTCTGCGTAAAGCATGCTGTACTCACTGCTTCAGCCCATAGAAAATGAGGGAGATCGGAATGTATTAGCATTGTTCTTGCAGCTTCAACTAGAGTCCGGTTCTTCCGTTCTACGACGCCATTTTGTTGAGGCGTTTTAGCGGCTGAAAATTGTTGAATAATTCCAAGTGACTGATAGTAATTGCTGCGATGCTGTTTCTTGAATTCAGTCCCGTAGTCGGTCCGAATTACTTGGATTTTCTTTTGCATGAGATTCTGAGTTGTATTCACAAAGCTTATTATCAAGTCTCCAGTCTCATCTTTAGTTCGGAGATATCTTGTCCAGGTGTAGCGAGAATAATCATCGACAATTACTAACACATATTTGTGACCATTGATACTTTGTGTACGCATTGGTCCACAAAGGTCCATGTGAAGTAATTCAAATGGTCGAGACGTGGGAGCAACTTGCTTGAGTTTGTGTGATGCTCGCTTCATTTTTCCCATTTGACAAGCCGAACAATTATGCTCTTGGTGAAGGGAAATCGTTGGTAGACCGTTGACCAACTTTTTGATAAAGAGTTTGTGAAGAGCTTTGAGGTTTAGATGAGACAGTTGTTGATGCCATAAGTTGTTCCTCTTGATTGTAGTATGTGAGATGAGGCAAACAGCCGTCGAAGGTCGTACTGTTGTCAGATTGATGGTGTATAGATTAGATCTTCGAGATCCTGTAAGAAGTTCTTTATTCTGACTATTAAGATTCTACACTGATCAGCTAGAAACACCACTTGATATCCTTTTCTCTAACTAGTCTGTTAAGGTGTTTGGCTGAGTCTACTTTGCCTGGGTACCTTAGATGAGGACAAGAATGTATCGAGCTATAATCTTTCTTTATAGCCGGATCTTTTTTCCTACTAGACTTAAGACTTGCATTTTTCTTAGAATGATGGTTTATATTTTTAGAAGTAGAGCCGATATAAAAATTTGTGCTTTCAAAATTAACAGGCTTTAACGCATAAGTTGACGCAACAACATTAGAAACGGCTGTCTTCTCACGAGTGTCCTTAGTTTTTGATACAGAAGAAAGTTTTAAAAATAAATCATTTCTATCATTTTTCTTCTGAAATTCTATCCTAGGCACTCTTTCCTTTGCATGCTTCACCTCTTTTTCTACTCTACCGTGGATGGAGTAGAAAAAGAGTTGGTAAAAATCTTTTTCCCTTTTGAAGCATTTAAGGACTCTTTTCCTCCCTTTACGCTTTTTAAAGAAGATTTGTCTTCTTTTAAAATATTTTGTAAAATAATGGGAGGTGTTTTATTAGATTTGATCTTGTCCTTAATTAATGATTTTTCTTTCAAAGTAAAATCAGGACAAGATTTTAAAATTGAGGAATTTTTTAGATTAGAAATCTCCAATAAAATCTCTAAGGAAGCGTTTAAATCAGTTATTTTCTTATAATAGTAGCAGGAATATAACAGAAAGTAGAATTTTTAAAATGATCAACATTTTCGTCCTTATCTTTAGGAAAATCTTCTAAAGGATATAATGAATTATAATCACTAGACATGTTGATTTCTCGTGTCTTGTAACTATTATTCAAATCGATGTAGTTAAGGGAGATGTTAGTCCTATTTGTGGCTTTTCGTTTAGATTCTTCTAAGGCATTTATTTCGGAAGAATTAGTAAAGGCCATTAGAGAAGTTAATCCTAAACGCATATACTTGATGTCATATAACTGTTTGACATTGACCTTTTTCAAGTTACAGGGATTGTTAAAACCTAAGCCTTCTTTAGGATTATAAAATTCTATGTCATGAGGTTGATTTATAAAGAAGGTTTAAACTGTTTGCCCCCTTTTCGTTAGAAGATCGTCTAAAGTTTTAATCCTAGAGTAAAGCTTCTTACGTTCGTCAGAGATTTCCTTAAATTATTTCTAGAAATTTCTAAATCTCTCTGACAATCGCTATGAGTCTTACTAAGTTCATTGATTTTTATCTCAGAAGTAGCAATTGTTGATTTAAGACTAGATATTGTTTCCTTAGCATTAGATAAGAGAATTTCTTGGTGAATTTTCTTATCTAGTTGCTTTTGAAAATTATTTTCACTAAGGGCTAGTCTCTCGTCTAATTCTTTTGTACTTTTCCGCTCATTTTTCATGTGAGTATACTTAATTTGTAAAGATTCTAACATGTTTAATAATGTAGAATTAGGCATAGTTACCTCTTGTGATGAGGTTGATGCTTTGTCTTCGTCGTCGGACCTCCTTGATGAGTTTTCGTTTGAGGCGTCGTCGAGATATGCCATTAGAGCTAGATTTTCGTTGTCAGAATCCGTTGTGTCTTCTAGCTAATGCTCTTTTGCGATCAAAGCTACTCCTGCCTCCTTTTGTTTGGTTAGTTGAAATTTCTTGGAGTAGCAATTGACGTGTTTCTTCTTACGAAGATTACATTCTCTGGCGAAGTGCCCTATCTTTCCACAATTGTAGCATTTTCGGGTTCTTTGGCATTTTTGGTTTCTGACGACTCGTCCGGTCTTTCCATGTGCCTAGAGCTTGATGTCTGAAGTCTATTAGCCGAAGAGGAGGATTTCTTTTCTATAGAACTTTTTGCTCATCATTTTAGTAATGAAAGCCAATTATTTCTTGAACTCTTTCATATCAGGCTCGGAGTTCGATTCTGATTCGTCTTCATCTTCCGAAGAACTTGGCAACTTGATGCTTTTATCTTTGCGAGATCGACTAGTTTTTCTTTCAGAAACTAGAGTTATAGAGTCTTCGATCTGTTTGCCCTTAAGTTCTTTTTGTATCTCGCTTATATCTTCCTCGTGTTGGGCGAGATTATCAAATACGGCGTGGATATCCATTTCGTCCAAATCCTTATTTTGACGGATTTGCATGGATATTTTCTTCCACTCCTGTTGAAGATAAGAGAGAAATCGGATATTGACCTCCATGTTGGTCTTGAAAATTTCTATTTTCCCCATCTCATTAAGAATAGTTAAATAGCGTTGATAGGGTTCATAAACGTTTTCCTCCGTCTTTGCTTTGAATGAGTCGTAAGCGGTGAGAATATTCGCATTCTTGGCTTTGACTCCTACTTCGGTCCGTTGCATCATTTTGTGGAGCTCGTCCCACATAGTTTTTGCACTTGATAGACTATCTATTTGCATATAGATGTCATTAGGAATTCCTTGCATTAGGAAAGTTTTGGCTCCTAAATCTGCTTTGGCTCTTAATCGCTCCCCCTCGGTGTATTCACTAGGAATTTTGAGTGTTCTAGTGGCGGGAATGGAAAGATTATTAGTGGCATCGCCTTCTTGGATGAGCCAAAATTGAACGGGACCTTCTTGAAGAGAAGCTATCAAATTTGTAGCTTGATCTTTTGTTTCCAAGAAGTTCATGAATCGGATTCTCCATACGGTGTATTCGCCTCTTCGTAGAATTGGAGGGCGGACGTCGTTTTCAAGTGAGTAAGCATCCATTTGTAGTTGATTGGTAAGATCTTCGTGAAAGTTTGGAATTGAAATGATAAAAGTGTTTCACAAGTGACAAACTTCGTTAGTAATGTTTGATTCGTACTTTAAGAAATTTCCTTTTCGAACCTATTTTTCGGTTTTAAAGAGGGATTGTTTTGATTTCGAAAATATTTAATATAAGAATCAGTACTTCAAAAATTTGCTAAAGAATTTTTGAATTTATGATCGAAAATTTTGAGTATCGAAGAAGATAATTCGAAGACAAATATTTTTCGTAAGTTTTGAAAATTACGAATTTTGATTTCTTTCAAATCTGTGTAAAATGTGTGTGTGTTTGAAAGTTCAGTTGTCGAAAAATTTTTCGAGCAGTAAAGTCTTCGATTTAAAATTTTTTCGAACCTTTAATCAAAAAAGATTTTTGATCGTATAAGTTTTTCTTGGTATTTACCGAAAATTATTTTTCGAAGGTAAGAGTTTTGTAAAGTAAATATCCTATCGAAAAGTAGTTTGTCGAATAATTTTGTTGATCGCAAAAACGTTTACCGAAAAATTTGTAATCGAAAAATTAAGAGTGATTGAAAAATTTCGTTAAGTTTGACTCAAATTTTTTCGAGTGTGAATTATTCGATCGAAATAAGTTTTCGCTAAATTTTTACTCGAAAATTTAGATGATCGAAAATCTTGAGCTCGAAAAACTTATTATACTATTACAAGTTTTTCGAGTCAAAATTAGATATTTATTTAACGAAAACTGTATCCGACGAAAAAAAATACGCTTTATTATGTTTGAAAAAGATATTTATATATTTGAAAATAATGTTTTTTGAGTCTTATATTTGAGTAAAACACACGAAAACAGTGTTTGTATCGAGAAACTTTGCGGCTGTAAACTTATTCGAAAAAATATTTTTCGAGCCAAGTTTTTCGATCGAAAAACAATCGAAGAACAACCTTCAAGTGCAATGGAACAGTGAAAATCCAGATTCAATCGAAAAGTTCAAGTTAGGTGCTGAAATTCTGGATAATCACTCCTTTCTTAGTTCTGAATATGAACAAACACAAGATTAACCACGTTTTACAGCAAAATATATCGATTATGAAGAAAATCAAATCCTATTCAAAACTTAATCGCAAACGCAAATATCGATCGAAATCGAAAATCTGATATAATCTGAGGTTCTAAGCGATTGAAATCAGTACGTAAATCATTCCTAACATATAATCTATCACTTTAACAGCAAGATCATCGACAAAATTAGCAAATATTAAGCACATTGATCAAAATACATTTTACGTAAGTTTTTCGATCGAAAAATCTGGAAAATTGATCTTAGAATAGCGAAATCAATCCAAAAGCGATCACGATCTGCTCTGATACCAATATGTTAGGTCCTATTATATCAACTAATGATCGATCTAAGCATGAATTCTAGATAATCGAATGAAAAATCTTACGAATTACCTTCGGTCGAATATCGAGTTTGAAGATCTTGAGAGAGAAACGATTAGAGAGTTTTTCGATTGCCTTTCTCTCTCTAGAATGTAAATTCAAACATAGTGAGAGACGAGGATATGGACATGTTATTCGAACACTTCTACATCACTCCTCGCCAACGTACAGTCCCTCCACAAACCATTCCCGACAGTGATGCATCGGCACCACAAGTAGAACAACCAACTGTGGCTGATGAAACTCCTCCATCTCAAGAATCAGACGTCATTGCAAATGCCGAAAATGAAATATACATTAGGAATGATGTGAACGAACACAATGAGGAACAATCAGAATATTCCCCGATAAAGATCTCCAATTCGAATGAGATGGAGTTCGTAGATCCACAAAATGAAGATAATGTCGTACAACCTCTCCCTCACGAGAAAAAGTGGACTCGAGCTCGTCCTATAACTCAGATTATCGAAGATTCGAATCAAAGAGTAAGCACACGATCTTCAAAAACCCACGAAGGTCTATTTACATGTTTTCTAAGTCAAAACGAACCAAGGAAAGTAGCCGAGGTATTGACGGATCCCGACTGGATAACGCAATGCAAGAGGAAATCAATAAGTTCGAGAGACTAAAAGTTTGGAGATTAGTCCCAAGGACAAAAGGAAGGCCATTATCGGTACCAAATGGGTCTTAAAAAATAAGAAGGACGAAGAGGGTGTCATCATCATGAAGGCTCGATTAGTGGCCAAGGGTTACAACCAACATGAAGACATCGACTACGACGAGACCTTTGCCACTGTTGCCTGAATTGAAGTTATAAGACTATTTCTTGTCTATGCTTACGCTGCCCACAAAAACTTCACCGTTTATCAAATGGATGTCAAGACAACCTTTCTCAACGGAGTATTGAAGGAAGAAGTCACGTAGGCTCAGCCCGAAGGAATCGTGAATGAATCTCACCCTGACCATGTCTACTACCTAAACAAGGCACTATACAGACTAAAACAAGCTCCTCGAGCTTGGTACAATATCCTAATGACTTTTTAGTTAAGTCAGGCTTCGCAAAAAGAAAGATAGACACTACTCTCTTCATCCGACGTAAAGGGACAAACATTCTCCTAGTTCAAGTCTACATTGATGATATCATCTTCTCGTCTACAAATCCAAGGTTGTGCGAGCAAGTTGGAGACTTCATGAAGACTAAGTTCGAGATGAGCATGATGGAGGAGCTTAACTTATTCCTTGGATTACAAGTCAAAGAACTCTCGAATGAATCATCATTAGCCAATCCAAATACATACACGACATCTTGAAAAAGTATGAAGTGGATAAATGCACGACAAATAGCACGTCGATGTCCACTACGTGTCACCTTGACTCATACTCCTCTGGAAAACCAGTCAATCCAACCATTTATCGGGGAATCATCCGCTTACTATTCTACCTCACCACTAGCAAATCCTAAGGAGTCACACATGCTTGCCGTGAAGAGAATCATGCAGTATCTCAAAGGGATACCAAATCTCGGACTATAGTACCCTAAAAACCCTGGCTTCAATTTAATTGGTTATTCTGATGCTGATTATGCAGGGTGCAAGATGGACAGGAAAAGCACCTCGGGTGGAGCGCAATTCTTTGGTGACAAACTACTAAGTTGGTCATCCTAGAAACAAAATTGCGTATAAACCTCCACTTCCAGGGTGGAGTACGTTGTCGCCGCTAGTTGTTGCACTCAAATCCTGTGGATGCATACGTAACTATGGGATTATGTGTTTGATCTAAATAATGTTCCTATTTATAGTGACTCTAAGCAATTGCTATTACATTCAATCATGTACACCATTCGCGCACAACCACATAAACCTTAGGTATCACTTTATAAAGATCATGTGGAAAAAGGCACAATATCAATGTACTTCATTTGTACCAAGCATCAGCTAGCCGACTAATTTACCAAGGCTTTGGATGAAAAAACGCTTCTATTTCCTTGTTTCTAAGTTGGGAATGCTAAACCTCGACACTTGATTGATTGCGCCTCACTGACATTTTGTATTGTAAATATTATATATGTGCGCTTTTATTAACGGGGAGTTAATTTCTCATAAAATGAAAGGGGAGAAACAATTATTTAATTTAGGGGGAGCTATCTATATATGTTTGAGGGGGAGTTCCTATTGAATTTTCAAAAGGGAGTAGAAATATCATTTTAATATTAGTAATTTAAATAATTACTCACATATATATATATATATATTTTATGCATTTATTATGAATTATATTATATACTTTTCAAATTTTATAAAAATATTTTAAAAATAATCTTGGTCTCCTTTATAATTACTTAGAATCTTTTTGTAATCCAAGTTTTCGCATTAGTGGGCATTTTCGCTACATGGGCCATTTTCGCAAGGTTATTTGAATATGCATTCTGAAAATCCAAGCATTACGAAAAACTCACTTTGCGCAAACTCGATTGCGAAAACCTTCTCAACGGCCAAAACTCATCTTTCAAAAATTTCGTCAAGTTTCGGAAAATCTAAGGTAGTTCACCACGAGTTCTTATGATTTTGATCATTTCGCTTTATTCACACACAAAATCAACCCATATTTCAAACAAATTCATTCTCAAAATTGATTTTTCAAAACCCCCAGTTTTCGCAAAATCGCTCTTTTTATTCTTTCGATTTAGGGTGTAAAACTGTGTTTAATTGTGTAATTACGCTTGGATTTTGGCTAAATTATCATTTTGTGCAAATATTTTTCAAAAAATTTCGATGATTAGGGATGATTCTTGATTTTCCCAATATAAAGTCTCAGAGTTTAAGAAAATTGCAGTTGCAAAAATTCAACTTAATTTTTGCAACTCACTGCAAAAACCTCGTTTCGCACATCACTGCGAAAAAAACTTAGAAAATTTTTCCACTTTCGAAAACATTATTTCGCACTAACCACAAAATCCTCGTTTTCGAATTACCGTTTTCACAATGAAAATTTAGAAAATTTTTCCAACTTCGAAAACCTCATTTTCGCACTGACCACGAAAACATCTTTTTCGAAACACTGTTTTCGTCACAGATACTTAGGAAATACTTTCCAACTTCGCAAACCTCCAACATTCGTTTTTGCACCGAAACACTTCGAAAGCCTATGACCGCGAAACGATTGAACCTATTGGTTGCGAAAACTACTTAGAAAACTTTCCCGACAAATTTTATCCGATAACTTAGACAACAATCTCGAAAAACATATTATCCCGCACATATTTCGTACAAAAACCACAAGCTACATATTAAATCCCGGGACTTAGAAAATATTTCAGACGAATCTCAAACATCTAAGTCCTAAATCAATATAAAAACAAGAATATGAACATTTACTCTTGATCTTTGACTAATCATCTTTATTTGTGTCCACATTTCAGAACAATGACCTCTTCTTCATCTATCCTCAAGAAAAATGGATTCAAATCAAGGAGAACAACTTCGACCTCGACCTTGGAACACTCAAATGCAAGGACGAGATCGTCGTTTCCATACTACGAGGGCATCCCTTATGGCCGACTTTCTCCCTCACGGCTCAAGTCCCCAAAGTATATCTTCAACAATTCTGGGGGACAATGAGGCATGCCAAGAAAAAGAATTTACTCAAGTTGAAGGCAACACCAACACGACAACGGTGATATTAACCAAGACCACCATTCGACGAGTACTCCGACTGCCTATGAGTCAGAGTTACGAGCCCCTGCCCACCAATGCGGAACTCATCCAAGATCTCAAACGTATCGACTACGGGAGAGAACTAAAGATGCTCTCCACTATCAACTGGGATGTATCCCTCACCCATGGAGAACTTTCTTTGGGCTCGTCAACAAGTACATGTCACCCAAGCACTCTGGCTTTGACAGAGCGAATGCCAATGTTGTGCGCATATACCATGGGCTAGTATTCAACCGCAACATTGACTACGCCCAATTAATATGGAACGGCCTCCTGGACCAAATCCAACTACGAGACAACTCGAAGAAGGTCCAGGCCGTCCCATATCTCCGGTGGCTATCGCTCTTCGTCAACTACTTCCTCACAACCAACCCGAGATCCCGACACTGATGAATCCACGGAGTTACCCATGGCCAATCCTCAAGTACTTCCAGAAGACCAAGGCTAACTTCCGAGAGCCACTCTACCCACCAATGATACTATCAGAGGCTCTCCTTCAACTTGCCAACCAGACAGACTCCTCGATCATCGCATACCGTATCGCACACCACGTCCCTGCTCTCACGGCTTCGGCAGACCCAGCCGAGCCCAACCCCGGGCACACCCGAGTGAAGGTGAGAATCCTGAGCAATCGTCAGTTGTGGAGTCCTCCGAAGAAACCGAATCGGAGGATGACCAACGTCCACTCATAGACGTCTCGGGAATCCGACAAGAGAAAAGACAGAAGCAACTCAAGATCCATGTGCTTCCTCGCCGATGCCCTCCCCAGTTGACCCCGAACCCACCATAAGCCGGACTACCCCGTAGGATCATGAGTCGCTGTGTTAGACTCTCGAGTAGTAGTTGCTACATCGAGTCCAATGGCGCAATCATCACCTTTACTCAGCCATTCATCTGCTCCCAACAGACGGGTATCTCAACATCCACACAAGGGGACCCACATCTACTATCACCACCTCACTTGGAGGTGGGAGATATTGAACAAGGTGGTTCACAATCCCTAACCACCGTCCTTTCGTTGTTTCCGTTAGGTCATGTGTCCACTTTGCCTTTATTTTTCTTACCCATTAGGACACACCCACCTCTCACCTTAGGTCTTCATGACCTAACAGGAACTTTCATAGGCGCATCCATTATCGATGTCGTTCGAGAATTGGAAGGAAGTCTCACCACTGCAAGGTCAATTCCAACAGCGGTAACAGGCCATCCGTTCGACCCTCTTACGAGCAGGATGTCAACGGGAAGCCTTAGTGGCCCCCGTTCAGTGATTACCACCGCATGTCTAAGTGAACCTGCTACAACAACCGTAGTGACACTTCCACCAATTGTATCACTAGGATCGGGTTGGAAGTCATGCCAAAGTAAGTACATGAGACTGTCCAGAAGGCGATCGATGCAATTTTCCCTTACGTCACTAAGGATGGTTATCTCCCCCGTACGTCACTAAGGATACCTTGTCCCAAACCGTCTAAGAGACGGTCCAGAAGGCGATCGACACACTTTTCCCTTCTCTCGAAGAGAGCCTCTTGGGACAAATGCGGTCGATGATCAAAACTGCCTTAAGGGACAAGCAAAAAGCTCATATGACGGACGCAATTCCACCACCACCTCTGCCACTATCACCACCACCTCCACCATCATCACAACCACCACCACTATCCCCCGTCCCACCTTCATTATTCCAACCGTAACCTGACACCGCCCTCATAAACCCCTTCACAGTCCCCATCAACTATCACCACAACGTACTCATCTCCCGACTCCTTGGATTTCCTACCTGCACCCCGCCGAATATCGTTTGTTCGAGCCTCGTCAACCGCCCGGAAGATCTACCATCTCCGACATGCCGCGAAGAATCCTCACGCACCAAACGAACATATGACAATCCTAACGATCAGGATCATACTTAGGGGGAGAAACGATAGAAGACAACGAGGAGTGGCCGAAGACGAGGAAAGGGGAAGACACCATCCCGAGGAACGAGATCTTCTACCACACAACCACCACCTACTAGATCGTCCAAACAACCAGCACCAACACAAACTGTCACTGCCCAACCACAAACACCACCTCAAACCGACACCCACCAAGCCTCCCAAACAGTCCAAACGACCACTACCTCCGAACATCCTCCAACCCCCAAGTATACATCGACAAGTACGTCTTGGAGGAGGAGTGGTTGCACCGAATGGAGACGGAAGAAGAAACCCGCCTACGCCTCGACCACATCAGATATTTCCTACAAAGGCTGACGACAAATTTCTTCTCCTTTGAACCAAAAGAGGAAGAGACATGCGAAGACAACCAAAGAGAGATGTCCGAGCTCCCATAATTACTCAACAATGGAGTCAAGGAAACACCGAACCTGACCAAAGGCACGGTGTTAGTCGAGACTCCCTGGGAGAACAAGAGGATCACCACACCCTTCTCTGGAGACTACTGTCTTAATATTTGGATGCGCCCCAAGAGAATAAATCCTACCGACGAGCTGACCATTCGAGGACTCACACATCTGAAAAACATGAGACGATGGTTCAACCATCTCTTTATGCTCTCACAGCTGACAACGAGAAGGGAAATTTTGTTAGCGCAGCTGAAAGCAAGAGAAAGGGAGAAGGCTCCCATTGTTGAACTCGAAGAAGTGGAGTACACCTATGACATGTTTCCTGCTCTCGTCTTCTTCGTGGTTAGAGTGAATGTCTTGAAGGACTAGATCTTAGAGGCCGAACTCCCCAACCTTCCTCCGGACGAAGTAACTAACCCCTTCGGAATGTATAGGAAATTCGTCATGAGGAACCACAAATATCAGGAGGGATTAAACGCTTTGAAGCACTACATGCTGAGGCAAATCAACTACCATATTGCTGAAGACTTTCAGATTGCTTTGGAAAGCAACATGAAGAAAGTTAACATGACGGTGCCTCAAACATGTGGACAAGAGATGTAACATTACCCAAAGACCCACATCTTTACACACTCAGAGCTGGGAGTCACCTACTATCAACCAAAGGAGAAGAGGACTCATGTGATGGTGATTTTCCAAATCTCGAAGTTCTCTGACAGGATGCTGAAGATCATAAGAGAAAAGCTTCAAAGGCAACATGCCTCAGTGGGACCCGGGCAATACTCCTAGGATCTTGGACTCGAAGGACCTATAATCGAAACGATTATTGAAAAGATCAATGACGGAGTGGAGCTAAGAAATAGCATCCGAAAGTACGAGCTCGCTTTAGGATTTTGAAAGTCCTTCGCCCGGAAAGAAAAGAGAAAAAGAAGAAAGTCAAGACGAAGACCCATAACACGAGTTGAAGATTGGACACTAAGGGGGAGATAGATATTTTGATAGCGTCCAATGTATTTTATCTAAGTCTTAATCTTGTACTTTAAATTTAACGTGAACTAATCTCTAACATGTAGAGATTAGTGATTTACTTGTGTAATAGGCTTTTCGCGGCCCAAGTATCTTACACCATAATCCAATGGTAAAATTACTAAAAACCCTACACTTTATTAAAAAGGAATCATTTTTATCGAAAAACTCGCCGCAACAATACCTTAGAGATATCGAAAACACACAATCACACACACTTAAGGTTTTTGGCGCATTCTTTATCAATTCTTCACCAATCTTGTTGTTAGCTAGGTGATTTGAGACCTACACCAATTGCTCAGTCTTTGTTGGTATAATAACCCAAACTATTGGTATAATTACGGTTCTTGTTGGTTGAGTTAGGAATTGGTTTGGAAATGATAAAATTATAATTGAGTTTGTTGGTAAAATAATCAGAAGTATTGGTATAATTGTTGGAACAACTTGGTATAGTTTTAAATTTTGTTTGTATATCGGAAAACTTTCGAAAAGCGCAATTTTTTTTAAAAAACTTTTTGGTATGATAAATACATGTACCAGTGTAATTCAGTCCTTTATTGGTATTACAATCGATCAATATTTGTTGGTCTTTTAACATACGCAACATTTGTTGATATATTTATTTGTTAATTTGATAAGTATGTGGTGGTACAATAAACATGTCTGTTGGTATAATGATATGTAGTGTACTTCGAATAAGATATCTAAAATAGTTGGTATAATATCGGAGTTTGTGGGTATACTAGTCAGAAATTAGATGGAAATGTAACAATATTATTAATGAGTTTGTTGATCAAATTTATAGGTATAATTATTTGGATTTTGTAGGTATAATATTCGATTTTGTCGGTATAATTATCGTGTTTCGTGGTATAATGTGCGAAAATTACTTCGCTTAATAAAATTATACTAACATTATTTTTTGGCATGATAGTGATAACATTTGGTATAATACTCTTCAATTCGACTTCGTATGATAATGGGAACAGTAGGTATAATATCTATGTTTATTGGTAGAATTATGTCAATATTTTTTGGTATAGTAACGCGTTTTGTTGGTATAATATTAACGACTGATGATATAATTTTCTGAAAGCTTTTCGGATATGTGAAGAAATGTTAATCTTTTCGTTGTTTGGGGTATTAAACAAACAAATTTCACAGATAGGTACCTAAGAGGAAAAAATAATTCGAATGTATTTAGAAGGAAGTTCAAACTCAAAACGAGACTAAAGGGAATTTATCTTGTTTTTACATCGTAGCTTAAATTTTATAAGAAAGTACACGGGCTAAATAGCCCAACGGGTCTCTGAGATAATATCATCATCCGATAAAGAACAAATATTCACGTTGGAGCTAGAACAACCAAAACAACTAAAAAACAAAAACAAAAAATTCAAAAGAAAAAGGGAAACATGATCTTAAACACGAAGAATCAGAGAACCTACCATAAAATAGCTATTAAGATAGATCTGCAGTACTCTTCTCTTTTTTCGATCTTCAACTTTATGAATCACATCTTCTTCAGAAGGGGGCTCCCACCGAGGGAGATGAAAAAGCTTACATGAGGAAAAAACACTCACGATTTGGGAGACTCGACGATTACCACATGACGCAACACGCAAACAAAACAAAGACCAGGACAAATAGACGGAACGAAGGCATGCAACAACTAAAATTGGCGCACAACACCCGCAGAAACACATAAACCAATACACACAAACAAACAGAAACACAAACACACAGAACACAAATGGAAAAACATGCACAAAAGCACGCCCATGGACGCACTTACGCACACGGAGGCACACTAGGAGGGAAGAACAATCACACAGCGACGCAATACAGTGACACACACAGAGAATCGAGGGAAGCACAGAGAAAATACGCAACACACACTAATACACTCAGAAAAACACTTCAAAACACATTAGTAAGGGTGAGTAAAATTAAGAGACCACCCCGACCTTCGTCGATGGAGGAAGGGGGAGAAGATTGATTGTTCTTTTTTTTTCCTTGAGAGGCAAAGGAAGGCGTAAGTCGCACCAGTTGTGTGTACGAGAGAGAATGTAAAAAATAACACGAGCCCATCGTAAAAAACTAAAGCATGTAAAAGAACGAGATGTGCATGTGAGAGAATGTAAAAAAATAATACGATTCCATGGTAAAAACTAAAGCATGTGAATGAAAGAGTTTAAAGAAAGCGTGCCAAAATTCCATTGAATTATGCCATTGGAAGCCAAAACCAAAAATCTCTTGTCAAAATAGGGATAAAAAAGTTGACAGTAATTCTCTATCGGTGAAGGGGAAGATGGAATTCATGTTTTAACTCGTCCCCAACTCCGACCCAGACTATGTTTGTATCACGCTCATTATTTATATTTATTAATGAAAGAATAATATGAGAAGTTGTTGGTTCATGGGTGTATAATGTTGGTTTGTGGTAGAAGACTTAATGCCAGTCCGTACGTGAAGTTGAGGCATGAGTTACCTCGCTCTTCGTAAGAAGATATCATCCCGATATTATGTGCTCAATCGGGTTACAGTGACAACCCCAAGAAACAACGACTTCTAGAACTTTGAAATTGCAGCATTACGACTCGACGAAGCTATTCGGGGAATCTACTATGAGACTCGGATCTTACTTTCAGTCGCAAGGGAACATGGATATGTAATTTTAGTAAACAAATGGTGTTCCTGAATGAATTCGATTTAATCTGATTGAAATTTTTTCCAAATAGGGTCTATTTATAGTTTTTGAGGGATTATGGTGCGAATCTGCGAAAGACCAAAACCTTTGGCCGAGTGTGAATAGACACAATTCTTCACAAATCAAGCCGTCAATTGGTTATCGGTCAGTTACAGGTCAGTTTAACCACCGGTCAGTTACCCGGTGGGTTATGCGTCGGTTGCTCTGTTAAAAAACCGGCGCCCCTCATCCTACTGATGGTCCACTACCTAGTCGTTTACCCGTCCGGTGTCGCACCATCGGTCGTTTAGCCTATCTTGCGCTCAATCTTCAAAAATTAACTTCTTGTTCACCCGACGTCAGTTTTGATCAAATTGTAGTTCCTGTCTCTAAACACTTACCATAATATGTTGTATCAAATTTGTGAAGAATATTGTACTATATATAACCAGATTGTTGTACCTTATTCTGTTATTATGAGTTACCACTCTTTTTTTAGTACCAAATATCTTGTGATTCAAATAATCTTTCAGTCTCTTATTGGGGATCGATCGGGTAGATTTCTGTAACCCATGTTCCCTGAGAACGTGAGGAATTCAAAAAATTTTCGCCGACCCAGGTTTTCTAGGGCCGTCGGATACACATAACGAACACATACAATGTAACAACACTAAACCACGATGAGATAGGATCACAAGCATGATATCGAGCTACTAGAGATGGCTAGCTAACTCCATTTCAATCTTCGGTATCGGCGCGTGCAACAAGGTGGTGGCAAGAGAAGCAAACCCCGTGACGTGTCCGGTTCGAGATCTTCATAGAGAAGACTACGACCGATCCAGAAATAGCTCTGAGCTTACTTTTATTTTCGAAATTCCCTAGCTTAAGTTACTTGGATTAGTTTCGAAAACCATAATCTTATATATATATATATATATATATATATATTTCAAACTTGTAAGCTAAGTAAGTTGGTTGAGATTTTATCGTCTTGATATATTTTCTCCTTATGTAAAAGATTCAAAATTTTAAATATATGATTTAGAAAATCATATCTTCCAAGATATCTAATTTTTGAAATTAATATTAAATATAATATAAGAATTAGGAAAATCACTAATTATCTAATGTTAGGTGTTTCGAAAAAGCATTTATAGTAAATACCCAATTACCCCTCTATGTAAGGTACGGTACAATACAAATTTTACCCTCTCTATATTTAAACTTATTATTAAATAATAAAATAAATATTCCACCACCTACTTAATTAATTTTCGGCCCTAGCTGAAATTGGACTTTATGTCCGATCTCTCTTTTTAACCGACACTACCTTGGTGATCCTTTTAAGTTCTATTGGTCCATCTCAATCGGCACTAAGAGGAATCCATGGCACTTGTGGTACTCAACTGATTCGGAATTGAAAACGGATTTAGATCTAATATTTAAATTCATGAACCGACTATATATTATCAAATCTAAACCCTTCACTGAATCTCGGCCGGCGAGAGTCATACCTTGTTAAACTCATTGAACTCGATACTATACCAATTCGTGACTGGTGCATTACCAAACTACTATCGACGTCTAACCTGAGTTAGTTTAATGTTCTGGACGAAGACTTTGTAATTTCTCATCCCCGAGATTCTCATAAATCATATACATTGATTTACTCAAGGCTGCGAATCCTGCTCCACGGTTCAAGCCGAATATCGCATTTCGTTGTCAAGATCGCATTTTGACGATCCATGCACTTGGAAAATCGGGCCTAGCAAACTAATGACAATTCAAGACACCAAATTCAACTTTGTGTTGGCCATTCGGTCTAAGATTCACGCAATCAACTATAGTCAGTCGATAGATCATAGACATTCCAACTATGTGATCGATTATGAGTCTAAATACAGACGATCACTGATTCTTCATGTATCAATGTCGAGCTCCCACTTTGCAACTGAATGACTGACACGGTCACTTAAGACGCGTCAACATATCAAGTGTACTTATCAAACCGGTCACCCTACCAGAGATTTAGACTTGTGGAATAGTTTAACACTAGAGGATAATAATATGTGTCCCTCTCCGCCCAACAGAAACGATGACTAAACTCTAAAAGTGTTTAGATTTTTTATTTAGTCCGATTGAATGAATAAATAAGAACTTGTTTGATAAATAAAAATTGTGAATCAACATCGAATAAAATACATAATAGTCGATTTATATTTTTTCAAAGTATTTACTGATTGCTATTATACGATCTGAATATTTATATGTTGTTCATTTAATCCTCAAAATGGTATTCCGATGGCACATTCCCAACTGTACATCATGGTTTTGAAAACCGGACCGGTCCGACCGGAAAAACCGTGAACCGGTCGGAAATCCGGTTACGGTCCGTTCTGGTTCGTCTTTAATTTTAAAAAAAAAGGAAAAATATGGAAAAATAGATTAACACGAAAATTGATAAGTAAAATTCAAATATGTTGTGGTAGTTTAGTGGTTAGTCTTTTAGAGTTACGTTCCCAAGGTTGTGGCTTCAAATACTTACATGTGCATATTTTAGATTTTATTTTAAAATAATTTTTAATACCTCGTTTTAGAATTAATTTTTTATCACCCAATTAATTTTATTTTAATTGATTTTAATCTTCAATTGATAAATTTTAATTCTTGACACCCCATTTTACAATTAATTTTTAAACCCCAACACATTTTATGTGATTAATTAGTCACAAAATATAATTTTATTATATATATATAGCACCGGTTTTATGCCGGTTAAACCACTAAACCTTAAACCACTAAAATTTCCGATCCGGTTCAAAAAACCGATTTTAAAACCATGTTGTACATACCTTTCGGGATGTACGCATGTAAGGGGCGAATGGGGGAACCGGCCCACTGAACGAGGTGCACCTTTGGGTAGGGCTGAGCAAAAATATCCGAAATTCGGAATCCGATCCGGTATCCGGTTTATAAAATCTGGAAAACCGAATATCCGGTTTTTAAAACCGGATCGGATATCCGAATCCGAATATTTTAACATAATCCGGATCGAATACGGATACGCTCGGTACTAAAATTTGGATATCCGGTATGCGGTTTATTATTTAAAATAATTAATTAATTAAATAATAGCCAAAAAATAAATATTAATTAGGCCCAAAAAGAGAGAAAAGAAAGAAAAATAGCCCAATATTCTAATTTGACCCAAATAAAATATATCAGTTTGAATTTATATCATTCGTGAAAATAAATTGAGAGTAGAAAACAAAATCTAATACGTTACAATATATTTTTTTAAAAAAATAATCGAAATAAAAATCGGATTTCGGATATTCGAAATCCGAATATCCAGAATTTTCGGATATCCGAAATTCGGATATCCGATTAAAACTGGATCAGATACGGTTCTAGGTTTTCGATATCCGAAAATCCAGATATCCGTCCAGATATCCGAATTTGCTCACCCCTACCTTTGGGGTTGTTTTTTTATTTTCCGATTTCTTTTTCCTATCATCATCATCATTATTTTTATTATTATTATTAGCAACACCTCCACCATGTAGATGTACTATTTGCATTATAAATTTGGTTTCGTTTCTACGAACTGCTTCACGTTTTTCTTTTTGGGAGCTTAAGAATCTGGACCCAAAAAGTTTCAAAATTTGAGTTCATGATATATCGGAAAAAGTTATACTTTTAGGCACCTGTTTTATTTTAAAAATTAAAACAAAGGACCTAATATTCGAACTTACCAAAATACCCTTATATAAAATTTAGAAGAAGATGTATCGGACATCCTTTTTATGTTATTATCTTAAGAATTGCGTTATCTTATACACAAAGTGTTACTATAAGCTCATATTTTGTAATTGTAGGGTTAACAAGTGGTATCAACATAACAAAATTTTGTTTTCACGATTGAAATATTTTTTATTTTTATTCGGACGAGCACCTCCTGCACTGAACCAAATTCGGTGTGCCCTCGAGGAACTTATTTCACTTTTACATCGCCAAATATTTGTGGTTGGTATTTTTTTCGAATTTAATTGAATCAAATGAAAAAAGAATAATTGAATCGTATTTTCAGCCGAAATCGCAACTAGTATGTATGAATTCGAGAGACCCATTGTCCGCATATTTTGTTGCGCCTCCATATTGGCTCCAATCATTCTTCGTTTAACTTTAACGAAATTGAAGTATAAAATCGCATGAAAATTTAGCATAAATAATTGTTTTTTAGTATGGTATGAATTCTGAAGCATTTGTCATCTCGAAACAAGTAAGAGGTATTCCATGTAAAACTATATTTTTCAAAGAAGAGGTACCAGAAAAGGTTACCAATTGTTGATTCGTAAGACACGTGATAAAATTGTGTCGATTTGGCGTTATTTGACCATTAAACATGATAAAATTCAGTCAATTTGACCTTGTCCGGCAATTAAATTCGAGATTCACTAATGTTTAAACAAGATTTTTGAATTAGATTTAACACATTATTTCATTACAAGTTCAATAATGCTCCATGATTCTTAAGACTTTTGAGAAATTTAGTTCAATATAACTTTATTTAGTCATTAACGTCGGGATTTTACCCATTTTGAGTCAATTTTACCATATTACGCCATTAAAGTCGAGATTTCAACTGCTTTTTAACAATATTTTGTAATTAAATTTAATGCATTATTTCATAAAAAATTTCTTTGAATGTTACGACCCATGAGAAATTGAGGCCTAATTTACCTTACTCGGTAATTAAGGCTGAGATTTCAACAATTTTCATTGGTTTTTGGGTGTCGTCGGCGGTATACGATATGTTTCTAGCGCCCCCTTACTTGTGTACATAAAGTGTTATTGACAACAAAATAATTGCTAGTTTTTTTAAGTATGTGTTATTTTTGTGGAAACATTTGTTATTCGTTACAAGACACGTGTTATAATGGTTGAAAAAAGTGTTATCCAGGTAGCGTGTTGTGTTTCTTAAATAGCAAATATTTCAAGCATGGACCGCCTCAAGATTCCACATTTTTCCATGATTTAAATCAGGAATTCCCGCGGATTATTAAATTGAATCAATTTCATCTTATTTGGCTATTAAAGTCGAGATTTCACCCGTTTTTTCAAGGAGATTTTTGAATTAGAATCAACACATTATTTCATTGTAAACATGATAAAAAACCTAGATCTATTTCACCCGAGACACGGAATCCCAAAGTCGCACAGCGTCGATCGCCACGTATGGAACACACGATGAATTGAGAGACGCCACAAACGGATGTCTGAGGCCGTACTATAATATTCTCAGATCTATTCTCACAACGCACTGCTTTTGCAGGAGATAGACGGTGTTCGAACTTCAAACGAAAAGAATAACAAAGAATCGAAGAGATTTCAATATTGAAATTCGAAAATATATATAAAAGTTGGTGTTATCTCTAATGAGAAATAAGGCCTATTTATACTAGTAGGCTAAGGCTAAATACGAAAATAAAAATAACAAACTAAGAGATACTAAACAAAAATCTAGGAGAATCTTCACGAACTAAATATTTAAAATATTGAATAACAATTTTTGTTCAGAATCTGCTCCAAGGATTGGAATTGCGCTTTGGTCCTTCATCTGCATTTCAGTCCCTAGAGTTTCAAAATTTGCCAAATCAGCTCCAACTAAATTCTCTTGTCCATATGCAACGTTGCTTTTCTCCATGCTCGTCTGATACATATCGTTAACATTAGGCTAAATCCAAAGACGTAGTCAATAAGTACAAGTGCACGAAAAATGTTTGAACGACGTGTCCGGCATATCACATCAAAACTTAAACAATGTTCGTGATTATTAAGACACATGATAAACTAAGGTCGGTTTTACCTTATTCGAGGCCAACGTCGAGGTTTTAGCAATTTTCAGTGTTTTTTGGTTGTCGTAGGAGGTTTCGATCGATTCCTTACGGTCTCTTGCTTGTGTACAAGATGTGGTATTGACAAGCAATGAATCGTTATTGTTTTGTACTGCATCAAAGTTCTTCATTATTCCATGATTAACACTGATAATTCTCGTTGATTATTAAACCTATCAGATTGAGTCGATTTTACATTGTTTGGTCATTGAAGTCGATCCGCTATTCAACGAAATATTTGAAATGGGTTTAAGGCATTATTTTGGGCGTGGTCGCGGTTTTCAGCCTATTCATCGCGGTCCATTGCTTCTGTATCAGATATGTTATTGACAAGAACTGAAGCGTTACATTTCTTGAAGTATGTGTCATTTTTAGGTAACATTTGCTATAACACGAAGTGTTACCCAGGTAGCGTGAAGTGTTACCTAGAAACTATATTAATTCGCAAACGTTTCAATCTTAGGTCGCATCAAATTTTTTTGTTATTTCATGATTAACATCATTAATTCCCATCAATTAGTTAGACCTATGATCAAATTGAGTCGAATCCACCACATTCGACCACTAAAGTTGAGATTTCAACCGTTTCTCAACAAGATTTTTGAATGAATTTATTCCATTATACTATACGTCAGAAATTTTCGTTGATTATTAAGTCACATGAAAAATTGAGATTGATTTAACTGGATTCAGTGACCAACGTTGAGATTCAGTCGGATTACAGCTTGAAATTGTGCTTCTATCGTTTGGAGAAGACGAATGCAAACATTTGTAAATTTTGCATTTGTAAAGGGCAAAACTGTTTTTTCTTTGCAATTAGATTCTATGAAACTTAATTTGGGTCCTTATCATTGAAAAAAATTAATGTGGAAACTGAACTCTATATAAGTAATTTATTGGGGTCTGAAACTTGATTAGCTCTTTCTTTTTTTGAAGAGGACGGCCGACGTTGACGTTTTGTTTAAACATTCTTTTACAAGTATTAATTGCTTTAAATAATCTTATGATTAAGAACTTCAAATAAACAATTTTGAACTTGTGTCGTAATAGTAACATAACATTATTAGACTCAATCATAAAAATTCAATGTGAATGTATTTTTCACACATCAATATAACTAATGCTAGTATGTAAGGTGAAAGAAAAAAAAAGCAAAAAGCCATCGGTGGTAAACAGGTAGGGTTGGGTCATATTCGGGTTGGACCTGTTTAATAAAATGGTTGAAAACTTCAACCCTAACATGACTAGTTTACTTAAACAAGTTGTTATATCGAACCCAAACCCGACCTTTAATCCAAATCCAACACATAAACCTGTCAATCCATTTGAAATTTAAAACAAAGGCAAGAAAATAATTAAATAAAAAGAATTAGAAATCCAAATTAAACAAAAAAATAAAAAACACAAAGGAGTTTTTTTCTAAAGCATCAACATACTTAAGAAATAATTAAAGTTTCAAATAACGAAAGTGTCACAAAACAATAATTAAATATCAAGTTATATCATATCGTCATCAAGTATCAACTGAAGCCGATGATATTTGACTCTTAGTTTCAACCATGCTCTCTTCCACTTGATATTCCACCCGCATCTTCATGACATCTCCGCCATAATTCATCGAGTGTAGGATCCATTTTTGCTACAAAATCAAATGAAATCAAATTATCATATAGGGAAAAATGAAAACAAAAACTAACACGTATACTCAGATAGAAATAAAAAACTTAAATACCTCCATAAGACCAATCTCTTAAGCATATTAATGCTTCAACGGTTCTAGGCTTCAAGGAACTCCTATAAGCATCAAGAACTCATCCACTATTGTTGAACGCGGACTCCGAGGCAACCGTAGAGACCGGAATAGCTAAAATATCCATAGCTATCTTAGAAATAATGGGGTATCGCAAATTTCCAATAATCTGAAATGTAAAACTCCTTCACAAAGGGTATGAAAGGTTGATAGGATGAGGACCGATAATAAGTGTTTAAAAAGACGCGGGGAGAGGGGGGGTGAATGTATACTTATAGATTTTTTGCTTTTTGGCTAACTGTGAGTACACTTTTAATTCGGTACTTTGAGTATGTTTCTGTCCTAACTAATTTCCTCTCAATCTTACAGTTTTAACGCAGCAGTGATCACTACTTAGTTCCGGTGTGTGTAGTGTTTGAGTTTGTTCGTTAAAAGCACACATGGATTTGTTTATGGAAGTTCGGAGTGTTAATGAACTCTTACGTCTCCCCTTCTTCCCCGCAAGGAAGATATCCCTTAGAAGTATGATTTACTTTACACAAGTACAACCCGCAGCTACGTCTAACTTATATTTCTACACTAACTGCTTTTTACAATTAGTTGATTACAAGATGATCTAAACTCTCAAGTTATTAACGAACACAAAGTAATTACAGCTCTCAAGGTTTCTCTACATTTGTGTTTCATTCACTTGTCTAGTACTTTTCTCGTTCAGCTCCTTGGCCATTTATATAGCTCGCCTTTGAAAGTAGCCATTGTGTCTTAAGCATTTGAATTGGCTTTAGCAGCATTAACTTCCTTTCTCCTTTTTGGTCATGTTGCATCCACTGTTTGCTCTGTGTCTGAGTACTGATTTTTGCCACTTTGGGTAATCGTATCTCTCAGTTCCAATACTCACTGCAACTTTTTATTTAAGCTTCTTTATCGCCTTTAGTCCTTTCAGTCCTTACTTTGACTTCTTGACCTCCTTGATCCGGTACTCGTCCTTGTCTCCGGTACTCAGTTCAATAACCAAAACTTAGATGTCCAACAATTTCTCCCTTTTTGGCGATTGACAAAACCTCCGCCAAAAAGACCGTTCAGACCCCACCCCCTTTTCTCACTTTTCATAGAAAGTTTGTCCAGCCTGTTTCGCGTCAAGACTCTTGCATAAGCGGGCGTCTTGATGTCATGTAGACGCACGAGCTCCAGGAGTTGATTCTCGCAATGTCCCTTAACACTATTAGAGGATAGATGCGCTCAACGGGTCCAGGTCGGGCCTCCATTCTTCCCACGGGCCCGATTGGCTGAAGCTGATCATCATGGATCACCAACGCAATAACTTTTGCCCGAGCATCATCGCTTTTGGGGAAGCTTGGTCCCTGGAACAACAAATCGACAATTGAGGCTGAGGTTCTGACTCTTTTAGATACTGGTACTGAAATAGGATCCGATAGTGTCTTTGTGGGCTCAAAGTCATGTACCGACTTTTTGGATGCGCTGGCGGCCTTGCCCTTTCCTTCCCCCTTTTTGGCAATCAAAACTCCGATGCTGCCTTGTGTGGATAGATACTCCACAACCGTGGCCAGTTGAGTTGAGATCACTTACATCTCCTGTGTCAAACTCTCCTTAACTTCTGCGAGCCTGACACTAAGTTCTACTTGGTTGGCAACAATGACATCCACACGCTGCAAATAACGATCCCAAGGTCCTTATTGACTTGGCAAAGTTTTCGACTCATCGTTGTCAGTTCTCTATTTGTGCGGCGCAGATAAACAATACTTCTGGACCCGCTGGTACCGACATTGGGTACCTCTTGGGACTTTGAAGATGTGGGAGGAAGGTTTGGCTGTTTGGGCATCACATCTCTTTCAATGTTGGGCTCCTTAACAACGGATTTCACAACAGGTTCTTCGTGTGGTGGTTGTTGAGTTAAGTCCTCTGGTGGAGCGTTGTCGTGGACCGCAACATCTTGTTGTGGCGGTGGAGATGAGTGCCTAGGCGGTGGCGGTGGAGGTGCAGATTCCTCAGCAACAACATCTAGGATTATTTGGTATTGTGGAACCTAAGGAGTCCTTAGCGAGGACTGGATTGTCTCCGTAGCCTCTACCAGAAGTGGAGTTGAGATTTTTGCTTCATTGGCTGGGCTAGGAAGACTCAGCGTGACTTCGGGAATGAGTGAAAGGACAGAAGTTGGCGCCATTTTAGGTTGCGATGGCGACGCTCCAACTACAAGACTGACGATCAGCGTTTGAGAAATTCCATGCGTCCGGTCCTGAAGGTGCTGAGACCGACGGAGGTAAGCGGTCCCCGCGCATTAAGCTCTTCTCTAATGGCCCCCAGTCGTGACTCAAGTACCGCATTGTCAGAGCGGAGTCTTCTGAGTACTTTGACTTCGCGGTGGGCATCCCGGGAGTTAGGATCATAGTTGGTTTTTCCCTTTGCCTCCATCATGTTTCTTTTTCTTAGTTGAGGCATCAGATGATTTCTTGATGACGACGACAGACAAAATGGGCCTTTATGTCGCCATAGGTCGGTCATCAGCTACGTCTAGTTGTACGGGGACCTCATCGGAAGTTGCGACTTCTTCAGCGCCCCCTAACGGAATCTCAAGAACAAGCTCACTCTGGATGATGTTTCGGGTCCCCGCATTAGATTGATCTCTGGCCCTGTGTGCGGGGATCTTTTTCATATCAGCTGCAAGCTTATGGAAGATCTCTTTGAGGACCAGAGAGGATGTAAACTCATTACAGAGCAGGACCACCTCCGCTACTGAGTGGAGGCCGATAATTCGTCATCGGAGAGCGCGTGCCTTCGTGCCATTCTCGAGAACATGTCCCCAGACATCTTTTTAGTCAACATCTGTATGACTTGGGGACTGAAGTTCTTGAACACGCGGTTCTTCGTCTTCACCACGCTCTTGAGGGCTTCCAAGACAATCGTGCCCTAATCCACTTCAGCTTTGGTATGATGGCCGCCATGGCATTGATCTTTTTGCCGGTCAACATGTCGAACGCCCTAGCCTTCTCAAGCAGCCCTTTGGCCACAATGTCGTGGAGAAGACGATACGCGAGCTTAAGTATCGTCTTCTTGTCAGTGTACTTGAATCCAATCCCAATGATGGACACATGGATTTTGATGTCATCCCTTACGTCTGTCACAGCGTCGCGAAGTTTGGACGGTCCTGACGTTGGTAAGTCGAAGGTTTCGACGACCAATCCTTGGTGATCTCAATGTGGTTGATTCTGACGACCGAAACAGTGGAGGTTGACGATGGGGTGATGACATTGGTGTGAATCTCACGTACATCATCGGTGAAGATCTCATGCTCATTGTTTAAGAATGTCGCGAGACCATAATCGATGATGCTGTGCGCCATTTTTTGGACTTCGCCGTCTTCATACTGAATAAGTTCCATAGCGTCGACTTTGATGGCGATGTACATGAACTACGTTTGGTTTGATGTGGGGGCTTATGAGGTTTTAGCTGTTTTGGGTACCATTGATAATGAGATTTCTGGAAAATGTTTAAAGATTTGAACGATTTTTATTGAATGATTTGAAGGGTTGAGAGCGTTTTTGGGAACTAGTGTTTTGGGTTTGATAACATAATGGGCAAATGAAGGGTTGCTTACTTAAGTAGAAAATATGGGCGGGATAAAGTGATTTTTCAAAAAAATTCTAAGTCTTTTTTATTCAATGTCATGTTCCCGCCGAGTCCATGTTCTCTTAGTACCGAAAATTCCCCCTACATCTATGCTGGATAACATGTCTGGTTCTCTTCTATTAGACAAATCCGTACTCATATACTTAGATTTTGTTGTTTCTCCTCCTAAGTGCTGGAAAGATCTAACAACCCAAGGCATTCCTGAAGATGAGAAACTTAGCTTCAGGCAGTGGCTTGGTGAAGATGTCCGCTACTTGTTGCTCGGTCATAACATGCTCAAAGTGAACGTCCTTTTTGAGCACATGATCTCGATTGAAATGACGTCTTATTTCGATTTGCTTTGTCCTTGAGTGTAGTACCAGATTCTCTGATATAGCGCTGGCGCTGGGGTTATCACAGAATATTGGAGTGTTTGACTAGTGAATCCTGTAATCTTCAAGTTGATGTTGAATCAACAGAATTTGCAAGCAACAACTCCCAGCTGCTAAGTACTCAGCCTCCGCCATTGATGTTGCAATAGAAGTTTGTTTCTTGCTGAACCAAGAGATCAATTTGTCTTCAAGAAACTGGCACGTCCCGCTCGTGCTTCTTTTACTAGTTTGCACCCAGCGTAATTAGCATGTGTACCCATATAGGGTAAAAGATGAGTCCTTAGGGTACCATAATCCTACATTGGTACTACCCTTGAGATACTTGATGATTCTTTTTGCGGCAATGAAGTGACTTTCTCTAGGATCCGCTTGGAATTTAGCACTGAGGCATACACTATACATGATGTCGGATCTGCTTGTTGGTAGGTATAACAGTGACCCGATTAGCCCCCAGTACCTGGTTGTTTCTACCTTAGTGTCGCTTTCATCTTTATATAGTTTTATAGATGAACTCATGGGTGCTGGCGAACGATCTTCAAGCCCAAACTTCTTGAGAAGATCTAAAGTATATTTTGTTGGATTATGAAGATCTCAGAGTTCATTTGCTTCACTTGCAGTCCTAGAAATAAATTGAGCTCTCCCAACATGCTCATTTCAAATTTGTCCTGCATGAGTTTTGATACTCTTTTGCATAGCTTAGGGTCTGTTGATCCATATATTATGTCATCATCATATATTTGCACTAGCACTATATGTTCCCCTTTAGTGAACCGGAACAGAGTCTTGTCCACTGCCCCGACAATGAAACCGTGGTCCACTAGAATTCCTGACAATGTCTCGTACCATGCTCTAGGTGCTTGTTTTAAGCCGTACAGAGCCTTCGTGAGTTTATAGACATGGTTTGTCCCTTCATGGTTTTTAAATCCTGGAGGTTGAGCAACATTTACTACTTCAGATAGTACACCGTTGAGAAATGCACTTTTACATCCATTTGGTATACTTTGAAATCTTTGAAAGCAGCATATGCTAGAAAAATCCTTATGGCTTCTAGTCTTGCTAATGGCGCAAAAGGTCTCATCATAGTCAATGCCTTTTTCTTGTCGAAACTGTGAGCAACCAGTCTACCCTTGTTTCTCATGATTAAGCCATCCTCATTTAGTTTGTTTTTGAATACCCGTTTTGTGCCAATTACTGTCTGAGAGGGTCGCGGTACTAAGGTCCATACTTTGTTCCTTTCGAACTGATTTAGTTCTTATTGCATGGCAGCGATCCAACTGTCAGCCTTAAGTGCGTCCTTATACTTGGTGGGTTGCGTTTGTGAGATGAAGGCATAACTGAAAAGGTTTTAAATTGATCTCCAAGTCCTCATTGGTGCCTTAGGATCTCCTATAATCAACTTGGAGGGATGATTAAGTTTGTATCTATTCCACTTAATATATTCCCCTCAGTACTTGCTGATTCTGAGATGTCTTGCTCAGTACCGACGTTATTCGGTATTGCAGTGTGATATACTTCAGTGGATGTTGGATCCGGTACTATTTCACCCTCAAGTGGCTCATTTTCAGGGTTGAGTACCGTGTCTGTCTCAGTACCGATAATTTCCGGTATACATCTTCTATGGTGCACTCAGTTCTAGCTGCATTTTCTTGTCCTTGAGTCGGCTTGTCTACTGTTTCTTCGTCACTTGATTCATCCAATTCTACTTTATCCAACATCGCACTTAGGCGATTTATATTTGTAGGAGAACCATCTTCTCCTTGAGATTCCTCAAATACTACATGAGCAGATTATTGAATGGATAGTGTCTTGCAGTTGAATACTTTGTAAGGCTTGTTCACGGTAGAATATTCAATGAAAAATCCCTTATATGCTCGACTTTCGAATGCGGGGAGATGACTTCGATTTAGATGTACGAATCAGCGACTTTTGAAAGTCTTGAGTATCCAACATATGGCACATTTCCAGTCCACATCCTAGATTCTTGCATATCAATGGGCGGTTCTGAGTGTAGCAAGCTGTGTTGACTGCCTCTGCCCATCACTTTTGGTAGATGTCCGCATCTGCTAGCATAGTCCTTGCCGCTTCTTTTAGCGTGCGATTTCTCCGCTCAACAACTCCATTTTGTTGTGGTGTCCTTGAGGCAGATAACTCATGGCGTATGCCATGGTCCTCAAGATAATTTTTAAAGTGTAGAATTCAAGAATTCGGTACCCCTATCACTCATTATTATGTTGACTTCTGCTCATTTTGTATTCTTTTGAGTAATTTGATTAACAAGAGTGTTGTCTTATCTTTTGTCCTATGAAACAACACCCGAGTGTACCTTGAGTAGTCATCTATTACTACTAGAGTACTAGAGTGTATTTAGCTCCACCTAGACTGGGCACCGGTATGGGACCGAAAATGTGCATATGTAGTAAGTCTAGACAGCGTCTTTCCTCTACTTTTGAATGTTGATCTTACTTTCTTGCCAAGTTGACATGCATTACACATCTTTTCTTTAGAATAACTTAGTTTGGGTAACCAATGTAATATGTTATTCGAGCTTGGCCTAGATATTGTCTTAAAGTTCAGATGGTTCAATCTTTCGTGCCATAACCAAGTCCTTCAGCTCTCAGCTACTAGACATGTTGGCTCTGGCACTGATTGTTCAGCCCATCTGATTATGTAAATCTCGTTGGTTCTCCAGCCAACGAGTACCGTTTTCTTGAAGGATTAGTGGCTTCACATCTATCCTTTCAGAAATTACAAATATATCCATTATGGCATAATTGACTTATGCTTATTAAGTTGTAAAGTAGATTTTTCACAAGTCATATGTTGTTAAAGAACACACATAAATTACATCTCTGAAGTTTTTTTTATACTTGTGTTAAATTCACATGTCTACTACTTTTCTCGTTCAGCTCCTTGGCTATTTATAGCGCTCGCCTTTGAAAGTAGTCGTTGTCTCTTGAATGTTTGAATTGGCTTTAGCAACATTAACTTCCTTTCTCCTTTTGGGTCCTGTTGTATCCAGTGTTTGCTCTGTGTCTGAGTACTGATTTTTGCCACTTTGGGTAACCGCATCTCTCAGTTCCAGTACTCACTGCAGCTTTGCATTTAATGTTTCTTTGTCGCCTTTAATCCTTTCAGTCCTTGCTTTGACTCCTTGACCTCCTTGATCCGGTACTCACCCTTGTCTTCGGTACTCGCCCTCTACTCCGGTATTCATTTCAATCACCAAAACTTAGATATTAAACAAAGGCTCTTCCAAATAAGCTTCAAGATTTGATTTCCCATATCTAGTGCTAGAAGAGTTACAAAACGCCCACAATAACCATAATAAATGTTAATAAAATCCAAAATAATATAACTAATAAACGACGAACCAATAAAAGAATGATAAAATAAGAAAATTACCATAATAAACTCATCCGATGAAGACTCGCCCATACTTGAACGTTCTTGATTCATAAATGAAGGTTGTGAAGAAGATTGCTTCTTGTACGAATTGAATAACTCGAACAACTTGTCATTTAAAGCATCCAAATGAGTTTTTAAATCATCCTTGTACACTTTCCCGTAACCCCATTCCACAATTCCAAACTTGAACTGGGGATCCAATATCGCAACAATAACCATAATTGTACTACAATCATCCCAATATTTCTCAAATTTGACATACATTTTAATCACCATATCTTTCATGAAACTTTCTGCCTTTGCTTTTTCCTCTACCAACACACCTCTCACTTTCAAAATAGTAGGGATATACAAATTTGCAGTCGGATATTTAGTTCCAGAAAAATCACTAGTGGCCTCATAAAAAACATTCAAAACTTGAACAGTTTCTCAAGTTGTCCCCACCCTTCACTAGATGGACAATGTATATAATTAACATCCATCATCTGAAATAGATCAAAGCCTTTTTGTAATACAAAACACTCTCCAACATAATGTATGTTGAATTCCATCGAGTGGGAATGTCTTGTCTTAGACCCCTTTTGCAATCAAGATCAACTTTTTCCACACAAGTTAAAAAACTTTGTTTCCAACTTTGTGATCCCTTACAATACTTCACGCTCTCTCTAACCAAACAACATGCTCAATAATTTTAATGCCATCTTGAACAATTAAATTAAAGATATGTGCACAAAACACCTCATATGAAAATAATCGCCACAAGAAACCAAAGTCCTCCCTTGAGATAAATACCCATTATATATTTGGAGCTAGCATTATCCAATGTCAAAGTAAACACTTTCTTGTGAATTCCCCAATCTTCCAACAATTTAAGTATTTTCATACCATATTGACACCAGAATGAGGAGGGGGCATAAATGAAAAACTAATGACTTTTTTTTTTGCAAGCAACAATCTTTATTAATGAAGTGTGCAGTCAAAGAGATATAACCATCAATGGTTATCAAAGACAAACAATCCGACGTAAAAGCGATTTCCCCGGGAGTTGATCTTAACAACTCCATCCATTTCTTTTTATTATACATCTTAAGAATGTCATTTCTCAAAGTATGTCTTGATAAGAATTTCACATCAGCACATAAGTACGAAAAAACATTCCTAATTCCATCATATTCAGCAAATTGGAACGGAAGATCATGTTTCACAAAACACAGCAGCTCACGAAACACATCATTATCAAATTGAGACCTCTAGTAGACAACGATAAAGATTGCAGAATAAGTTGCCCAAAATCCGCATAATTTTCTCGTTTACATGTTTTCAGATGGCGTTTAAGGTTCCTCGTCCGTTTTACTTTGAGCATTTTCAGCATTATAAAGCTAGCTGCATTTCTTGCATTTGCACATCAAATTCCCGTCCTAATCGTTTTTAGTAGGATCTAGAAACTCGAAATGCTCCCACACATCATTAGTGAGCTTTCTAGTTCTTTTAGTATTAGTACCTATTATCACGGGCTTAACTCGTTTATTTGATCAATTCTTCTCACACTCTTTAGTTGATTGAGATTGTTGCTCCTCCTTATCATCCAATATATCAACATCAACTCGGTTAGAATCGTCCATAGCAATTAACACCTAGCAAAAAGTAAAAAAATAAAAAATAAAACAGAAGATGTCAAATAGAAGAGAGGGTAGGGGGTTGGTGACTACTCACAAGAGACCACCAGCGGATGTGTGATTGTGACGCTGAATTACGGTTTAATTACCAAATGAGCTGTGAATTAATTTTGGGCTGAGAATTAATTTAAAATTAAATATCGAAATGTGTTAAATAGGTTGATCAAAAAGTTGCAGGTTAGACAATTTGAATGTAACCTAACCCAATTAATATAGTGTGGGTTTGAGTTTACCCATTTACTTAAATAGGTCGAAAATGGCAACCTAAACCTGCCATTTTTGGGTGTGGTTCGTGTCGGGTTGGCGGGTTGTGTTGGTCTTTAGCAGCCCTAGCTATATATAAATGACATAGATGTAATTCAGAAGAAAACAAAAGGGTAAATTCTATATCAGTCTCGTTATAAATTTGAACTTCCTCTTAAATACTAAACGAATTATTTTTTCCTGATAGATCTGTGAAAAATTGTGTGTTTCATACCCAAAAATGTTGAAGTGACAAAAATAACCTTTCTTCATAGACTTAGAAAAGCTTCCGGAAAATTATATCATCAGTCGCGAGAATTATACCAACAAAACACGTTATGATACCAAAAACTATTAACATTATTCTATCAATAAATATAGATATTATACAAATTGTTTCGACTATTATACCAAGTTGAATTTAAAAGTATTATACCATTTGTTATCACGAATATACCAACAAATAATGTTATTATAATTTTATTAGACGAAATGATTTTAACACATTATTCCAACAAAATCGTATTATACCAACAAAATATTCAAATAATTATTCTAATAAAATGATTATTAAACCAAGAGATCCATTTATTATATTATTACTTTTTTCTCTAATTTCTGACTATTATACCAACAAAGGCCGATATTATACCGATATTGTACTAGAAGTACACTGCATATCATTGTACCAATATTCTTGTTTATTATACCACCACTCACTGATCAAATTTTCCAATACCAACAAATGTTGCGATTATACCAACAAATACTGATCGATTGTTATATCAGTAAAGAAACTAATTATACTTATAAATGTATTTATCATACCAACCATGTATTTTTTTAAAAAAATTGCGACGTTCGAAAGTTCTCTGATATACCAGCAAAATTAGAAATTATACCTACTTGTTCCAACAATTATACAAGAATTTCTGATTTTTTTATTGTACCAACAAACTCAATTATAATTTTATTATTTTTCCAACCAATTAAAGAATATACCAACATGAACCGTTGTTATACAAATAGTTTATGATATATACCAACAGATAAATATTATACCGTCAAACGCCATTATTATACCAACTATACTCTAGTGAACTTGAAATACACTCTTAGATATATTTTGATCAACAAAAGTCGTTATTATACAAACAGCTTTGGATATTATGCCAACATATACTCAATGATTGTTTAATCATCATTATACCATCAAACTATGTAGATATACTAATACCAGTATATATCGTACAAACAAAACACTTCTGCTAATTGTTTTCCATTTTTTATTCTAAGTGTTATACCAACACTTATGCGTAAGTGTTCAATATTATGTGACAAAATCTTATTCAACCTCTTACTGTAAATGTCAAATATGACGTGTATGTCATTCAAATTCTTACGTGTAGGTGTCCAATAATATGTGACAATGTTTTATTCCAAATTTTATGTCTAAGTGTTAAATATGAGGTTTCCAACTGTTTTGTGTAAGTGGTAAATATGAGGTTTATATTATTCCAACGCTTATGTTATTTCAACCCTTATGTTATTACCACTTTTGTTTAAGTGTCCAACATGAAGCTTATTTTAAATTTAATGCTATTATACCAATATGATATCTATGATATTATGCTTATATAATTTTTTTAACTTTAATAAAATGTTTCTAACGATAAAACAATTATTATACCGATTCAGATAAAATATTGTACCAATAAATGCCTATTATAACAATATACTAACTATTGAACTCAAAGTACACTAAATAGTATTATAATATATTGTAGTGTTTGTTGGTACGATATAATCTCGTTTTAATAGAATCATTCGTTTTAATTTGGTGTATGAAAAAAATTTATAATTGGATTTGTTAGTACAATAATCAGAAGTACTGGTGTAATTATTGGAACACGTTGGTATAATTTTTCCTTTAGTTGGTGTATTAGAAAACTTCGAACAACGCAATTTTTAAAAAAAAAATGTTTGTTTGTATGATAAAGATATGCATTAGTATAATTAGGTTCTTTCTTGGTATACTAACCATTAATCAATCGCTCAGTCTTTGTTGGTGTAATAACCTAAACTAAGTATAATTACGGTTCTTGTTGGTATAGTTAGGAATTGGTTGGATAAATGATAAAATTATAATTGAGTTTGTTGGTACAATAATCAGAAGTACTTGTATAATTGTTGAAAAAAGTTGGCATAACTTCTAAGTTTATTGGTATATTAGAGAGCATTCGAAAAGTTTTTCAAAAAAAAGATCTGTTGGTATGATAAATACAATTATTAGTATAATTAGGTCCTTTATTTGTACAACAATCGATCCGTATTTGTTGGTATAATAACATAAACTATTGATATAATCACAGCATTTGTTGGTATATTTATGTGTAAATTTGATCAGTATGTGGTGGTATAATAAATAGGTTTGTTGGTATAATGATATATATTGGACTTTGATTACAATATCTAAAATAGTTGGTATAATATCGGTTTTTTTGGTATTTAGATATAATAAATGAGTTTGTTGGTACAATACTTGAATTTATTGGTATAATTATTTGAATATTTTGTTGGTACAATATTCAATTTGTTGCCAATGAGGCTTTGGTCTAGTGGTCAAGGAAGATGCCTTAAGGACTTGTGGTTATGTGAGGTCGTGGGATCGAATTCCCCTTCCCACAATTCCTTGAATAGTCCCCATGGGCTTTATGGCTCATGACTATCATTGTCAGGTGGGTTTGGGACGTATTTATCTGGCCCCGGAGATTAATCCCACCACTGGAGTGTGTGGCGCAATTAAAACCTCCGTCAGGTCTGTGTGGCGCAAGCCCACATCAATATTTAGGGGCTAGCCCATAGTCAGGTCGAATGGGGATACCTCTGGACACCAAAAACAATATTCAGTTTGTTGGTATAATTATTGTATTTTGTGGTATAATGTGCGAAAATACTTCGTATAATAAAATTAACATTATTTGTTCGTATAATAGTGATATAAGTTTGTATAATCCTCTTAAATTCGACTTGGTATAAAAGTGAGAACAATTGGTATAATATCTATGTTTCTTGGTAGAATTATGTCAATGTTTTTTTGGTATAATAACGTGTTTTGTCAGTATAATATTCGCGACTGATGATGTAATTTCTGGAAGTTTTTCTGAATCTGTGAAGAAATGTTAAATTCGTCTTGTCAATTGCACACAAATTTTCACAGATAGGTATCTAACATGAATAAATAATCTGAGATGTATTAGACTGATAAAGAATTTACCCAAAATAAAAAAGGACAGTTAGGTTTCAGACCCCATTTTAGTTTAAAATTAGGATACAGAACCCCGTCAGAAAAAACATAGTTTAATGGACTTATTTTGTGCAAAACTTAGGTAAAGGATCCAAAATTTGCTCTGACCAAAATACCCATAAAAAAAATATTAAACGAAGAAGTATCGAACACCTGTTTTCTGTTATCATCTAAAAATATATTGCTTTTGCAGACTTACGAAGTGTTACAATGCGCCATTATTTTGTTATTGTAGGGTTAATATTTGCCATCATATCTCCCAAACTATCGAACCAAAAATCACCTATCCAAATTAAATTCGAAAGTCGCCTCCATCTCGATGTTAATGATCAAATAAGGTAAAATCGACGACAATTCTCATGGGTGTTGATAATCAACAACCAATTTCGAAGTCTATAATGAAATAATGTGTTAAATGCATTTCGAAAATCTCGTTGAAAACCGGAGAAATCGGGACATTAATGTCCGAATAAGGTGAAACTGATCATGTGTCTAAATAATCGACGAGAATGTGTTAATCGTGGAAGAACGAACAATTGTCACACGACCTATGATGCTAATAAACGCTTGTTCGGCAACACTTCCTGTATTCTAGATAACACGCCATGCATTCTAGATAACACTTCCTGGGTTAACAAGCAAGATGCTATGAGGAATAGATCGAAAACTACCGACAACACCCAAAAAACAATGATGTCGCTAGGATCTCCGACATAGCGACAAATAAGGTTAAATCGACATCAATTTATGGATTTTCATAATGAACGAAATTTTTTAAGTTTACAATGTAATAATACTTCAAACTCAATTTGTTGGTGAAATCTCTACTTTAATAGCCGAATAATGTAAAATCGACTCAATTTGTTCATGAGTCTTAGTAATCGACGAGAACTATTGGGGTTATTACGGAATAAAGAAGAAGTTAGATGCGACGAATATTGAAACGTTTGCTAATTAAGACGATACATGCGTAACACTTTCTACAACAATTATGACACATGTCTTGTAGAACATAACTAATATTTCTTAAAAAATAACACATCATTCAGAACGTTTAATCTATTGTCAATAACACATTTTGTACGCAAGCGATCGCGATGAATGTTACGAAATCGCCAACGACGTTAAAAAACATCTGAAAACCGCTGAAATCTTGACGTTATTTGCCGAATAAGGTCAAATCGACATTATTCGGTATTAATAATAAAGGAAAGTTGTTGATGTTTGTACCGAAATAATACTTCAAACCAATTTAAAAATGTCGAGTATCAACCTTAATGGCCGAAAATTGTGAAATCAACTCAATTTGATCATATGTCTTAATAATGAATGAAAATTATTGATGTTAATCATTGAATAATGTGAAATTTGACTTGAGTTTTGGGGTGGATTTCTAAATTTTAGTGTTTGGGGTTTGGGATTTAGATGTGGTGTGGCGGGAATATTGATTTCGATTTGATATTTGACGGAATCTTAAAAATTCACTTGAAATACATAAAATGGTACTAGTAAGGAATTAATTGTTACTAGTAAGTGTTTAGTGTTATCCGAAATGGATGATCAGTTACAAATTGCAATTTTATGTGCCAGAGTTTCTAGGTTTAATTTTTCGGTTTAGGGTTTAGGATTTCGGGGTTAAGATAAGGATTTACGATACAAAAATTTGGAATATGATGTACAACTTAGGATTTATAGGATACAACAATAATTCTTTTAGGGTTTCGGGTTCGAGGCATAGGGTTTAGGCTCAGAGCTTAGAATATAGAGTATATGGTCTACAAAATGTTAGTCGTGATTTAATGTAGAACTTTGAACAAGTTTGTGATGAAATTCACAATGTTATGTTCATTGAGATAGATATAGTCTATGTTTTGAATGAAAGACCATATGTTTACATGACTAATGACTACAACATTCTACTTTGTACATCAGCATTCGCAAAACATGTCTTTTAAAGGAATTTGGTGGTTTAACTTCATCATATCATATATTTTCATGAATGACAATCTTATACATTCCACAAAAGTGCATTTATGAACAAAATTAATCAAATTAGTAATGTGGTACTGAGAAGCTATTATGTAGTACAAGTATCTACAATTGTGTTATAAACTGAGTTCATATTGTTATTTTTTATTGTGGTATTATTTGCAGGCAATGTTGTAATATTCAGTGATTATCCTGTTAATATTATCTGACAATCTAGAACCTTCTAAAATGTTCTTAATGAAGTGTTTTCTTTTGCTGCATATGTGTTATAATCAGTGCATAAAGTGTTATTACGCTCGAAAACATTTGTATTTTTTGGGGAAAGCTAATTTTCGTATTATTTCATGATCAACATCAATAATTTTCGTACATTATTAGGACTCATGATCAAATGGAGTTAATTTCACGATTTTCGATCATTAAAGTTGAGGTTTCACCCTGAGAATTTCGAATTGGTTTAAAGTATTATTTCGGTACAAACATCAACAATATTCCTTTATTATTATGATCCATGAGAAATTGACGTCGATTTAACCTTATCGTCCAAGAACATCAAGATTTCATCGGTTTTCAGGTGGTTTTTAGTGCCGTTGGCAGTTTTCGTATCATTCCTCGCGATCAGCTGCTTGTGTACAAAATGTGTTATAGACAATGAAGTGTTTTTTTATGAAGGTGTGTTATTTTTGCAGCCATATGTTGGGAAAGGTACCCGGTTTGTACCCGAGACGCAACGCCCCGGGATACGGTGCGGAATAAAAAATTTTCCGGGTTCCTTCGCAACTCGGATCGAAAACTCTAATCACGTTGACACGTAATAGGGCGGGTCATACCCGTGAGAGATTACCTTTGAAGCGAGTGGCAGCTCCTCGTCGATTGCGTCGTCGATTGCGTCGTCGGCCGCGGTCGTGTTGGGTATCGTCTAGATCGTCACGCCGACCTCGCAGTGTACCACGGTTTCGATTCTCCGAAGATGGCTCGAGAGAATTGATCCGTCGCTCGGGAGAGTGGTTTGCGTTTGTGTGTTCGTGTTTCGATTCTCGGGTCGAGAAATTTCGCGTCGATTCTCTTCCCGTGTCTTTTTCTTTGACGAGGGTCTCACCCTTATTTATAGTAGGGGAGGACGACATTTTCAGCCCTAAACAAGGCTAAAATCTCGAAATATTTGTTCCTAAATATGAGAGATATTCTTGCCAAAATATCTCTCCTAATTGAATTCAAAATTCTATTAAAGGAACATACTATAAATAGAAAACTAACTAAGATATTAAAATATCTTCAAGGTAAATAAATTTCGAAATTTATATAAAATATAAATTCGAATTTTAGTTTTAATAAATAATATTCCAAATATTTTTATTACCATATTTGTATATTACGAAAATACCCTTTAAGGCATTTTTCGAATTTCTCGGCTTAGGGTTGAATTCTAATTCTTCCCTCAAGTCTTTCTAAGCACTTAGCCAAGCCTAAGTCTTAAAGTTAGTTTCATATGAAGTCCGACTTCGGTCCACTTAATGACCCCGAGGCCCAATAAGGCGTGGCATAACGACCCGAGTCCCTTTAAGGCCCAAAACACAATCTCTCCTTCTCGGTACACATTGATGATCCTTTTTAAGCCCGACTCTCTAGGTTCGACTCAATCGGCAAGGGAGGAATCAAGAGTCCGGTAGGTGCCTAGCCAATCCCGCAGTACCGACAGATCCGACTTGAGCACGAATTTCGAACTAGTCTCATTCCAGAACCTAACTATAGATTATAGTACTACGTACAAACCCTTCAGCTGTGTCCCGATCGAGTGAGAGCCATGTATTTTCAAACTCACTAAACTCGATACTATGATAAAATGACACGAGGCAAATTACCAAACTACCCTCCATGTCTAACATGAGTTAGTTTAATACTTGGCCAAGGATTTTGTAATTTCCCGTCGTCATTCTCATAGGACACTTGTCTCGATTACTTGCGAGACTGTGAATCCGTACTCGGCGGTCTAAGCCCGGCAATACAAATATCCATCAAGACCGCATCTGTCCCGCTGACCCATGCAATAGCAAATCGGATCTAGCAAATCAGTGATAGTCAAGACATCAAAGTCAACTCCGTCAAAGCCCCTTTCGGTCTAAGGTTCAAGCAGACTACTATAGTTTTGTCGTCGATCATTGACACTCCTTGAGTAATAAGCCATGTTTGATCGTACGACCTGCGAGTCAGTGTCCATGAAACGATTCAATCCCTTGATTCGACTCGTATCACAAGTCATGACTTCCGCTTCCAAGCGGTATATCGGCACACGATAAGTCATCTACAAATAAGCCATGATTGGTTTTCCAGCACCCAACTGAAACCTAAGGCTTATGGACATTTTATGTTCGAGGTTAAGAGTCCACTGGTGCCTTCCTCTCTCGTACCCATCGAGAACAGTGACTCAACTCGACACATTTGGATTATTCATTTATTGCTTTACCCGATGCTAAGTAAAGAACTCATATAACCAATAAACGAATAATGCCTTTATTAATACGCAAAACAATGTTTGATTACATTGACAATCGAATGATAAATAAGCTAATGCCCTATACATACCTAATCCTCGTATAGCATTCGAGGGCATATCCCTAACAATCTCCCACTTGCACTCAATGTCATGCGCTGTTGTATCTAATACCCATCTTCTCGAGATGTTTGTTCGGCACTGCCTGAGATAAAGGCTTGGTGAATGGGTCAGCCACGTTGTCCGCAGTCGCAATCTTCTGGACGGCTATGTAGCCACTCTCAACGAATCCACGTAACACGTGGTATTTTCTTTCTATGTGTTTGGATTTACTGTGAGATCTTGGTTCCTTCGCTTGCGCAATTGCACCACTATTGTCGCACCACAGTGGCAGTGGTTTTTCGGCAATCGGAAGCACTTGCAGTTCTTCCAAGAACTTTCTCATCCAAACTCCTTCTTTAGCTGCCTCTGAGGCGGCTATGTACTCAGCCTTGCAGGTGGAATCAGCTGTTGTACTCTGCTTGGAACTTTTCCAAGATACTGCTCCACCGTTGAGTGTAAAGACGAAACCTGAAGTGGATTTTCGATCGTCCACGTCTGACTAGAAATCCGAATCCGTATATCCTTCCACTTCTAATTCTCCATTTCCATAGACCAGCATCATATCCTTTGTTCTTCTAAGATACTTGAGGATATTCTTGACTGCTGTCCAGTGTTCTTTACCCGGGTTGGCTTGAAATCGACTGACTACGCTCATAGCGTATGCTATGTCCGGTCGCGTGCAAAGCATCGCGTACATCAAGCTACCCACTGCGGATGCATAGGGGATTCCATTCATCTCTTTTCTATCTGCCTCACTTTGAGGACACATAGCTTTGGAGAGATGTATCCATGCCCCATAGGTAGAACCCTTTCTTAGAATTGTCCATGTTATATCGTTTCAGGACCTTTTCTAAGTATAGGGCTTGGGAGAGCCCTAACATCTTATTCGTTCTATCCCTATAGACACGAATTCCTAGGATGTAGGTCGCTTCTCCCAAGTCTTTCATGGAGAATTCGGTCGAAAGCCATGCTTTCACCATCGAGAGCATCCCAATATCATTTCCTATCAAAAGGATGTCATCGACGTACAATACGAGGAACGATATCTTGCTCCCACTGCTTTTTCTGTAGACGCATGGTTCATCTTCGTTCTTTATGAATCTGTAGCTCTTAACTGCTTCATCAAACCAAAGATTCCAGCTCCTAGAGGCTTGTTTAAGTCCGTAAATTGACTTATTCAATTTGCATACTTTATGAGCATCCTTTTGTGATGTAAAACCCTTTGGCTGTTCCATATATATTTCCTCCTTGAGGTATCCATTTAGGAACGCGGTTTTCACATCCATCTGCCATTGGGTGTAATCGTTATACGCTGCTATCATAAGTAATATCCGAATGGACTTCATCATCGCAACGGGCGAAAAGGTTTCCTCATAGTCAATTCCTTCTTTTTGACTATAACCTTTCGCTACAAGCCTAGCTTTGTATGTATCCACCAGTCCGTCTGATCCAATCTTTTTCTTGAAGATCCACTTACACCCAATGGGTCTAAAACCATCGGGGTGATCAAAGTGTCCAGACCTGATTTTCGTGCATTGAATCCATTTCGACTTGCATAGCTTCAAGCCATCTTACGGA
Organism: Linderniella brevidens; assembly: GCA_004919715.1. Taxonomy (NCBI): domain Eukaryota; kingdom Viridiplantae; phylum Streptophyta; class Magnoliopsida; order Lamiales; family Linderniaceae; genus Linderniella; species Linderniella brevidens. The sequence continues at coordinate 676,186 of SWDC01000149.1, forward strand.
GTCTATATCCGTCATTGCCTGGTCATAGGTAGCGGGGTCGTCCCCGACGTTACCCCCCGTTGCAGCATCCCCGTGCTCGACGTGTACCATTCCATATCTCTCAGGCTGGCGAATACTCTACCAGACCTGCGCAACTCTGATTGCGTCTTGGACTGCTCTACGGTGTCTTCTAACACTGGAGTTTGTGAAATCGTTTCTGTCGTTTCTCCAAGAGTTATTTCACGACCCACTCCACCTTCTCGAACGAACTCTTCTTCGAGAAAGTGAGCCTGAAGGGCTACAACGATTTTCTGATCGTGTGGAAGTAAAATTGGTATCCCATGGAATCCTCAGGATACCCGACAAAACGTCCTTTCACAGCTCTCGATTCCAATTTTTCTGTCTTGAGCTTTTTCACAAAAGCGGGGCAACCCCATATTCTTATGTGGTTCAAGCTCGACTTTCTACCAGTCCATATTTCATAAGGGATCTGGTCGACAGAACTAGAAGGGATTCGGTTTAAAACGTGCGTTGCGTTAATAACGCATGACCCCACAGCGACAGTGGCAGGTCTGTATAACTTAGCATTGATCGAACCTTGTCCAACAGCGTTCGATTTCTGCGTTCGGACACACCATTTAATTGTGGTGTTCCCGGCGGTGTCATCTGTGAAATGATCCCGTTCTCTTTCAAGAACTCGTCAAACTCGAGACTCATGTACTCGCCACCTCGATCAGATCGAATGGCCTTTATATGATTCCCAGTTTTTTTTCTAATAAAGCCTTATATTCCTTGAACTTATCAAGGGCTTCAGACTTGTATCTCATAAGATATACCTTCCCAAATCTTGAATGATCGTCGGTGAAGGTAATAAGTAGTGGAAATTACCTCGAGCCGCTTCCCCGAATGGCCCACAAACGTCTGTATGAATCAAAGTGATAAGTTCTGTGGCTTTTTGGAAAGTTCCGGTAAAGGGAGACGTAGTCATCTTTCCAAGGATACACGATTCGCAAGTCGGATAAGGGTCTGAACCCAACGGCTTAATCATGCCATTTTTCTCCAACTCACGAATTTTTTGATCTCCTGCATGACCAAGTCGAAGATGCCACAATTGTCTCATATTGGTCTCTAATTTTCGTTTGTTGATAATTGTGTTCACAGATTCAGTTTTATCTTTGACATTTAGATTATATAATCCGTTAGGTAAAGTTGCACTTCCGACGCATTTATTTCCAAAATAAATATCGCAAATATTATTACTAAAGCGGAACTCATATCCGTTTCCGCTCAAAACGGGAATAGAAATAATATTCTAAAGCCCTCTGGGCAATACAAAACAATCAGAAAGCAATAACTTATGTCTACTAGATAAAACAAGAGTTCTTGATCCAATGTGGGTCGCCGGCACACTATGTCCGCTTCCTACGTTGATCATGACCTCTCGATCCGCCAACCTCCTACTTCGTTCCAACCCTGGTTTGAAACACAAATGTGAGCGCTAGCTCCTGAGTCTAGGATCCATGAAGTGGAGTACACAGTCATAAACAATTAGTTTCTAAAACATAAAGTTCTTTACCTGAGGCGGCTAGCTTCGGGCAATCGCGCTTCCAATGGCCGAGCTCATTGCAATGAAGGCATTTGTCCGTGGGCTTGGCGCCTTTAGACACGTTTTTCTTAGCCTTGCCTTTTGAAACTCCTCCCTTGGGCTTAATGGGCTTGTCCGACTTTTTCTTTCTAATTGACTTACGAGTCTTATAAGTCGCAACAAGAGCCACTTCCTTTCCCTTTATCTTTTTCATCTGAGTTTGGGCCGTTGACAACTGGTTCATCAACTCAGTTAATGTCATCTCGACCCTATTCAGATTATAATTCACAATGAAGGGATTAAAGGAAGCCGGCAGTGACTGGAGCACGAGATCGTTTTGGAGCTCATTGTCCATGAGGAAGTCGAGTGCATCGAGTCTCTCGATCAAACCGATCATTTTCAGCACATGTTCTCTAACGTCTCTGCCCTCATCCATTTTGCAATGAAACAGTTGCTCTGTCAAAGAGTAGCGAGCACTCCTGGAGTGTTCACCAAAGAGCTCCTTCAAATGAAGCAAAATGGCGCCCACTTCCATTTCCGAGTGGCTTCGCTGCAACTCATTGCTCATGGATAGGAGTATATAGCCCTTGACCTTTGCCTCGTCTATTTGCCACTTGACATACGCAGCCCGGTCGTTGTCACTCGCATCAGTCCCTGGGACTTGCGGTGTAGGGGAATCGAGGACATAAGTCAAAGACTCCATACCTAGAACTATCCTGAGGTTACGGAGCCAGTCCACGTAGTTTGGTCCTACCAAACGGTTCTTTTCAAGCAGCATGTTTAAAAGATTCGTCATAGTAACTAGAAAGAAAATAACTCTGCAGAAGATAAAGATCACATAGTTAGATTTATTCTATCATTCATCAAGCGCAAACACGGACTTTTCGTTTCGCTTGACTCCCACTATTTTTCTCGAAAATTCTATTCTCCCGATTTAAGAATTTCGGAAACTTCGTTGAGTAGTTTCATAGTGGAGTTGAGGTCCCCGACTCGATTAGACATGCCTCAGCCTTTAACGCAATATTTGGCCTGCCTAATCGATCGAAGTCGAGTTTCACTCGAACCCATCCTATAAGTATTTCAACTATCTTTGTCTCAGTCAGTGACCCTCACGGCTAACCCTGCATTTTGGGTATAACTGTCTAAGTGCAACCTAATCAACTTATGCTCTAACCGCACATTTGAATTCCGCCTTGCTGCCTTACGCTTCGTGGGGCGGAATATGCTATGGTGAGCGTCGTCAAACGAACCCGAAACGCTAATGTTAGGGCTTGATGTACGGCGCCAACTTACTCGGAACAAACTGTACAAACTCCCTAACACCAGACATCTCAAGCATGATAGAAGACAGGAACCCAATTCCTTTTCTCACTTAGTATTTATCAAACGGGAGAAAAAACCTTTTTCACATAAGAGCACATAAAGCATGAATATCATTTCACAAATCGACACGCACGTAAGTAGTAAATAAACCCTAGGAAAATAAACTACAAGGCAACACGAACGGGTTATTTATATTCTAGCCCTATTACGTGAATTATGTGTATGTGCCTTCAAAAAATCATCGGTTCTCCGTATGGGCTTTGAAGTCGACAATCGCCCTTCATCATTCGAACGGCCTCCCAGTCGTCGATCGTCCACCAAGTCATCTTCTCCCGGGGAGTCGTCAACCGTCGAACAGCTTCGTGTATTCTAAACTAAGCCTAATCTAATAAAGCTTTGAAGTACAACACGGGGGGATCATCAGTCCCAAACAACCCGTAAAAGACAAATACAACCCGGAGGGACGAGGCCCTTAACAAATAACCCGGAAAACCAAATAGAAATCCTAAACCCGTAAGTGTGCCTTAAATCATAATCATAACGAGCACGTTGACAATTTCATGAATTCTAACCGAAACCGACAATTTGGACCTTAAATGGGCCAGGCCCGATAAAAAGGCCCGTTAGGGTTTTTGGGTGAAAAACCCTAGGCGGCCGTCGTGTCTCGGAGGCTGCAGTTTCGTGCGGGTACGCGGCTGTCCGCGCGCCGCTGGCGCTGCCGTCAAAGGTGGCACCACCATCGGACAGCGGTGTGCCGCTGCCCGAGGCAGCGGCGCGGTGGTTCGGGTCTTCGTTGCCCGAACCCGCGGAAGCGGATACGCCGTCGCACGGCGCGGTTGCGCGTGCGGCTGTGCGGCTGTCTGCGTGTCGCAGCGTCTCAGCGGTGGTGCCTTCGACCCCGTCGAGCGGTATGGTGGTCGTGGGTTGGCAAGCGACGCATCGAGCAGCCCCACGCGCCTAGTGCGTTGGCTTTTCGATCGTCTCCCACGAGCCTCGTTTTGATTTAATCATGTTATGATTCCGATCACGAGCTCTGGCTCTGATACCACTGTTGGGAAAGGTACCCGGTTTGTACCCGAGACGCAACGCCCCGGGATACGGTGCGGAATAAAATTTTTTCTGGGTTCCTTCGCAGCTCGGATCGAAAACTCTAATCACGTTGACACGTAATAGGGCGGGTCATACCCGTGAGAGATTACCTTTGAAGCGAGTGGCAACTCCTCGTCGATTGCGTCGTCGGCCGCGGTCGTGTTGGGTATCGTCTAGATCATCACGCCGACCTCGCAGTGTACCATGGTTTCGATTCTCCGAAGATGGCTAGAGAGAATTGATCCGTCGCTCGGGAGAGTGGTTTGCGTTTGTGTGTTCGTGTTTCGATTCTCGGATCGAGAAATTTCGCGTCGATTCTCTTCCCGTGTCTTTTTCTTTGACGAGGGTCTCACCCTTATTTATAGTAGGGGAGGACGAAATTTTCAACCGTAAACAAGGCTAAAATCTCGAAATATTTGTTCCTAAATATGAGAGATATTCTTGCCAAAATATCTCTCTTAATTGAATTCAAAATTCTATTAAAGGAACATATTATAAATAGAAAACTAACTAAGATATTAAAATATCTTCAACTATGGTAAATAAATTTCGAAATTTATATAAAATATAAATTCGAATTTTAGTTTTAATAAATAATATTCCAAATATTTTTATTACCATATTTGTATATTACGAAAATACCCTTTAAGGCATTTTTCGAATTTCTCGGCTTAGGGTTGAATTCCAATTCTTCCCTCAAGTCTTTCTAAGCACTTAGCCAAGCCTAAGTCTTAAAGTTAGTTTCATATGAAGTCCGACTTCGATCCACTTAATGACCCCGAGGCCCAATAAGACGTGGCATAACGACCCGAGGCCCGTTAAGGCCCAAAACACAATCTCTCATTCTCGGTACACATTGATGATCCTTTTTAAGCCCGACTCTCTAGGTTCGACTCAATCGGCAAGGGAGGAATCCAAGAGTCCGGTAGGTGCCTAGCCAATCCCGCAGTACCGGACAGATCCCGACTAGAGCACGAATTTCGAACTAGTCTCATTCCAGAACCTAACTATAGATTATAGTACAACGTACAAACCCTTCAGCTGTGTCCCGATCGAGTGAGAGCCATGGTATTTGTCAAACTCACTAAACTCGATACTATGATAAAATGACACGAGGCAAATTACCAAACCCTCCATGTCTAACATGAGTTAGTTTAATACCTTGGCCAAGGATTTTGTAATTTTCCGTCGTCATTCTCATAGAACACTTGTCTCGATTACTTGCGAGACTGTGAATCCGTACTCGACGGTCTATGCCCGGCAATCACAAATATCCATCAAGACCGCATCTGTCCTGCTGACCCATGCAATAACAAATCGGATCTAGCGAAACCAGTGATAGTCAAGACTTCAAAGTCAACTCCGTCAAAGCCCCTTTCGGTCTAAGGTTCAAGCAGACTACTATAGTTTTGTCGTCGATCATTGACACTCCTTGAGTAATAAGCCATGTTTGATCGTACGACCTGGGAGTCAGTGTCCATGAAACGATTCAATCCCTTGATTCGACTCGTATCACAAGTCATGACTTCCGCTTCCAAGCGGTATATCGGCACACGATAAGTCATCTATAAATAAGCCATGATTGGTTTTCCAGCACCCAACTGAAACCTAAGGCTTATGGACATTTTATGTTCGAGGTTAAGAGTCCACTGGTGCCTTGCTCTCTCGTACCCATCGAGAACAGTGACTCAACTCGACACATTTGGATTTATTCATTTATTGTTTTACCCGATGCTAAGTAAAGAACTCATATAACCAATAAACGAATAATGTCTTTATTAATACGCAAAACAATGTTTGATTACATTGACAATCGAATGATAAATAAGCTAATGCCCTATACATATCCAATCCTTGTATAGCATTCGAGGGCATTTCCCTAACACAATATATGTTATGTACGACAAGACATGTGTTATAACTGTTGTCGGAAGTGTTACGCATGTAGCGTGTTTCTTAGAATACGTTTCAATCTTCCGTGCATTTGACTTCTTAGTTATTCCATTACTAACATCAATAATTCTCGTCCATTACTAAGACTCATGGACAAATTGAGCCGATTTCACATTGTCCGACCATTAAAGTAGAGATTTCACCAACGAATTGAGTTTGACGTATTATTTCATTATACCCTTAAAAATTTTCGTTGATTATGAAAATCCATGAGAAACTGAGATCGGTTTAACCTTATTCTATCCTTACATAGGAGACTCTAGCGACTTCAGTGATTTTTGGGTGTCGTCGGTTGTTTTTCGACTTATTCCTCTTACCATCTTGCTTGTTCCCCAAGAATTGCTATCTAGAATGCAGGGAGTGTTATCCACCAAACGTTTTATTAGCAAACGCTTCAATTATAGGTCGCGTCAAAATTCTTCTTTTTTCCTCGAATAATATCAATAATTATCGTTGAATATTAATTACCATGATCAATTTAACCTCATAGGGATAATAAAAAGTCCAGATTTTCCCGTTTTTCAACGAGATTTTAACACATCATTTCATAATAAACTTCGAACTTTCATTGATTATTAACACCCATTGGAAATTATCGTCGATTTAACCTTCTTCGGTCATCAATGTCGAGATTGAGCCGCCTTTCAAACGAAATTTTTTGTTTTGAATCGAACCTGATTTTTTGTTTTCGTTTGGGAGAGATGATGGCAAATATAAGTAATTTTCGTAACAAGGAGGGGCAAATGAGTCATTTCCTTGCAAATAGGTCTTTAACTCTAAGAGAAACTTAAAATGAGTCATTATCTCTATTTTAAAACTTTTTGGAGCTTAGATTCTAATGAAAGTATGCTAATGGGCCTGAAACCTAAATAGCCCAGCTAAAAAGTCTATCCCCATTTGTAAATGACGTTGTAAATGTCAATGATTCACCAGACACGTCAGCAAAATCAGACCGGAATACTGGCCTGGGTTATATATAGCTGGAAAATTTAAAAAAGGTTGTCTCTAATTGAAAAAATAAAATAAAATAATGTTGAGAAATCTGAATTTCCACCACAGGTGCTTGTTTTTCAACACTAAACCTTCAAATAAACAGAGTGCATAGGTAAGTGGAGTGCGTTGTCTTTTGCTTCATGTGACTTCATCTGCAATTCTTGGCATGCGCGGATGGACTAGAAACATAATGCGGTAAAAGATTCTAAAGCACACCCCGATATACTGCTTTACATATGGGCATTAAATTTCGAAATCGATATTTTTACTTTAAAGCCTCCACTATCGTTCCACTTTAACACTTTTTGGGCTTTTAAATTTCCCTTTAGCTCTTTCGTAACCTGTTTATCAATATTATTTTTAAGATTATTAGTGCCTTTCTCTTCCTATCTTATCGCCATGGGTCTTCTTTCAGCATCACCTTGGTCAGAAAGCAACACGCTGATATCTTTTTACCGTCTCCAACAAAAATAAATTGTTTTCAAACTGCACTTGTAGTACCTCTTTTCCAACCATATTCTCCGACCATCTTCTCCGACCATTAAGATCATTCTCAAAATTAAAACTCAAGAATATTCTCATATTATTCACCTCCATATAAACTTTTACAAATTTTAAAAATTATCCACATATTTTACAACTTTACAAATTTAACTACATTATTAATTAAAATTAAATTGATGAAATATCAAATAAAATCAATTATAAAATTAAAGAAATGTAAAAGGGACTTCAATGCAATTTTCAGATGAAAAGATTTCAATACAAAAAACACATACCAAAAGAATAAAAAATAAAAAACAAATAAATCTAATACAAATGGACTTGAATGTAATTCAATTTCCAAACGCATTTTATGACTCCAAACGCATATTCCATCTCAATAAGGAGCTAGTTTACTGTTTGCGTATAGTTGAAGAACTTTCATCCTTATTTTTTTATTTTTGAGTACCATTAGATATGGGTCTTAGGTACTCAAGCGTTGTGTTATTGTCTAATTTAAAATAAATCAAGACGACATTTTCTTTGAATTGCCTCTAATATGTTGTACCTTTCTTTTGATTTGACGTTAGACTTGTCGTTAGTGGGCGATTTAAATTTATTAAGAATCTTTAGGCTTTTCTAACACAGTAAAGCAAAAAAAATAGTAATTAATTAAATAGGGAGTTTTTCGCTCCTATTACTAAAAGAGAGTGCTTTGCGGGTATTACTCGCGACGTCGCGCCTAATGGTCGCGACGTTGCACCTAATAGGCGCGATTCTCTTTTTGGCCCGTAAAAGTGCTGTAAATGGGCCAAAATCGAATTTGGACCCGTCGTCGCGTTTAATAAACGTAAACGCGACGTCGCGTGCAATGGGCGCGACGATTGTGACAATTTGTTCACGCGTTTTCTGTCATATTCAATTTTCTTTTGACTTCAGAAATGATGTGGACGTAACGTTCACGAGTTCTGCAGAAGAATCGTCGCGTCCAATAGATGCGACGCGTTGTTATTAAATGCGACGAATTTTCCTATATAAAGCACTATAATTCCATATACTTTGATATGAAAAACAACTTGCAGTATTTAAATTCCTCCTCAAATTATGACATCTCGTAAAATTCAAGTCGCTATCCACTATGGCGGGGAAATCATTACCGAATGAAACTCCATTCGTTACAGCATCCCACCCATTGATTTCGACGAATTCGTCGCGACACTAGGTTTGCTCAATTTCTAGGCATGCTATACGAGGTTATTTGCCTCGACAACAATTTTTTCTCCTTAACCGTTAATGTTAAGAATGAATACTATAAACATTCTCGACTCTATCAGAGGCTCTTTCAAATTTCAAACGACGTGGAACTGTCATACTTCTTGGATGCTGATGCGGGACTTAATTTAATTGAAGAGTTTGTCGAGGCCAGCGAGAACGTTCATCCCGACCGTAATGAAGAGGCACCCGACCTGTTCACCAACATCACCTCCAGCCACTCGTTCCCTGATCTCACGACAGTTACTCAAGGAATGAGTGACTTTTCACTCCATGCTCCTCATATAGACATACCTTCGAGCAGTCGTGTTGTTCCTAGTATGTCGAATGTGTCACAACATGAGCCTGTGCCAGAAGACTTGAAAAATAGTGACGCTAGCGACTCTGAAGCCGATGACGTGGGTGGTGCATTGGATGATTTTCGAGATTCCGCAGATGATAACGACGATGGCGAGGATGATGGAAACAATGATGGTCCCGAGAATGACACTCCATTGCCGGCAGATGATGCTCGTGCGCCTTACCAACCCGTGCCATTTTATTCGACATATCAAATGGCGCCTCCAGAAGCCAAAGAGGTCGGCGGTGATTTTTACAATAGGGACAAGGAGGTCACGAGCCTGCTTCAAACCGAAAAAATATTATTAGAAGATTACGATATATGGGAGGCCACACACATGCTACATGAACGAGTTGGCGAGAACACATCATAACATATCGCGAAACACAATTGCGAGAATGTTGATTGGAATAGTGAAGACAGACCCTCAATTTCTACCAAAAAATGTAAAGCAACTAGTGAAGGACAATATCGGGTACGACATCTCATACATTCAAGCGTGACATGGCCTTAAAAGGGCGAAAGAAAATATTTACGGCACATGGGAAACTTCAGTCCAACAACTTCCTATCTTCATGAAAGCTTTGAAACGTTACAACCCCGACACGGTCGTCAAGTGGTTGAATTTTCCAACTGAGGCCCCCGTCGTGAAGAAATTGGAGTATGTTTTCTGGGCTTTCAAACCTTGTATTGATGGATTTAGGCATTGTCGTAGAGTTGTTTGCGTTGCCAGTACACACTTATACTCCAAATACGAGCATAAAATGTTGATTGCATCTGGGCTCGATGCAAATCAAAATATTCTTCCTCTTGCTTTTGCCATTGTTTCAACGGAAAGCAGACATTCTTGGCATTGGTTCCTGAACTTACTTAACATCCACGTGTTGGATCAACAAGGTGTATGCCTCATTTCGGATCGTCATCGAGGTATTTGAATTTTCCTACAGACATTCATGTATTAATTTGACATCATTTTCATCGATCGATCGTAATTTATTACATTGTATTTGTTATAGGAATATTGGTTGCGGTAAGCGAATTAGCAGCGTTTAGGCCGCCGAATGGTGTGCACCGATTTATCTACGCCACATCGTATCAAACTTCAACACTGAATTCAAGAACAATGACCTAAAACAGTTATGCCATAAAGATGGAATGGCGCACAGTTGGAGAAGTTCAATCGCATTATGAAACACATTAAAGTTCTCAATGAACCAGCTTGGAAGTGGTTAGATAAGATTGACAAAGAGCAGTGGACGTTTGCTTACGATGGTTGATTCCGATTCGGCGTGATGACCACTAATATCTCTGAGGCCCTTAACAGAGTGTTCAAGGGGCGAGGTGTTTGCCCTTAACGGAGTGTTCAAAGCAATAGTGGACTTTAGCTTTCATCGATGCGTTGAATACTTTCGCAATCAATTTACGGAGTGCTCTGCAGCGATGGCCAACACCAAAAGCGACTGGTCTCCGTATGCGTGAAATAAGTTCAACGACTGGACAAGTCGTTCTTGGAGTCACGTCGTCTTTAATTTTGACCCACGTTTGCAAACAGCCGAAGTTTATACTTCGGCCGTGAATCAAAGGAAGCATGAGGTAAACATCTTAGGAACGACGTGCACGTGCGGAAAATGGGACACGTATTTCATCCCATGTTCTCATGGCCAAGCAGTCTGCCGTATGTGGAGAGTTCATAGCATGCATCATATTGCTCCTTTCTATAACAAACAAGCGTACCGTATAACATACGAGGGGTATTTCCATCCTCTACATGACGAATGTTATTGGGAGCCTGCTGAGTTCTCTATTATACATAACGACGCTCTGCGTACCCGAAGAGGTCCGGGGAGAATCCGTACAACTCGTATACAGAACGAAATGGATCGTGGAGGTTCAAGGCGGAGACAAGGTCGAAGAGGCGGAGGCAGTGGACAACGTTGACTCGAAGTACTAGTATTCATATGTTGTACTGTTATCTTTAAGTACTTTTAATTATCCATTAATTTATTATAATTTTTCAGTTACGGCTAAAATTACATCATATTAGTTGCAAACATGCATGATAAAGGTTGATGAAGTTACAAATAATCACTTTGGAAAATATTTTCTCCAACCCGTCGGGGGTGGGTTAACGAAGTCGTCGTTACTATTATCCTCTTTAACTCTCGAACTCGACACTGCATGATGTTTGCCTCTGTTGTTTCTCTTTCTAGACATACCTTTTTTATTTCCTTTCGTAGGTGGGTCGACGAAGTTGTCATCATCGGCTTGCTTTTTGCTTGCGTTTCCGATCTTAATCGACATATTGTATTGGTTTCCTTTCAGGGGCGGGTCGACGAAGTCGTCGTCACCAGTATCGTCTTTTACTCTCGAACTTGAGCTGACGTGTTTCACCACCTGTCTTTTGGATGATTTTTCTGTTTGAGTATGAACTATTGGACATTCATTGTTACGAATTACAAGCACGTCAATGTCTGGAACAATGTATGGGTTGATATATCGAACGAAATTTTTTTGCAGATAATAATCATGTGGCTCGCACTCATAGTAGTAAATTGTTGAAAGAGGATCCTCCTACAATAATATGAAAAATTGCATAATTGAAAATTTATTGCATCCGAATAAATCGTTGAGCAGAATACCCACCTCAAACCACTTAAGCCATTGCTCGGTATCTGCATGAATCCATCCTCTGTCATACTCTCCCCAATCTCCCATTTCGGAGCGTAGTTTCGTCCATAAAAAGTAGCGACGCTTCAGATAACCTAGTTTCTCGGTTAGAAAAGGTACAGTGATATTTTTTCCGTAACATTGATTGTATTGCTGAGCAAGGAAGTGAAGACCTTCCCACAAATTATCATTCGTGATATAACCATGAGATGCTTTTACCCAAACATTTTCAACGAACCAACTTTCAATATGGTACGTCCAGAGGTCATCATAATAGTAATCACCAAGGACCTTTAAAGTCCCGAATATCGGATGAGCCTCATTCATCTTTTTTCCATTGAAGCGATTAAGACGCGGGTCTCTACTAAATGGGTGCATCGATCTCAAATAGTCATTACAATAAAGCTATGCCAGATAATGCCCTCCAGTGCCGCATCTACGAGGACGCTTCTCTCTACGCAGATGACGACGGTCAATAGGGGCCTCACGCTCGTGTGGACGACGCTGTTGCTGACGTGGAAGTGGAGTCTGATGGGAAGATGAACGGTAACGTGGCGTGTCCTCGTCGTCGTCGTCGTCGTAAGTGTACTGCATCGGCATAGTGTACCCCGACGGCATTGACGTCCCATATCCACCATCGCCGTATAAATTCGTCAGAATACGCGATGACAACGACCCAACACCTTGAGTGATATGATGCGAAGATGATGCCCCCCGGTCTTGCGTAGGAGGAATGTCGGTGAACTGGGTATGCTGTCGCTGACGCCTATCGATGATTAGACGATACATACGATGTATAACGTCCAATTCCCCGTCCACTTCACGACGACGTAGTCTTGACTCCATGTTATCGACAGATTGTGCCTGTCATTAAACATATTCAAATATTATTTTGCCTCGAAGAAATCAAAATGTAATATAATAAATAAAATTAATATATAAACTAACCATCACGTTGATGAATGCACCATCTCCCATCTAAAAGCCTCGCGACATGTGAATCGACGACGGAGATATATATCGACAGGTCACGGAACGATACCAGTCATAATAGTCACTGGTGCACTGCGGGCCGACACCTATCTCCATCACATCGACGATCCTCGAGTGCCTTTGACTCCAAAATGCCTCATGTAGTTCGTGCTGCGATCTCCAACTTTTCCAGGGACATTCCGAGTACTAAAGCGATGGAGATCTACAGTAAGATACGCCGGTGGTTGTGGCACCGACTGAATCATTCCAAACTGTCGCATCACGCAATCTGGATAGTGCCACTTGATGATGTTGTAATAGATCAGCGGGCACGACGACCGAGGGGACTGAGGACGGCATTCAGGGCGTAGTGCCAAAATCTCCGGTGCGTGATAGTTGTACGGGGTCCAAACAAACTGCTACATCGACTTGAATTAAATCCATGCCCAAACCTATATTATAATTATTTAAATCCATCGGTATAATTTACGCTTTACAAGTTGCTGAATTAAACTATCTTTCGTACCTGCAGCAACTGCAAAGCTCCACCTATGTTCATCTTCCTCGACTGACACGATGTGCAGAACTCTCTGTAGAGGAATTGTAATACGGCACTGCCCCAGCTGTAATGATGAACTTCGTCGATGTCCTCGAGCAGCGTAAAGTAGGTCATTCACGTGTGACTTCCACTGGAGTCCGGAAACATCACCGACCCGAACAGCAACAATGCAGATGCACGCACGTGTTGATCGACGATTAGCTTGTCGCGCATGTCGTCGACTGGATTTTCTTCTAACCAGACCGCAAACCTCCGAAGAGACAACTTGATCTCGTGGTACGCTCATTCGGGAGGTCTGTACCCAGTCAACTCCTCGCAGTAATCGAGTCACTGCTCCTGCGTCTTACGAGGGATCACACCGCTTACGGAAATACCGTCCACGAGGAGTGCCCACATCACACCCACGTCCTCTAAAGTGAATCTCGCCTCCCCCACCGGTAGGTGAAACGTGTGTGTCTCCTTTCTCCACCTTTCTACCAGTGGGGTAATCAAGTGTTGATCTATTTTCTGAGATCCACAATTATAGACGCCATACAGCGACATAGTATCTAACTTCTCCACAATACGACTGTGTAAATGCACCGGTCGTGAAATCTTATCCCATACTACGTTCTCCAACCCCCTCACCGTCAACGGGGTGTCAATAGCACCATCCGTGTTGGATAGCACATCGTTACAACGATGACTATCCTGGAAAATCAACAACGAACGATTAATCGGACCGTAGAATTTGTTCGTGTCCATCCTAAATCGAGCCAAACAATGTTATAACCAAACAAACAATACGGACGCGGTGGTGACGGAGGCGGCGGCGGTGGAGAGAGAGAGAGAGAGAGGGCGGTGGCGAGGGCAGGGCCGCCTCATCATAAGACGGGGCCTAAAGCGAACTTTACAAAGCCTTTTTAAAAGAAAAAAATTTTAAAAAATATTTGCGTGCCAAATTTAGCACAACCCTCCTCCTTTATCCGTGCACCGACAACTATAACAAGTAAAGTTTATAGAAGGCGGAGTTAAAAACTTTTTAAGAAAAAGAAAGAAAAATTCTTTTTTTATCTAAAATTTTAAAAAAATAAATAAATATGTACATGAAATTTATTCTTCTAGCTTTTTCGACGCAAATTCTTTTATATAATTCTCATAATCAATCTTTTCGGCCAACTCATTTTCTATTGATAAAATAGTCAATCCATTTAATATTTCTTGTGACATTGTGGATTTTAAGTAGTTTTTTTTATAATTTTTAGTTTGGGGAAACTTCGTTCCGCGGAAGCAACAGTCACGGGAATCGTCAACATAATCATATATGCAATATACACATTTGGAAAAGAATGGACCCTTTTAATATAATTTATTATTTCAATTGGAGTGTTAACATTTGTAAGAACAATGATCATTAAAAATTTTAGTTCTTGAAATCTTGCCCATTAATATCTAAACTACTCTCATACTTTTGGAGTTTTAAACAACTTTCATCTATATTTGGGTTATCCATTTATTTTAATTTTTTCATACTAAATAGAAAGCCAAAAATATTTTCAAAACTTTTGAATTGATTAAATCTACTGGTCTATTCCTATGAACAATACGTTTCTCTTTAAATATAGGTTCTACGTTCATCTCTATGCAAATTTCTTTGGCAATAGTAATTGCATCTTCCAATCCATTCTCCCTATATTCATGTAAAAAACGAATAAGCCCATCTAATTGTTCAATAGCAACATCCATACACATATCTTTTGCTTGTAAAGTTTTACTAACCGCATTAACAACAAACAAGATTTCATATTTCATACCAAAAATTCCAATTGGTTTTCGAATTTGAGGTCCAGCTTTTAGAACTATTATCCCCACGTTACAAGAGAGCACTCACGGCGAAAGAGACCAAATTGGCAGTGGATTTGCGCGTCAATTTCAACGGAGAGTAAATCTGGGGATTAATGATTAGGTTAAATTTGGGGTGGGGCCTTTTCTTAAGTTTTTTAAAGGGTTGGGGCTCAAATTCTTTAAGTAAATAAACTTTATTTAATAACATAAAGGCCTCATAATGTTGAGCCTTTTAATTAATTTAATATTTATATAAATTAATGAACTCAAAATAATGTTGGACCATTTAACTAATTAAATTAAATTTATATAATATTACTAGTAAACCTGGGCCTCGGGGCCCTTAAAATTTCAGGGGCCTAAAACCCTTGCTTTACTTGTCTTACCCAAAAGTCGGCCCTGGGCGACGGCAGATGGCGTTCGGCGGGCGGACCGGTGGAGGCGCGGAGGTGGCAAGGGTGGCCCGATGCACGGAGAGAGAGCGAGAGAGATACCGAGAGCGAGCGAGAGAGAGAGAGAGAGAGGGCGGGGTAAGCGGAAGGAGCTCGGTGGGGTGAGCGGCGGAGTTCGGCGGAGGCAGAGGAGGCGGCGTTAGGGTTAGTGAGAGAGAGTGAGGGAGAAAATGGAGAGAGAAAGTAGATCTTAGATCTATCTTTCCCCGACGTCGCGCCTAATGGTCGCGACGTCGCGTCTATTACATGCGACGAACGAAATGCTGGGCCAGAAATATTGGTCCAGTACAATGACCCAGCATAATACGATTTTCGTCCCGTCGCGGCCATTAGGCGCGACGTCGCGGGTAATATCCGCAAAACATTCTATTTTAATAATAGGTGCGAAAAATCCCATATTTAATTAATTACTTTTTTTTTTTTTTGCTTTATTTTATTAAAAAAGCCTAATCTTTATATTTCCTTTCTTTTCGTTGCCATAACTTTATATTGGATAAACGGGCCTTGAGCCCACTTGCAATAAAAGCCTAATTACGATCCAATTTTATCCTTTTCTTTTTGTAAATTAAGAACTCATCGTTCGATACCATTTTAACATTAAATTCTCATATTCTCTTATTCATATTTTTAATAACACAAGTAATATATTTAAATATTAAAAAAAAACTTATATTAAAAATTATATATAATAAACTTATAATTAATACTTGATTTAAAAATTTATGTTTAAAGCTTAAAAAAAATAAAAGAATTATATAAAATACTTCTAAACAATGCTTGAAAAAATTAATACTCAGTAGAGAAACATTAATCATTATCACGTAAAATGTCACCTCAAAATGAACATATAATCCACTTTACCCACATAATATACATATGGTTAAATATGACATTCATACAACATCACCCAACACACCAACTTAATAAACAAACACAATATTCATATATAACTTTCACGTGCAAAATGAACTATCAACCCAAACCAAAGACGATGATGATATATCACCTTTATCCACATCACGATGATACCGTGATATGAGTATCACCGTGAAGTTGGATCACCTCAAACAAACACCTCCTATGGTTATGTACACTGGTTCTAATATATTGATGCATATTTGTCACCGACGAATATTAATATCTATTATTAATACCTAAACAGTCGTACAATTATATTTATAAAATAACAATTCACTACATCAAATCAATCGGGCATCCAAACAGTTTTGCAGCTACAATATACCACTTGGCAGTTTGGTTGTGGTTTTATTATATAATGGGTTGACAGAGGTTATTCCATTTTATTATTTCCAAATCATGGTGCGTGTCCAAATTCATGCAGACTTGAAGAACTACGCCATAAAGTTGATTGCCCTGCGGTGAAATCATGGTGGGTGCACATAATCCCCGCAATATTAAAGAACTAAACCCTAAAGTTAATTGTCTCAAGTTGTCTTTCTCCTTTTGCAATCGAAAAAGCAAGAAATCATAAAGGAAAGCTTAGTGGGGATCTTATGTTATTGGATACAAAAGTTTGTATATGGTTATTTGTTGGTAGGCGAGTTTGTTCTTTGTGTTTCATATGTTGTGTTGTGGATTGCAATCTGACCAATGTAATACTAGGGGCTCTGGAGTTTATGGAGTCCTTCAGTCTTACAATCTGACAATACTACACCCATTTATGGAGTTTCACAGTCCTACAGGCGTCCGATCTTACCAAATATACGGTCGTTACTGCAATCTTACAGTTGAGAGCCACATTCAACCATATAATTCTCAATATGCAAAAAATATATCCAAGATATTCTCGTCAAAGAAGACAGTACAAAGTCTTATGTCATCCTCTGCTATGTATAAATAAATCTTTCTCCACCGTTTCACCATTTTTGGTGAACCAATAGTTTTTGAAGAATCAAACAAAATTATGTTTTGCCAATGGCTTCTTTGATGGTAGGAAAAAGACTGCGAATTTAATTGTGTTTAAATTCAATGACAAAATAGCCTCGTGAATCGCACGAAGCAACCTCTAGTATTTTTCGATTTATCAATATTTATCAAAGAGAATAAATTATTATATGAATAATGATTTAAAAAGATAGAACAACATGATAAATAACGTCACAATTTTGCAATATATCATTAAAAAAATTATGATACCATATTTGAAAAAGCAACGCTTCATCGGAGAGGTTTCAAAAGCAACACTTTACCAAGTATTGCATCTATTTGGCCAAAAGACAAGTCTATTCATAGGTGAAATGCTATCACCAACTGCTTGGGCTAGATTATATCCAGCAAAACATTATTTAAGTGAAGAATTTGATAGAAATAAAATACCGAAGAACACATATGAAATATCCGGAAGCGGCGGGTCGGGTGCGCTTCAACATGAACGTCCAAATTCTATCCAAATGAATTCTTAGCCCTAATACATCACATCAGGGCTTATTATATACCAAATACTTTGGTATATTTACAAAGTAGTCATAAACTACAACTTATTAAAAATAAGCCCAAACTACTTTATTTAAATTTCACGACTAAGATAACTATATTTATTGAACACAATAAAATAGTCCTAACAATCTCCTCCCTTGTGTTTAATTTTCGCTTCAACGTTGGTTATTTTGTCTTGTTTTTTGAATGGTTCCGATTTATATTATTGGAACCAACTTTTACATCCAACCTATTAGATTAAGAGTTTACCGCGATTTATACGGAGGTTAAGCTTGCGTGGAGGGTGCGCTAGAGAATGTCTGCTATTTTTTCTCTCAAATAGAAATTATATTATGTTTCACACACTCACACACTACATTATGATTTAGTATATATACCACATATTTTTGGTATATTACACAATAACCCTAAGTTGGCCTTATTTCAAATAGACACAAGGTCTTTGACCTATTCTAACAGGTACATAAATAACAAAGATAAATATAATTGTTGAACACAATAAAATATATCTAACAATCTCCGCCTTTGTGTTTAATCTTTAATTCAACATGGAATGTAGGTCTCATTTCACCTTACAATCAACGATCATAATGGTAGAATGCTTGAGATTTATGAATATACCTTCAAGGTGTATTTGTGTTTGAATCACTTGAAGGGTTTAGCTAAGATGGCTCAAATATCGAGAATGATTCACATGATTAGTGTTAGGGTTTTAGTATTTATAGCACATAATATAGTACTTGGGTCCTAACTAGCCAACATGCTCAAATTGCAAGCTAAGCTCTTAAAAGAGGATATGTACATATAAGTACAACAAAGACTAAGATATAGACTCCGAACACAATAATCTAACAATCCTCCCTTTGTGTCCGATCTTCGATTTAGCGTCATTGTCTTGGTCTTCGTCTTGATCTTTGTCTGGGCAAAGAGGGATTGACAGAATCCCAGGCTGACGTCGTAGTGTCTGATGTTGTTCCTTCCAGCATATCTTGGATATTGTCTAAGATCCTTTCAGTAAGAGGAGCTTCGGCTACTCAGAGATCTTTGGCGAGGATGCCAGGCTCTAGTGTTTCGTGGCGTTTCTTTAGTTTATCTCAGATAATCTTCAAAGTTTTCTCACCGTACTTGGAAACTTCTAACAACACGAGTGCTTGCGTTTTGGCGTTTTCTGAGTTGGAAGTATGTGACCGCAAGCTCTTGCTCCAACAAGATGTAAGTTTCTCTGAGATATTATATTTCTTCATCACTTTTGATTGGTTCGATCGGATTGATGATCTTCATTTTGTTTTCCAACGCTATATGAAAGTCTTGGGCGGCCTAAAACTTGGTCTGCCTCAGCATGTACTGCTTGAGTCCATCGTACCCTGCTCTGTGTTTGGTGTTCAGGGTGAATTTTTTATACATGCAGAACATGTGGTAGACCTCACCGGGTAGGAGGTATGGAAGCTCCGCCTCCGTAAGTATTTCACGGGACTTATATGTCCGTTCGATGACATAGATGGAACTGGGGCATCTATAGATTGTGTGGTCCACCTCTACGACATCGAAGATTGGGGCTTCGTCTTCTATAGCTTGTTGTACTGCTCCTTTGTTTAGTCCTCTTGATACATTGACCATCTGGTGAGCATGTAGATGTGTTGGAAGTCCACATATGTTCCTTTAAGATGTGACAGGACCCAAATCTTAAGTTCGCCGACCCTCCTTATTTTGTGCTCCACTCGCCATATCTTCATATAGTAGACTTCTAGATAAGGGGCCCATATATTCTTATTCTCCCAGAGAGTCTCCACCTTCTTTATACTCTTTGCCTCTGGCTCGGGTAGTTGATGGGAGGGCGGGTCTGAGAGTTCTTGGAGGTCTTTTCTGTGGTCTACTCCTTCGCCTTCCTCTTATAGCTCAATTAAGAATATGTCCACCGCTGCCTTCCTAAGGAAGAATTTGATGTTCTCTAGTCTTTTGCTGACAATTTCCTCCGTGTCGGGCTCCGTTCTTCACTTTTCCTCTAGAATGTACTCCTCGAGGTAGGGTGGGGGTTGAGGTCCCATGAAGTGGATTGTTCTGGAGCCTCAGTAGGTTGGACACTGTTTGGTTAGGAATCTTGCGGTGGTAGTGTAGTAGGTTGAGCGGAGATTTGTGCGGAAGTAGATGATGGTGGTGGTGTTTGAGTGGTGGCTCTTTGGTGAGTTGGTGGTTGTTTGGAAGATGAGGTGGTAGGCGGTGTTCGGGATGATGACGTGCCAGGGTCATGACCCTGACTCTTTACTTCATCCTCGCCCCCGGCCGCCCGTAGTAGTTTTCTGCCTCTTCTCCCCCTCAGGACGGTCTTGATCGTTAGGATCTTCGTGTGGTCGTTTGGAGTGGGTGGGGTCTTCGCGACAGGATGCAGTCGGTGATTTTTCAGGACGGTCGCGAGTGTGGTCGAGGAGAGCATGCTCTTCCGGCGTAGGGTTCTCGATGGACAAAAGGCGGAAAAGAAGTTTGTCGTATAGGGCGGTCACGGCCATTGTGTATTGGTTTGGGTGAGGTGTCGAGGTGGGGAAGGTGGTGGTGGTGGTTCGCCCGTCACGGGAGCCTTTCCCTTGTCTGGTAAGGCGGTTTCGATCATCTTCCGCACTTTTCCAATAATATTGCTTTCAAAAGTGGGGAGACGCGCATCGACGGCCTCTTTGACGGTCCGGAGAAGGGTGTCCTTGGTGACGTACGGTGGTAATAATAGTCCAGAGCCACGAAGGCGTTCCGTTGTCACGACATTGGAGTAAGTTATCGATGCATGGCCAACACTTACTCTGACAGGACTTTCGATCGGTCTTTTGTAACACTGACGTGGGTAGTGTCACTATGATCGTCGTTGCGAGTTCAAGAAGACGCAAGGGGTATCACCAAACCCGGGCCAGTTAGGCTTCTCGTTGACATCTCACTCGTAAGATGTTCGAGTAGATGACCCGTTACCGCTGTTATAATTGATGTTGCAGCGGTGGGACTTCTCTTCTGTAAATCTAGTATATCCAACTAACAAAGATTAAAAACAATTTTACCATGTTTGAAGATCGGAATAATTGAAATGTGTAGGGTGCTTGTTCTTGAGTTCTTGAGGGATGTTGGGGAATTCCTCTCAAATGGATATTTTTTTATATCACACACATGACACACCTAACTATGTGTTAGGGTTGTAGTATTTATACCACATATTGGTATATAATACTTGGGCCCTTGTAAGCCCATTACAATTAAAAGATCACTAGATTCTATAAAATAGAATCTAGTTCACTTAGATAAAGTACAATACTAAGATAAAGTAATTAATTGAACACAATAAAATAATCCTAATAATCTCCCCCTTTGTGTTCAATTTGCAATTCAACGTTTGTTATCTTGGTCTTGTAAAATTATTGTCCTGAGTCCTCGAGAACACGTATCACCGTATGCGTCGGCGAAAGCGTGCGAGAGCGTGGTCTTCAATTTTCTTTTCTCCTTTGTCTTGTCTTGTGATCTTTTCTTTAGGATACCTTCAAGCTCACCATTTCTTGACTTTCTCTTCCTTGAAGTCTTCTCTTGAAGCTTGTCTCGGAGAGGCCGGAAGGAATTTGAAGTTGCTTGCCGGATTTCCTCTTTTTGTGTTCGATCTCTCCCTTCGAAAGTGGCACAACCCCCCCTACGTTTGTTCAACCTTGTGTTGGAATTGAGGAGTTCTCTTTAAATTTGGAGAGACGTACATGTGGTAGCAACTTCGATTTTTGAAGGTCGGCAGTGTTTGCTTGATTTGACGACGCTTCAGGATTTGACGTTTACGATCAATCTTGCACTTTTCGTTGTGGTACGGCTCCCATTTTCTTTATTTACTATTACTCCCCCTCATGATGATCGAATTGAGGAGATCATCATGAAAGTGGGTGAAAATAAGACGATGGTTTTGGCAAGATGTTCGCGTCGTCGGGACAAGAAGATGGAGATCGTAGGGACTCGAATGGTGTTGGTCCGTTTTTCTACCAAACAAGGATCAAAAGATTGATTTTATGCTTAGAGATCGAAGAACAACTTGTAATATGTGTTTGTGCGTGTTTCATATTTTGGAAGGTACTAGGTGACTTGCTTTTTAATTTCTTTTGATGAAAACCCGAAAAGGGTAAATGGGGTCTTATATACCACATAAGTTGGTATATTAAGGCCTATGACCTAAATTATATTATATTTACGTAGCGACCCATAACCTACTACAATCTAACTAAATACAAAATAGACCCAAGACTTATAAGAATTAAGGACACTACAAAATATTCCTAACAATCTCCCCTTAGTGTCCTTTTTGCTGTGGCGTCTTCTTTGTCTTCTTGGGTCTCACCAGCTCGTAGACGGATCTTCTGAGTCCTAGTTTGTGCTCATAAGATTGTATCCATCTACGGTACGAAAGCCGTTCAGAGATGATGTCGATCAGCTTTTGAAACTTGTCTTGGACCTCGTGCTCCTCAAACCTCAGATCCTCCACAATCTTTCTCAGCTTATCTCTTATGGTCAGGAGGATTCCATCGCAGAACTTGGAGATCTCCGATGTCTTTATAAGCCTTTTCTCGCCATTGTAGTTGATGTAGACAATGGATGGATCTTCTCTATCGAAGATGTGGCCTTCACCATAGCTTTCAGCTTCGAGGCGATCGAAAGTAGGCTTCATGAGGTTCACCTTCTTCAAGTTGCTCTCTAGCGCCATCAAAAGGTCGTGAAATATGGTGTACTTATCTGACGCAGCATGAACCTCTTTAAGGTTTGGTAGCCCAACTTGACTTCAGGATTTGAAGAGTTCCAAGCATTCTGTAGCTTCTGACCATCTGATAGGTGTCTTCCGCTCAAATGTGAAGAGGTTCGTTTCACTCAGTTCTTTGGTAGTCCCGTCCTCCCGTTGAACTCGGTGATTGGAAGAAGATTTAGCAGAAGTCGGACGTCTGAACTCCCGTTACCGCTGAGGTTCGTCTCTTCGGAGAGCCTCTACGTCGCTTCCTTTTCTGTCGAACCTAAGTTTTCGACGGAGGCAGGTACATGTTGGCTCTATGCTCCGAGAGATGAGTCATGTCTCGCAATTCCAACTCATTGAGCTTTTTGAGGCGGTCATCTTTCCTCCATATTCTCTTTCGAATCTCTTCTTGGTATGGCGCCAGGATCTTGGCATTTTTCCAAGGCAGATTCAGTTCCTCTCCTATGTTTGACTTCAACGGAAGGTCGTCCTCGTCAATGACTCTGTGTTGGAGGAGCTCGGGAAGTTATGGTATGTCTGCATCATAACTTCGCCTTCCTTGAGTTCCTCCTCTTTGATCCGAATCAGTTCGATGATTGCCTTTTTTAGGAAGAATCTAGCGTTTCTATCAATCCCTTGGCTAGTTCGGGAGTCACTGGTTGAGTCATCCATTATTCGTTGATTATGTAGCTCTCCACCTTATCATGTGGGTTGAAGAGCTCTTCGATGGTCACAAGTGGCTCGTCGGTAACTAGAGAGGGAACTGGTGAGGTAGAGGTTTCAGGAGGTATCAAAGGGTCTTTTTGGATGACGGGTTGAGGTGAGGGGAGGCTTACAGTGGCTGGTGAGGGAGTGGTAGTATGGGCTACGGAGACAGGTTCTCGTTGAAATGAAGAAGCCTCCAGTCGAGTGGTTTTGGTGGTGGTGATTTGGGTAGTTTGGGTGGTGGTGGATGGAGTGATCTGCTGCGTCTGGGGTTCCGAGGTTGTTCACTGTCTCTTCTCGCCCTCGGGATGATCCTCATCATCTGGGTCATCACGTGGTCTTTTCGACTGCTCTGCCTCTCTGTGGCAAGACATCGGAGTCATTAGCCGTAGCTTGATGCCTTGCTTCCTCTTGTTAGAGAGAGGGCGGACTGTACTCGAGCCATGAGGATGTCGTGGAGGTCTACAATGGGTACGTCCCACGGTCCTGGTTCGGAGGTGTGTGTTGGTGGAGCGGATGAAGGAAACGCAGCAGGCTTGGTTTCCGCGGCAGGGGCCTTCCCGGACCACTTAGACGCACCGTTGGCATCGAAACTGAGACGGACTCAGTTTGATGGCCCAATGCAGTAGCAGCAGGGATGTTGGCTGCTGTGGGACTTCCGCTCAGTGCCTGGCTGGTTTCCAGCCATGATACACTAAAGATCGTTAAGTCCGGATCACTAAGACCTAGAGGTACAAAATGCGTGTTTGTGTCCTAGGAAATGTGAAAATATTGGAGGGTGAGGACACTAGACTCGTGGTCAAGGAAGGCATAGTCTGAGGTGGAGGACTGCTGATTTCAACATCTACTGCCTCCGAGCGGGGCAGTGATATCTTACGTTGCTCCTCGTGCGGAAATGAAACAATCATCTATTGAGAGACGGTTGAGTGGCTAGGTAAGGTTAATTGCGCGGTGAACCAGATGCCACGACTTCTACTCGAGAAACGACCGTCTCATGCACCTATGGGCTCGGTCCGGGCTATTTGTGGGCTTAGAGACGGAGGATTCCGACCGCTTCGTTGTTTTGTGCGCCTTTCATTTTGCGGCTTATGGCACCCCCTTTTGATTTCTTTGTTTGTTTGCTAGCGGGGGATGCTGCGCATCCTAGTGGGTTGGTGGGTAGGCTTGTTCACGGGGTAGGTCCAACTGGGATATGTTGGACCATTGAAACCTCCTCGAGCTCGTTTTCTCGGAGATAAGTGGGTACGACAGGGTTGGTTCGATCGGCGAGCCTTAATGGTCTTCAGGTATGGACATCGCCTCCGGTCGAATTTGGTCTCCGTGGAACGGAGAGAGCCGAGTTTTGGTGGTTGGTATCGTTCGGTGGGATCTCGGCTCTCGATCTCCGGGATGGTGTCCATGAAGTGTTTGACGAAGACTTGCAGCCACCTCAGGTACGGCATGACTTTCTTCGTAGTTGAGAGGAGGTCTCGTCTTCGCAATTGATCGAGCAGGTCCGACCTGATGAGTTGAACGACATCGTATTTTTTGTTAAAGACGATGTCGTGAAAGATGAGCATTATATTGCGGTTACATCTGTCGAGCCCACTATGTTTAGGGGATAAGCATTTATTTAAGACGAGAAAACCAAGGTTGGGGAATATCCTTGGCGGTGAAGTTAGGAAGATGTATGGTTTTGCGGGCTTCGTGTTTGTAGCCCATGGAGAGGAAGTCATGTTGAAGTTCCTCTTCAGTGGGGTGTGGGTAGGGATGATGGTAGGTTGAAAAGTGAGCGTGGTATGGAAGGATTTAGGACGACGAGTGTTTGGTCGATTTGTGCGGTTAGGGTATTTGGGTTTGGTCTTGTGGTAGGATTTCTAAGAGTAGCTCAGAATTGTTCAACTTATACTCCGGGGACCCACTCGGAGATGGTAAGGGATGTGTATAGTGGGTGGTTGCGTAGGATTTGGAGAATTATGGGATCTGGGCATACGGCTTTATCGAAGTCGAGTTTGAAGTTATTTGGGGTTCTTTGTGCCCAGTTTGTTCGGGGAAAAATTTCTTCAATTGTACACACCATTTTTGTTCTGTAAATAGATAAATAGATAGTTAATACATATAACATACATTTGTATAAGTCGTCCCGATATAATTTCTAAGTCGAAGGTGATTGGAGTGAAAGAAGGATATAGGGCAATACAAAGGACGAATTTCGGTCAATCATGTAGTGAATTTCGGGTAAATTTTTAATTTTCGATCAATACTTAACATGTATTAAAAGTCGTCGCCGATTTGAAAAGAAAATTCGGGTGAAGTTAAATTTTCGGTCAACGAGTCAACATGAATTAAAGGTCGTCGCCGATTGAAGTTAAAATTCCGGTGGTGAAAGTCGAGTGGATTTTTCGGGTAAAATACCAACGTTTGCTACAGTCAAAATTTCATCCAAAAATCGCCCGAATGGTTAAACCCTAATTTGCCTAAATAAGGAAAAATCAGCAGAATACAAGTTAGAACTGGCAAATTTGAAGTCGTCCTTACCGATTATGGTTGAATAAGTGCCTTAATGGAATAAATGTTTGGATTGGAAACAGAAACGGTGACATTTTTCTGGAAAGTCGAGAATTTTTGTAATTTTCGGGTGTGTTTTAAATAGTAAAAAGTGTGTTATGTCCTATTTTATCAACTAACGATCGATCTAAGCATGAATTCTAGATATTAGATTAATAAATCTCGAGAATTACCTTCGGTCGAATATCGAGTTTGAAGATCGGAAAAGAGAAATGATTAGAGAGTAGAAATTTTTCGATTGTCTTTCTCTCTCTAGAATGTGAATTCAATACTTGTGATTTTCCAAAATGACTTGTGTATATTGATTTTCGATAGTGTACATTATACCTATTTACATGGTATATTTACTATTAAGTCCTACACTATCAAACTATGAGTTACGCCCCTAATTACAAGGATAACTAAATAACAAAGCACAATTCTATGTTTCTTTAATCTCCCTCTTTCTGCTTGTTTTCATTTCAGCTCTGTTTATCCTTGTCGAGTGTAGAATGATTTCCTCAATCCCAATGTTGTCTCGTAGTGTCGGATAGCATTTCTCAGCTCCAACCTTTAATTTATTGCATCCAGAAGCTCATTTAGCAGAGGGGCCTTTTCTTCACCAAGATCATCGAAGATCGTTTCTTCAGTGATCTCCGCCAACCTCTTCTCTATGTTCTTCCTCATAAGCTTCAACGTCCCGTCACATAATTTGCGGATTTCAGACTTCATCGTAGCTCACTTTTTTCCAATAATTGGATTCCGAAAAGTTATGGCGAGGACTGGTTTCATGAATATGTAATTCTCGGGGAAGTCGTTGAGTGGGAAGCCTTCATGAGCGGAGACTCCATGTTGACCTTCTTCATATTGTTCTCTACAGCAATTTGAAGGTCGTGTGCGGCATGATACTTGATCTGCCGTACCATGAGTCTCTTTAACCCTTCGAGTCCTTCCATCTTGATGTAACAAGAGGGCGTCTGATATTTTCTCTTGTACATTTGAAATAGACGATAAAATTCGTCTGGTGGAAGGAACGGCAGATAGCTTTCATCTATCTCCTCTCGAGTATGGTTGTTGTCCGCTCGCTTGATGTGATAGATTGGGGTTGGATAACTTCCAATAGAGTGCGATACGCCCACGAGTTGGAGGATCGGTGGCTTGTCCCTGAAATATTTTCTGAGTTGATCCGTTGCGACGCCACTTCAATCCGGACGAAGGTAGTTGAGCATGAAGATGTGCTTCATCTTCTTCCTATCTTTCCAATGGGAGATACCCCATAGATTCAGCTCATTAAGCTTCTTGATGCGATTAGGAGCCGTCCATATCTGCTTCCTTATATCTTCAATAAACGGAACTTCAATCCGTATATTCTCCCAAGGCGTCTTGACTCTGACGGTCCCCTTTGATAAGCGGGGAGGGGAGTCCACTCGATGCCTGATCATTGCTGGTAGTTCAGGGAGTGTGTTGTAGTTCTCGCCTTCTTGAAGTTCTTCGTCTTCAAGCAGCACCAAGTCTACAGAAGCTTGTTGTAAGAAGTATCTGACGTTGGAGAGTCTGGCTTGAACAGCTTCCTCTGGTTCCCATTGCGTCAGCCACTTCTCATTTAAGATGTAATAATCTACGATCGCATGTGGATCGTAGTCGACTGCTTCTTGTTGATTTTGGAGGAGGTTAGAGGTCGGGATTGGATTTGGACTTTTGGGAGTGGGAGGTAGTGTTTGTGTGTGGGATGTGGTGGGAGTTATGGTTTTTTGTTGGCGGGTAGTGGGTTGTGTGGTTGATGGGTTGGTGGATGATCCTCCAGCTTCTTGAGTAGTTGTTTGTTTTTCTCGACTTTGAGCACGGCCGCTTCGTGTGGTCCTTTGTCGTTTCTCCCCCTCATGACGATCCGTCATCGGACATCATGTCTTTTCTTCGTGCGGGAGCTTTCTTCACGGCACCATGTTTGTAGCGGGCGGCTCAGGTTCATCTACTAGCCATTTGTAGAGACTCTCCTCAGCTGGAGTCCTGGTCTCTAGAGCTAGTAGTCGAGAAATGAGGATGCCATGAAGCTGGGTGATAGGAATGGTGGATGGGTTGATGAGGGAAGGTGATTGAGTTGGGGTGGTGAGGGTGGGTTGTATGGGGGTGTGTTTGGTAGTGGTTAGTGGTGGTAAGGACACGGCTGTGGTGTGGGCTTCGGACGGAACAACCTCTGATACTAGTGCTTTCCCGGTATCATGTCGGGAAGTCTCAATAGCTTGGAGCATACTGTCCATCAGTCGGTCTTCAAGAGAAGAGAGGGCTGTGGAGAGGGCTTCTTGTAAACGTTGCTCCGTCCCGATCATTGGTGGTGTCGGAGTGGGGTCAGGAAGGTGCTTCACTATCACAACATCGGAGAAGATTTCCGATGTGCCGCCTGGGAGAGGTCGTGAAATACCGGAACGTCCAAGGACATCCGCTAACATCCAGAAGTCACCATTTAGTGGGTTGGCCCATTGTTTGCTCCGAAGATGTCGGGGGTCCAATGGGGCTTCCACCCAATCCTTGAGATGATACATATCGTATCATCTCTATGGGTGTTGAAACAGATTCAATGTGAATCTGTGTGGTTGTCTGAACCGTTGGTGGTGGAGGAGATGTCACTGAATCCATTTTCATAGAAGGAGATACAGATGGGGCAGAGATCTGCTGTCGGTGTGAGCCCCTTCGTTGTAGTCTGCATTTCTCATCAGACTCGATGACCTCAAGAGATTCGATTTGTTGAGGGACACCTTCGGGCTCAACAGCCAATGTTTCTGTCTCCTGGGCCGCGGCTTCAGGCTCAGTTGTTTCCACCAAAGATTCTCGTTGGGAAGGCACCGGAGCTTGATCCACAGATCGTACCATTTCCTCCGTGATGGAGTTATTTTGGCAGTAATCCTGGTAGGCCTCGTCGGTTGGATCAGCTAGGCTGAGCAACTCCAATGGGATCAGCATCAGTTGGAGTGCTAGATCGGCTGCCTTCGGGTTATGAAAGAAACGGAGTAGAGGCGGGATATATCCTCCAACTGGTGGTAGACGCGAGATCTCCGGATGTACGTCCGTGAAATGAGAGATCAGCACTGGGAACCACCGGACATATGGAAGGAACTTCGCCTTCGATTTTGTCTCCCTCTGACACATCTGGTCCACTAAGTCATTCCATATTAGCTAGGCCACATCATATTTCTTGGAGAAAATTACTCCATGGAAGATGCGAAGGATGTTTCCGTTCGCCTTGTCAAAACCGGGGTGCTTTGGGGAGAGGCATTTGTTGATGATGCCGAACAATGTCCGCCATGGGTGTGGGATCCCGCTGTTTTGGAAATTTTCCAATTTGGCCAGCGGGGGTTTATATCCCATCCGGAGCATGTCTTCGACGATCACCGCATCTGTTGGAAGTTGGTCGTAGTCTTCGTGATGCGGTAGATCGAGCACTATCGCTAGTAAGTTCTTGTCCAAGACGACGTGTGTTTGATTGATCTTCGTTGCGTATTTCACGTCATCACCGACGACATAGCTCTTCATACATCCCCAGAATTGCTGGAGGTAGACCATTTGTACTGAAGCCGTCATCGTTAGAGCTGGCCAAAGAGGGTGTCCTTTGAGGATGAAGATTATAACTTCATCCGGACACCGAAAGGTGGAAAGGTCCAACTGGTAGTTGTTGTCGCGGACCATCATCCAACTTCCAGAAGGGTAGATGTGAGAGTATTCTTGATGTGCCATTTCTGCAAAGGATGAAATAAAATTCATTAGTTGAAATTTTCATATGTAAATTTTACTAAGTAAATGTGTATGACGAAAAAAACTTTTCAACGTGTTTTTATTCGAGCGTCAATTTATTCGATCGTTAAGTTTTGCGATCGAATAAAAATGTTTCGAATAATTCAAGATTTTCGCCGATGACTTTTACGATAAAAATTTGTCGAAAACAAGCCACCCTTTCCCTTTCGAGTTGCTCTCTATCTCACTAACATCATCAATGTGCTATGATAGACTCTCGAAGACATTGTGGATGTCAATTTCGTCAAGATTGTTTTTTCTGCCTGATTAGTGCCACTCAGGCAACAAAGAGGTGAGGAATATGATGTTTAGCTCCATGTTCGATCTATGGATGTTGATCTTCCTCATCACGTTTACTTTGATCAAGAACCTCCGATATGTATCCCTGATGTCCTCTGGGTTTGGCCTTAAATGAGTTGTATGCAGCAAGCGTGTTTGCCTTCTTGGCATTGACTTCGGCTTCAGTTCCTTGCACCATCTTATAAACTTCATCTCACATCACTTTGGTGGTAGACAACTTGTCAATTTGGACATAGATGTCATTGGGATGGCTTGTAGAAGATAGGTCTTTGCTATGAGGTCCACCTTTGCTCTCTTCTTTTCTGGATCACTGTATTCGGCGGACGTTTTTAAGACTCTACTCGAGAGCACTGGAGGAGTATGTGTAGGATCTTCTGGAATAGTTGTCCAGAATTGTAAAAGTCATTCGTTTAGAGAAGTTAAAATGTCGGCTCCTTGGTCTTTAGTCTCCAAGAAGTTGTGGAACATGTTCTTCCTAACGGTGTATTTATCGCGTCTAAGCACGGGTGGACGAATATCGTTTCCCATTTAGATTATGTCCATTGTTTCGTTGATGGTTTGGTTTTGATCGATTAACGTGGGTGATTGAAGTTAGTGTATATGTGAAGTGAGGGAAATTTAGGTTCTCGAAAAGTGTTTATCGAAAATCTTTGGTGTCGAAAACCTTTTATCAAAAAACGTTGAGTGCAAAAATTGGATTCTAAAATTTGACTGCGAAAATCGGGTTTCAAAAATTTTAATGCAAAATTCGGGTTTCGAAAATTTTTAATGCGAAAATCGAGTTTCAAAAGTTTGATGCAAACCGCTCCAAAAGTGTTCTGATGCAAAAATCTTACTTCGAAAATTCTTATAAGAAAATATCGCTTGAAAATTTTGATTCTAAAATCTCCCTTTGAAAATTTTGGTACCGAAAATAGCAGACATCGACAATTTTAAATAACCAAAAATCGATTTTCGAAGTGTTTTGCGAAGTGTTTTTTGGTATGTTTTTCGAAGTTAGTATCGAAAATAATAACGAAAAACGTTAAACACATATTTTCACAGAAATTGCTCAAACTTGATGAAACATTTTAGGTAATCACAAAGAAATTAAGAAAATGTTCTATAAAACTAAACGAGCTAAATATTAACGAAAATAGGCTCAAAATGACTCGAAATATATGAAGAACACTAGTCGAACTCAGAAAATCAATAAATGCACAAAAATGTTTTCGAATCCAAAGAAAAACGGGTCCAATCGGTCACACTAGGCTCGATACCAATTGAAGGCCTCAAGACATCTAACGACCATCGAATATGGAGGTGGAATACTTGAGATTTGCGTTGAAACCTTAAGTATTTGTGTTTGTGCGTGAAACTCTCTCAAGGTTTAGTGTAACGACGTATTTTCCAAGAATGATTGACATTAATTAAGTGCTAGGATTTTAGTATTTATACCACATATTTTGGTATATAATACTTGGGCTCTAACAAGCCAAAATTACAAGCTAAGCTTAAAAAAAAAAAAGAAATTTAACAATTTAATCACAAGGCAAAGACAAATTACATATTGAACACTATTTAATCTAACAGAACTTCCGTAAACGTGTCATTCTTAGACATGCTTCGAGGATCGGAAGGACGTCCTGCTGTTGCTACATCAAAACAACAACGGTCTCAGGCCATCTTCAATGAGAAAAGCTCCTAGATCAATATTAAAGGGATGCCTACATGGCCCCGGTTTCAACTAGCGGAACACCTTAGTGGCTTCGTCGTGTTATTAGAGAACCCGAGTTCATACGTAGCTTACCGACCCCATCTACATGCCACGACGACACAATCATCTTTCCAAGCCGACTCCCCATTTTGACCCATCGCATGTCGATCTCCCTAACTGCGACTGTCATGAGGGGGGAAAGTACTAAAGAAGAATATGGGAGCAATACCACAGCGGAAGTGCAAGATTGATCATAAATGTTATATCCTCAAGTGTCGTCGAATCAAGAGCACATCACGAGCTTTAATGATCGAAGTTGCCGCTCGTGTACGCCTCTCCAGATATCAAAGAAAAATTCCCCAATTGCAACACAAGGTTGAACAAAAGTATGGGGAGTTTCGTCACTATCAAAGGGAGAGATTGAACACAAAAAGAGAAAAAATCTCCAATATTCGGTAAGCAACTTCAGACACTTTTCGGCATTGCGACAAGCTTCAAGAGAATATTAGAGGTAGATCTGCTACACAAAAGAGACGATCAAGATATGGTGTGCTTGAAAGATTTCCAAAGAAGGCGGAGATGGTTATCTTATTCTTTTAGTTTAAATAAAGTAATTTGGGATTATTTGTAATAAGTCGTAAGATTTAGAATTTCTTTGTAAATATACCAAAGTTGATATATAATAAGCCCTAATGGGCTGTATTAGGGCTAAGAATTCATTTGGACTGCATTCGTTTAGGAGACGCAATGAGTAGCGGGTTGTGGTAGTGTTTTGGGTTAAGTGGTGGTTTGTGTTTGGCCGAAAGTTGTAGGTTCTGTGGTGTTTGATGGCGGAGGTTTGTGGTGGTTGTTTGGATGATGATGCAGGTTCAGGTGTTGAAGATGATGATGCACCGTGGCCTCATCCTCGTGCTCCACTTCCTCGTCCGCCTCTTGTGGTTTGTTGTGTCTTCTCCCTCTCAGAACGATCATGATCGTCAGGGTTGTCGTTGCGTCATTTGTGGCTTGTAGAGGCATCACGGCATGTTGTTGGCGGTGATTCAGGACGGTCAAGAAGACAATTGAGGAGCACTTGTTCTGTCGCGGTGCGGTTTTTGATTGGGAGAAGGCAGGTGATGAGGATGTCGTGTAGTTGGGTGAGGGGCATGGTGTATGGGTTGAGGTGAGGTGGTCGGAGTGACGAAGGTGGTGGTGGAGGTGGAGGTTCGACCGTCATGAGAGCCTTTCCTTTGTCCCCAAGGACGTTGTCGATCATCGTACGCACTTGTCCAAGGATGTTGTCTTCGGAGGTCGGGACTAATGCGCCGATGGCGCCTTAATGCTCTGCGAAAGGTCGTACTTTGTGATGAGTAGGGGAGAGAACTGGCCGGAGCCACAGAGGTGTTACGTTGTCGCTACATCGGAATAGATTTCCAATGCATGGCCTGCACCTACTCCGGCATGACTTCCAACCGGTCCTTGTGACACCGTTGTCAGAAGTGTCACTACAGCTGTTGTTGCATGTGCACTTAGACTTGTGGATGTAATTATTAGGATTATTTTATTGTGTTCAATTAATTATGTTATCTTAATCTTGTAGTTTAATTAAGTGAACTAGTCTTTATTTTGTTGAGTCTAGTGATATACTTAATGTAATTGGGCTAGTTAGGGCTCAAGTATTATATACCAAAATGTGGTATAAATACTAAAATCCTAACACACACTTGAGTGTGTCTTGTGTGTGAAAGCAAATAATAGAAAATACTTGTTGAAGAGAAAACACGCCGCCAACCGTGCTCTCAAGAACAAAAGCACACAACACCCCACACAATCTCTTATTCTTCCGATTTAATCATGGTAAAACAGCTTTAATCTTATTTAGTTGGATATCATATGATTTACAATTGGTATCAGAGTCAAACGCACTCAGATTTGAGTAAAATTTTCGAAATTATTTTTGGTATTCTTCGTGTTCTTCAAGAATCTTTCGAAAATATGTATATTTTTTGTGTTTAATCGGGTGTTGGAAACTGATTTTCTGTAGCTTTCTATCAATAACCCATACCCAATTTGAACAATTTTGGGTTTGGTGATCAAATTTTGTGTGTTCGTGGTCCGTCAGAATACTCGTCAAAAGTTTTCGTAACTCCCTGCGAAAACCCACTACGAAAACCCCACTGCGAAAACTCAGTGCGAAAACTTTTTTTCTCATTTCGAAAACCTTCTTCCTGCGAAAACCTATCTATTGCCCAAACCTCTTTTCGTATCATCACCATTTACTCATCACTAATCATCATTATTCATCATTACCTCATCATCATCACCAATCATTACACATATCATTATCTAATCATTATCCATCATTACACATATATAAAAAGGGGGTTTTCGCAAGGAGCATTTCCGAAAATCAATTTTCGCACTCCACACTACGAAAGTCCATTTTCACATCTTCACACTTTGGAAAATAATTTTCGCGTCTCATCACTATGAAAATCTAAATTTTTGTCTTCACTCGGAAAACTTAAATTTCACACCTAGACCTTGAAAATCTTTATATTCGCACTCTAGACTTCAAAAATTCAAATTTTCGCATCCTTACACTACGAAAATTTACTTTTCGCATCCGTACTATAAAAATTAATATTCGAACCTAAAACACAATATTTTTGGCACATTATAGATAAAGTTTTTGGTAACATTTTTGAAGCTTTCGAAATCACCTCACAATTTTTCGGTTAACACCAAAATTTTTCGGTACTTAGAATTTTCGAAACTTCACGAAATTTCTCGAAATTTCTCTGTGCGTTCATCCGCTTCGGGATCGCTTGGGTGGTTTCCATGAAATATCTGATGATGAGTGGAAACCACCGAATGTACGAACGAACTTGGGTTTCTTCAGATTATCGCTTGTGCTGAGTTGATCCACTAGGTCGTTCCAGATTAGTTATGCGACATTGTGATCCTTGTTGAACACATTGTCGAGGAAAAGCCGGATAATGTTGACGTTCTCGCGGTCAAAACCGACGTGCTTGGGCAATAGATATTTGCTGACTAGCCCGAAAGTCTCTTCCAGGGTGCAGCCAACCTATTTAAAAAGCGGATAGCTGCGGTAGCGGGAGCCCGTACCCCATTTGTCGTAGATCATCGAGGATCATTGTATACGAAAACATAATGACCATTGATACCTTCGATCGGTTGATTTTTGAAGGATTTTTCAAAGAGTTTAAATGGTTTTCGGAGCTCGTGGGTTTTTTGCAAGAGAGAGGGAAGGGGGGGGGGGGGGTTCGATATGTTTTTCGATAAACTGTGTTGCGAGAACTGGTTTACCAAAAGTAAGTAATTATCGGAAACTTTTGGGTAAGTGAGGAGTAGAGAACAATATACATATAACAAAATAAAATATATATACATAATATATATTATTTTTTGTTAGAAATTTTTGTTTAGTCTGATATCACATAAAAAATAAAATAAAATAAAATATTAATTATTAATTTAAAGACTCACTCCCCCTCAAATATTTGATACATGATCCCCTCAAACATATCAAAATTGCTCCCCACAATTAATGCACACTTAAAGAAAATACATAATATAAACGATTTATGAGACACAATAAATCAAGAGTCGAGGTTCAACATGCCTAAATTAGAGAGAGAGAAATGAAAGAGTTTTTCATCCAAACCCTTGGTAAACAAGTCAGCAAGCTATAACTTAGTGAATTTGAAATACATTTCAATTGTGCCCTTTTCACTTGAGGCGAAAATCGGTTTTCGCAGTGAGGTGCGAAAACTCAGGTTTTCGGAGAGTAACTGTCGACCATTGCGAAAACTGAGGTTTTTAAAACGTAACATACATGCATTGCAAAAACGGAGGTTTTCGCAGCGTAAATTACGATTTTGCACTGACAGTTGCGAAAACATGTTTTCGGACTAGTTTTCGCAACGGTTTTCGCAATGGTTTTCTTAATGAGTGTAAAAACTTTTGTAAAAACATTTCGGAAACGTTCTCAACTTAAAATCGCTCAAAAATTACTCAAACTTAATGAAAATTTATGGGTTTTTCCACAGAGATTCTCGAAAAAGTCCTATAACACTAAACGAGATCAAAAAGTAACCAAGACGGCTTAGAATCACTCGAAAATGTTGAAGAACACTTTAAGGAAATTACGAACTTGAAAAACACGATAAACTCTGCAAAATTTCTCAAATCCAAACGTGAAAACAGGTTTCGACCTGTCACGCTAGGCTCTAATACCAATTGTAGGTCTCAAATCACCTAGTTAATAACAAGATTGGCGAAGAATCGATGAAGAATGCGTTAAAAACCTTAAGTGCATGTGAGTGTGTGTTTCAATATCTTTGAGATACTGTAGCGGCGAGTTTTTCGATAAAATACTAAAGTGTAGGGGTTTAGTATTTATACCCTTTGATTATGGTATAAGATATCTGGGCCCCTAAAACTCCATTACAACAAGTAAATCACTAATCTCTACAACTTAGAGATTAGTTCGCGTTAAATTTAAAGTACAAGACTAAGATTTAAATAAAATACATTAGACACTATTAAAATATCTAACAGTTGGTTTATGGTTATTATATCAAGAAAAGACCTAATTATACTAATACTTGTCTTTATCATATCAGCAAATATTAAAAAAAAAAATTGTGCTAGTCGACGTTTTCTAATACACCAAAAAAAGTAGAAATTATACCAACTTATTCCAACAATTATTGTACTAACAAATCCAATTATAATTTTATCATTTTTTCAATCAATTCATGATTATTATACTAACAAGACCCGTTATTAAACCACGAGCTTTTTTTATTATACCAACAAAGACCGATATTATACCAAGAAATGACATAATTATACTAGTACATGTCTTTATTATATCAACAAATACTTTTTTAAAAAAAATTGTGCTATATGACGTTTTCTAGTATACCAACAAAAGTAGAAATTATACCAACTTATTCCAACAATTATACCATTACTTCTTATTACTATACCAACAAATCCAATTATAATTTTATCATTTTTCCAACTAATTCCTGACTATTATACCAACCAGACCCGTTATTATACCAACAAAGACCGATATTATACCAAGAAAGGCAAATAGTATACCAACATAGATATGTATTACACGTCATAATATAAATTATCAGACACAAAATTAAAACGAATAATATAACAAATATTACACAGCATAATATTATACCAAGAAAGGCAAATATCATACATCATAATTTAATTTTCAAACACCAAATTAAAATGAATGATTCTATTAAAACGAGATCTATTGTACCAACAAAGCCTACAATATATTATAATATTATTGTCTTTCGAGTTCAATAGTTAGTGCAATTGGTATAATAACGGCGTTTATTGGTATAATATTTATCTCAATGGGTTTAGTAATTATTTTATCGTTAGAAACCCTTGAAAGTAATAAATATAATATAAGCATGAGCATAAGCATACTATCATAGATGTCATATTGTTCCAATAACATTAAAGTTAAAATAAGCACCATATTGGTCACTTAAGCAAAAGTAGTAAACATAAGGGTTGAAATAACATAAGAGATGGAATAAAACATTGTCACATGACATTGGACACTTACACTTAAGAATTGCAATGACATATTGAACACATATTTAACACATACACATAAGAGTTTGAATAAGATCTTGTCACATAATATTGGACACTTACACAAAAGTGTTGGGTATAACACTTAGATAAAAAATATAATAATACTATGTAGCGTATTTCGAGTACAAAATACTAGTTGGTAT
The DNA here is from genome assembly GCA_004919715.1 of Linderniella brevidens. Taxonomy (NCBI): domain Eukaryota; kingdom Viridiplantae; phylum Streptophyta; class Magnoliopsida; order Lamiales; family Linderniaceae; genus Linderniella; species Linderniella brevidens. Next base: position 713,659 of record SWDC01000149.1, read on the forward strand.
ACTAACGGCGTTTGTTGATATATTTTTGTATCTGAATCGGTATAATAACATACTTTAAACATTATATAAAACTAAATAAACGTCGTTATTATATCAACTATACTAACTATTGAACTCGAAATACACTACATAGTATTATAACAGATTGTAAGGTTTGTTGGTATAGAATCTCCTTTTAATATAATCAGTCGTTTTAATTTGGTGTCTGATAATTTATAGTATGATGTGTAAATAATATCTATGCTGGTATAATATTTGTCTTTCTTGGTATAATATCGGTCTTTGTTGGTATAATAGCCAGAACTCTTGGTATAATAACGCGTCTTCTTGGTATAACAATTAGGAGTTAGATGGAAAACGACAAAATTATAATTGATTTTTTTGGTACAATAATCAAAAGTAATGGTATAATTAGTGAATAAGTTGGTATAAACTCTACTTTTGTTGGTATATTAGAACATGCCGAATAGCGCAAATTTTTTAAAAAAACATATTGTTGATAAGATAAAGACAAATATTAGTATAATTAAGTCTTTTCTTGGTATAATAACCGTAAACCAATCGCTCAGATTTGTTGGTATATTCACATAAACTATTGGTATAATTACGATTCTTGTCGGTTGAGTGATGAATTGGTTTGGAAAATGATAAAATTATAATTGAGTTTGTTGGTATGATCAGAAGTATTTGTATAATTTTTAATTTTGTTGGTATATCAGAGAATTTTTTAACAACGCAAATTTTTTTAAATTAACTTGTTGGTATGAACATACTAGATATTTGTATAAATATATCCTTTTTTAACAATCGATGAATATTTGTTGCTATATTTATGGGTAAATTTGATCAGTATGTGGTGGTATAAGAAATATGTTTGTTGTTATAATGATATGTAGTGTACTTCGAGTATAATAACTAAAATAGTTGGTATAATGTTGGCGTTTGTTAGTATAATGGTCAGAAATTAGATGAAAAAGTAATAATATAATAAATGGATTTATTGGTATGATAAACGAATATATTGGTATAATTATTGGATATTTTATTGGTATAATATTCGGTTTTGTTGGTATAATTATCGTGTTTGGTAAATTGTGAAAATCATTTCATATAATATAATTATAATAACATTATTTATTGGTGTGATAGCGATACCAGTTGATATAATAGTATGAAATTCGACTTGATATAATACTAGAAACAGTTCGTAAAATATATGTGTTTATTGGTGGAATTATTTCAATATTTTGTTGTATAATATATTTTTTTGTATAATACTCGCGAATGATGAGATAATTTTCTTAAAGTTTTTCTGAATATGTTAAGAGAAGTTATTTTAGTCTTTTCCTTGTTTTTAGGTATTAATGACACAATTCTTCACTAATAGGTATAAATAATTTGAGGGATATTTAAAAAAATGTTTAAACCGACGGGAATTTACCCTTAAAAACAAAATAACAGCCAATCCGTTACAACCACGTGTCCTGCGATTCCTTGTGCCACCTTGATTTATAAATAAAATTCCAACGAAAAACAAACTCCCAGTGTTCCTGGTCATTGCCACCTTTCGGATTAACGATTGAGTCTTGGTGATTGTTGTAGGCACGCTATGGAACTGATGACGTTCTTGTGCCCATATTCTCCATATGTATGGAAATCGTTTTGTGGTTGTTTGTTCCTCTATTATGCTTTTGCTTTAATCCATGGAGGTTGTAACGCATCGAAAGTTGTTTTTCTTTTTTTGGGGGTTTTCAGCTCTTAAATCTACGAGAAACAAACAATGTGTAAACTAATAATCTTTTTTTTTTCCCTTTCGATTTCTCTTCTAGGTCTCATGACATTTTTCTTGTTTACCACAAATGACATTTTTCTTGTTTACCACAAGTTTTCGATGTTGATATCGTAGTTCTTACCTTTGAGTTTAGAGTAAGAAGTTTTTTTCTGCGTGGTGGTTTTCAAAGACAGTTATCTCTCTCAGTCATGATTAAGTTATTACATCCTATTCACGAATTATAGTGTTATCTTGGGGTTTCCTAGTTTAGAGGAGTACTGGCGTCGCGTCTCATCGATTTATGGCGCGTTAACATGTATTCTTTTGTTTTTCTGGGCAAAACAGGTATGGAATCAAAATGGTGTTTCAGAGTGCTTTGACGATTTATATCCTTTTTAACTATCATTCAGTTCATTGTGGGTTAAGAACAATGATTTTCCATTCTTTTGTTTTCTCTTAATATAATGAATGCCCAACAGTGCTCGGTTTTGGAGTAAACGTGTTGACTCTGCTTATGGTTATTGTGGTACGTGTTTTTGGCAGGCCGCACAAACCACGGGCAATGGTATGAACTTTTTCCTTTTAAGGGCAGAAATGAAGATGTTTCAAGATTCCCTTGTTGAATTATATCTACTTGAATTGAATGCATAGGCCCATCCCTCAGCAAAGGCTTTATGTCGTGTTTCGGCTTCTGTTGGGGTATGCATAGCCTCCTTTGATGTCGGTATTTTGCTTTTGAGGAGAAGACAAAATAGGCCGTTCCACGAGTGGCTATTTGCTTGCTCCAACTTCTCACTTTGGGTAAACAACCTTCGTTTCTGTTCTGTTTTACTTGAAGAATGTTGTTCTTCTTGCTAACCCTTTTAAGTTTAAGGTGGTCATTCTTATCGTGTCGACGTGTAAGAATTGGTTGGATGCCTTAAGCAACAACCTGTTCGTCTGTTTTTGGTGGATAATCAAAGTCCTTGTTTTGGTACCTCGACTGCATCCGAATAGTGAAATCACATCTTACTGCCTTTGTTGGAGGAATATAATGTATTTGATATATATATATATATATATATATTTAGAGTATGTGGCTACCAAAAATCTGATAACTAATTTACTAATTTAGTGCATGTGACACCGCATCAAGAATATAATTGTAATGCATCCATCCATCGTAAATTATGAGTACTGGAATCTTGTGTATGCAATACTATGGTATGGTGCATTTTCTTGCTCGGGAAGGATGAAGAGATTATATTAAATCTGTTTTTTTTTAATCATTATGCTGATATAGTCCGTCGTGATAAACATTATCAGATATAAACTTTGAGGTGTGAGTGTAACAGGTTTTAAGATGGATTACAGACATCTTTGAGGCTCTTACTACCATCATGTTTGGAGTATCAATTACTATGATTAGAAGAACGGCATTGTCTGCTGAAATCAGGTAGTGGACAAATAAACTCATTCGGTACAATTTGAGTACAATGCTGTAATAATTGGAAGTAGAGGACAACAACACAACACCTTTTTCCTTAATTATCGCTGAGAATGCTAAAAACCCATACAGGTAAACAAACAACTTTAGTCATGAGCCTGATGATTCTAATGATGATTGACATTCAAAATCTTAATTTAACCTAAATGAAACAACAAATAACAAAGGATTTTTTTCGTTGTTAAAACAAAGTTATTGTAAACTGTTATGCTGTCGATATTATACACCGATTCACAATGTTTTTATGGTTATAATATCGCAGTTCAGTTGATGACCCGCTTCTCCCCTACCACAGGGAAGTTGAAGAAACTCCTTTAACCAATGGCGTAAGTATATTATGCAGCACATTAACCATATCTATAGCTGTGCTTCTTTCAACTGAACTGCACAGCTTTTTTATGTTTTTATTATCCATCGAAAACATTTTGGTAGTTACATTACATTACATTTACAAGATGGTTTATGATGTAAGGGTGAACAGTGTTTAACCTTTCCTCGTCAACCGCAATTTTCAGCGTAACAGATCTTTCCAATCGTTGAAGGGCACAGTTTGCAAAATTTGGAATCTGATGACATTCAGAACCATTAATCCATTGATGCAACGTGGTTTCAAAGAGCAGCTTGGCTTTGAAGATTTGATCGAGCTTCCCATGGTGAATCCTTTTTCTTGCTACAGTCTTCTATTGGAAACGTGGGAAGCGCAACAAAGAGATTCTCTTGGCCAACCATCTCTGTTCAAAGTACTATGTTTGACATATGGATGGCCATATTTTCGAATAGGTCTCCTAAAGGTAAATGATTTATTTTTTTTGCTTCTCTTATTCATAAATAATGTATAGGATGAAAATTTAAAGATGTGTTATGGAAAACTGAGGGGCCAAATCATATTTGATTGCCTCATGGTAAGATGTTTTTCTGCAAAATATAATAAGCTCTTTTTAGCTTATGTGATCCGATGCCAAATAACCTTGTATTTGCTTTCCTTGCTTGTTAAGTAAGTTGTCCAGTGAGAATTCATTCACTTCATAAATTTGATTACTTTACTTGCTTGGTGTTTCTGCAGGTGGTTAACGATCTTCTGGGTTTTGCAGGGCCACTACTTTTAAATAAGCTAATCCTTTTTCTTCAGAATGGTTGGTGCTCCTTAATTCGATGTGCTTTCTGTAACATTGACTCGAATTTATTATGTTGGATCTTTTCTGACATATGTATCTGGTTCTTATTTCCTTTAATCCAATTCAACTAATCAATCTGCACCTGAATAGTTGAAATGGCAGATAATAATAATATTCATGTCCCTTTGTTGAGGGAAGGTGCATGTTTCGAACTTTTAAGTCTTGTTTTACAACTGATGAAAATATTGATTGATTTGCTGATTGTTAGGGAGAGTAAAGAAATAATAATAAATATCGTCGTAACATTTGAAACTGACTGACAGGTTCTCGAGAAAATGTTGATGGCTATGTTCTTGCTGTGTCTCTGGGTTTGGTAACAGTCATAAAGTAATAATGTTTTTTTTTTATTTGTTGAAAATGTTGGATGATTTTTGGATCTCTCTCTCACATCCATGACATGGCTAACCGTTAAAACTGTAATATATTGGGGCAGATCATTCCTTGATACTCAGTACTCCTTTCGCCTAGCACGACTTAGGCTCAGTTTGCGATCCAGCATCATCACTATCATCTATCGTAAGGTTCGCTTCCTACTTACCACACAAATACACCTATTGGCCTTAGTTTTTTGTGGTTTCACAATGATTTGAATTTTGGTCGCTTTTCATTATTTTGAATAATTTTACAAGCGGTGCAATTGCACTTACAGACTTGACACGTGTTAAATTTACTAGTATTGCATATCTCTTTTGATATGAAAAATCACCACCTCATCATCAGGTTCAACTTGGCTCTTTTGTTCATTATATCATCAAATTATCCGATGATTCTTATGTCATCGTGCGTGTCATCGATCCCTCAGTGTCTTCGTGTTAGCTTAGCCGAGAGATCAAAGTTTTCTGAAGGAGAAGTTCAGACTTTCATGTCCATCGATGCAGACCAAGTTGTTAACCTTTGCAACAGTGTTCATGATGCATGGAGGTAATATTAAGTTCCAAGTACCAATATAGTAGTAGTAGTAGTAGTAGTAGTATCTTCTCTGCTTATCAGTTAATTAACCAAAATATAGTATTTTGGACTTGGTGGTCTTTTTAGTTCGATGTGATATATATGAAGTGAAAGCGACATATCTCCTCTTAAATTGCTCGTTCGTGGAAAATATTTTGTTTTGGTGTTAATTCGATGATAAATGAACCAATTGAATTTGAAAGTGTCTCCATAATGTGCATCTGTAACAGAATTCTGACTGACTATTTGAAGCAGCAGCACATTATCCCTACTGAGATACAAAAATGCAATTAGATCATTTTTTTCGGAATTTAATGTTTTTTTTTGTTTGTAATGTCATCAGCCTGCCTCTGCAGATAGGACTCGCTCTCTATCTACTGTATAGGCAGGTCAAGTTTGCCTTTGTGTCTGGGATAGCTGTAACTATTTTACTAATACCAGGTATAATGCGACCTAAAGTTATATAGTTTATGTAGGACAATAATGTTCTATATTCTTCCTAATATGTATTTAACATGCGTTTGTATTCTTTCTATTTCGCCTTATAATTTCTTACTTATGTTATTCAGTTAACAAATGGATTGCAAATCTTATCGCAAATGCCACCAACAGAATGATGGAGCAGAAGGATAAAAGGTATGCATTCCTTTGGTTTTTAGTGCTGCAATGTAGGCTAATGTAAGCATAGATATATGTTATGAAGACATATATTACAAGTAATTAGAAGGTGAAATCATTGCTCAATTCATTGTAGAATAAAAAGATTTGTGCTTTTTGTTTTTGTCTTTATTACGATATGCATACATTAGCTTCGTATGCATATGCATATTTCACAATATTCAGTTTGACGAAGTATTTATCCATAGCTGAAAGCTGTAGATGAATTGTGAAATGATATCGACATTTTTCGGGATGTGAATCATTAGCTCTATATAAAAGTCATAGATAATTGAATGTTCTCAATTATTGCTAGGCATTTGTCAGTGAGATCAGCCTCTCCAGATTTTATCGACGTTCGAATATTTTCAATGCATTGAGTTATCAAAAACTTACGCGGCAAATGTTTGGCAGAATTAGAAAAACGGCTGAACTGCTAACATATATCCGAACGTTGAAAATGTACGGATGGGAACTACTTTTTTCGAGTTGGATTATACAAACAAGGGCCTCTGAAGTCCAATATTTATCAGTAAGGACAGTGCAATCATCATACTTTTTATTTTTATTTTTACCTGAACAATGTGCTTGATACTCGAGTTTATGTATGTCTTTTGCATTTTTGTTAGACAAGAAAATATCTGGATGCATGGTGCGTGTTCTTTTGGGCTGCTACCCCTACCCTCTTCTCTGTGCTTACGTTTGGTCTCTACTCTTTGATGGGCCACAAGCTTGATGCTGCAACAGTATGTATGTTTGTTTCTTAAGAACAAAAGTAACCGTGTCAATTAATAAACCACCCTTTCGTGTTATGTTTCAGGTTTTCACTTGCCTAGCTCTGTTCAACAATTTGATCTCTCCTCTGAACTCATTTCCGTGGGTCATTAATGGTTTGATTGATGTAAGATTTCGACCTTCATCTACATGTTATCTTCCGTTAAATGATAAATATACATTAGTCTCAGTTGTTACTTAGTTATTTTATTTTTTTCTAGGCTGCCATATCTTGTAAAAGACTGAGCAAGTACCTATCGTGTAGTGAAACCGAAAGTGGTCTCGTTCATTCACCGCAACTTCACTATAATGACGATATTCACATTGAAGACGCTGCAGTTGCAGTTAACGATGCATCGTGTACGTGGTCCAGCTGTGATGAGAAGCAGTTTAATTTGGTCTTGGAGCGTGTTAAATTATTCGTTGCAAAAGGGTTCTTGGTCGCGGTAATTGGTGAGGTGAGTGCTCCATAACATTACATTACTATTCAAAAGTTTTTTTTTTGTTATTGTTCTCACATAAAATCCTGACCGCTGGCTCTCTGGTAAGAGGATCTTATTTTTTTTCCAATATCAGTATAGGTCAGAGGAATCTCAAGACATACAATTTGGTTTGATTATATCAAAGAGTTGCATGTCTTAGCATTCTTTGCATAACACTTACCTTGATGTTGCCATGAGCTTGCATTTGTTTGCTCGGAGTAACAATACTTGGATAACAGGTCGGCTCGGGGAAATCATCCCTTTTAAACATGCTATTACTAGAAACAAGGCTCACCAACGGATTTGTTTATCTGAATGGATCTAGAGCATATGCACCACAGGTTTATTGTCATCCGTATAATAAATATCTTTGCATCCGTTCAGAGTAATACTGAAAGAACCCTAAAATTATTATAGATACCATGGATAATATCTGGGACCATCCGCGATAACATTTTGCTCGGAAAAGACTACGACGAGATAAGGCAATTCCGAAAGTGCCATCTTGTTTCATAATGAATAATATAATGATGCATTTAATTAAATGGTTTCCTCAAAAGCCTTGTAATATGGCAGATATTCGGAGGTACTGCAAGTTTGTGCGCTTGATCTTGATATTTCTTTGATGAATGGAGGTGACATGGCCCACATAGGGGAGAAGGGAATAAATTTATCTGGAGGACAGCGTGCTCGTCTCGCATTGGCCAGGTCATTCTTGACTGGGGAATCATACAAGTTGAGTTAGTTTTTATATGAAGAAATAAGCATAATGTTTTTTCTTCTTATGAATGAGCAGGGCTCTTTATCATGAATCTGACGTATATCTGCTTGATGATGTACTGAGTGCTGTTGATTCGCATGTTGGAAACAAGATTCTGCAGAATGCCATTTGTAGCCCATCTATGAAACACAAAACACGCGTCCTTTGTACCCATAATATCCAGGTTTGTGCTGTTCTTGAGGTGTTATATCATCTATGAACAACCTGGTACAATATTCTTTTTTCTTTCTTTTTCAGGCTATTAAATTGGCTGATTTGGTGGTGGTGATGGATCAAGGACGCGTCAAGTGGGTGGGAAGCCCAGGTGACTCATTTGTTTCTTCCTACATATTGACCCTATCAGTTAACGAGTATGAACAATTTTCCTTAACGGAAAATGATAAACCATCGGGGAATGAAATGAGGAAAGACCTAGAAATTGTATTCGCAAGTAACTCGAATGAAGCACATGACACGATTGAAGTTGAGGCACGGAAGAAAGGAAGAGTTGAATTAACAGTGTTCAAGTAAGAAGTTAATACTCTTTACTGAATCGAAGGATCTGCAAAATGAGAAAGACGCTTCAACTATAACGCGACTATTTTATTGATGTGTTATGTAGAAACTATGCTGCATTTTGTGGTTGGTTCATCTCAGGAGTGACATTAATCTCAGCTATCCTTATGCAAGCTTCTCGCAATGGAAATGATTTGTGGCTGTCGTTTTGGGTTGACACTGCTGGAAGCAAAGGAAGGCACCATTCGAGCACCTTTTTTCTGGTAAAAATAAATTTGTATCAGTAAATGGAGAATGATTACTGTGACAGGCCATGGCACTACATTTATGTTCAGTTTATTGATGTATACTATACTTCTCTCAATCTCCTTTGCTTTCCACCACTCACATGATATTAAGATAATTAAGGATCGATTGACTTAAAGAATGTCCATTGCACTGTTTGCTGAATCATGATTGAAAACTGACTCCGCAATTGGGATCAAAATCTTTTCCGAACCAACTATTTTTTATTATTTTCTTTGTTGTAGCCTACGAAATTCAGTATTCTGGTCGATTTACATGAAAGTTTATAGGCAAAATTATAAGATTGGGTAACTAAATATACCTGTTTTCGTCTTTGGGTCGTTATGTTTGATAATTGCAAAAATAGGTCACTAACTGTATGTTTTAACAATAATGGGTCACTAGCCAATTTTTCGGCAAAAATTTCCGGAAATCCGACGTGGCTGATGACATGTCAGTAGCCATGTCAGTGGCCACATTGGATTTCCGGCGTTTTTTGCCGGAAAATTCACCGGTGACCCAATTTTGTTATGATATACAAAGTTAATGACCTATTTTTGCAATTATCAAACATAGGGACCAAAAACGAAAACTGTATTGAGTGGTTGTTCTGAACTATGTGTGGTCAATATTTTGATGTTAAAAGTTAGTTGATAATCGTTTGAGGTGATTGATGCATGGATTTGATTTTCAGGTGGTACTCGGGGTGTTTTGTCTAGTTAACTCATTCTTGACGTTGATAAGGTCTTTTTCATTCACATATGGTGGTCTGAGGGCTGCCATCACAGTGCATGACAAATTATTACAGAACCTTATCGATGCACCGGTTAGTTTCTTTGATCAGACTCCAAGTGGAAGAATATTAAATAGGTAGGTAGCATCGTGCTGCTATTCAGTTTCGATCATATAGTTTAGTTTCATTTCTTTTCGATCCATATTGAAACTATGTTTTTCAGATTTTCCTCAGATCTCTACACGATCGACGATTCCCTTCCATTTATTCTCAACATTCTCCTTGCCAATGTGGTTGGCCTAATGGGAATTGCCATGGTTTTATCATTCGTACAGGTAGCCACTGTGTCTGCCTCTGTTTATTCAACTTTCTGATATGAGCGGTAGATGTATCTGATGATCTTTTTTTTTTCTTCTGACTTTTAATTACACATTCATCACTGTTGTGTCTCAGGTTACAGTTTTGCTGCTGCTAGTACCGTTCTTATATATTTACAGCAAGTTGCAGGTTCTTGAAAACCTTTGTTTTCCCATCTAATTTCGGCTACGTTTTGGGATGACAACATAGAGGGAGAATTTGAAACAGGGAGGCTTTGCTTAATGCTTGTGTACATAAGGAGCCCGTTATAGCACTAGGATTATTTTATTTGTGTCTTTGTGGTAATTGTTGTTTGAGAATCTGTAAGGAGGAGATTGTTACTAAGTAATAAAATTGGAAGATGCAGTTTTATTACAGATCGACGTCTAGGGAATTGCGAAGACTGGATAGTGTTTCTCGATCACCAATATACACATCATTTACCGAGACACTGGATGGATCTTCAACCATTAGAGCATTTAAGTCTGAGGTAAATTAGTAGTAATGTCATATTTTCTTCTACGGTGTTAGTGTTTGTAATGTCAAGACGTACATAGTATAATGACTTTTCTTATGCATGCTAGAGTTTGGATGAAATTGTATACATATGGATTTACTGGTATTATGTATTTATATCTTCATCTTATTAGTAAAACATTCTATAGTTGCCATGTTTTTTGCTAATAATTTATTGTGCAGGAGTTTTTCTTATCGGAATTCATGCAGCACGTTCGAACATATCAGCAAACTTCTATCACAGAAATCATTGCTAGCTTATGGCTCTCCCTTCGTCTTCAGGTATACATATATATATATATATACATATATATATACACACACACACACACACACACACAGAGTCTTGAATTCGATGAAGCTAGTTTCTAAGATGGCACTTTGTCTTCGTACAAACTATGAACTGTGAACTGATGGTAGTTTGATGATGATGATGATGATGATTGTAGTTGTTGGCAGCGTTTATTGTGTCATTTGTTGCTGTAATGGCTATTACTGGAACTCATAGCCATCTTCCCTTCAGTTTGGGTACTCCAGGCCTGGTAATTAAATCCTTTCTTTATTATTATTTATTTCTCTAGATGATTGTAATAATGTGTTTGATGCCTTGAAACTATTTGGATTGTGACAATTTGGGGATTATTGTAACAAACAGGTTGGTCTGGCACTTTCTTATTCTACCCCTATCGTCTCCCTACTGGGGAGCTTCCTGACGAGCTTCACCGAGACGGAGAAGGAGATGGTTTCAGTTGAAAGGGTTCTTCAGGCAACTAACTACCTTCTCTTTCCGACTTAAAAGTTTTTTACTTTGGTAGCCTAAAGTTGTAGAAGTAATAAATAAATAAATTAAAATTAAGATGGTACTTTTACTTTTACTTTATCCCTCCAGTACATGGATATCCCACACGAGGAAGAAATGGATGGAGCTGCTGCGATTAGTATTCCCAATTGGCCATCCAAAGGCGAAATAACGTTTCATGACGTTACTCTTCGTTATATGCCTTCGCTCCCACCTGCGCTGTCTAGTGCTTCGTTCACCATACCCGGCGGAATGCGGGTGTGTTAGTTTTATTTATTATACATTTTGTTATTTTTATTATTAAAAAAATTTGACTACTCTACTCATCATAATCCATCAGGTTGGGTTTGTTGGAAGAACGGGGGCAGGAAAATCAAGCATACTGAATGTTCTTTTTCGGCTGAACCGTATTTCCGGAGGAGGATGCGTTCTACTTGATGGTATTGACATAGCCGGAGTTCCTCTTCGCCTTCTTCGCTCTAAGATGGCTATTGTTCCTCAGACCCCATTCTTGTTCCAAGGATCTTTGAGGTAGTAGTAGAGTAGTAGCTACATGATTGATGGATTTATTAATTGATTTACTTGGTTGGGATAACAAATAATATGTATATATCGGTCATGTCATTATTTATACATATAATATATAGGGCCAATTTGGATCCGTTCCATATTAATGAGGACGAAAGAATATGGAGCACTCTTGAAAAATGCTGCCTCAAGGAGGAAATACAAGCATTAGGAGGAGGCTTAGACTTTGATGTGAAGGAGTCCGGCTCCACTTTTTCTGTAGGGCAAAGGCAGCTACTTTGCCTAGCACGTGCGCTTCTCAAATCTTCCGCGGTATTGAACAGCTTATTCCATCATAAAATTATTTTCCGAACTTGTAGTAGTTTAGCTGCTATGATATTATTGTGTTACTACAATCTTCAACAATTATTATACTAATTGAATTGTTGTTAATAATAATACATGAGCTAGGTACTTTGCTTGGATGAGTGCACGGCAAATGTGGATACTCGAACTTGTTCCAAGCTTGAGAAAGCAATTTGTAGCGAATGCCAGGGCCGAACTGTCATCACCATCGCTCATCGGATTTCGTCTGTTGTGGGCATGGACTATATCTTCGTTTTGGATCAGGGGATGATTGTAGGGTGTTTTCTTTATATTACTTATTTATAAGATAGAGTTGTTTCCGGAAGAGAAGAGATAATGATAAACATCATCGATCATTTTGTTGCACAGGTCGAAAGGGGAAATCCACAAGTACTTCTCCGTGACGAGTCCTCCCGGTTCTCGAGTTTTGCTAGAGCTTCGCATATTTAATTCAAGGATCACGTTGTAAACACTATTTTTTCTACTCTATGGTTACTTGTACGATCTATTTGCATCTATCTGTCTGTGGTTACTTGTAATTCAAATATATGTTAATAAGAGAGACGTGGGAATATCTCGATTTAGACTGAAGTTGCTACAAAGATACAATCGCTGTTCGATATGGGTGTTACTGCACTAATTGGGCCTTAAAAAAATTAGAAGGGCCAAGAGGGTCGATGGCAAGCATAAGGCTTTATGGATGAACGAGCCCAACGATGTCCGGCATTAAATCTTGCCAGCTGTCGAGACTTGCTAGTGATCAGGAATGGCGAGATTTGATATATTTTTGTGGAATTACAACGTTGGAAGTGCCACCCATGTCAATTTGTGGAATCTGTAGCGCATTGTGAAGAAAAGAAATTCATTATCATTTGTTAGGTTTGATTACATAGGGACTCTCACTTAAAGATTCTACTGTACATATACCATATTTGCAAATTAGTCACTAACTTCTATACACATAATTACAGACCCATACTTATTCACATATTAAAAGTTGAACTTAATCACATATTGTCAACACTCCCCCTCAAGTTTGGTATTCGTACAAATCTAAAACACCAAACTTGGATAGTAAGTATGTGAATTGATCCTTGCCCAAAGCTTTCGTAAGCAAATCAGTCGGTTACTCTTATGAGGATACATACCCCAAGTTTATCACATTTTCTTGCACCTTGTCCCTAAAGAAGTGGCAGTCTACTTGGAGGCATTGTATTGCAGACTTGCTGTCAGAGTATACAACCACTGGTTTTTCTCTTTGAATTTCGAGATCTGTCATCACTTTGATTAGCCAAATGATTTCTGTTGTGGTCATTGCTATAGCCCTATACTCGGCTTCAGCTGAGCTACGTGCAACGGTGTGTTGTTTCTTCGTTTTCCATGAAATCAATGAATTCCCAAGAAACACCATATAACCTATTAAAGATCTTCGAGTTGTTGGGCAAGTTGCCCAATCTGCATCGCAAAAGGCTTTGAGACATACTTCACTATTAGCATCAAAAAATAAGCCAAGCCCCGGTTTTCCCTTTAAGTATCTCAAAATTCTGTATAATATATCAAAGTGTACCCTCCTTGGGTCATGCATATGTTGTGATAAAACATGAACAACATATGATATATCATGCCTTGTTAAACACATGTAAATAAGCTTACCAACTACCCTTTGAAACTGTTTGATGTCCAAACCTTCTACAGTTCTTGAAAATGTTTGCCTCTGCTTAAACTTCCATGTATTTCCAGCAATTGTATTAGTACCAGAGCATTTAGATTTCTTATCAACTGAACAACAATCCACATTAGATGTTGTAGACTGAAAAATAAAATAAGAAGTAACATTTGTAGCTTCAGGTTCAAATTTCATATTTTGTTCAACAGGAATGCTTAAAGGTCTCCTAACATTCCTGTTTCACCCAATAATTCCAAGATATACTTCCTCTGAGTAAGAATTATTCCTTTGTTTGATCTAGCCACTTCAACAGAAAATACTTCAATGCACCAAGATCTTTCATATAAAAGGTCTCGTTCAAGTAAAGCTTAGTTTCAGCCATCATAGAACTATCATTCCTTGTTATTACAATGTCATCCACAAACTAATAAGATAACCATATTTCTCCCCCTTGATTTGACAAAAAAAGAATAGTCATTCTTTGATTGTACAAAATCCAAATTTATTCATAGCTAATGTGAACTTATAGTTCCATTGTCGTGGAGCTTGTTTTAGCCCATACAATGGCTTTTCAAGCTTGCACACCTTAGTATTTTTACCTGCATTACCTGAGTCTAGTCCGGGAGGCAAACTCATATAAACTTCCTCAAGTAATTCTCCCTGCAAGAAGGCATTAGTAACATCCATTTGCCATAATGGTCAATTATATATGGATGCGAGTGACATTATTAATCTAATTGTAATGTGCTTAGCAACCGGAGCAAATGTATCATTATAGTCTATTCTTTCTACTTGATTATAGCCTTTCGCTACTAGTCTTGCTTTATATCTTTCTATAGATCCATCACTCTTATATTTAATAGAATAAACCCATTACATCCTGTTGGTGTTTACCTCTAGGTAGATCAAATACCTCCAGGTGTGATTTAGTTCCAAGGCTGCAATTTCCACTTCCATAGCATGTCTCCATTTCTCGGATGCAATAGCCTCTTGAAAGTTTCCTGGGATTCCCTCAGCAGCTAGAGCAGCAAGAAACGATGCATGCTTTGGACTTATTATGTTATAATTCACAAAAGAAGATAAATGATATTTGCACACTTGGTTAGGATCATTATGGAAAGGTGATACAAAATCCCTCAACCAGCCGGGAGTTTTGCTGGTTCTACTTGATTTTCTCAGAGGTTGATTATCCTCTGCCTGCTGATCAGCAATTGATACAGGTCCAGGATTTAAATTTTCTATTTCTGAATGATCAATTATGTCATAAACTAGATCATTCTGTTTATTCCTGTTATCACTGATCATCTCATTCTCAGAATTCCAGAAAGGTTCATAAAAAATAAAAATCTTTTCTTATTTTGGCAGCAGATATATCTTCAGATTTCTCTCTCAGTCTAAATGGAAATCTATCTTCATAAAAAATCACGTCTCTAGAAGTAACAAAGGTTCTAGTCTCAAGCTCAAGTAATTTATATGCCTTTTGATCTATAGCATAACCCATTAGTACACAAGGTCTAGATCTTACTTTAAATTTATCAATAGATGGCAAAATCTTAACATAACAAAGACAACCAAATACCCTTAAATGATGAAAGCTCGGTTCTCTACCAAACAATACATAAAAAGGTTTTACCTTTGAGTAATGGAGTTGGAGTTCTGTTAATTAGGTAGACAGTCGTTTTAATACATTCACCCCAGTACTCAGTTGGTATATTTGATTGGAACTTTAGAGCTCTTGCTACATCAAGGATGTGATTCCTCTCAACCACTCTATTTTGTTGTGGGGTGTATGAGCAAGAACTCTGATGAACCACACCAAGTGAATCTAATAACTTTCTACAATCTGAACTCATAAATTCCATTCCATTATCTGTTCTAATAGTTCTGACTCCTTTTGAAAACTGGTTTTGTGCATAGGCTAAGAATTTTCCAAGAATAGCATATACTTCAGATTTATTTGTCATAAGAAAACACCAAGTAGCTCTAGAGAAATCGTCAACTACTGTTAAAAAAATACATTTCACCTTTATAGGTTGCTTTCCTATAAGGTCCCCAAACATCCATGTGAACTAGCTCCATACTTGAGGTTGTTGCACTAGTTTTAATTGAAAATTTGGTTCTACTCTGCTTGGCTAAAGGACAAAAAGAGCAATAATTTTGACTTTCTACAATTTTCAGTTTTAAACTAGACAAGTAATCAAGCCTTTTGAAAGACATATGGCCAAATCTTTTATGCCATAATGCAACTCTATTATTTTCGGCTTTATTTTCTACAAGTTGAGAAATCTCACTGTTACAAACATTAGTACCACAATTACTAATTTCACTAGCATGCAAATCAACAGCTTCATCAAGAAAATATAATCCTCCTTACCTTGCCAGTCCAAATCTCATGGATTAAGCAAAAGTGAGGATAAAACACTATGTAAACATTAGCATCATGAGAAAGTCTTGACACAGAAAGCAGTTATGCTTAAATTCAGGCACTAATAAAACTTCATTCAATTTCAGATCACTAAACAAAGTCACAGATCCAGTTCGAGTAGCTACTAACAGTTCTCCATTTGGTAACTTCACATGCATATCAGATATAGCAAGCACAGACCCCCCACCATATAGATGTTCATTAGAAATCATATGACTATTTGTACCCGTATCAATTATCCATTTATTACTCTTTAAAGATTGTGAATGACTCATACCTAAGCTATTATCTGCCTGATTTGAAAAGGCTCGTGCCATAGAAGGTCCATGCATTTGCTGTGAAGATCCTTGCAACTGTGATGGCCAAGGATAGCTAGAATCTGTTGATATTGGTCTGTTGTAATCTAGGGTCGAATTGCAACATCATAGCATCCACTTTCAGGAGCATATTGACCTAGCTGTGAGCTTGTAGTGGTTGAGTTTGCTTTTACAGGATTTTGTTGCCACTGGTTTTGTTGCCACTGTCCCATAGCTCTGCCTTGACCTTGAGAGAATGACCTGCCTCTAGGTGCACCTCGAGTTCTTCCTCCTCCTTCCACCCCTGTTACTACCTTGAGGATAGCCATTAATCTTATAGCAATTGTCTTTTATATGACCCCCAATGTTACAATGCTCACACCAAGTTGTTCCTCTACTTCCTTGCAGATTCCACTGTTTTATTTGATTCACACTGGTTTGTAAGGCCATGGATGATGATTCATGTTTATTCTCTTGAGTATTAATATTTCTTTGGATTTCTTCATTGCACACCATTGAGTAAACTTGTCTATGAGATGGCAGAGGTGACATCATAAGATTTGAGACCTCATTTAGCTATATCCTTCATTCAATCCCATTAGGAATTGCATCATCTTGAGTTGATCACAAAACTCGATATATTCTCTTGATACATTCGCATCTGGGGATGGTACGAGACTATCATACTTATCCCATAGATGTTTCAACTTTGAATAATATCCTGTCACCGAAGTTCAACCTTGAGCAAACGTATTAATTTCTCTGTATAATAAAAATAACCTAGCACCATTGTCGAAACGCTCCTTCAAATCTTTCCAAATAGCTTGAGCCGAATCACAGTAAATTACTCCCTGTACCAATTCTCTTGATATTGATCTGTGAATCAATACCGTACCAGCACATTACACCTCTTCCATTGTTGATTCAAAAACACATCATGAACGGGTTGTTTACACGATCCATCGATGAATCCGATTTTATTTTTGGCTTCGAGAGCGATTATTACTTCACGACTCCATACGTTGTAATTTTCACTGCCTTTCAAGACTTTTGTTACCAAATCAAGACTCGGCGTATCAGACGGATGCAAGAATAGAGGATTGGTAAAATCAATCGCATATACCTTATTGATTTGGCTCTCTGGTTCGGCGTTGGGAACCTCTTCTTCCTCTTTTTCATGAGTTGAGCTTCCAGATTATCCATTCCCTTCCTAATCGATGTTTGATTTTAATTTCTTGAGCAATCGAACTCTGATACCATGTCAATTTGTAGAATTTGTAGCGCAGGATGAAGAAAAGAAAATCATTATCATTGAACTTATTCACATATTACAAGTTGAACTTAATCACATATTCTCAACAACCCACATAAGCATGATCAATCACAAGCAAAGGTATATGGTCCAGGGCTATAGTTGGAGGGTTTTGTTAAAACTAATGGATCTCGGTCACGGTAGCAATTACGCAATCTCGATCCCATACTCGAGCTACTATTGTAACCGTTAGATCCTTAACCACGGGATCGTAAGGTAATCTCGTTCGAGATTACAGTCGTTGCAGCGAAAGCATATGAATGATGTTTGTAACATGATCTCGATTTCATAAGCGAGATCACCACCTTGAAGCGGATCTTCTCGAATCCATGAATCGAAATGAGTTTAAAACTCAAGAAATATCTGTGTTGATCGCACGCATCGTCAGAGAGCATCAGGATCTGGATCTTTGCCTCTTCCCCACTATGAAGGATGGTGAATCCCCGTATACTTCTCTTAGGGTAGTGTGGAGATCAAACCTCTCTCTTTACACACTTATGTGGAACGTTCTAAACATGAATGAAAAACGATCAACTTCACTACATATGCATATCACAAATCATGCATGCATATAACATCTTGTGGGTACCTCTTCCGCTAACTTGCAAAATAAGGTTATGTAGCACACATGCATGCTTAATGAGGACACCTCATAATCCACTCACTTGTATGATAAGGTTATGCATTGGAAATTACCTGGCGGAGACGCCATAATCCAATCCAAGGTAGACAGACAGGCGCGGTCCTACGCAGGAGCTCGGGGTGTTAATGTTGTGATTGTGAATAAGCCACGTTGATGGCTTTGTGTGATGATAAGAAAAAGCAATGTGCGTGGCTGTGGTTTGGACGCGTCTCACATAATATTGAACTCATACTCGTTATTATGTTATTATGCTTATGATGATGCTTATGTTATTACCTTTGTGTTATTATGCGTATGTTATTATGTGATGCTTATGTTATTATGCTTATGATGATGCTTATATAACGTTTTTAACTTTAATAAAAGAGTTCTAACAATAAATTACGATATTTTCGAATTGGTATTCATCGGATCATATCTACGTAAATTACGATAAGTTGGTATACACAAAATTGTCAGTTTGCGAAAGAATCCTACTTTGTTGGTATAATAGTCAACGTTGTTAGTATAATAACAAGTCTTATTTATATAACAGTCAGGAATTATAAAATTATAATTGACTTTGGTAATAGAATAAATAAAAATAATAGTATGATCTTTTGAACATGCTGACTTAATTTTTAATTTTGTTGGTTTATTAAATTTTTTTTTTAAAATAATATGTTAGTATGATTACTTCTTCTATTGGTATAATTAGATTCTTTGTTGGTATGATAAATCAGAAGTACATGTATAATTCTCTCAACAGTTTGGTATAATTTCGACCAGTAAATTCCCTAATGATATGATAAATACTGATATTAGTAGGTCATTTGTTGGTATAATAGTCGTGTGTGTTAGTATGATAAGTACTTGTATTAGTATAATTAAGTCATTTGTTAGTATAATATTCTTAACTAGTCGTTCAGTATTTATTGGTATAATAACCAAAAATTGTTGGTATAATCGCATTATTTGTTTGTATATTAACGATTAAATTTGATTAATATTTCCTAGTATGATAAACAGGTATGTTGGTACAATGCTATGTAGTGTACTTCGGATTCCGGGAACGCCATAATCCAATCCAAGGTAGACAGACAGACAGACCCGGTCCTACGTAGGGGCTCGGGCTGTTAATGTTTGTGTTTGTGAATAAGCCACGTTGATGGCTTTGCGTGATGATATATATATATCTATATATATATATATATATATATAAATATAAAGCAGCGTGTGTGGCTGTGGTTCCGCATGTCCCATGATGTTGAACACATACTCGTTATTAGGGCTGAGGAAAAATATTCGGAATCCGGAATTCGATCCGATATCCGGTTTATAAAATTCGAAAAAACGGATATCCGGTTTTCAAAAGAGGATCGGATATCCAAATTCGAATATTAACATAAATAGGATCGGATACGGATACACTCGGTCCTAAAATCCGGACATCCGGTATCTTGTTTATTATTTAAAAAATAAATAAATTAAATAAAAGCCCATAAAAGAAAAATGAGGCCCAAAAAGAGAAAAAAGAAAAAAAATAGCCCAATATCCTAATTTGAATCAAATAAAATATATCGGATTGAATTTATATCATTCGTGAAAATAAATGGAGAGTTGAAAACAATATCGAATACGTTGCAATCAATTTTTTTCAAAAAAATAATTTAGTCGAAATAATAAAGCAGATTTCGCATATCCGACGTTCGGATATCGGATTAAAATTGGATCGGATACGGTTCTAGGTTTTAGATTCCGAAAATTCGGATATTCGGATTTTCTTACCCAAACTCGTTATCATGTTATTATGCTTATGATGATGCTTATGTTATTATCTTTGTGTTATTATGCTTATTTGATAATGTGATACTTATGTTATTATGCTTATTAGTATTCAATCGGGTCATATTCTACGTAAATTACGATAAGTAGGTCTACACAAAATTGTCAATTTACGAAATAAATCCTACTTTGTTGGTACAATGGTCAATGTTGTTGGTATAAGAACATGTCTTAATTGTATAACAATCAAGAATTATAACATGAATTATAAAATTATAATTGACTTTGTGGTAGAATAAATAAAAATAATGGTATGATTCTTTGAACAAGTTGACGTAATGTTTATTTTTGTTGGTATATTAGACATTTTTAAAAAGTATTTCTTGGTATGATAAATACTTCTATTGGTATAATTGAATCCTTTGTTGGTATCATAAAACAACTGCTCAGACTTTGTTGTTATAATGGTCAATGTTGTTGGTATAATACAGGTCTTATTGGTATGACAATCGGCAATTATAAAATTATAATTGACTTTGTTGGTAGAATATAAAAACATAATTGTATGATTCTCGACAAGTTGACTTAATTTTTAATTTTGTTGGTCTATTATAAATTTTTTTAAAAATTATTTGTTGGTATGATAACTACTTCTATTGGTATAATTAAATTCTTTGTTGGTATAATAAATCAGAAGTACAAGTATAATTCTCTCAACAGCTTGGTATAATTTCGAACAATACATTCCCTAACGGTTACTGATATTAGTATAAATAGGTCATTTATTGCTATAATAATCTTAAACTAGTCGTGCACTATTTATTGGTATATTAACCAAAACTGTTGGTATAATCGCAGTATTTGTTGGTATATTAATGGTTAAATTTGATCAATATTTCCCGGTATAAGCATGTCTGTTTGTACAATGAAGTAGTGTACTTCGAGAACAATATCTAACATAGTTAGTATAATACCAGCTTTTGTTGGTATAATAGTCATCAGATGGAAAAATAATAACACAATAATTGAGTTTGTTGGTATAATTATTTGAATCTTCTGTTGGTATAATTATTTGAATCTTCTGTTGGTATAATTTATTGTGTTGTTGGTACAATAACCCTCCCTCGTGGTATAATGAGCGAAAATCACTTCGTATGATATTATGATACCCCTATTCGTTGGTATAATAATGATAACAGTTGATATAATACTCTTAAACTAGACTTGGTACCATAGTGAGAACAGTTGGTATAATACATTTGTTTATTGGTAGAATTAGGTCAATATTTTGTGGTATAAAAACGTGTTTTGTTGGTATAATACTCGCGATTGAATGTATTTTTCTGGAAGCTTTTCTGAAGCTGTTAAGAAAGGTTATTTTCGTCTTTTCAAAGTTTCATGTATTAAACACACAATTTTTCGTAGATAGGTAACTAACAGGAAGAAATATTTCGAGGGGTATTTAAGAGGAAGTTTAAACTTCAAACGGAACAGATATGGAATATACCCAAAAATTAACGGCAACACTCGACGTGGCACATAAATATTGAAGGTTTTGTTTCTCCTTTCATATATGTTATTTATTACACAAAAAGAAATTAGAATAGTTTGTTAAAAGTCAGTTCGTTTTTATCGGATTGATGATTGAAGTTGTAAAAAGAGGTCGACTGGAAGAAGAATTATTAGATAACGATATTGTTGGTAATGTAACATTACGTAATCTGATTAATAATTATCCCATTGAAGTCAGAGATGATTCGAGGAGATAATATTTAATGCAGGGTTTTTGCCAACAAACTAGTCATATTTTTCAATTAAATCATTTTGTTGTCTATGAACCAAAGTTTCAGAAGTCTTGGTATGAGAAGTATAATTAGCTAGAATATAGTAATTCCAAAGATGACATATATCCAAAGTCTATTAGTAACATTATTCTCGTAAACTAATGTCTTTACATGAACTATCACACAATATGTAATACATTTGGAAAGATAAACAATCGTGATTCGTAACGGACCCCAGCTATAAAATCCCGGGTCCGCATCTGTAGACAACTAAAGCTGCCTCGAGATCATTACAAGGAATTTTTTATA
Organism: Linderniella brevidens; assembly: GCA_004919715.1. NCBI lineage: Eukaryota > Viridiplantae > Streptophyta > Magnoliopsida > Lamiales > Linderniaceae > Linderniella > Linderniella brevidens. Next base: position 735,990 of record SWDC01000149.1, read on the forward strand.
AGGTTGCCCTACTTGTGATTTTGACTTTGGGGGCATTTTCTCATTCACCCCATCATGCATGCTGCCAGCTATCTATCGACTTCATTGGTAGTTAGTTTAGTTACGTCTTTTAGCAACGTGTAACATCCCTTCCCTTCGAACGGATTTATTCTTCTTTTATCGCATTAATTTTGATAGAGGCAAGAGAAGAGGGTAATAGATATTAGCGTATATTATATTACTAAGGGTTGATTGTGTATCTTTATATATATAGTAAGTGTATCACTTATGAATTATGCGTAGAAATCTTTACCACTAATAGGGACGTTTGTACATGTATATATATTGACAGTAAATGGGAAAGTAGGCAAGAAACCCTTTTCATTCTCCAAAATCTTCTTTCGTATTATGGTATCAGAGCGAAAAGATCTCTAACTCTTTTGCTGTCATGGCTGAATCTGGAGAAAACAGTAAAGCTGTTGAGGGTGGTGAAGAGGTTGTTCGACGTAAGACAATCTCGCCATATGACCTAACGGTGACAACCCGGGAAATATTATCACCCAGGTTCAATTAAAGGGTGAAAGCAATTATGATGAATGGTCTCGGTCCGTTAAGACGGCTCTGAGGGCGCGTAAGAAGTTCGGGTTTGTAGACGGGAGCATTCGTCAACCGGAAGAGAAATCGCCGGATTTCGATGATTGGTGGACAATCAATTCTCTGTTGGTATCGTGGATTATGAATACTATCGAGCCATCGTTTCGATCCACGATTACTCACATGGAAGTTGCTGAAGATCTGTGGTTGGACATCAAGGAGCGGCTTTCTATTGCCAACGGACCACGTATTCAACAACTCAAGGCGGAATTGGCGGACTGCAAGAAAATTTGGGAGGAGTTGGGTGCGTATGATCGTTTCCCAGCATGTTCGTGCGGTCTTTGTAAGTGTAACCTCGCGGCTATGGCCGATAAAAGGCATGAGGAAGAAAAGGTCCATTAGTTTCTTTTGGGGCTCGATGAAGCGTTGTATGGTACCACTCGATCTAACATCCTCGCACAAGATCCTTTGCCGCATCTGAACTAGGTATACTCCATTCTGGTGCAAGAGGAACGGATGCGTTTGATTACTCAAAAGAGGGATGTTGCTGGTGACTTGATGAGTTTTGCCGTGCACGCCGGGACGGGATCTCGAAGTTCCGCTATTTCTAATGATGCGATGGTCTTTGCGACATCAACAGAGGCCAAACAAAAGGGATGTGGCGGCTTTCGGGACAAAAATACAGTGTGTTCTCACTGTAATCGAACTGGTCATGACATACATAGTTGCTATCAACTGATCGGTTATCCGGAGGGCTGGGGCGAGCGTACGCGTGGAACTGGTGGACGTGGTCGTTCTGGCGGTACGATGCCCCGTGGAGGCGCTGGTTTGGTACAGGCAGCAACAACAAATACTGTGATCTCTCATGCGGTGGAGCAAGCTGGCGCAGTTACAGGACTGAATCAGGAGCAATGGAATACGTTACTGACCTTGTTGAATTCGGCCAAACCTGAATCATCAAAGAAGCTTTCTGGTGAGAATTTCTCTCGACAATGGATGTACGACACTGGTGCTACTCGTCATATGACGGGTTCTCTTACTCATCTCGATGATGTCCGTGATGTAGCGGGTGTCCATGTTCATTTGCCAAACGGGCAACGCACTTTTGCTATGAAAGCTGGGACTGTAGTTCTCAATGGCAAAGTGACGCTGCACGACGTGCTTTACTTATCTTGTTTAAAGTGTCATTTAATATTCGTCTCTCAGTTGTTGAAGGACACTACTTATGTTGCTCACTTTACCTATGATTCGTGTGTCATACAGGACCCCACATCGAGGACGCTGATTGGAGCGGGTGAGCAACGAGAGGGGCTTTATTTCTTCCATGATGTAGAGACCGTAGCAGCTATCAGGACTAATAAGACACCTTCGTTCGACTTGTGGCATCAACGGCTAGGACATCCATCTTCTAAGGTTCTAGAGTTGATTCCTCAAGTTGGTTCTAGAAGGAACGGTAGTAGTTCGAATAAACCTTGCGATGTTTGTTTCAGAACCAAACAATGTCGAGACGTTTTCCCTATTAGTATGAATAAAAGTCGTGAAATTTTCGGATTAATTCATTGTGATCTTTGGGGACCATATCGTGTTCCTGCTTTTTCTGGAGCCCGGTATTTTTTGACAATTGTCGATGATTTCTCACGCACTACTTGGATTACCTGTTGGTTGACAAGAAAGAAGTATTTTCCACGATGATTCTATGGTTAAACAGGCAATTCGGTAAATTCGTGAAAATTGCCCGAAGTGACAATGGTACTGAATTTATGTGCATGACTGAATATTTTCGTACCCAAGGTGTTTTGCACGAGACCTCATGCGTTGGTACTCCGCAGCAAAATGGACGAGTGGAGCGTAAACATCGCCACATTCTTAATGTTGCCCGTGCTTTACGTTTTCAGGCCCATTTACCTATTGAGTTATGGGGTGAATGCGTGCTTGCTGCTGGATATTTGATTAATCGAAATCCCTCGAGTGTTTTGCATAGAAAAACACCTTTTGAAGTTCTTTATGGCGTGCCACCATCGCTCTCTCATCTGCGTGTTTTTGGTGTTTGTGCTATGTACACAACCAGGGTCGAAAAGGAGATAAGTTTTCTAGTCGTAGTCGAAAGTGCCTATTTGTTGGTTATCCTTTTGGCAAGAAAGGATGGCGGGTGTATGACTTGGAATCTCGAGATTTCTTCGTGTCTCGGGATGTTGTGTTTTGTGAATCTGAATTTTCCTACTTATTCGAGAACTCTGAAGTTGAGAGTTCTCCTACTCTCGGACCCGAGATCGTTCTTGAAGACGATGATGTAGAACACATCGATGTGCATGCATGTGCCATCAACCGATTTTGATGTCTCTCGGGCTGAGGTTGTGGATAGCTCTAGTGGTGACACCCCTTTAGACAGGGGGGTTCAAATAATAATAGAAGAGATGAAGAATTTTTTGGTCGAGGACATCGGGCCAAATATCGCTCTACTCGTCTTCGTGATTTTGTATCTCACACTATTAGTCTGTTAAGCCCCTCTCTCAGCGCATCCTCTCCGTCAGTTTCCTCAGGTATGTCATATCTCATACACAACTATGTGAATTGTGATTCTTTCTCTCCCCGACATCGGGCATTTTGGCTAGTGTTGCAGCAGGTATTGAGCCGCGAACATTTGCGGAGGCCATGAAGACGCTCGTGTTAGGGATATGCCCTCGAATGCTATACGAGGATTGGATATGTATAGGGCATTAGCTTATTTATCATTCGATTGTCAATGTAATCAAACATTGTTTTGCGTATTAATAAAGGCATTATTCGTTTATTGGTTATATGAGTTCTTTACTTAGCATCGGGTAAAGCAATAAATGAATAAATCCAAATGTGTCGAGTTGAGTAACTGTTCTCGATGGGTGCGAGAGAGGAAGGCACCAGTGGACTCTTAACCTCGAACATAAAATATCCATAAGCCTTAGGTTTCAGTTGGGTGCTGGAAAACCAATCATGGCTTATTTGTCGATGACTTACCGTGTGCCGATATACCGCTTGGAAGCGGAAGTCATGACTTGTGATACGAGTCGAATCAAGGGATTGTCGTTTCATGGACACTGACTCGCAGGTCGTACGATCAAACATGGCTTATTACTCAAGGAGTGTCAATGATCGACGACAAAACTATAGTAGTCTGCTTGAACCTTAGACCGAAAGGGGCTTTGACGGAGTTGACTTTGAAGTCTTGACTATCACTGGTTTCGCTAGATCCGATTTGCTATTGCATGGGTCAGCGGGACAGATGCGGTCTTGATGGATATTTGTGATTGCCGGGCTTAGACCACCTAGTACGGATTCACAGTCTCGCAAGTAATCGAGACAAGTGTCGTATGAGAATGACGACGGGAAATTACAAAATCCTTGGCCAAGGTATTAAACTAACTCATGTTAGACATGGAGGGTAGTTTGGTAATTTGCCTCGTGTCATTTTATCATAGTATCGAGTTTAGTGAGTTTGACAAATACCATGGCTCTCACTTGATCGGGACACAGCTGAAGGGTTTGTACGTAGTACTATAATCTATAGTTAGGTTCTGGAATGAGACTAGTTCGAAATTCGTGCTCAAGTCGGGATTGTCCGGTACTGCGGGATTGGCTAGGCACCTACCGGACTCTTGGATTCCTCCCTTGCCGATTGAGTTGAACCTAGAGAGTCGGGCTTAAAAAGGATCATCAATGTGTACCGAGAAGGAGAGATTGTGTTTTGGGCCTTAACGGGCCTCGGGTCGTTATGCCACACCTTATTGGGCCTCGGGGTCATTAAGTGGACCGACGTCGGACTTCATATGAAACTAACTTTAAGACTTAGGCTTGGCTAAGTGCTTAGAAAGACTTGAGGGAAGAATTGGAATTCAACCCTAAGCCGAGAAATTCGAAAAATGCCTTAAAGGGTATTTTCGTAATTTACAAATATGGTAATAAAAATATTTGGAATATTATTTATTAAAACTAAAATTCGAATTTATATTTTATATATATTTCGAAATTTATTTACCATATTTGAAGATATTTTAATATCTTAGTTAGTTTTCTATTTATAGTATGTTCCTTTAATAGAATTTTGAATTCAATTAGGAGAGATATTTTGGCAAAAATATCTCTCATATTTAGGAACAAATATTTCGAGATTTTAGCCTTGTTTAGGGCTGAAAATTTCGTCCTCCCCTACTATAAATAAGGGTGAGACCCTCGTAAAAAATAGACACGGGAAAAGACACGGGAAGAGAATCGACGCGAAATTTCTCGACCCGAGAATCGAAACACGAACACACAAACGCAAACCACTCTCCCGAGCGACGGATCAATTCTCTCTAGCCATCTTCGGAGAATTGAAACCATGGTACACTGCGAGGTCGGCGTGACGATCTAGATGATACCCAACACAACCGCGGCCGACGACGCAAACGACGAGGAGCTGCCACTCGCTTCAAAGGTAATCTCTCACGGGTATGACCCGCCATATTACGTGTCAACGTGATTAGAGTTTTTGATCCGAGCTGCGAAGGAACCCGGAAAAAATTTTATTCCGCACCGTATCCCGGGGCGTTGCATCTCGGGTACAAACCGGGTACCTTTTCCAACAGTGCGACGGCGTATCCGCTGCCGCGGGTTTGGGCAACGAAGACCCGAACCACCGCGCCGCTGCCTCGGGCAGCGGCACACCGCTGTCCGATGGTGGTGCCACCTCTGACGGCAGCGCCAGCGGCGCGCGGACAGCCGCATATCCGCACGAAACTGCAGCCTCCGGGACACGACGGCTAGGGTTTTTCGCCCAAAAACCATAACGAGCCTTTTTATCGGGCCTGGCCCATTTAAGGCCCAAATTGTCGGTTTCGGTTAGAATTCATGAAATTGTCAACGTGCTCGTTATGATTATGATTTAAGGCACACTTACGGGTTTAGGATTTCTGTTTTGTTTTCCGGGTTATTTGTTGAGGGCCTCGTCCCCCCGGGTTGTATTTGTCTTTTACGGGTTGTTTGGGACTGATGATCCCCCCGTGTTGTACTTCAAAGTCTTTATTAGATTAGGCTTAGTTTAGAATACACGAAGCTGTTCGACGGTTGACGACTCCCCGGGAGAAGATGACTTGGTGGACGATCGACGACTTGGAGGCCGTTCGAATGATGAAGGGCGATTGTCGACTTCAAAGCCCATTCGGAGAACCGATGATTTTTTGAAGCCACATACACATAATTCACGTAATAGGGCTAGAATATAAATAACCCGTTCGTGTTGCCTTGTAGTTTATTTTCCTAGGGTTTATTTACTACTTACGTGCGTGTCGATTTGTGAAATGATATGCATGCTTTATGTGCTCTTATGTGAAAAAGGTTTTTTCTCCCGTTTGATAAATACTAAGTGAGAAAATGAATTGGGTTCCTGTCTTCTATCATGCTTGAGATGTCTGGTGTTAGAGAGTTTGTACGGTTTATTCCGAGTAAGTTGGCGCCGTACATCAAGCCATAACATTAGCGTTTCGGGTTCGTTTGACGACGCTCACCATAGCATATTCCGCCCCACAAAGCGTAAGGCAGCAAGGCGGAATTCAAATGTGCGGTTAGAGCATAAGTTGATTAGGTTGCACTTAGACAGTTATACCCAAAATGCAGGGTTAGCCGTGAGGGTCACTGACTGAGACAAAGATAGTTGAAATACTCATAGGATGGGTTCGAGTGAAACTCGACTTCGATCGATTAGGCAGGCCAAATATTGCGTTAAAGGCTGAGGCATGTCTAATCGAGTCGGGGACCTCAACTCCACTATGAAACTACTCAACGAAGTTTCCGAAATTCTTAAATCGGGAGAATAGAATTTTCGAGAAAAATAGTGGGAGTCAAGCGAAACGAAAAGTCCGTGTTTGCGCTTGATGAATGATAGAATAAACTAACTATGTGATCTTTATCTTCTGCAGAGTTATTTTCTTTCTAGTTACTATGACGAATCTTTTAAACATGCTGCTTGAAAAGAACCGTTTGGTAGGACCAAACTACGTGGACTGGCTCCGTAACCTCATGATAGTTCTAGGTATGGAGTCTTTGACTTATGTCCTCGATTCCCCTACACCGCAAGTCCCAGGGACTGATGCGAGTGACAACGACCGGGCTGCGTATGTCAAGTGGCAAATAGACGAGCAAAGGTCAAGGGCTATATACTCCTATCCATGAGCAATGAGTTGCAGCGAAGCCACTCGGAAATGGAAGTGGGCGCCATTTTGCTTCATTTGAAGGAGCTCTTTGGTGAACACTCCAGGAGTGCTCGCTACTCTTTGACAGAGCAACTGTTTCATTGCAAAATGGATGAGGGCAGAGACGTTAGAGAACATGTGCTGAAAATGATCGGTTTGATCGAGAGACTCGATGCACTCGACTTCCTCATGGACAATGAGCTCCAAAACGATCTCGTGCTCCAGTCACTGCCGGCTTCCTTTAATCCCTTCATTGTGAATTATAATCTGAATAGGGTCGAGATGACATTAACTGAGTTGATGAACCAGTTGTCAACGGCCCAAACTCAGATGAAAAAGATAAAGGGAAAGGAAGTGGCTCTTGTTGCGACTTATAAGACTCGTAAGTCAATTAGAAAGAAAAAGTCGGACAAGCCCATTAAGCCCAAGGGAGGAGTTTCAAAAGGCAAGGCTAAGAAAAACGTGTCTAAAGGCGCCAAGCCCACGGACAAATGCCTTCATTGCAATGAGCTCGGCCATTGGAAGCGCGATTGCCCGAAGCTAGCCGCCTCAGGTAAAGAACTTTATGTTTTAGAAACTAATTGTTTTATGACTGTGTACTCCACTTCATGGATCCTAGACTCAGGAGGTAGCGCTCACATTTGTGTTTCAAACCAGGGTTTGGAACGAAGTAGGAGGTTGGCGGATCGAGAGGTCATGATCAACGTAGGAAGCGGACATAGTGTGCCGGCGACCCACATTGGATCAAGAACTCTTGTTTTATCTAGTAGACATAAGTTATTGCTTTCTGATTGTTTGTATTGCCCAGAGGGCTTAAGAATATTATTTCTATTCCCGTTTTGAGCGGAAACGGATATGAGTTCCGCTTTAGTAATAATATTTGCGATATTTATTTTGGAAATAAATGCGTCGGAAGTGCAACTTTACCTAACGGATTATATATCTAAATGTCAAAGATAAAACTGAATCTGTGAACACAATTATCAACAAACGAAAATTAGAGACCAATATGAGACAATTGTGGCATCTTCGACTTGGTCATGCAGGAGATCAAAAAATTCGTGAGTTGGAGAAAAATGGCATGATTAAGCCGTTGGGTTCAGACCCTTATCCGACTTGCGAATCGTGTATCCTTGGAAAGATGACTACGTCTCCCTTTACCGGACTTTCCAAAAAGCCACAGAACTTATCACTTTGATTCATACAGACGTTTGTGGGCCATTCGGGGAAGCGGCTCGAGGTAATTTCCACTACTTTATTACCTTCACCGACGATCATTCAAGATTTGGGAAGGTATATCTTATGAGATACAAGTCTGAAGCCCTTGATAAGTTCAAGGAATATAAGGCTTTATTAGAAAAAAAACTGGGAATCATATAAAGGCCATTCGATCTGATCGAGGTGGCGAGTACATGAGTCTCGAGTTTGACGAGTTCTTGAAAGAGAACGGGATCATTTCACAGATGACACCGCCGGTAACACCACAATTAAATGGTGTGTCCGAACGCAGAAATCGAACGCTGTTGGACAAGGTTCGATCAATGCTAAGTTATACAGACCTGCCACTGTCGCTGTGGGGTCATGCGTTATTAAACGCAACGCACGTTTTAAACCGAATCCCTTCTAGTTCTGTCGACCAGATCCCTTATGAAATATGGACTGGTAGAAAGTCGAGCTTGAACCACATAAGAATATGGGGTTGCCCCGCTTTTGTGAAAAAGCTCAAGACAGAAAAATTGGAATCGAGAGCTGTGAAAGGACGTTTTGTCGGGTATCCTGAGGATTCCATGGGATACCAATTTTACTTCCACGACGATCAGAAAATCGTTGTAGCCCTTCAGGCTCACTTTCTCGAAGAAGAGTTCGTTCGAGAAGGTGGAGTGGGTCGTGAAATAACTCTTGGAGAAACGACAGAAACAATTTCACAAACTCCAGTGTTAGAAGACACCGTAGAGCAGTCCAAGACGCAATCAGAGTTGCGCAGGTCTGGTAGAGTATCTCGCCAGCCTGAGAGATATGGAATGGTACACGTCGAGCACGGGGATGCTGCGACGGGGGGTAACGTTGGGGACGACCCCGCTACCTATACCAGGCAATGACGGATATAGACTCCGTAATATGGCTTGAAGCTATGCAAGTCGAAATGGATTCAATGCACGAAAATCAGGTATGGACACTTGTTGATCTCCCCGATGGTTTTAGACCCATTGGGTGTAAGTGGATCTTCAAGAAAAAGATTGGATCAGACGGACTGGTGGATACATACAAAGCTAGACTTGTAGCGAAAGGTTATAGTCAAAAAGAAGGAATTGACTATGAGGAAACCTTTTCGTCCGTTGCGATGATAAAGTCCATTCGGATATTACTTGCGATAGCAGCGTATAACGATTATGCGATCTGGCAGATGGATGTGAAAACCGCGTTCCTAAATGGATACCTCAAGGAGGAAATATATGGAACAGCCAAAGGGTTTTACACACAAAAGGATGCTCATAAAGTATGCAAATTGAATAAGTCAATTTACGGACTTAAACAAGCCTCTAGGAGCTGGAATCTTCGGTTTGATGAAGCAGTTAAGAGCTACAGATTCATAAAGAACGAAGATGAACCATGCGTCTACAGAAAAAGCAGTGGGAGCAAGATATCGTTCCTCGTATTGTACGTCGATGACATCCTTTTGATAGGAAACATATTGGGATGCTCTCGATGGTGAAAGCATGGCTTTCGACCGAATTCTCCATGAAAGACTTGGGAGAAGCGACCTACATCCTAGGAATTCGTGTCTATAGGGATAGAACGAATAAGATGTTAGGGCTCTCCCAAGCCCTATACTTAGAAAAGGTCCTGAAACGATATAACATGGACAATTCTAAGAAAGGGTTCTTACCTATGGGGCATGGGATACATCTCTCCAAAGCTATGTGTCCTCAAAGTGAGGCAGATAGAAAAGAGATGAATGGAATCCCCTATGCATCCGCAGTGGGTAGCTTGATGTACGCGATGCTTTGCACGCGACCGGACATAGCATACGCTGTGAGCGTAGTCAGTCGATTTCAAGCCAACCCGGGTAAAGAACACTAGACAGCAGTCAAGAATATCCTCAAGTATCTTAGAAGAACAAAGGATATGATGCTGGTCTATGGAAATGGAGAATTAGAAGTGGAAGGATATACGGATTCGGATTTTCAGTCAGACGTGGACGACCGAAAATCCACTTCAGGTTTCGTCTTTACACTCAACGGTGGAGCAGTATCTTGGAAAAGTTCCAAGCAGAGCACAACTGCTGATTCCACCTGCGAGGCTGAGTACATAGCCGCCTCAGAGGCAGCTAAAGAAGGAGTTTGGATGAGAATGTTCTTGGAAGAACTGCAAGTGGTTCCGATTGCCGAAAAACCACTGCCACTGTGATACGACAATAGTGGTGCAATCGCGCAAGCGAAGGAACCAAGATCTCACAGTAAATCCAAACACATAGAAAGAAAATACCACGTGTTACGTGGATTCGTTGAGAGTGGCTACATAGTCGTCCAGAAGATTGCGACTGCGGACAACGTGGCCGACCCATTCACCAAGCCTTTATCTCAGGCAGTGCTGAACAAACATCTCGAGAAGATGGGTATTAGATACAACAGCGCATGGCATTGAGTGCAAGTGGGAGATTGTTAGGGATATGCCCTCGAATGCTATACGAGGATTGGATATGTATAGGGCATTAGCTTATTTATCATTCGATTGTCAATGTAATCAAACATTGTTTTGCGTATTAATAAAGGCATTATTCGTTTATTGGTTATATGAGTTCTTTACTTAGCATCGGGTAAAGCAATAAATGAATAAATCCAAATGTGTCGAGTTGAGTACTGTTCTCGATGGGTGCGAGAGAGGAAGGCACCAGTGGACTCTTAACCTCGAACATAAAATATCCATAAGCCTTAGGTTTCAGTTGGGTGCTGGAAAACCAATCATGGCTTATTTGTCGATGACTTACCGTGTGCCGATATACCGCTTGGAAGCGGAAGTCATGACTTGTGATACGAGTCGAATCAAGGGATTGAATCGTTTCATGGACACTGACTCGCAAGTCGTATGATCAAACATGGCTTATTACTCAAGGAGTGTCAATGATCGACGACAAAACTATAGTAGTCTGCTTGAACCTTAGACCGAAAGGGGCTTTGACGGAGTTGACTTTGAAGTCTTGACTATCACTGGTTTCGCTAGATCCGATTTGCTATTGCATGGGTCAGCGGGACAGATGCGGTCTTGATGGATATTTGTGATTGCCGGGCTTAGACCACCTAGTACGGATTCACAGTCTCGCAAGTAATCGAGACAAGTGTCGTATGAGAATGACGACGGGAAATTACAAAATCCTTGGCCAAGGTATTAAACTAACTCATGTTAGACATGGAGGGTAGTTTGGTAATTTGCCTCGTGTCATTTTATCATAGTATCGAGTTTAGTGAGTTTGACAAATACTATGGCTCTCACTCGATCGGGACACAGCTGAAGGGTTTGTACGTAGTACTATAATCTATAGTTAGGTTCTGGAATGAGACTAGTTCGAAATTCGTGCTCTAGTCGGGGTCTGTCCGGTACTGCGGGATTGGCTAGGCACCTACCGGACTCTTGGATTCCTCCCTTGCCGATTGAGTTGAACCTAGAGAGTCGGGCTTAAAAAGGATCATCAATGTGTACCGAGAAGGAGAGATTGTGTTTTGGGCCTTAACGAGCCTCGGGTCGTTATCCCACGCCTTATTGGGCCTCGGGGTCATTAAGTGGACCGAAGTCGGACTTCATATGAAACTAACTTTAAGACTTAGGCTTGGCTAAGTGCTTAGAAAGACTTGAGGGAAGAATTGGAATTCAACCCTAAGCCGAGAAATTCGAAAAATGCCTTAAAGGGTATTTTCGTAATTTACGAATATGGTAATAAAAATATTGGGAATATTATTTATTAAAACTAAAATTTGAATTTATATTTTATATATATTTCGAAATTTATTTACCATATATCTCTCATATTTAGGAACAAATATTTCGAGATTTTAGTCTTGTTTAGGGCTGAAAATTTCGTCCTCCCCTACTATAAATAAGGGTGAGACCCTCGTAAAAAATAGACACGGGAAAAGACACAGGAAGAGAATCGACGCGAAATTTCTCGACCCGAGAATCGAAACACGAACACACAAACGCAAACCACTCTCCCGAGCGACGGATCAATTCTCTCTAGCCATCTTCGGAGAATCGAAACCGTGGTACACTGCGAGGTCGGCGTGACGATCTAGACGATACCCAACACGACCGCGGCCGACGACGCAATCGACGAGGAGCTGCCACTCGCTTCAAAGGTAATCTCTCACGGGTATGACCCGCCCTATTACGTGTCAACGTGATTAGAGTTTTCGATCCGAGCTGCGAAGGAACCCGGAAAAAATTTTATTCCGCACCGTATCCCGGGGCATTGCGTCTCGGGTACAAACCGGGTACCTTTCCCAAAAGCTCGTTGGTGGGCTGCCATGCAACAAGAAATTCAAGCTCTGGAAGCTAACGGAACATGGACGGTGGAATCTCTTCCACTTGGAAAGCCCGCCATTGGGTGTAAATGGGTGTTCAAAATAAAGTATAACTCCGATGGTTCTATTGAACGCTACAAAGCTTGTCTGGTGATTTTGGGCAACAACCAGATTGAGGGTCTCGATTATAATGATACATTTGCTCCCGTTGCGAAAATGGTGATTGTTCGGACCTTTCTAGCCGTGGCTGCTGCGAAACGCTGGGAGCTCCATCAGATGGATGTTCACAGCGCTTTCTTACATGGTGATTTGGACGAAGAGGTGTATATGAAATTACCTCCTGGTTTTTCCTCTAACGGCTGGGGATAGGTTTGTCGACTTCGTCGCTCTCTTTATGGTCTTCGACAGGCGCCTCGTTGTTGGTTCGCTAAATTGGCCAGCGCGTTGCGAAGATATGGTTTCAGCAATCATATTCAGATTATTCTCTCTTCACCTTGCAACGTGGTGCCTTACAGATTAATGTCTTGATTTACGTAGATGATATTATTTATGGCAATGATAGTACCGCCATCCACAGCTTCAAGGATTATTTGAGTCGATGCTTTCATATGAAAAATCTTGGGGTCCTCAAGTATTTTCTAGGGATTGAGGTTGCTCGCAACGCCTCAGGTCTTTTCCTTTGCAAGCGCAAATACGCATTGGATATCATTAGTGAAGTCGGGTTGTTGGGTGCCAAGCCCGTCGGTTTCCCGATGGAACAAAATCATCAACTTTCTTTGGCTAACGATGCACTTCTCTCGGATCCCGTTCGGTATCGACGTCTGATTGGTCGTTTGATTTACCTTGTTGTTACACGTCCGGAGTTGTCTTACAATGTTCATTTTCTCGCTCAGTTTATGCACAAACCTGTGCAAGCGCATTGGGATGCGGCTCTTCGTGTTGTGCGATACTTCAAGGGCAATCCCGAACAAGGTATATTCTTACATGTCGATTGTGATCTCCAACTTATTGCTTGGTGTGACTCTCTGATTGGGCCGGTTGTCCTCTGACGAGGCGTTCTCTTACGGGCTGGTTCGTTCAATTGGGTGCATCACCTGTTTCTTGGAAAACCAAGAAGCAACATACTGTTGCTCGCTCATCGGCCGAGGCCGAGTACCGCTCTATGGCATCCACCATCTGTGAGTTGAAGTGGTTGAAGGGATTGCTAATGAGTCTTGGTGTTCCTCATTCTCAACCCATTCGTCTTTATTGTGATAGTCAGGCTGTATTACACATTGCAGCTAATCCTGTTTTTCATGAACGTACGAAACATATTGAGGTTGCTTGTCACTTCGTGAGAAATAAGATTGTTAAAGGCACCATTCTTCCTAGTCATGTCTCTACGAATGTCCAACTTGCTGATATCTTCACCAAGGCTTTGGGAAAACAGCAATTTGATTATTTTCTTGGCAAGTTGGGCCTCCGGAATCCGCATGCTCCAACTTAAGGGGGGGTATTAGCATATATTATATTATTAAGGGTTGATTGTGTATCTTTGTATATATAGTAAGTGTATCACTTATGAATTATGCGTAGAAATCTTTACCACTAATAGGGACGTTTGTACATGTATATATATTGACAGTAAATGAGAAAGTAGGCAAGAAACCATTTTCATTCTCCAAAATCTTCTTTCATATTAATAGAAAGTCTAGATGATTATTATATAGGAAGCATCATATATAACGAACGACCATGTAAATAAAATCCTTGTTATCCATCCTATGCCACCACAAAAGCGCTCGAGGAACCCGTAAAATGCTTAGTCGAACCCAGTAGACTCTTTGCAGCACCGAAGTGCCTAATTCTATACACACCGGAAGCAGCATTCTGTGGTATTAACCACTGTATGGTCCCGTGACTCTGTGAGCTGAGCTTCGAGGGCCTCGACCATATAAACCGAAGGCAAAAATCGTCATCATCGTAAGCCGGGACCCAATTGTTGTCCTTACTACCCTGAAGAAGCATCTCCACAAGGGCAAAAGTACCTTCCGTCATCAGATCGTTTCTGGGACAAGCTGACCAGAAAACTACCGTCACGTTGTCTCCTCTCTTAAAGGTCGAGTTCTTGGGCACATCTAAGCTCACGTCACCAAAATTTACACCCAGAGGCGTCGAGTCCAAAACAACCCCTGGAAGCAGGCTTATTTGCTTCCCGAGGAGATCCGGTGGCTGCGGGCCCGAGTCAACGGGCTGTTTCGTGATGAGGGCTGTGGAAAGTTTCTTGAATTCTTGTATGTAGCCGCTGAGTGTGTGGGGCCCATAGAGCGTCGAAGCACCCTATATATATATATATATATATATGCACATAAGATGTGAGAGACTTATTGTTAGAAGAAGAAGAAGCATTAAGGAAAGTAACTAAACTAACCTCATATCTTTGAACTTGGTACTCCTCGAACGTAGTCACGTATTGCGAGTAAGTGTTTGTTAATCCAGCTATCACTACATGGACATTGTTGCCAAACTCTTTCCTGCCTGCTGTAAGGACGGTTTTCACAGCGTCACGAAGTCTTCTTCCGGCCATTGTAGTAAATTCTCCGGGCACTCTAAGGATGACGAGCTCTCCTATCTTGAGTATCTGAACCGGAAGGATTGAAGGCTGCAAACAAGGAAAAAGAAAAAAAAAAGGTTTTAAATATCAAAATACATGTTTGTAATAAATGAGGTATTTGATTAAAGAAAATGGGCATGCATTAACTCACCGCCCAATCGTAAGGTGTTTTCATTTCTCCGGTATCTAGAAGAATGGGCTTGGGGCTCTGACAATCCACTTGTTCTTTGCCTGGAGCCTTAAGCACGTTGCGAATCAGTTTCCAAAATGGATTTCCCTGAAGGTACATTACAATGTGAATAAACAAAAAACAGATTGAGTTCACAGAGAGCTGAATAAAGATTAACATACGTACACTGTCATCCCCTTGCTTGAAATCGAAAGCTCCGGGTCCATCGGTAGTACCGGCAGCAAATGCAAAGCCCATTGCAGCAGGACACGTCTTTACAACCTCGTTTCCACCATTAATTGTCACCTTGAGTTGAGAAAAGTCAATGTAGGTATGGCGATAATCGATCTTCCCGTTTAATTGCTCTGTTGCCCCCTGTAAAAGCTCTAATGCTTTCTTGAATTGTCTTTCGCCAATTATACGCGTACTCTCAAACTCATCGGGATATCTGTTTTCCAATAAGTAACCAAGATTTAGACTACTACGATCAATAATAATACAAATGCTATTTCTTTTTAAAGACAAAATAAATTATAGTTGTGTGGTACCCAGGTCCTTTGCCATAGCACAGCTCATTCTTTCCACCACAGGTACTGTGATTGAAGTCACAAGGTAGGCCTGTGTCTGTGCAGAAGGCACCGAGCACATTTGGACTAACATCACCGCAATTGGTTTGGCAAAATGCAGACACAAATCTGGGCCTATCTGCTGCATTCCTCACGCGCGTTGCAAGACTCATAAACCTCGTCGTGGGTTTTCCCAGTGAAGAATTGAAAGAAGCTGCCAATTTCAGCAGCTGATGATCTGAAGAAGGGTAGATAAGAACTCAATCATACGTTTATATTTGACTAATCCTAGTGGAAAATATAATATATATATATACTTACGATATTCATCAGCTATCGGAATAATGTTTGATACTCTTCTACTGGGGTAAGTGGCATGAGATGGTGTGTTATTGTGATCAAACCAGTCCTCCATGAATCGAGCTGCAGCTCCTTTGTTGTCCCCACTTATCAGTGAGTTTGTACGGCTCATGGAAGTGCCATGGGTCGCAAACCAGTTAAAGCTTCCAACTGGGCCCCACTGGTCATCAACAAACTTCAAGAGAGTCATCTCTTTATCAACATCGTACTTGTACTTACTGCGTTCTTCGACTGGATTGTTTAGATACGCACTTGGGCTTCGGTTTACTCCACCATCCAAAAGTTCTCCTATTAGTTATAATACACACACACACACAGAGAGAGAGAGAGAGAGAGAGAGAACGAGAGAGGTCTAAGAATAATATTCGATGAAACAAAAGGAGGAGTTAAACATCTCCGATTTGGATCTGCCTGAGTGATAACTCAAGCAAACAATGCACAGAGACACAGTGCTTCCTACAACCAACCTAATTGGCCCTGGAACAAGTAATAATAACTTGAGCCACGCCTGAAAATCTTTACAATCAAAATGCCTAGGCTAAAAGCCAAGATTAACACATACCTTTATTAACATATACGGATCCTGGTCGAAGGTTTTTATGGGCTTGCATAATGCTCTGCTCGATGCCATCAACGAGGGCATCAAACGACTGACGCACAAAACCAAGAGATGTCACGATATACACTATATATTGCAGATAACCCCCCGGGCCTGCATGTGTATGAATTCCACTAATGGCAACATTTTTCTCCGTGTAGAGGTCTCCGTACCTATCAATAACAGCCAGCAGCTATAATATATAACAATAAACAAAGGTCCCCATAGTAATTAAGAGAAATAGTCTCATATCATAATAAAAACTAGTACTACAGTACTACCTAGCCTTTAATCTCTCGAGAAGCTTTATTGTCACAAGCTGTGATGCCATACATGCATCAAGATTCACAAAGACAACTCTGTTCCCTAGATCATGAGGTTCAGCAACTATGAAGGTACGTGCTCGTAGCCTGAAGTGAACCCCCGATGCTGTCTGATCCATGTTAGCATACCCCATCATGTTGACATCAGCAGCGGGCCCAGTGATGTCATAACTTCCCAAGCCGATTAGGTAGTTTGATGATGCTGATCGCACAACACCACCACCATTTATGATGGCTACCATTAATAATACAAAAATAGGCAACCGGCAAGATCTAGACATGGTTCTCTTCACGCAGTCTATTTTCAGTTATCGATTTCCCTGAATTGAAGAGTAAGTAGTTAAAGATAGAATGGTTACACACTTCGCTTATCATAATCATAACAAATTTTTCTTTATTGTTGAAATACAAATTCAGTTAAGGGCTTATTACTGAAACACAAATTAAGTTAAGGGAAAGTTCAGAAAAGAAAACTGGAGAGGAGTAAAATACTACATATATGATTGCTAGGCTATTTAATGAGCAAACTGTGCCTTCGAAATTGGGCTATCAGCTATAATTATCTTCGCAAAAAGAACAACTTCCTACACACAATTTAAAAGGAGACTAAACACCAAAAATACACGAATGTTGAGATAAATAAAACAAACGTAGCGACACAGATATATAACACAAATCAATAATAAAGTTCACGATACTTACGGCGGCACAAAACAGAAAAAGCTTGACATATGGGTTACATAGAGCTAGAAACAATGGAGCCTTGTCCTCGTTTTTAGGGCTAACGAACAATGCTATATGATGTGAACACGCGCCACTAAGCAACGACGACCACTGAGTTGTCTGTTTTTGTTGTGTTTCTGCCGAAAGGACGTTGACGTGCCGTATCGTCGCATTAATCAATATTATCTAAGGAAAATTCCTTTCTTCGTTTCCACTGGCGAAGTGATGAGTGGAAAAAGAGCTCGTAATTGCCACAATTAATGAATGCGTTGGCACTTATTGAATTTTTCTTGGGCTATAATTAGGTTTCATGCCCAAATAACATATTTTCATTAGAATTCAGGCCCAAATAGTTTTAAAATAGAGATAATGAACCGTTTAAAGTTTGCATAAGAGTTAAGGACATGTTTGCATTGAAAAGACCCATTTACCCATTTTTGTTGCGAAAATTACACATGATTGCCATCATTTCTCCCAAACGATTGAACCAAAAACCATGTTCGATCAAAGCCGAAAATTACGTTTGAAACTCGGCTCAATCTCGACGTTAATAACCGAATAATGTTAAATCGACGACAATTTCTCATGGGTGTTATCCGAAGTTTAATGGAATAATGTGTTAAAATGTAATTCGAAAATCTCATTGAAAAAGGAGAAAATATGGACTTTACTGTCAGAATAAGGTGAAATTGATCATGGGTCTAAATAATCAACGAGAATTATTGATGTTAATCGTGGAAGAATGAACAATTTTGATGTGATCTATGATAAAAGTATTTGAACACTCGCTGGGTAACACTTCATGCATTATGGGTGACATTTTCTGCCTTCTGGATAACATTTCCTGGGTAACAAGCAAGAGATTGAAGAATAGATCGAAAACCACCGAAGACACCCAAAATTCAATGAAGCCGCTCGGATCTCCGACGTTAGTGACCGAATAAGGTTAAGTCGACCTCAATTTCTCATAATCAACGAAATTTTTTTGAAATTTATAATGGAATAATACTTCAAACTCAATTCGTGGGTGAAATCTCTACTTAAATGGCCAAATAATGTGAAATCGACTCAATTTGTCCATAGGTCTTAGTAATCGACGAACATTTTTTTATGTTAATCATGGAATAACGAAGAAGTCGGATGCGAAACAAAGATTGAAACGTTATCTAAGTAACACGCTACCTGCGTAACATTTCGTATAACAGTTATAACATGTCTTGTCGTACATAACAAATATTGCTACAGTAATAACATATCCTTTAATGGGAAACGCTTCATTTACTGTTAGTAACAAATTTTATATACAAGCAATGGATCGCGATGAATGTTACGAAAACCGCCAACGACACTAAAAAACAGCTAAAACCAATGAAATCTCGATGTTATTGGACGAATAACGTTAAATCGACATCAATTTCTCGTGGGTCTTAATATAATAATGGAAAATTGTAGATGTTTGTACCGAAATAATACCTCAAACCAATTGGAAAATCTCGGGTAAAACCTCAACTTTAATGGTCGAAAATTGTGAAATCAACTCAATTTGATCATGAGTCTTAATAATGTACGATATTATTGATGTTCACGTAATAATTCGAAAATTAGATTTTCCCAAAATTGAAGTGTTATCGAGCGTAATAACACTTTATGCACTGATTATAACACATATACATCAAAAGAAAACACTTCATTAAGAACATTCTAGAAGGTTCTAGATTGTCAGATAATATTAACAGGATAATCACTGAATATTACCACATTGCCTGCAAATAATACCACATGTCTGATAAACAATAACAATATGAACTCAATTTATAACACATTTGCAGATATTGATATTATATACTAGCTTCTCAGTACCACATTACTAATTCGATTAATTTTGTTCATAAATGCAATTTTTTTCGGATGTATAAGATTGACATTCATGGAAATAGATGATATGATGAAGTTAAACCACCAAATTCCTTTACAAGTCACGTTATGCGAATGTTGATATAGAAAGTACAATGTTGGAGTCATTAGTCATGTAAACATATATATCTTTCATTCCAAAACATAGACTATATATATCTCAATGAACATAAAACATTATGAATTCCATCACAAACATATTCAAAGTTCAATATTAAATCCCGAATACCATATATTATAATGCGAATGAGATATAAGCTTATGTTTTCTCATAAAGGACTATATGTTTACATGGCTAACAACCTCAAAATTCGATTGCTAACGTTAACATTCGAGGAATGTTTCCTTTAAAGGAATATAATGATTTAACATATATTTTCATGAGAAACAATCTTATACATCCGCAAAAAATTACATTTATGAACAAAATTAATCGAATTAATATTGTGGTATTGGGAACCTATTATGCGGTATCAGTATCGACAAATGTGGTAAAAACGGAGATCGTCTTGTTATTTCGAATAAGACATGTGGTACTATTTGTAGGTAATGTGGTAATATTCCCTGCCAATCCAGAACCTTCTAGAATGTTCTTAATGAAGTGTTTTTCTTTCGTGTACATGTGTTATATTTATTATCGAAAGTGTTACTCAGATCGAAAATGTTTAAGGCTCATTATATTTGTCAATAATTCTCGTTGATCTTTAAGACTCATGATAAATTTGAGTTGACTTAATATTATTCAACCAATAATTTGGAGTTTCGCTCGTTTTTTCAACGGAATTTTAAAATTGGGATTAATGCAATATTCCATTATAAACTTCATTTATCTTCCTTGATTATTAAGATCCAAATTGAAGTCGATTTAACCTTGTTCGGTCACTAATGTCGGATATGCCAGCAGTTTCAACGTTTTGTTGGTGTTATCGGCAGTTTTCGATCTATTCCTATTGCCCACATACTTGTTATCCAGGAAGTGTTACCCAGATGTAGGAATTGTTACCCAAAATACAAGAAATGTTATCCAATAAGCGTATCACTCGAATTTTCCGGCGATTTCATTTTCAATTTCGTTAAAGCTGAATGAGGAACGATGGAGCCAACGCGGTGTCGTAACATAATATTCAGGCTATGGGTCACTCGAATTTATGCCTAGAAGGTGCAATTTCGGTCGAAAATATGATTTAATTTTCAGTTATTTTCCTTATTTGTGTCAAGAATTTCGAAAATTTCACATCCCAAATCTTACATTTGATGACTTAAAGATCAGAGAAAACCAACGAGAGCACATTGCATATGATTTGGTACATGGAGGATGCTCGTGCGAATGAACATGAGATATACATAAAATTTCGATCGTCAAAAGTCAATTTTAGTCTATTGATACCACTTATTAACCATATAGGAACACAAAATTGGCATCTAGTGACGCTTCATATATTTATGTGATAACAAAATACCGTAAGATAATAATAGAAAAGTAGCTTTCAATACCTCTTGTAAAATATTTTGTAAGTGTATTTTGGTCAGTTCGAAGTTTGGTTCCTTTATTCTAAAATTTCAGCGAAATAGGTCTTTAAAAATCATTTTCTTACTGACAGGGTCTGAAGTCTTTTTTGAAATTATAAAGGGTCCTCTGAATCGAAATTGCCCCATTTTTTTTTTACCACCGACTTGATGTGAAATGAAGGGGACGAAAATGACACCGACCAACTGTTCGGTGAAAATACAGGTTTGACCTTAAGAGAAACCAACCAGGCATCATCTATCTGGCACGTTGAGTGTTCATACCATACATACATAAAAAGGGAGCGACATGAATTATAGGGAGAACGCCCAAAAATATGGTCACTATCTTAATATGGAGTCTCACGGAATAATTTTTCAATTTGTCATGGAATGTGTAATGATTAAATCTCATAGACACGTCACGCACCATGGATTTAGATACGAGAGTACTAAAAAGGATTTTTATTTAAATATTATAGTTTTATGAAAAAAAAAAAGATGAATCTAAACTTAAACATCGATCCATAGTTCAGTACGGTTGTTAAATCGGGTTTTCGAATCGGATCGAAAAATATGGTGATTTAAGGTTTAGTGGTTTAACCGGTATAAAACCGGTAGAAAACTTGTGTCCATAAAAAAAATTATATATAAGTTATTAAAATAAAAAAGTTAATCATCAAATAAAAGACATTGGGGCTAGTAAAAACAATATTAAGTTTGGGCCAAAAGAACCATTAAATAACTTAATAGTTTTATTTTTAAAATAAATATTTCATCAAAAATAATGTTTTGCCTAAGATTTGAACCCATGCCCATGGAACAAAAGTTATGGACCTAACCACCACACCCTTTAACTAACACTTTACCTAAGATTTGTCCAAAATGTATACAAACAAATTTCATTTTTTGTTGATAATTAATAGTTAGATTGGACCGGATCCGAATCGGAAAAATGACCGGTCCGCGGTTTTTCGGCCGAACCGGCTGGTCCGATCCGATCTTAAAAATCCTGTAGTTCAGTACTTTGTCATTATCTTTTTTCTGGAGCACAATTCAAGCTCTTGCGAAGGAGAAGTTTACAAAAGATCAATCTCAACTGTGAAACATATCACATGTGGCCAAATGTCTCACATTGATTACGACGAGAACAACTAATCGGTATATAAGCTTGATGTGTCTCTCCTCCTATCACCAATTGGTTTTAGGAATGAACCCATCAAACTTATACGGTCACCTTTTCTACGTGCGACGCATGTGCGCGGGCCCTGATAGACGGAAAAATTTAACATGATATCAAAGCAGAAGATCCGCCCGGATCTTTCGCTCTGATATAATGTTGATTGAGCGAAAATCAAAGAAGAAACCGATAGAGAAAAAATCTGGAATCGTTTGGTTTCTGTTGCTTATGAAATGAGTAATATTCTGCTACTAAATACACATTGTATTGATATAAAACCGAAAACCATAAACTAAAGCTAATTTAATTAATATACAAAGACTGTTTAGCTGTCACAATGAGCTAGATACACTTTATGACTCGGATCCCCTCTACAAGTAGATTCGAGTCATTAAGTGATTCAAGCTCACTGTAAAAGCTAAGCAGTCTTTGTATATTAACTAAATTAGTTTTAGTTTGTATTTTTTAGTTTTTTATCAATACAACAGGTACTTAGTAGCAGAGTATTACTCATTTTCGCTCGATTTAGCTTTGCTCGTAATGGCGACGATGGAGGAAAATGGAAAATTATCATCTTCATATACCAGATAATCCAGGTACAATGATAGCGTCAACTCCCCTAACCTCGCGTAACTATCTAATTTTGAGAAGTTCGATGGTGGATGCACTTGAAGCAAAAAAGAAATTAGGCTTTGTTGACGGAACCCACATGAAGCCTGCGATCGATTCATCAGATTATAAGAAATGGAGGAAAGTAAATAACATGATTGCCGGTTGGATTAAGAGTTCGATTTCCAAATAAATAGTAACTGGCTTCATGTTCATACACGAAGCAGAGCAACTTTGGAAAGAAATTGAGGAGCCACTTCGAACTTATCTCTGGTGTTCGAAATCAAGCGCAAAATATGTCCTGAAGCAAGGTAATATGTTCGTAGTAGAATATTACAACGATGTCGAAACTTGTGGGATCAATTGGACCAATTGAGGTCCAAAGTGATGTCAAGGCCAGATTTGAGGAGAGGGAAATTGAATAACGTTCTATGCAATTTCTTATGGGGTTGGATGATGCGTATGAGGCCGAAAGAAGTCAATTACTATTTTTTTATAAGCTGTTGTTGGTGAATAAGATATATGTGATGATTGCAAAGGGGGAAACATAGGGACGTGACATTGCGAATGAGTGCAGCTGGAGAGAACGTTGCGATGCTGATAAGAAATGTGACTTCAGGAGTGGATGGGTCTAACAAGACAGCGACTAGACAATACAAGAATGGCCTATTGTGCAGCTATTGCAAGAAAGTCGGGCATGTAAAAGAAAAATGCTATAAGCTGAATGGTCCTTCCGTTTTTAATTACTATAAAAGGAATGGACATACAAGGGAAACTTGCTTCAAATTAACTGGCTTCCCTAAATGATATCCAAATAGTACAAGGAGAAATATGCAAAATAGCAACTCCCCGCAACAGATGCAGTCGAGTTTCAAGGCCTATGTTGCAGTTGAAGAAATTCATAATCTACCACACACTGGACATCCTGAGGACAAAAGTGTGTCTAATCTGCATTCGATGGTGAAAGCATAGATGCAAGAGGAGTTGGCTAAATTGATGAAAGGCAAAGGGATTGTTGGATGTTCCAATCCACCTGCAATCAATTTCGCTCACCTTGAAGGTTTCGTTGGTAGGTCTACTCTATCTAAAGATCTTACTAATGCTTATGGTTGCCTTATGAGAATACTTGGTTTATAGATACTGGAGCCACATGTCATATGTTCAAAAAAATTTATATCAAGACCAATCTCACACCCATAAGCCTTTTTATCTTAGATTACCAGATGGCTCTGTAAAGCCAGTTACTCACATTGGAATGTTAGGCTGTCCCAAAATCTCATCCTAAAAACATGTATATATCTCCCTAGTTGAGTTTACTCTCCTTTCAGTGAGAAATCTTGCTAATGACAACAAAGTATACTTCCAATTCTTTGCTAATTTTTTATTGTTGCATGACCTACATAGTTCCAAGGTCATTGTAGTGGGCAAATTCTCTAACGACCTCTACGTCCTAGATCGACAAGCCTTTTCACAAAGAGCTATTTCTGATTCTCAGCAGCAATATTTTTCTTTCTTTACATATGTCGGAAATATTTCAAATAATTCGAATCATAGAGCTATGCGGACTGTGTTAACTGTTGTTTCTGCCAATACATGGCATTCTAGACTAGGTCACACGTCCTTTATTTTATCCAACATCTATCAGAATATGTCATAGATATGAAGGGTGATGTTATTATAACCAATTGTTGTGTATGTCCTCTTGCAAAACAGCAGCGAAACACTTTTCCCACTAGCCATATACAATTGAACTCTTGTTTTCAGCTCCTACATAATTATGTTTGGGGACCTTACAAACAACCTATAGCGGGTGTCACTATTTCCTTATCATTGTTGATGATTATATTAGGTTCACATGGATCTTCCTCATGAATCATAAATCATAAGTCTTAACCATCCTTCGAGACTTCTTTTCTTACATCAAAACACAATATCATGGCATTGTCAAGACCATTCGGACTGACAATGGCCAAGAATTTCTCAGCCTTGACTGCCAAAATCTGATATCAAAGAAGGGTATCCTACATCAAAAGAGTTGCCCCTATACGCCTCAACAAAATGAGGTCGTAGAGAGGAAACACAAACATGTCCTTCAAGTAGTTAGAGGCCTCTTAATTCAATCCATTACATCAAAAGAGTTGCCCCTATAATCCTCAACAAAATGGGGTCGCGGAGAGGAAGCACAAACATATCCTTTATGTAGCTAGAGGTCTCTTAATTAAATCCATGCCAAAAACCTTTTGAGGGGAGTCAATTGTTACCTCAGTCCATATTATCAATAGAAATCCTTCCCAACTTCTCACCCTTTGAAGTTTTGAAACAAAAACTGCCACTATACTCATACTTCAAAACTTTCAAGTGTCTCGTTTTTTTGCTTTCAATAATGCACCCTCTTAGGATAAATTTGATCCTCGATCTTTTACTGGAATTTTTGTGGTATCCTAGTGGGCAAAAGGGGTACAAGATCTTTTTTCTGGCTGAAAACAAGATCATAATCTCCCGAGACGTAACCTTTCGTGACGACACATTTCCTTCATTTTATCCACCTAATGATAGTGTTGTTCTTCCTTCTCTGTTAATAGGGGAGCCTTTTGAACCTGTCTCCCAAACTACAGATTACAAGCCCCATTCCCAACATGTAGAACCATGCGATCTAAACACCGGATGATTAGTGACACTTGCGACCCATCTACCTCCACAAACTACACAACATCATAATGCTCCTCATACTTCTTCAGATGATATTGACCTTACTGCTCCTTTAACCATTGACAATACAGCCCCAAACCAACAGCTTTTCAAACCAGCACCCGATCCAGGCATGTCCCAACCTGGCTAAACGACTATGTTGCCTATAATGCTTCTTCTTCTTCACCCATTTATACTATATAGCTACCCATGCACATTGATCTTTTGTGGTACAATTATCTACATCCCAGGAACCTCTCACTTACAATCAAGCAAGAACGGGTCAACGATGGATTGATGCTATGATTCATGAGCTCGATGCCCTAAAACGCAATGACACTTGGGACCTAACTGAGCCCCGCAGGCAAGAAAATAGTGTGCTTCAAATAGGTCTTTAAAGTGAAACATAATGCTGGTGGAACAATTAATAGATAAAAGGCGACTCGTTGCCAACGACTATACTCAAAAGGAAGACGAAGACTATTATGAGGTTTTCTCCTCGATCGCTAAGGTCGTCATCATACGGATTATCTTAGCTCTAGCAGCAGTCAATAAATGGTGTTTACATCAACTTGATGTGAACAACACTTTTCTTCATGGTCATATGCGACCACCCCCAGCTATAAAAATGCTAAGACTGGGTAGGTTTGTAAACTCAAACGATCCCTTTTATGACCTCAAACAAGCCTCCCATCAGTGGGATGGGGAATTTACAACCTGCTTGTGCACCTATGGGTTCCAACAATGTGCTCATGATCACTGATGCTTTACAACTTTTTTTACTTGTATACGTTGATGGCGTGCTTCTCACAGGCACAAATGAGATAGAAATCTCCCGTGGCAAGGAGTTTCTAGATCACGCATTCATCATTAAAGATCTACGACATGCGATGTTTTTTCTCGGAATAGAAATTGCTTGCTCAGGTGATGGGATTTTTATCAACCAACGGAAGCATATTATTGAGTTCCTGTGGGGTTCCCATATGTTGGATTGCAGCCCAATCTCGACACCATTGCCCAGTGGCCTCTCATCATTAGGTGCGATAATCAAGCCGCTCTCCACATCACCTCCAATCTGGTATTCCACGAGAGGACCAAACACATTGAAATTGATTGCCACGTTCGGGACCGATACAAGAAAGCTTTATACATCCTCAGCATGTTGCTTCACCCAAGAATATGCTATAACTATTCACTAAATCTTGTGAAGAAAAAAAATCATGTCCAATTTTTCATTATCTCTTGTCCAAGACAAGCTTATGTAATACCAACGTTCATCTTGAGAGGGGGGGGGGGGAGGTGAAGAATTATATGGACTCAAGTGGATTCAAGTTATCAAGTGATTCCAATTCACCGTGACAATTAAGCAGTCTTTGGATATTACATTAGTTTTAGCTTCTGTTTTTTAGTTTATATCAATACAACGGGTATTTAGTAACAGATTATTACTAATTTTGTAAGCAACGGAAACAGAACGATTCTATCGATTGCATCTTTAACTATTGCTCAATCAACATGGTATTAGAGCGAAAGATCCGGGCGGATCTGTGAGGTTCGAAAACATTGACGTTCCTCATCCGACTAAATTAAATAATAATAATAATAATATACAGCGGGTTGAAAAAAAAAAGAATGGTGTTCCCCTTCGATTAAAGAGAAACAGGCTCACATGTGAGGGGGAGTGTGGAGAGTATCATCATGTGGCCAAATGTCTCGCATTCATTACGACGAAAAAAAATAACCGGTGTATAAGCTTGATGGGTCACTTCTCCTATCACCAATTGATTTTAGGAAGGACACCAATCAAGCTTATACGGTCACCCATCCTACGTGCGGCGCAAGTGCGCGGGCTCCGATAGACGGAAAAGTTTAACATCAACATTCCTCGTCCCTTCATGATAATAGATTAGATTGCATGAACAAAGACAACATTATTTGTTAGGTTATGAAGCTTTCGTTCGAGTGACCATGCTTTGAAGTAAGTTTCAATTACGGTTTATTAATAAATAAACGTACGTACGTACGCATGTTCTTCCACATTTACTAAAAAACATGAGATATGAATGAATTCGAACTAATTGATGCTCGATCATTTCGTTTAAATTTCATGTTTAGGAAAATATTAGAAATCTTAATCCACTCTCTGAAGAAGCAAAAATCTTTTTTTTTACCCGTTTTAGTTCAAATGGCTCGATATAGATGTAGTTGCATTTTACATCTTAGGCTATTATAAGTTACATAATTTTCCTTTTTTCATTTTGCGTTTTTCTTTTAGGATGTATATATTTGAATCAAATGTAACGAACTTTTAGGATGTATATATTTGAATCAAATGTAACGAATTAAAGTGTGAAAAATATCAGAAAAAGATTTTCCCTATGTGAGTTTCAATTTTGTTTTCCCTTCCGATCGTCTTCGATTATCTTCTCCGACATTGTATCAGAGCATGTGTGTTAATTGGACCAGCATTGTTGATATAATCGAGGAAATTGGATCTCAAATTGTCTCAATAGAAATGGATTCTCAATAGTAGCAGCAGAATGACGGAGAAATCAGTCGCATTGTAACTGGAATCGAAGAAGATTTTCTACTTCACGGCTCAGACAATTATAATTATTGTTTCTACTTCATTGTCATCGAATAATTACTTAATTTGGAAGAATTCTATGATGGATGCTCTTGAAGCCAAGATGAAACTTGGTTTCATATATGAAACTTATAAGAAACGTGCTGCTAATGAACCGAATAGAAAATGGAATAAGGTTAACAGAATGGTTACTGGATGGATTAAGAGTTCAATCTCTAAAGAAATCGTTAATAGGTCATGTTTATACATGATGCTGAAGATTTGTGGAAAGAAATTGAGGAGAGGTATGGAAACTCAAATATGTCACTATTGTTTGAATTAAAGCGTGGGATAGTGTTGTTGAAATTGTGACTGTGGTGGATTACTACAATAAACTGAGGAATCTTTCAGACCAATTGGAGCAGCTGCGACCAACAATTGATGCTCAAGGACCAGTTAAGATCAAGATTGATGAGAGGGAAATGGATAAATCAATGCAATTCTCGATGGGGTTGGGTGATGCTTTTGAATCTGAAAAAAATCAACTGATATTTCAGGATAAATTGCCTCTTGTGAATAATGTATATGCAATGATAGCTAAAGCTGAGAAAAATAGAGAAGTTTCAGTCTAACATGAGTTTTTCTGGTGATACCGCAACAATGATGGTGCAGAGCAAGAACATGGGACGAAACTTTGTTTCCAAGAATAATGGAAAGCCAAATTCTAATGAATATGATGTGATAAAGTCAAACAACAGCCTTTTGTTCTGCAACTATTGCAAGAGAAATTGACATACAAAGGAGGAGTGCTTCAAGCTCATGGGCTTTCCAGAGTGGTATCCTGTGATTTAAAAAAAAAACTCACTTTGATGGCTCACAGAGATGGAATTTGCAGAACTTCAAGGCAAATGCAGTGATTGAAACCAACCGTAGTTCCAAAGTCTTGAGAAATCTGAAGACTTGAGCATGCGATCTCTGCAGCAAACGATGATGAGAATGGTGCAAAATGAAATAGCCAAGCTAATAAGAGGAAAAGGACATGTAACAAAGAATCAGAATATGGTGAATTTTGCTCACTTGGAGAATTTTCCAGGTAGCTCTATTCTGTCTCATGTTCATTCTAATGCTGATTTATTAGATGATGAGTCGTGGTTGTAGATATTGGAGCCACATGTCGTATGTGTAAGAACCTTAGCCAAATACTCAAACCAAAACCAGTTAAACTTTTTACACCAATATGTTTGCCTGAAAAGCCTGTAAATCATACAAGAAATGTTTCCCTAACCTCAAACCTAATGGTGAATGATTCCATATATCTTTCTTTGTTCAAATACAATCTTCTCTCAATAGAAAACTTACAAAAGACCACCCTTTCTTTTTCAAATTCTATGATGATTTCTATTTATTAGTTGAGTTGCAGAATAATAAAGTAATTGCAGTTGGAAAATTTCAGAAAGGGTTGTACATCATTGATAAGAGCTCTTTCACTGATCAAGCTATCAAAAGCTCTCAAGACAAGTATGATGCTTATACTCTGCAACTCAAAAACAGATACAAGACTAGGACACCCTTCTATTTGGGTTATGAAACATTTAGCCTTCTCTGTTTTGAGCAATTTGATGAATTCAAATGTTACTGAATGTGAAGTTTGTCCTCTTGCAAACAACAGAAAGCCAGTTTTCCCAATAGTCACATACAAAGCGCCTCTTGTTTTGAAATGCTTCATATAGATCTTTGGGGTCCCTATAAGCAACCTACGCTCAATGATAGCCACTACATTCTAACTATTGTTGATGCTCACCGCAGATTCACCTGGATCTTCTTGCTCAAATATAAATTCCAAGTTCCTGAAATGCTGAAAAAGTACCTTTTTAACACAAATATAAATTCCAAGTTCCTGAAATGCTGAAAAAGTACCTTTTTAACATCAAAAACCAATAAGATTGTCATAACAACATCATTATGACTGATAATGGCTCTGAATTTCTTTGTTCGACTACTCAAAATCTCATGACATTCCAGGGGATCATTCCTCAGAAACTTATGCTTACACTCCGCAGCAAAACGGAGTAGTTGAAAGGAAACATGAACATATCCTTCATATAGTCCGAGCTTTATATTTCAAGCCAAACTTCCTTAAATCTTCTGCGAAGAATCTGTTCTTTTTACCTCAGTCCACATCATAAACAGACTACCTACTAAACTTCTCAGCTGGAAAGCACCTTTTGAGATTCTCAACAATAAGCAACCAAATTATTCTCATATGAGAAATTTTGGTTGTCTTACTTTTGCAATAAACAATAATCCTTATAAAGACAAGTTTGATGTCCACTCTTTGCAACGTTTGTTTGTAGGATATCCAGTTGGCCAAAAAGGATACAAAATATATTGTCCTTCCTTGAATAAAACCATAGTATCTCGATATATTAAATTCCTTGAAACTGTTTTCCTATCTCTTTGATCCCTTGATGATTCAGTTGTCTTACCCTCTGTTACTCTTGGAGACCCTTTTGAAACCTCCAATATATCAGAACCTTTACCAACTTCATTACTCATAACAGGTGAGTCATGTGATAACATCAATAGTTCTCCCATAATACCAGCACATGTTACTTCTGTGTCTGATTTGCCTACCAACCATAATTCTGAAACTTCTACTTCCCATACAACCACTGATATCACACAACCCATATTACCCACTTACACTAGACAGAGCACCAGAAACAAAAATAAACTTGTTGGTTAAAGGATTTTCTCAGAATAAATAGTTGCTCACAACAACCTCCTTCTTTGATTACCAATTTTTCTGATCCCGAGCATAAGACCTCTGTTGCAAATTTATCTGCATATCACGAGCGTCATTCTTATAATCAAGCTAGAACTAATGAGAAATGGATAGAAACTATGCAACAAGAATTAAAGGCCCTTGAAGATAATGATAAATCAGAGCTAACACCTCTACCTGAGGGCGAAAAAGTTATTGGTTGCAGGTGGGTTTACATGATCAAATTCAATGTTGATGTTTCTGTAAACAAATACAAGTCTAGACTTGTTGTAAAAGGATTCACTCAAGTGGAGGGAGAAGATTATTCTGAAGTTTTCTCCCAGGTGGCTAAAATAGTGACAATACGAGTCATATTTGTTCTTGCAGCTGTGAAAGGTTGGTGCTTACAATAATTAGATGTGAATAATGCTTTTTTACATGACTTTCTTGATGAAGATGTCTATATGAAGCGCCCACCTGGATACTCTAAGGCACAACCACATCAAGTTTGTAAGTTAAAAAGATCATTTTATAGCTTGAAGCAAGCTTCAAGACAATGAAATGTTGAATTCACCAATCAATTGCAGAATTATGATTTTCATCAGTCTGATCATGATCACTGCCTTTTCACAATGATAAGGCCTGCTTTTCAGATTTTTCTCTTGGTATATGTGGATGGTGTTTTAATCATTGGGTCTGATGATGAATAGATTCAACTTGTTAAAGATTATCTACATAGAGCCTTCACAACTAAGGATTTGGGATCTGCTAAATTCTTTCTTGGCATGGAGATTGTGAGATCTGCAGATGGTATCATCATTAAACAGAAATATGCCAATGACATTCTTAGAGATGTACATCATGCTTGATAGTTCTTCATGTGCAACACCTCTGCCGAGTAGATTGATCTTCATGTTAGAAGATAAAGACACAACACCACTGTACCATGATCCATCTCAATTTAGAAGACTAATTGGGAGATTGATCTACTTAAATTTCACTAGGCCTGATCTTACGCATGCAATACAACACATAGTCAATACGTGCATCGTCCTCACTTTTCACACTGGGAGGCAGCTCAGCATCTCCTCAGATATTTGAATGCAACTAAATCTCATGGACTTTTCTACTCCAGCAAATCAAAACTGGTGTTATATGCCTACAACAATGCGGATTGGGGGGCGTGCAAAACATCGAGTCATTCTCTAACTGGCTATTGTATCTTCCTCGGGACTTGTTTGGTCTCTTGGAAGACCAAGAAACAGACCACCATCTCATGTTCAACTGCAGATTGGGGAGCGCGCAAAACATTGAGACATTCTCTTGGAGTATAGATCGATGGCTTCCACCGTTCGTGAGTTACTTTGGTTGTCCTACATTCTTACAAGTCTCAAGGTACTTGTGTCTGAACCCATTTATCTGAAATGTGATAATCAGGTTGCTCTTCACATTACTTCTAACCCCGTTTTATGTGAGTGTACCAAACATATCGAAATAGATTGTCATGTAGTTCGTGATCAATACAAGATATTTTCTTATTCTGTAGCATGTATCCTCAGCTCAAAATCTTGCCGATCTCTTCACTAAGCCACTATCTTCTCGAACTTTTCATACACTTTTCTGTCCAAGATGAGCCTCTGGCGAGATACCGCTCATCTCGAGGAGGGGGTGAAGAAGCAAAATTCTGTTTTTTACTCGCCTTAGTTCAAATGGCTTGATATAGATGTAGTCGCATTTTACATCTTACGCTTTTATACGTGATGTAATTTTCTTTTTTTCATTTTGCAATTTTCTTTTAGTATGTATATATTTGAATCAAATGTAACGTAATAAACCAAAGTGTGAAAATATCAGAAAAACAGATTTTCCCTATGTGAGTGTCATCGTTCGTCTTCCCTCAACAATTTCCATAATGCAGCATCCGCACCGCTACGTTTACCTGCACTTGAAATTCTTAAGTTTGTCGATCAATATTTGTATTTCAAATACAAAATTTTGATGCATAATCAGTGTCAGACTCGTAAGATAAATGGATCGTTTGTTGATAATATTTGTACCACAGAGTATGTTACATGTGACTAGCATAAATTAACATAGATGCGCAAACACCTGTCGCGTTATTTCTCGCTATAAATAAAATATAACTAAATCAAATTGAATATTGAATCGATCTTTCTCAACTTTCACATAATCTTGTATCTCTTTTCTTGTACGCCCGTAACCCCCATTTGTATCTCTATAATTGTGTGGAGTGGCATCTGCAATAACAAAGAATCAGAGAGAAACATCAATTTCATGTTCTATATTTAAAGATTCTTTTTTTTTTTGTTCACCGAAGTCTTGGTCATTATTTACCTCTATGTTGGGGATCTCTTTCAAAGGCCTGTCGGCAAAATAAGCGTATAAAGCCCTCAACACTGCCTGTAAAATTTGTCTGGTTAGCAAAAATAACCAAACAAGCCAAAATAACTCAGCTTCTTTCTTTTCACTATCAAAATAAAAAACTTAAATGAATAAAACCTGGTGAGATACGACGACAACGGGAGCCCTTTGCCGTTCTAGCTCAATGATCACAGGTTCCAACCTAAGAAGGATTCGATCGATCGATCGATCAACAGGAAAGCAGAAATGCTAAATCAAGCAAAGTTTACTACTTTAGGCTCGATTGATCGATCGATCGATCATAACTGCTCATAAAACTGCTCACAGCGCAAACAAACCTTTGTATAACATCAAGATAAGACTCCCCGCGAGGATACCTGTACCTCAACTTGTCCTTCTCGCGTGATCTGTGTGTTATGATTGATGCCAACACAATTCAGCAACAAGCAGTATATATATATATATGTGTGTGTGTGTGTGTGAGAGAGAGATTGATTTAATGATTTGAAGTAACTAGTTTGAGATGCCAATCAACCGAGGACATGATTAAATATTTCATTGATGATGTAAATCCTCCATGATCTTGACCATGGTTAAGTTATATTCTATCTAAAATACGAATGAGATGTGACTATTTTCTATTGTTGACGAGTGAGTGAGTGGACGAAGTAGAAAGAGATGGATCACACGAAGAAAATGAGGAGGAGCATACTCATATTCTTCAGGCATATGTTTCATTACTTCTTCATATGTCATTCCATCACATACACCAGCATTGATCTCGTCAAGGGCTCTCCATTGTATCTTCAAAAGCCATCAACGGATTTATAATCGGTGATAAAAAAAAAGAAAGAAAGAAAGAAAGAAAGAAAGTGTTACCAATCATTACTGCTACCTTGGGGAATCCAACTATTGGGCTTGCTGTTAAGATTGTCCTCTGCAATGTGCTTGTCCATATCTATCCGGAAAAAAAAAATAAAGAAAATTCAAGTTCACCTAAGCATGGTAGGTAGGTAATAAGCCTTGGTCTGTTTTCAGAAAAAAATATATGTACCAAGAAATCAAAAGGCAATGAATCGCTAGCTAAAGTCGCCTTTTTTTCAACTTAGAAAACTTACAGAGGCTGCCCGCTCGTTTTTAAGGCGTTTCTCAACGAAGTCCGCAAGTTTCTTGGAATATATCTTCCCAGTGTCACTGCATAAAGAGAATATGCATCTCCAATATACAACCTATGCGAATAAACTAGGCCAAGCGAAAACATAGTATATCATTACACCTTATTACTGCATTTAGAAGGGAGATTGTTGTTTTCCTTTCTAATGAAATTTTATCACCTCAAACCATTTTCTAGTGAAGTTTAAGAGAAGCTCCTTTGGAAAAACCACAATCCTAAAGGTGTTTGCTGATTGTACCATCACCTTCTCTCGGTACTTAATGATGCTATATTGATAGTATCTACAATGTAACTGGAAGGTTGAGATGATGACATTCATCATGTGAACCAATAGCAGATGTGTGAAACTGATTCGCGTCGCACACCTTTTTAATATTGAAACTAGTAGAAGATGATAAATATATTACAACATGAAAGGAGGTGAAAGTCAAACAGTTAACTCTGCCAGATAAGTAAGATTATATATAGTATCATATATAAGATTGAGGATACCTTATTACACTGTCGCCACCAATTCGCCCTCGAACGTTATCCATGCTCTCTCCATGCCTCGTAAGAAATATTGGGCGCGGAGTCAAATGTGTATTTACCTACCAGAAAGAGGGGGGATGGGGTCCAAATTATCTTCAAAATACATCTCGCATCATGAATATCAATTAAAACAAATTTTTTTTCTCAGGTAAGACATTCTGATATGGAGACAGAAAGCCAAATGCATAGAAAAGACATTAATTACAATGTATTACATACCAAGAAGAAGACTATACGCCCAGGAAGGTAGCCGCTGATGTTGTTCACCTGTCTTACATTACTATGTTAGTATGTTTTAGTAAATATTACCATTTTAGCTATTATGATCAAGGAAAAGAAATAAAGTGAACTGAGCAAGGAGATTCTTTTAAAAGTGAAGCAGGAACATTTCTTTCTACAAGTAATTGAATGTTAACCAGAGAGGAAAGCTAAAAAGGCCTAGCGAATATCGGTAAATTATGCAAGAGTTTAGAATTCATTTTGAAGGTATAATTATCTCTTGAAAAACGATTCAGTCAGCACAACCATAGTCTTAATAATTAATCAATAAGGTATTTTTGTGCAAGATCAGATCAGGCCAATATCTAATGGAAGAAATCGGGAAATACAATCTCAAGTATCAATGGTTTTATAATTACGGCTAGATACTTCCTGTTCAAGACTCTAAGCAATCCATGTAGTGTACACGGAAGATTTCCAAGAAGAGCATAATATAATGAATTAAATCTCCATTGAAAATATTAGCTTAGCTATCAACAAAATGGGGTGAACATAGCAGATTCTTACTTGTATTTGTCCACCATTTCCAGTGACCATATCGATCATTTTTATATAAGAACCTTCTTCAACTGGCTCATACACCTGCATACAAAAAACCTTACAAATCAACCAGAGTCCTCAGAGCGAGTTCACTCGAGGAAACAAATAAGACATGAGGATTGCACAATATTCACTTCACCTTCTCATAATTATCAAGTCTAACTTTGAAGTCCCGATACCCTGCTTCAAAGTCTGGCCTGAATGAAACATAGCATGACTCAAGATGAAATAGGATGGTGGATACAAACAAAGTTGAAACTGCATTCATACTCTTCAGCGTAGTCCGGGCTCTGTTGAACTTTGAGACGTATATTTCTTTCAATTATATTCCGATCGTTACATAGTGTCTCCAGAAAGATAATCTGCAATTTTCACATCCACTATCAACCCATTCTGTGAACGGGAAAACAACATATAATAAAATTTGGAAGAATGCAACCCTCGATCACCTTTGATAATACCAACAAATGGTAACCCATGAAAAATATACTAGATATCATCCATCCAAGAAACAGTTAATGGAAGTTTGATTATCTGAAAACTAAACATGAATAGACAAAAGAATAGTCAGTAACAAACCTTGCATTTTCCTTCAGCCATTGCCATGAGCATATTTCTTCTTTCCCGTGTACTATTTGTAGCATCAAATATTCCGACCTACGAAGAGGAAGAAGAACACTATAATAACAACAGCTGAATGGAAAAGAAGAATAAGAACAACTTACCTGGCCACCCTCTTGCATCCAGGATATCATGTCCTCCATTGCCAGTGCAGCTACCTGAAGCATGTCGTAAATTAAGACTAATGCTTGCCGGAAAATAGATATGTTAATTCAGGTAAGGAATCAAAATACTGGGGACAGAAATCAAAATGAAATGTTTGAAACAACAAAATCGATAAGCATTTGAAACATTCCTCAACTTTCAAGCCCTAAACCTTAAACTCAAACTTGCAACCGTTGGGTGAATGGAGATTCATTTGTTAATTTCACATCCCCGGCTTTCCCAAAGCATATGGGGTTTTCGTTCTTATTGTGAAATAAGTAAAGAATATTCATTGTAAATCTTAGATTGGAGTAAATATGTCTTTGAAAGGGAAGTCCAATTTCTATGTCAATTCACACAATGTGATGAAGGTACAGAGACGAGCAAGAGCCTCTGGATGCATAGTGCCCAAATGCTACTAGATAAACGCTAACTTTCAGAATAAAAATCTTTAATCTGGGAATGATATAAATTTAATGCATGTAACGTAAAAATAACGTGTCTCATACAAAATGAAATCGAAATTTACATACGGATTCAATGACAAGGAACTACACAAAAAGAAATTTCCAGCGAAGATTACCTCATTACGTGCTTCCAACCCATCTGGATTGTCACCCCGAAAAAAATCAGCTGACTGAATATATAAAACAGCACAGTTTTATACAAAGAAGCTTCCGCTTTGTTTCTAATTATATAGATGAAGCCTGACGGCAATACATGAATGAGATAAACAACATTCTGAATATCCTTTCCAGCATGTAAGAGACTTAATAATTCCAAATACCATGCCGAAATTTTGTGGCATAATGGTGATTGAATATTTAATTTCTGGGAAAAATGAAGGAATACACAATCATTTATACCAAGATTCTACAAGTAATATAACATACGATATACACAAGCAGAGATTAAATTTCACTTTCTCCATCTTATGCTTCATTATTTTCGAATTAAAATAGGTCCAACAATGGGCTGTAATGTCCATGTCAAGATAGAAGAGTATGAATCTGCATAATAATTATCAGAGGAACTATTTTATGTCAGCAAGTTAATCCATACCCTTTGAAGGGCAAATGCCAACAACTGTACCATGATAATTGACCCTGGCTTAAAACGGTGGTTCCGGTTTCGGTCAATGAAGAATTTTTAAATGTGGAGTTGGTCCCAAGAAACATTAATAACTAAAATTCACTTTCCAAACCAGAATATCTTCCCAATTACCATTATTGCAAAATGAAGACCTAACTTCACAAATGCAGAATCAAATATGCATCATCTAGCAATCAAGAACAAGCAAGAACAGACAATAATATCAGAAGATACATTACCTGATTTACTCCATGCTTCAGCCTGCGGTACTGTAACCAAAAAATAACTGTGAAGAAACTTTTCATGTCCACAATCAATGAGCTACAACAACAGGGCTCTTAGTACCTTCCCGACATTGAAGTGTTTGGTGTCGTGACCTAACCAGCGAAGATACCTCGTTAGTTTGGCGGCGGTGAAAGTTTTTCCACGTGCAGGCAACCCAACCTTTCACAGGCGCAAAATAAATAAATAAATATAGATAAACAGTTTTAAATGATACCGTTGAAGGACTGTCTGTCTGCATCCACAGGTGAAATTTGCCATATATGGTCACAACGCCTGATGAACATTAAAAAAACTTCAAAACTGATAAATACGAGTACCAGAACAATCGCAAGGTGTCTATCCTCCTTGGGTCCAAGCATCTGATCTGCCACAGCAGCAGCTGCAACAGCTCCCGCAGCTGCTGGCATTGAAGTCTTAACAATATAGTGTAACAAGTAAGAAGCTGTTTGCTTTCAAGCAAGAATATTAATATAACTTTGCTAAACACCTTGTGTTCTGAATCGGTCTTCAGATCACCAACAAAAGAAGCCGAACTTGCAGACTTTACTAGTCTCGGAGACCCAACACCTCTATCAACCAAAATTCCCCTGTGGCCTTCTTGCTTCAGCCAAGGAGAAAAAGTCCCCACAGACTTTGACTCAACCAAGACCCCTCTCACAGGATCTGAGACTTCAGTTGCCTAAAGAAAAACATATAAGAGATTAGATTACCAATTGATTGAAATGTACATATACTAAACTCCGTGGCCATTGGTAACAGCTGGCCCAACGAGATAGACTACCTACCTAGGGACAACTCTCCACTTAATATGAAAAATGATAAATAAAAATGTCTTTGAAATGAGGCATTTTACTTCTTGTGTTAATAGGGATAAAGCTAACCGTGAAAAGATTAACATCACAAAGAAATTGAATTCTGACGAAAATTCAATTGTGAATTAGTCAATGGAATTGTCAGAAGACTCTCCTTCCTCCTGGTCTCAAAAACCAGAAAAGTATCAAAGGATGTTTTGATGGACACATTTATCTCCATATCGAGTAGGCCATTGATAATCCCTCGGTTTTTTCTATAACATAAAACATACTGCCAATTCCATGAACTCCAGGTAACCATAGCTTGAGAGGGTGACAAAGCAACTGGTGACATGGAGCACAATTTATATAAAATCACAAGTGCAAAAAATATATTTCACCACTGAATCAAGCCGATCCGTAGAAACACCAGTATCTCTTTGATGTGATGCCTCACTAGAGCCATCAGTTCTAGAAAACACACCCGTGCGTCTTAAAGATCGAGGGGTCTCTGTCATGTTAGCTGCATAAACCAAGGCTGAGTTTGCAGCTGTTGATGGAGCTGGGATAACATAGTGCTCAAGATCGAGCTCTAAACTTGCAGAAGATCCACTCTGAGAAAGAGTACGTAGCATTTCATCAGTGGGGAAAAAAATAAAAAGTCTACATGTGAGAAAATAAGCCAAAAATAGAAAGCACCTAAAATTAATTAAAATAGATGATCAAATCAAACCTTGATGCATGCAGCTACGACTGTAAGCATTATCGAGGGCAAATAGAGCTAGAAAACTTAATTGTTCCTTCAACTTTTTACTGAGGATATCTTCATCGAATTGAGCATAAAAAATCTAGATGATCCAAGTCATAAAATTTTGAAAGGGGAAGATACTGCTAGGGCTAGTGACCCATGAACAGAGCATCTTAGACGCTAGCTAAAACAGGCTCTGCTTACGTACTTAAGAGTATAAATAGTAGTAAGGCATGGGGAGAAAATCTCCAACTCAAAACTAATATGTAAGCTATCAGAAAACATTAACTGAAAAAAAAAATCTCGAAATGTGCTGCACATTTTGAAATATGGTAACTTGCCCAACAACACATCAAGTCTTTCACCCACTATGTTATTGCCTTCAGCAGCAGAATTTATAGTGACATCTGGGACACCACGAACTGCAGAAGGCTGAAAATTTTCCTTATATGCTCTCCAACTTGCTGCTAGATCGAAAGGCGATAGCCTGTCGGCTTTAATGAACACTCTGTACTCCACAATCTCATCACTGCTAAACTTAAACAGCGCGAACCTCGTATCTCCTTGTAATGTGCCGCCTTTCAAATGCCTATTGGGACCCTCCTCCACGAAACATGGCTTCTGGCCGTACTTTGGTTTCAGCAAGAACTTGAAATCCAAAGTCTCTATACATTTATGAAAAAGAAAAATCACTGATTGCTGGCGCACTTAGAACATTATAGAAGGTCCTATATTGAAAAAGGTACATACCAGTGATTTATTTTTCCTGAATCATGCAAAACATAACATCCGTTTTCTTCCCAACCCATTTTTATTTTTACCATACAAGACATGGAACAACATAATTACATTTACAAGTATATTAATGATGTGCTGCTCAGGCTCAGTACATGCCACCCGAGTTCCTAAGGCATTAAAACTATAGTGTCTCAATACCAACCAACTGAAAACAAAACGTTGTAGTCTGAAACATCTGATAAATGATTGTAAGTCATCATTCAGTGGTAGAACACTAAGAGAGAAGTCACATTTGCTAACAACGACATCATTACAAATTCAGAAAGACAAAAAAAATAAACTTGAAAGTTTTAAATGGTGCTCCCCACATCAAGAACACTGTAGGTTAGCCTTCGGAATTAAAACATGGGTTTGGAAAAACTTCTATTTTCAACATTGAATAATCATGTCCTGCATACTAAATTGTAATGGTAGAAAATTGAGTTGCAAAACTGTGATCATAAATTAAAAAGGAGGGAAAACAGGGCACATCGTGAACAACCTCTTTGTTTTTTCCCCAACGAGAAACCCCTTGTGTCCTGCATTAATGCACCTTATCTCTAACCACTAAATGTACATTAAGTAAATACACCGCCGCATTTTGCAATAATTTGCCATTTTTCAAAAGAGATTAAAGGTAGTGATTACTATGCGGAGATATCAGCAAACAAGAACAGGCAAAGAGCAAAAATGTACTAAAAAAGAGAGGGTAAAGATGGTAATGATTACTTCTACATAATAGAGCGAACCATATATTTCACGTTTTTCAATACCGGACATTTGCTTCGTTGAATAAATGTCTCAATGTACTTGGAATTCTGATATTTGGAATTAAAGAATGCTACATTTGTTAGGCTTAAGCTATTAACTTACCATGGTTAGGAGGCACGACGAAACTCAACTGCCACATGGAAGTCGACTCGCGCTCCAGCGACAACTGATAATTTCCAAACAAAATAATTTGTTTTTCAATCAATAACAACTACATTAAACAAACAGCAAACCACAAGGCCTCGAAAGTAAATTGGGAATTGAAGCGTCAAAAAAAAGAAAAGAAAAAGCTGAAATCCCAAGGATTAAATCGATTGAGTTTAGAAGCGTACGGCTGCGGAAGTGTCCCACGAGCCAACGAGAGGCACTGAGCCGTACACGTGAGGCACGAGTTCGTCAATGAGCTTCGAATTCTCCATTTTGAGGGAAACATAGAGCTGACTACCGCCTTCACGATCTTCACTGGTACCATAGCTATCTCCGTTCTTGGATGATCCACTACCCATACTGCTACGAGTATTTCTTTGGCCTTGGGAGTTGAATGCAAATAATATGAAGCATATTAAAACAATAAATAAAAAAAAAGTGGACGAGATTAGGGATAAGGTTTTGAATGGATTATGGAATCAGAATAGCGTAGCCAGCCACTCGAGTGGATATGAAAATGATGTTTGTCAATTTTCTTATATAACATTTACCATTTATTTTGATAATGCAATATCAAATGGCACTCTTGAGCTCCGACAAGAGGCTACGCTCGAATAGTTAGTTATATGGAATCCTACGGGGAACTTTAAAAAAATGGCCCTTGACTGAGTCAATTTTAAAAAAATGGCCTCGTTGACGATTTTTTTTTGTCAATAGCCCTCACTTTGTTTAAACGTTAACCATATTAACTAATTCTGATACTTAACTCATTAAAATAAAAAAAAAAAAAAACGAAAAAATGGCCGCAATAACTGACTGAACAGAACATGGATCCATCTCCATCTTTAACCATAACCTTACAATCGATATGAATGCATTATCTTCTCCATTTTAAAGAACAAAGGGTAACCACACACACCTCTCTCACAAACCTAAAGCGACGCGAGCTGTTCTCTTCGTTTAGTGCCGGAAAACAACTTCTCAAACCAAGAAAACAGCAAGCATTTCAGCATATTTACCAGTAAGCATTCGTTACATGAAAACTGCAATTTTAACGTCGAAAATGGTGAATTTCCTGTCCATTACCCCCTAAAATGTATGGGTTATTTATTAGATCACGTGTACTAGCCAGAGTAGCGATATTTCAGTGGTTATTACGAGAAATCGGACCTAAAATACATATTCTGAGGTCTAGTTTTTGTGCATGGGACCCCTGCGTGCGGGTACCATGCGATATAGGTGCGGGTACCGTGAGATATTGGTGCGGGTACCATGCGCACGGGTCCCCTGCGTTTATGCGCGGGTCCCCTGCGCTAGTGTGCGGGTCCCCTGCGTTTATGCGCGGGTACCCTGCGTTGTGTGCGGGTACCGTGATCCCATGTTCGGGATCCATGCGCTGAAGATCATATATAAGCACGATATATGACGAGAATCGTTTTCTAAACAATAACATTGCATAATATTGTAGGTGCTCAAAATGACAATTACCAACATTGTATTTCAATTCGATGGTCGGTGGTTAATCGGCGAGGACAATACCTCGACTTGGTCTCCTGCGTCAAATTGTAGCTGGCATTCAATTTTGGTGGATGAGGACGCATGCACGTTACAAGACGTAAAGGAGCAAATTGTATCCGTGTTAGCGTTTCGCAACGATAATGCAAGGCTAACACTAAACTATATACCAAATGTACCCTATAGTTATCCGAGGCCCATATACATCGATAACGACTATGCTCTACGTGCGTACTTGGGTTTTGGTGGCCCTCAATCGAGACCCGTGATTCATGTCGAGGTGGTGGAAGGTGCGCTTGTGGCTCCGTCGGACGCATTTGCTGGTTCTTCTAGTAATAATACCGGGCTCATAGCCGATTGCGATGAAAATGCGCAAATCGAACCGTTTGAGGGGTACGGTTCCAACCCTTCTAACCAAAATGAAGATGAGGGTCTTGAAGATATCGTTGGACCGTCTGGGGGTAGGGATTACTCGGGTTGACATTCGAATGAAAATGAAGATGAGCCAATTGAAAACACTGGCGAGTCGGAAGCGGAATTTGTAGCCCGTGATCACAATGACGATGAAGATGACGATGTAGATCGAAACCCGGTAGAAGAGGCTGCCGATGGTACTTTTGCATTTCCGGACGGTTCAAGCCTACACGTTGGGCAGCAGTTTCGTGATAAGGTGGAAGTTATCGAAGAATATCTAAAATCGCGTTGGCTGCGTCGTTCGAGTGCAAATTAGTCAAGTCGAACAAGACTTTGTATGTAGTAAGATGTGCGATGGAGCAATGTTCGTGGCGCTTTCGAGCTGCAAAAGATAGAGATTCCCCTTTTTTCTCGGTACGGACATATTGCGGCACACACACATGCGGCGTGTCTCATCGACGTCGAAGTCATCGTCAAGGAACTTCATCGGTTGTGTCTAGGATGCTTCTTGACAATTTTAGCGGGCCTAAAGACATTCCCGCGCCAAAGGCTATCATGTCTATGATGTAAATAGGGGGTGAATGTTTCTTATTACAAGGCTTGGAAGGGGAAGAATATCGCTACGGAGGAGTTGGTCGGTAACGGGGACGATTGTTACGCGTTGATCCCGGCGTACTTGGAGGCCGTGAAGCAAATGAACGCCGAAGTATCACGGATTGGGAGATGGACGAGGAAAACAGATTTAAATATCTGTTTTTGGCATACGGTGCATGCATAGCGGGATTTGCTTTCATGCGTAAGGTAATTTCTATCGACGCCACCTTTTTAAAGGGAAAATATAAAGGGATGATGCTTGTTGCTACGGCGCAAGACGACGATTACCACCAATATCCTATCGCATGGGGTATTGCGAGCACCGAATCTACCGAATCTTGGTCATGGTTCTTAACGAGATTGAAACGGATCGTAGCCGTTTCAAATGACCTCGTCATAATTTCTGACAGACATGGCAGGATAAAGACAGCCATCCCGGCAGTTTTCCCAAATGCGTTTCACGGGTTCTGTGCGTGGCATATTCAGCAAAATATAAAGACCCGTATGAAGGAGAAAGGTGCGTGTGCGTTATTCCTTAATATTGCATACGCCTACAAGACGAGCGATTGCGATCGATTGTTGGAAACGCTAAAGGAACGGTACGAAAACGTGCATACGTATCTTGAGGAGGGTACGAAGGCAAAATGGACGAGATTGTATTGCCCGAGAACGAGGTACAACATCATGACCACAAACGGCTCGGAATCGATAAATGCCGCTCTACGTGCGGATAGAGAGCTTCCACTCATAGGATTGTTGGATTCGATACAACGTTTGACGACTAGTTGGTTTAGTACGCATCGAAGAACTTGCGAAGCTTCGATGACAGCCAATGTCACGTCATTTACGCCGAAGGTCGAGTCAATCCTACGG
The DNA here is from genome assembly GCA_004919715.1 of Linderniella brevidens. Classification (NCBI taxonomy): domain Eukaryota; kingdom Viridiplantae; phylum Streptophyta; class Magnoliopsida; order Lamiales; family Linderniaceae; genus Linderniella; species Linderniella brevidens. The sequence goes on from SWDC01000149.1 coordinate 780,519, forward strand.
TCTCACTACATAAATTCTCAAAATCTACACGTCTCGGAAATTGGCATTCAACGGTATAATGTATAAGGGCATGGACTCAACGAGGTGGTCGATATCGAGACGAAGTCATGTAGTTGTAAGATGTTTGATATCGATCGTATCCCATGTGCGCACGCCATTGCGGCTTGTGAACACGCTAATGTAGGGGTATATTCGCTAGTCCATGCGTATTACAGCTTGGAGACATGGAAATCAGCGTACGAGGGTATCATATGGCCTGTAACCGAGTGCGTTGAAGGAATTGTCAAAATGTTACCACCACTCGTTGACCCAAAATGCGGAAGAGCACAAAAAATAGAATGCCATCCGTCGGAGAATTCGGTAGGAGGGGGTAAATCCTATGAGTTTGATTTGTACATGTGGTTATGTATAATTGATATGGATATTAGGTATGTTGTAATGTTTGGTATCGTATAATGCATGCGGGTACCGTGCTTTTGTGTGCGGGTACCGTAGGCTTGTGCGCGGGTATCGTGCGCTAGTGTGCGGGTACCGTGAGCTTGTGTGCGGGTCACTTGCCGCCCCCGTAAGTGATACCAAGCACCCCAATCTTATTGATACCAAGCACCCCAATCTTTCATGCGAATCGAAATACATAAAAATTCACGAAATTGGGTCACTTGCCGCCCCGTAAGCTCCGCGACGTTATCGCCCCGGAATAACATAGAAAATGCGGCCCACAACACGTGAACCCCACAATCGCCTCTGAAAACAACCAAATATTTAATAATGAGATATGAAGTACTAAAATCAACTTAATATCGAAATATGATACACTTACGAATTTTCTTGCTTCTTGAAGTTGGGGATCCGCTCGACCATCCACTTCCTAAAGGCTGCTGCAATCAGACCGAGCTTTTTGAGCACGATCGGGACAGCTACTTGGAGACCGGCGAGGGCTGCGTGCATGTTGCGCATGTCGACATCGCAAGACGGATCCGAGTCGAATACTCGTATCGTCTTGTTCTTCCAGTCGAGGACTGCAAGAACCCAATGGGCGATGGTCTGCACCGGCACCACGATGTAGTCCGATGTTTGCCATGACACGCACGGCCAGTCCTGATCCCGTCCCTCTGCGTAGTGGACCAAAAAGGCCAGCATGCCCTTGACAAATTTGCCGTCCTCTATGCAGTCCCGATCGATGCTCTCCATCATCGAAACACTCATGAAGGAGATGGCACGAGAGCAGAAGGTATGAACCCTCTGCATCTCGAGGAACCCTCTGATGCTTTCGTGAATGTGCTATAAAATAAAAGGCAACAAGTTAATTAATAAAACGTATTAATGCATTTAGAAGTATTGAATTTATCAATTGTTCTTACCGCGTCGTCGAGCCAAAACGAAGGCGTGTACAGCTGCTGAAACCACGTCTTGGTTCGGTACGATAGGGACAAGCAAAGGAGCCGCTCGGTATCTTCCATCGTATCGATCATCTGTTTTTGCCGAGGCCATAACTTCAGCTTTCTCTTCATGTGCCGTTCCAGCATTGGGTTTATGCTGTTCCGGACACGGTTCTGGTTCGGGTCGGTGAATGGGGTCACCTGATACTTGGAGGGCCTGGTTTCCCGAGGCGGCGTCGACTCCACTGCGGCCTCGGGTTCCTCCTCGGGCTCGGGTTCCTCCGCGGCCTCGGGTTCCTCCTCGGGCTCGGGTTCCTTCGCGGCCTCGGGTTCCTCCGCGGCCTCGGGTTCAAGCGGGAACTCGGCCTCTCGGGCTGCCTCGGGTTCCGAGGGACAGAACGCCTGGTTGGATCCACCGGCCTCATAATCTAACAAGATAAAACTCCAACGTCAGAAACTATCGAAATTGCAGCAAATTATTTATAGGGGCGTACCGTGCGACGCGTGGTCGGAAAGTCTCGGTTGGGCCTGTACCACCCCTGTTGCAAGTTCTGCTGCAATTCAATCATCGACTGCTGCAAACCGAATATACTCGCGCCCCACTCTTGAGCCGTGGACCATCGTTCATCATACGAGTCCCGTAACTGCGAGATGCTCGTAGAAACATCGTCGAATCGATGATTCACCGTCTCGAAATTTTGGTCCACGCGTCTTGTGAACTCATCGAATTGCTCGAAGGTGGGGCCCGAGTAATGCTGTGGAGGAGGGGACGGGTACCGTGGGTGTGAAGGGGCCGAGTAATGCTGTGGAGGAGGGCTCGGGTACCGTGGAGGTGAGGGGGGACGAAATTGGTCCGCCTCTTCCTCGTAGAATGACTGCTGCGATAGTTGCGGCATGATTGGCTAAGGCTGCGTTGGTGCGACGTCCACCGCGGCCGGCAGATGCCGTACGCACTTAAGCTCGACACCATCATCGAGGAGACTCGTTATACGGTCGAGGACTTCATGCCGCTCCTCCACTTCGAACCGACTATATCGGAAATACGGCTCGTTCATCTCCGATACAGTCGGGCTCAACATCCCCGAGACGGGTGACCCCTTTACGGCTTGGAGGATCGTCTCCATCTTCGGAGCTCCCTTCGTCGACCAATCTTTGGTGACGTGCCGGCATATCCGCGGGTTCACCACGTCCGCCTCGTTGATACGATCTGCGAAAGCGTACCGAATGCCTGGTATGCACTCGTACGCCAAAACCTACAATGCAAAGAAACCAAATTAGCAAATATATAATGACAATTAAATATATATTTATAAGGATTTTAAATAATGAACGACCTGAAGCGGATGAACGAAGCCACTAATCAGAAGCCCGCAGTGTTCGCTGCCCCCGTTGCGGGCTCGTTCCCGCACAAAATCCCTCTTCTCCCTGAGGTTTATCTTCAGCGAGCGTATCACCTCTTTGAACGCTACGCTGCCCCAAGGATAGTTGGCGAATGCGACTTCGTCTTCGACCAACGAAAGCAGCCACGATCGAAGAACCGTGTCCTTCTTCGACGGTCGAGGCAGCACCACAGCTGCGGCAAAGAGAATGTCCGCCAACTTCAACTTATCGAAGTTGACGTTTCCGTCATCGTTGGCTCCCAACTCTCGCAGCCGATCCTCGACGTACGACAAACGGATGGTGGATCTTCCCGGGAAGTTTCTCTGAGCGAAATCACCATTGGGGTTAACTTCCGGGATATCGTCGGAGAACCTTAGCCCGATAATCAAGCAATACTCCGCTTTAGAAAAACGGAGAGGTCGGTTGTTTATGACCATCCACAACTCCTCGCGCTCGTGAAGAGTAGTCTGCCTCCTCGTCAAAAACGTAATGAGCTGGGCGGATAAATTGAAATCGGCTGCAGCCTCGACGAGTCTACCAAACGGACTCCCCGCCCTGTAACTCTCCCACTCATTTTCATTTAGAATGTTCCTGATCTTCGCGCTTGCCTCCGTGTACATCCCGGTCATTGTCAATCGGAATTCGAAGTCGTCGTCTCGGGATGACAATTGCTTCTTCAGCACAACCTGAGAATCATAAGAGTAAATAACCAATTAGTACTCGCATGGTACCCGCACAGGGAAGCATGGTACCCGCGCACAAGAGCATGGTACCCGCACAGGAAAGCATGGTACCCGCGCTTGCGCGCATGGTACCCGCACACAAGAGCATGGTACCCGCACAGGAAAGCATGGTACCTGCGCTTGCCGCATGGTACCCGCGCATGGTACCCGCACACAAGAGCATGGTACCCGCGCATGCGCGCATGGTACCCGCACACAAGAGCATGGTACCCGTGCATGCGCGCAGGATACCCGCAGGCACGGTACCCACGCTCACTATCGCATGGTACCCGCACGCAATCGCATGGTACCCGCACTCAATCGCATGGTACCCTCACACAATCGCAAGGGGCCGCCCGTATGGGTACCGTGCGACTGTACTCGGGTCCCAAGCCTGCAATCACGGGTCCCCTGATTTGTGCGACTGTTTGGGTCCCAATTGGTTCGACGTACGGTTCCCTTGCGAACAAGTGTCCAAATTGCACAATTGGAAAACCATGCGCCGGACCCAACCAATTCGACGCACGAGACCTGCTCCTGAGGAAGACGAAATCACAGTGAAATTACCGGCACTCTTTCGGGACGCGCGTTCATTGCCATTGTAGTCGGTTTGGAGAATTTTCTGCTTCGGGTAAAGGTTGTTTCTTAGATCTGGAAATTTACTGCTTCGTTTCCGTTATGTGTCTTTCTTCAGTTTTAACTGTCAATTATTGTACTCGGTTATGAAGAAGAAGAAGACCCGTGACGCTACAGTGGGTGGAATCGATTAAACCTAATTAATTTTACTTTGGGTAGTTGAATGGGTTAAATAAGGGTAAAGACGTCTTTTTCCCTGAGTTAGTAAGGGTAGAATAGACTTCAAACATTATGGAGGCCATTTTTTTAAAATTGACCCAGTCAAAGGCCATTTACTTAAATAATCCGAGTCCTATGTGGTAAAAGGTGTCGTCACATCACAACGGTTGCTTTTGCCGGTCTTCTCCGAGGTCTAAAAATTACAGTATATACAATGCTTGGTTATGAGTGTCGTCGGAAAAAACTCACGCGAACACAGTGAACACGATCTTGTTTTGGTGCAACTAAAATCGACCAACTTTTCTGTAGTCATTTTACTGCTTAAATAGAAGTTTACATGGAAACTAATAAATGCCTATAATCAGGCCATTAATTTAGCCTAAACTAATAAGGAAAACACAATCACCTCCTAAGTTAAGTATATTCTCCTAAACTAAGCCTAAACTAATTAAGGAAAGTGAATCACAAGGATTATTCCTACAATCTCCTCCTAAGCCTTGTGTCCACCGTTGATGTCGATTAGGCCGATCTTACCCCGTAGCTCATGAAACTCGGTCCTTCCAAGCGGCTTCGTCAGAATGTCGCCCAGCTGATCCTCGCTTCTGATGAACTCTACATCAATCAAGCTTTCTTCTGCAGCCTCCCGGACGAAGTGATATTTCACTCGAATGTGCTTACTCTGTCCATGGAGTACTGGATTCTTGATCAAATCAATGGCGGACTTATTGTCCACCCTCAGCATTGGTGCTCTTGCTGCTGTTCCCTGCACCTCAGACAACACACGAGCGAGCCACAATGCTTGACAAGCAGCGTTAGCAGCTGCTATATACTCTGCCTCACAGCTGGACTGAGCCACCACCTTCTGCTTCATGGATTGCCAGGTGATCGGGCTGCCACTGAGGAAGAAAATCATGCCAGTTGTGCTTTTACTTGCATCAACATCCCCGGCGTAATCACTGTCGCTGAAGCCTGTCAGATAAGGCTCCTCCTTCTCCCTCCTGCCGAACCAGAGTCCCCAATCTTGGGTCCCGGCCACATAGCGCAGGATGCGCTTCACAGCTGCGAGGTGATCCTCGCGTGAATCTTCCAGGAACCGACTCACATAGCCAACCGCAAACACTAGATCAGGGCGAGTGTTGACCAAATACCTCAAGCTCCCAACGACGCTCCTGTACGCTGTCACATCGACCGGCGGCTCTGTGCTGAGCTTGCTCAACTTCAAGCGCGGTTCCATAGGTACGTGACAGGGGTTACACTCTGCCATGCCGCTCTTCTCTAGGATCTTGCCGGCGTAGGCGCCCAGGCTCAGCGAGATCCCCCTCGCGCCCTGCTTCACGCCAAGGTAGTAGTGAAGCAGGCCGAGGTCACTCATCTTGAACGCGGCTGCCATCTCCTCTTTGAATGACTTGATATCGCCGCCGTTCGAGCCGGTGATCACGAGGTCATCGACATAGACCCCGATCACCAGCTGCTTGCCATCGTTCTGCCTGATGTAGATGGCGTGTTCCGACGGGCTCTTCCTGAAGCCGAATGACAACAGCGTGCTGTCCAGCTTCGCGTTCCATGCGCGCGACGCTTGATGCAGCCCGTACAGCGCTTTTCGGAGCTTGAGCACCTTGTGCTCCTTGCCGGTGATGACAAACCCCGGCGGCTGCTCGACGTAAACCTTCTCCTCCAGGTCTCCGTTCAAGAACGCCGACTTGACGTCCATGTGGTGCACCTCCCACCCTTCGTGCGCCGCGAACACTTCGTCGTAGTCGATGTCGTGCCGCTGTGCGTAACCCTTCACCACAAGGCGCGCCTCATGCTTGGACACCGCCCCGTGCTCGTCCCTCTTCACCTTGAAGACCCACTTCAAGCCGATCGCCCGGCGGCCAGGCGGAAGGTCGGCGAGGGACCACGTTCGGTTGTCCTCAATCGAGTCCATCTCCTCCATCATCGCCTTCCTCCAGCTGGGGCTGCGTTCCGCCTCGGCGAACGTCGCAGGTTCGTCGGAACTCATGGCATGAAGCTCCTCCGCCACCAGTGCCCGCGGTTCGAAGCCACGCGGTGAAGCTGGCCCGATGATGTTGTCGATCCTCCGAAACCGGAGGGGAGCGTCGTCGTCGTGGTCGGCGTCCAGGTGCTCGCCTGCCTCGCTCGGCGGTGAGGCGAACTCCACCTCCTGTGACTCGCCGGATCCCGCTTTTATAGCGCCTCCGCCACCACGAGGCGATGCCGGCGGCGTCAGCTCGCCCTCTTGAGTTGCACTTCCAGGTGCCTCCTCGGCGCCCTCGGCCACCGGAGGTCCCTGGTTCGCGATGGAGTACTCCACTGTGAACACGTCGTCGTCGCCGTTCGGCTCGCCATCGACCACTACAGAGCCCCAGACCCACTGGGCTCCCTCGTCGAACACCACGTCGCGGGTCACGTGGACACGCTTCGTGACAGGATCGTATGCACGGTACGCCTTGGAGCCGCGCTCGTAGCCGATGAAGATCATCTTGCAGCCACGATCCTCGAGCTTCTTCAGATGCAGCGTCGTGTTCCGGACGTAGACGATGCAGCCGAATGTCCTCAGGTGATGCACTGCCGGCTTCTTCCCATGCCACGCTTCGAACGGCGTCATGCCGTCCACGCTCTTCGTTGGGCATCGGTTGAGGATGTATACCGCGGTGGTCACAGCCTCGCCCCAGAAGCACCCCGACAGCCCTTTCGCCTTGAGCATACTCCTTGCTGTCGCCACCACCGTCCCATTCCTTCGCTCGACCACGCCGTTCTGCTGTGGGCTGTACGGTGCGGTGTGTGGCGATGTATCCCTTCTCCCGCGCAGTACTCCGCGAACTCGATCGAGGTGAATTCGCCACCACGATCGGTCCGGAGCACCCCCAGTTTCAGCCCGGACTCCCCCTCTGCCCGTGCTTGGAGTTCCTTGATGGCAGCCGCGGCACGATCCTTTGAAGGGATCGCGGCTACCCACAGGTATCGGCTGAGGTCGTCGACGAGCAATAAGAAGTACTTGTTTCCGCTTGGGGTCGCTGGCGTGATCGGCCCGCACAGATCGCCGTGCACAAGCTCAAGCCGCTGCTTTGCGCGGTACTGTGCTTTCGCCGGAAATGGGGTGCGCCTCTGCTTCCCAGCTAGGCATGCGTCGCACAGCTGGTCCACCTGCCCGATCTCCGGCAGGCCGCGCACCAGCTCCTCCCGAGCTAGCTTCTGGAGCGCCGCCATGTTGACATGACAGAAGCAATCATGCCAGTGTCACGCCACCCTCGTCGCCGCGTCCCCGCACTGCTAAGCACCTCGGCTGTGCTATCTTGATCCGGAGCAGGTACAGGCGGTTCGCCTCGCGCGTCACCCTTGCCAACAGTTGACCGCCGACCTCCCGAATCCGCATCACGCCAGCGTCGATGTCGATCTTGAAGCGGACCTCATCGAGCTGGCCCAGGCTCACGATGTTCGTCGTCAGCTGGGGAATGAAGTAGACCCCGGCGAACGACCGGAGCTCCCCGTTTTTGCACACGAAGACAATGGTGCCCCGTCCTTCAATCCGCGCCACCGAGTCGTCGCCAAAGCGTACGGTGCCGCGCACCGCCATGTCGAATTTCGAGAAGGCCGCCCTGGTCCCAGACATGTGATTGGTTGCCCCCGAGTCCAGGACCCACGTCTCCGCCTCGCGTTCCTCTTCTTCCCCGAGCTGTGCGAACACCTTCTCTTCGCGGATCTCGATCTGGGCCACGGACGACGCCTGCCCAGATCCGCATCCTCCATGCTGATGCGATGCTCCCAGCGGCGCCGGATCAGCCCTGGCGAGTGGCTCGAATAAGGGCGGCGCCGACGAAGTTGTCGTCGATTGCGGCATCAGTGGGGCGAGAGTGGGGGAGCACCTTGCGAGACAGAGTGAGGCCTCCTCCTCATCCTGGACTGCATGGGCCTGCTCCTTCTTGGGCCTCGACCGGCACTCCCGGGCCCAATGGCCCAGCTTCCCGCACCGGCGGTACTCGTCGCCCGTGTGATCTGGCCCACTAGACGACCCGCCAGCACGCCCACGACCGCGTCCGCGTCGACCGCCTCCCCTGTTAGAGCCGCCGCCGCGGGAGTGGTTCTCCGCCTCCCGCTTCTTCTGCCGCCGCGTCCCACTCCTCCTCAGTGAGATACAACTTGCCCTCATGCTGTAGTGACGCCGGCGGTCCATCCAGCTCTTCTTCCGCCTCTTGCAATCGCCCGGTGAGATCGGCGACCGTCATGGTGGATGGATCGAGCAGCGTCTTGATCACAATCGCGATCTGCTTGAAGCGGGGAGGCAGACTCCGTAGCATCTTGGCTACGATTTCCTTTCCTTCACCTCATCCCCCAGTGTGGTGAGGTGCGCCGCCATGCCATTGAGGCGCAGCGCGAACTCCTCGACGGTCTCGCCGTCGTTGAACGTGGCGAGGTCGAATTTGCGACGCGGTTGCTGCGCCGTTGCCGTCTTCACACGATCGTCCCCGATCCGCATGGTCGCGATCGCGTCCCAGGCCTCCTTGGCCGTCTCCCTGGAGCCGATCGTCGACACCATTTCGGGCGGGACCGCGCTCACCAGCGCATCGAGCGCCATCATGTCTTTCTGCTCATCGGCAGTATCCTTCTCGATGGCGTTCCATAGTGCTCTCACCTTCAATTTCAGCTTCATCATGAGCGCCCAGTCAGAGTAATTGGTCTTGGTGAGAACGAGGTAGCTATTCCCGCCGCCCACCTCACGAATTACTCGCTGGATCACGGCGCCAGAGGCATCGGCTTTCTTGCTTCCATCGCCCATGGTCCCCGGATGAACTCGCTCAGATACCAGTTGTAATAAAAAACTCACGCGAACACTGTGAACACGATCTTGTTTTGGTGCAACTAAAATCGAACAACTTTTCTGTAGTCCTTTTACTGCTTAAATAGAAGTTTACATGGAAACTAATAAATGCCTATAATCAGGCCACTAATTTAGCCTAAACTAATAAGGAAAACACAATCACCTCCTAAGTTAAGTATATTCTCCTAAACTAAGCCTAAACTAATTAAGGAAAGTGAATCACAAAGATTATTCCTACAAGTGTTGCTAACTTTGATCGAGTAAAATTAACAAAAATGCCAATTTAATTTCAGCTATTTATTTTGTAATGTTCTGATATCCAATCCGATGGTTAACCGTTGGATTTGGGCTTATGGGCCAGAAATACGGCATTAAAATCAAAATCAAAAGTCAAATTCGATAGGTTTTTAATTAAACCGGGATGTCATTGTCCATCGACACTTGAAATTGATGAAAGTTTCATAAACTACGTTTCAAGAAGAATTTAACGAATATTGATTTGCTCAAAACCGATGTCAGGTGAATGCGAAATTAATTTTCTAAAGTTAGCCCAATAAATGTGTTCAAAATGTCTAATAAATAAATGAAGGAAACTTTGTCCCACATTGGTGAGATATTAAAGTCAAATAGGCTTATAAAGGATTACCATGTGTAGCTAATTCAAATAGGCTTGCCTAAAGGGTCGACTCAAGTGGGCTTAATGGGCTAGTGTGGTTTTGGCCCAAGTGATAGCCCGGTGCTAGGCACCGCCGAGCCCGGGCCGAGGCCGAGTCCGAGTCCTACACCGACCCGGGAATACGAGGGGGGGGTCGAGAAGATTCCAATAGCGGGGCAGTCCAGAAGTTGTGACCTTTCACATTCTAGCCGTGAAAGGTCAAAAGACACGAAGCCCAAAAGTCACATTTATTGCGATCGGTCCCCGGAACTCCTTCGTGCCTATAAATAGGTCCCCTGTGAGATGGAAAAATAATTCATTCCAACACCCACAATCCGCATAACACACTCCCAGCTCCCCTAATTCTCGAGGCCAGAAATTATTGAGTTTCGAGTACGATTCGCCCAAAAACTCGAATCGTTGTGCTGCGATAACGAGTTCCGAAGTCGTTGTATCTTGAGAACGATCGCCGATAACCACGAGCACGAGAATATCGGGACGATTTCATCTTACGGAGAGTGTATTAAATACACGCCCTGACTTACCGTCCGACGTCCAAGTTGTTGCCGACCAGACGCGACCTAACCATCGAAACCAACAATCGTAAGACGAAATACGTTCGTGTCTGACCGATGGCAACCAACGCAACAACATTTCCCACCAGCAGCCACGCCGAACGTTCCGCCAAGTTCAACAGGACCGAATTCAAGCGCTGGCAGCAAACGATGACGTTCTACCTTACAACTCTGAATCGTGTTCATTTTCTGACGGAGCTTGCTCCGACTGTGACAGAAAATGCAGCACCGGCTGAGGGTGCAAACGCTGACGGTGCTGATGCTGATGCTGCTGCACAGGCCGTAAATGCTCAATACGAGCAGGAGAAAGTGGCGTTAGATGCATGGAAACATAACGATTTCATGTGCCGGAATTATATTTTGAACGCCCTGGACGATTCTCTATACAACGTCTATGCTGTGGCTACGACTGCGAAAGAGTTGTGGGAATCGTTGGACAAGAAATATAAGACCGACGATTCTGGATTGAAAAGTTCATAGTCGATCGTTTCTTGGACTACAAGATGACTGATTCCAAACTACTATTGGATCAGGTCCGTGATCTGCAACTGATCATCCATGACATGCACGTGGAGAACATGCATATCAGCGAATCCTTCCTGGGAGTTGCTATTATTGAGAAGTTATCACCTATGTGGAAGGACTTCAAGAATTACCTATAGCACAAGCATGAAATGGGGCTTGATGACCTGATTGTGAGGCTTCGGATCGAAGAGGACAACCGAAAAATCGATGCCAGGAACAAAAGGGGAAGCATGGAGGCAAGAGCCAACATAGCTGAGCCGAGCTCCGGCAACAAACGAAAGAGGCTGGAGTCAACGCAGAACAAGCAAAAGCCGAATTCCAAGAGAATTAAGGGCAACTGCTACAACTGCGACAAACATGGGCACATGGCCAAGGACTGTCGCCAGAAGAAGAAAGGGGGTCAGAATCGGGCTCACCTGGCCGAGGAAAAGAAGCTGGCGACGGAGTTGTCGGAGCTAGACCTCGCGGCAGTCGTGTATGAGGCGAACGTGGTGGATAACCCGAACTCTTGGTACATCGACAGCAAAGAAACTCACCACATCTGCTCGACAAAGAGATGTTCTCCACCTACACACCGATATCGGGTAGGACGCTCTATATGGGGAACGCAGCCACGTCCAACATCGTAGAATTAGGACGACTGGTGCTGAAGATGACCTCCAGAAAGGAGCTGACGCTTGTGGACGTGCTGCATGTCCTAGACATCCGCAAGAACTTGGTCTCCGGCTCTTTGCTTAGTAAAGCCGGGTTTAGTCAGGTGTTTGAAGCTGACAAGTATGTACTGACAAAAAATGGTCAGTTTATAAGCAAGGGCTACCTTGAGAAGGGGCTGTTTAAATTGAATGTAATGCCTCTAAAGCGCGAGATTAAGCTCGCTGATAATAAAGTCAGTTTTTCTTATTTGGTTGAGTGTTCTAATTTATGGCATGGTAGATTAGGACACGTGAGTTTAAACAAACTGAAGCAGTTAATAAGTTTAAACTTACTTCCACAAATGGAAGTCGATTCACAACATAAGTATGAAGTTTGTATTGAGGCAAAAATGGCCAAAACATCATTCTTCTCCGTCGAGAGAAACAACTCGCCTCTAGAACTGATCCATACCAATATATGCGATCTTAAATTCGTGCAAACTAGAGGTGGAAAGAAATATTTTATTACGTTTATCGACGACTGCACGAAGTACTGTCACGTGTATCTTTTAAGTGGAAAAGACGGAGAGCTTGACGCCTTGAAAAGATACAAGAGTGAAGTTGAGAATCAACTTAACTAGAAAATCAAAATAATACGAAGTGACGGAGGAGGAGAATACGTGGCATCGTTTGAGGAATTTTGCCGAGAGCATGGCAGTATTCATCAAACAACAACGCCATATTCACCCCAATCGAACGGCGTTGCCGAACGCAAAAACAGAACTCTTAAAGAGATGATGAATGCAATGTTGATTAGCTCAGGGCTACCCCAGAACTTGTGGGGGGAATTCATTCTATCAGCAAATCGCATTCTAAATGTATTGCCACACAAAAAGAGGTACAAAACACCGTATGAGCTGTGGAAAAATCGAAAATTATCATACGGATACCTGAAAGTGTGGGGGTGCCTAGAAAAGGTTGAAATACCTAAACCTAAGCAGGTTAAAATAAGACACAAAACTGTTGACTGCATTTTCATCGGATATGCAAATAACAGTACTGCATATAGATTTCCGGTGCATAAATCGGAGATCCCTGACATGAATGTTGGGATGACAATCGAATCAAGGAATTATGTATTCTTTGAAGATGTCTTTCCAAAGAAGGAAAGAAAAGAAATAAGTTCTGAAAAAAGAACTTACAATGTCGTCGAAAGTTCTCCTCAAGAAGAGGAAGAACCGAGGCAAAGCAAGCGAAAGAAGGTGGCCAAGTCATTCGGGCCCGACTTCCTAACTTATATGTTAGACGACGAACCTCGAACATTGCAAGAAACTCAGTCGAGTCCAGAAGCTCCGTTCTGGAAAGAAGCTGTGAACTGCGAAATTGAATCCATCATGTAGAACCATACTTGGGAGTTGGTAGATCTCCCAAAAGGGTGTAAACCTTTAGGATGCAAGTGGGTCCTTAAAAGAAAACGTAAAACTGATGGATCAATTGAGAAATATAAGGCTCGATTAGTAGCCAAGGGATTTACGCAAAAAGAGGGGTATGATTTCTTCGACACCTACTCATCCATAACAAGGATTACGTCCATACGGGTTCTTTTTGCTGTTACTGCATTGTATGACCTCGGGGTACATCAAATGGATGTAAAAACGGCATTCCTAAATGGAGAACTCGAGGAAGAAATCTACATAAAACAGCCCGAAGGGTTCATCGTACCGGGGCAAGAGAACAAAGTGTGCCGACTCGTGAAGTCGCTATACGGGCTTAAACAAGCACCGAAGCAGTGGCACCAAAAATTCGATATGACTATGCTATCGAATTAGTTCAAGATCAACGAGTGTGACAAATGTGTTTACATTAAAGGCATACCCGATAAATTCGTGATTGTCTATCTCTATGTGAACGATATGTTAATCATGGGAAGCAATCAGAAAGTGATCGTGAGCACAAAGAACATGTTAAAAAGTCATTTCAACATGAAGGATGAGTTTGGCTAACGTCATTATAGGGATAAATGTCTCTAGAACACCCGAAGGAATTCTGATGACACAATCTCATTATGTTGAGAGCGTGTTAAAGAAATTTAACGCATTTAATGATCCTCCGGCTAAGACTCCGGTAGATCCAAATGTGCACTTAGCCAAAAATATAGGAGAACCCATATCACAATACAAATATGCTCGGGTGATTGGCAGTCTGATGTATTTATCGAACTACACTCGACATGAAATAACATCTTCAATCTGTAAACTTAGTAGGTTTACGAGTAATCTAGGGAGTAGTCATTGGACAACCTTGAGAATGGTGCTCAGATATCTGAAGCACACTATGAATCATGACATACTTTACTCGAGATATCCAGCAATTCTGGATATTGCGATGCTAACTGGATATCAGGTAGCAAAGACTCCAAATCCACGAATGGTTACGTGTTTACAGTCGTTGGAAGAGCAATATCATGGAAATCTTCCAAACAAACTTGCATAGCTCGATCCATGATGGAATCGGAGTTTATTGCGCTGGATAAAGCCGGCGAAGAAGCTGAGTGGCATAGAAATTTTTTGGAAGATATTCCCTGTTGGAATAAACCTGTGCCGCCAATAATGATACACTACGACAACATGGCCGCAATTGGCAGGGTACAGAGTAACATGTACAACGGTAAGTCTCGACACATCCCTCGGAGACATAACACCGTAAGACAACTGATCTCTAGTGGAATAGTCTCTATCGACTATGTAAAGTCAAAAGAGAACATATCAGACTCTTTGACGAAATGCATTGCTAGAGATCGGCTTTATGATGCAGTAAGGGAAATGGGGCTAAAACCCACACACCCAAGAAGGGGCTCGGTGGTAACTCAACCTTGATGAGTGGAGATCCCACAAACTATGTTAAATGAGACAACTAAACTGAGACCGGTTCGTAGCTTACTTGGAAACATGTCTAAGAAGCTCATTCTCGTAAGCTGCCCAAGTAGTTACCCGATGACGTGTGGTAAAGGGTAAGCTATTTTGCTTTTAATAATGGTTATACTCAGAAGGGTGGAGTATTTCAGGATACTCCAGGATTCAAGTCATAATAGTTGATTACCTATATTAGTGCGAAGTGAGGCCGCTTTCAATGATAACACTTATGAATCCGAGATATGGTCCACGGCCGAAAAGGACACAACGTGAGAATCGAAAGAAATTTTGATTCGTCATTGTGTGTATGTTCTTGTCTTGGTTTACACAAAAAGATGTCAGTTCAAGACATCATGTTCACTGAGCAGCGAGTGAAACCGACAATATTTCACTAGGGAAGGTTCAAAGCCACAAGCTACCTATCTTGATGCAATGATGAGTCCTTGAGCTTTTCTTGTTAGAGTCAGCATGCATTTGCACTAATTTCCATTCATGTGGGAGATTGTTGGATTTGGGCTTATGGGCCCAAAAGTGGGCATTAAACTCAAAAGCCAATTCCGATAGGTTTTTAATTAAATTGGAATGTCATCGTCCATCGAAACTTGAAATTGATGAAAGATTCATAAACTACGTTTCGAGGGGAATTTAACGAATATTGATTTGCTCAAAACCGATGTCGGGTGAATGAGAAATTAATTTTCTAAATTTAGCCCAATAAATGTGGTTAAATGTTTAATAAATAAATGAAGGGAACTTTGTTCTACATTGATTAGACACTAAAGGTTTCATCACCTTATAAAGGATTACCTTGTGCAGGTAATTCAAATGGACTTGCCTAAAGGGTGTACTCAAGTGGGCTTAATGGGCTAGTGTCGTTTTGGCCCAAGTGATTGTTGAGGCCGCGCCCGCGCCCACGCCCGAGGCAGAGGCCGAGTTTGAGTCCGACACCGACCCGAGCCATGCCAAGTGCGCAATGGGCGCTTTGTAGGCGCACTTTTCACTTCGCACGCCGCATCGTCGCTAGGAGCTATTGGAGCCAAAAAATTTGATCGACAATAACGTGGCGACGAGACGGTGACGTGGCAGCTCGGTGTCGACGTGACAAGCATGACATGCATACAAGTGATGATGAGGTGGCGCTGCATAAACTGACTGGGCCAACTGATGGCATGACCCGTTTGGTCATTGGGCCGCACAAGAATGGACTATCGAATGGACCGACCCGAGAATACGAGGGGGCGGGTCGAGAAACTTCCAATAGTGGGCCAGTCCAGAAGTTGTGACCTTTCACATTCTGGCCCCGAAAGGTCAAAAGAAAGAAAGCCCAAAAGTCGCATTTATTGCGATTCGGTCCCCGGAACTCCGTCGTGCCTATAAATAGGTCCCCTGCGAGATGGAAAAATAATTCATTCCAACACTAGCAATCCGCATAACACCCAAAAACTCGAATCGTTGTGCTGCGATAACGAGTTCGAAAGTCGTTGTATCTTGGAGACGATCGCCGATAACCGAGAACACGAGAATATCGGGGCGATTTCGTCTTATGGAGAGTGTTTTAAATACACGCCTCGACTTACCGTCCGATGTATATCCGACGTCCAAGTTGCTTCCGACCACACGCGATTCAACCACCGAAACCAACATTAACATCATTTGCTCCCATTTTCGCAAAGAAAATGGGGTCTCTGCGTTAGACCTAGCAATGGGCCGGTCCGAACCCAAATCGGCGCACAAATGATATGTCGTTCCGGTTCCATATTTTAAAACTCCAAATAGTTGGTTCTTGTTTTGGTTCCAAACGAAGCCGATAACATTATATAATAATAATAATAATAATAATAATAATAATAAGAGTAAATAGCTTATAATTCATCTGTGGTTTGAAAAATAAGCATAAAAATCCTTATGGTTCGAAAATAACGTAAAATTCCTTCCTTATCATTTTCACCTAGTAATTGGGGGTACAATGCTATGTTTAAAAAACACAGGGTATATGATGCTAAGTTTTCGACAACACAAGGGGTACTGTGCTAAGTTTTAAACAACACCAGGTATACGATGCTAAGTTTTAGATAGCACAAGGGAATTTCGCGCAATAATAAAAACATATAGTAGTTATGTGCATTTCAGTATAATCACATGGGGGTATTGCATAATAATAATAATAATAATAATAATAATAATAATAATAATAATAATAATAATAATAATATAATAATAATAATATAATAATAATAATAATATAATAATAATAATAATAATAATAATAATAAATGATAACCGATAAAGTTAACAATAATTAATGAAAGGCACAATTAACTCCACTAATTAAGGCAAGTTTGACTATAATTAATATTTTTTAATTGATTAAGTCAATAAATAATGCACTAATTAATGAGTGCAGATTCATTAAGACTACTTTATTATAAATATAAATAATATATATATGATCACGCACGTATGTTAGGAACAATTTAAAAAAAGTATATAAATATAACTAATACACAATTAAACGCCTTGGCCCCCAAGTGGTTTCGCGTAATATTGTCAGTAAAAGTGATGTGAGATCCAAATTTCGAGTTTTTGTGGTGGCGAGTGGATTTTTTAACGAGATTTACGAAAAGAGCTATTTATATAAGATTCTTTATTTTATCTAATCTATTAATATATTATGATTTATTTTAATAATTGTATATCATTTATCTTGATGTTTTAGACTGACCGGATTTCGAACAATGGAAAATTTTTATTATCAGTCGGAGAAATTAAACAGTTCATTTATTAAGAAGATATATGTATATATACAAATATTATTAATCAATTGATTTATATTATACGACTATTATGATTTTTCTTGTTAGAGAATCATGCCGTTTTATACCAAGATTGATCTTGCACTTCTTACTTTATTTACGGTGATTATTATCGGGTGGTGGATAATATTTTTACAGTTTTTTCTAAAATAAAGTTATTAATTGTGATATTTTTTAGTATTATAATTACCGAAATATATTTCATATTTTGAAGGATGTTGTTATGTCCGATGTTTGATCTATGTTTTACGATTTATTAAAGACGTCACTTATCTGGATGTGGATATCATTTTTCATAAGAACTTTTACAAAAGAACATACAAAAGAAGATTAATTGTAATTTTCTTTTAAGTGTTTTTACGATAAAATTGTATTGATATTTATATTGGAAGCACTAGTAGTTCCGAAGAAGACATTTAGATTTATCATGTTATTTAGGGGCGTAACTTGTATTTTTTATAGTGTAAGACTTACTTGTAATTATACCATGTATATAGGTATAAATACCATGTACACAATTGAAATCAAAAAGGGAAGTTATTGAGAAAAATCCAAAAAGTTTGCAATTCACATTCTAGAGAAAGAAACACACAAAACACTTTCTCACAGTAGAAGATTCTCTCTCACGTTCTTCATCGAGATATTCGACCGAAGGTAACAAATCACAGGTTTACACTCGAATATTAAGAATTCATGCCTAGGATTCACGGTAGTTGATAATCTAGGACCTAACGATTGGTATCAAAGATGATCGTGATTGTTTTGGATTGATTTTCGCTGTTTTAGATCAAATTTTGTTCGGATATTTTTTTCAATAAAAAACGCGCGCCTGCTCTGATCTTTGTGCTGAATTATGCGAATTTTGTGGTTGATTCTGATGCAAAAGTGAGAGATTATATGTTAGGAATGAATCGCGTACTGATTTCAATTGCTTAGAACATCAGATTGATTTGCTTTTTGATTTCGATCGGTTTTACTGTTTGCGATGGCATTTTGAATACGATATGCTTTTCATCAAAATTGATATATTTTGTTGTAAAACGTGTTTAATCTTGTGTTTGTTCTTGTTCACTATACAAATTCAAGTGATTACCCATAATCTCAGTTCTAATTTGAGTTCATCAGTTGAATCTGTAATTTACTGTTCCATTGAACTCGCGTTGTGTTTGTTTTTCGATCGTTTTTCGATAATTGGCTCGAAATTTTTTTTTCGAATAGTTCAATGGCGCAAATTTTTTTCGATAATTTCACTGTTTTCGCTAAGTTTCACTCATATATTGATGCGAAAAAACTTTATTTTCGATAAATAGTTTTTCGATCTTTAAAAAATAATTTTTTTCGAGTGTAACTAAGCGTAAAATTTTTCGACGAATACTGTTTTCGCTATATACATATTTACTTTTGATACGAAAAGCTTGTTTTTCGACTACAAGTTTTTCAATCTCATGTTTTTTGATCATCTTAATTCTCGAGTTAAAACTTAACGAAAACGAATTTCAGTCGAATATTTCACACTCGAATAAGTTTAGTCACCAAATTGAATCAAATTTATCGAAATTTTTAAGACCTAGATTTTTCGACAAAAAAAAAAATATGATAAAAGTTTTTGTGATCGACAAGTTTTTTTCGATGAACCGTTTTTCGACAGGATACTTTCGCAAAACTTTTATCAGTCGAAAAATAATTTTCGATAAACATCTTCGAAAAACTTATGCTTACGAAAATCATTTTCAATTATAAGGATTGAACTTTTTCAAATCGAAAATCTTACTGGTTGAAAAACTTTTACACTTACTGAACTTTCAAACACACATTTTCTACACTGATTTGAATTTTTTTAAAAAAAAATCAAAATCTTCATTTTCAAAACTTACGAAAAGTATTTTTCTACACATAATTATTTTCGATACTCAAAATTTTCGATTAAAATCATAAATCCAAAATTCTTTGTGTAAAATTTTTGAAGTATCAATTTTTGTGCTAAATATTTTCCGTACTCAAACACAATTTTTTAGAACCTAAAAATAGGCCCTAAAAGGAAATTGCTTAGTGTACGAACCAAACATTGCTAACAAATTTGTCACTTGTGAAGCACTCTTACCAACTCAAATCCAAATTTTTACGAGATCCTAAAAATCAACTACAAATTTGTCACTTGTGAATTTCTTGGAGACGAAAGTTCAAGCTGCGAATCTGATAGCTTCTCTCCAAGAAGGACATGCTCAATTCTGGCTTATCCAAGAAGGCGATTCCACAAATATCCTCCCATTCCAGCCACTAGAAGACTTAAAATTCCTAGTGAATATTCTGAGGGGGAGAGATTAAGAGCTAAAGTTGATCTCGGATCTAAAACTTTCATGATGCCAGACATCTCCAATGACATCTATATGCAAATAGATAGTCTATTAAGTGCTAAGGCTATGTGGGACGAGCTCCACAAAATGATGCAAAGGACCGAAGTCGGAGTAAAGGCAAAGAAAGCAAACATACTCACAACCTACGACTCCTTTAAAACTAAGACAGAGGAAAATCTATACGAACTCTATCAGCGCTATCTGACTCTTCTGAACGAGATGATGAAAATAGAAATATTCATGACATGGAGGCAAACATCCGATTTCTATCATCTCTTCATCCGGAGTAGAAGAAAATATCCATGCAAATCCGTTAGAACAAGGATTTAGATGAGATGGATATTCACGCCGTTTTCGACAATCTCGCTCAACACGAGGAAGATATCAGTGAGATTCAGAAGGAACAGAAGGGCAAACAGATCGAAGACTCAATAGCTCTTGTTTCGGAAAGAAAAACAAGTCGATCTCGCGAAGACAATAGTATAAAAATGCCGAGTTCTTTAGAAGAAGAAGACGACTTAGACTCGGATTCTGAGCCTGACATGAAAGAGTTCAAGAAGCAATTGGATCTCATTAGAAAAATAATGAGCAAAAAGTTCTACAAAAAGAAGTCCTCCTCTTCAGCTAATCGACTTCGAACCTCAACTTCTAAGCACAAGGAAAGACCAGCCGAGACTTCAGAATCCAAGAATGCCAACGAGTCACAAAAATGCTACAATTGTGACAAAATGGGGCACTTCGCAAGGGAATGCAGTCTTCCAAAGAAGAAAGACGCCAACTACTACTCCAAGAAATTAAAATTAACTAAACAAAAGGAAGCTGAAGTAGCTCTAATGTATGAACAAGAGCACTGTCTAGAAGACACCTCAAATTTGAAACGGACAATTTAGCTCTCATGGCATTTCTTGAAGATGCCTCAGACGCAAGGCCAACGAAGAGGTCTGATGACGACAAAGTATCAACCTCATCTCAGGAGGTAACTACGCATGAATCTACATTATTAATCATGTTAGAATCTTTACAAATTAAATATGCTAACATGAAAAGTGAGCGGAAAAGTTCAAAAGATTTAGAGGAGAGACTAGCACTTAGCGAAAAATGCAATTAGATTAGAAAATTCACTTAGAAATTCTCTTATATAATGCTAAGGAAACTATAACTGGTCTTGAATCTAGGATGCGATAGTTAGAGAGATTTAGAAATTTTTAGAAATAATTTTTATAAGGAAATCTCTGATGAACGTAAGAAGCTTTACTCTTGGATTAAGACTTTAGATGATCTTTTGATAAAAAGGGGACAAACGTATCAGACAATTTTTCTAAATCAACCACATGATATAAAATTTTATAATCATGTTGAAGGCTTATGTTTTAATAATTCTTGTAACTTAAAAAAGGTTAACGTAAAACAATTATATGATATCAAGTACATGAGTTTAGGATTAACTTCGTTAATGGCATTCAACTAACGCTTCAGAAATAAATGCCTTCGAAGAATCCAAAGAAAAGTCAAAACTAGGACTGACCCCCTTGATTACACTGATTTAAATAATAGTTACAAGACACGGGGGATAAACATGTCTAGTGACTATAATTCATTATATCCTATAGAAAATATTCCTAAAAGTCGAGGAAGAAAATATTGATCATTCTAAAAATTATACTTTCTGTTATATTCCTACAATTATTAAGAAATTAGCTGATTTAAACTCCTCCTTAGAATCAGAAAGAAAGAATTGGAAGCTGAAAAAAGAATGTGCTTTAATTGGAGATTTCAAATTCAAAAAATTCCTCACTTTTGACTAAAGTTTCAAAAACCAGTTCTGATTTAATTTTAAATGAAAAATCATTAATCAAGGACACGCCCAAATTTAAGAATAATTCTCCCTTTATTTTACAAAATATTTCAAAAGAAAAATTTTCTCTAAAAAGAGTCAATGGAAAAAAGCGTCTTTAAATGCTACGAAAGCGAAAAAGTCTATTACTAATTCTTTTTCTACTACGTCCACAGGTAGAGTAGTTAAAGAGACGATGTTAGGTCTTGTTTCATCAATCAACAAACAATCTAAGCACGAATTCTAGGTATTCGAGTAAGAAATTTTACGATATACGACCGTTTGAATATCTGCTTTGAAGATCTTGAGAGGTTGTTGAATGTTTCCTTGTTGCTCGAACGTTACCTCTCGTTTAAAATATGAATTCGAAAACTTATTATTTTCTCAATGACGAATGATTATCTTTACATTGATAGTGTACATCATATTTATACCTATATTTAAGGTATAATTACTCTTAAGTCCTACACTATCAATATTTCTAATTACGCCCCTAATTACAAGGATAATGAAATAATAAAGCACAATTCTAATATACTCTTCAATCTCCCCCTTTGTGCTTGTTGTCGTTTAAGCTCCTTTTATCCTTGTCGGGCGTAAAAAGACTTCCTCAATCCCAATGCTGTCTCGTAGCGTCGAACAACATTCCTCAACTCCAATCTTTCATTAATGGCATCTAGAAGCTCGTTCAGGAGTGGAGCCTCTGCTTCACAAAGATCTTCGAAGATTGTCTCTTCGGTGATCTCTCCCAATATCTTCAGTATGTTCTTCCGCACCAACTTAAGTGTCCCGTCGTAGAATTTATGAACTTCTGACTTCATCATAGCCCTTGTCTTTCCAATGACTGGATTTAGATAGGTTATGGCGAGGCCATGGGTCTTGAAAATGTAGTTCTCGGGAAAGTTGTTAAGTGGGAAGCCCTTCATAAGCGGAGATTCCATGTTGACCTTCTTCATGTTGTTCTCTATTACAATTTGAAGATCGTGTGCGGTGTGGTATTTGATTTGCCGCACATTGAATCTTTTCAGCCCCTCGAGTCCTTCAGTCTTGATATATCCGGGATGTGTCTTGTACTTTCTCTTGTACATTTGATATATTTGGTAGACTTCATCCGGTGGAAGGATGAGAGATAACTTTCATCTATCTCTTCTCGAGTGCGGTTGCTGTCCGCTCGCTCAATTATGTAGATGGGAGTTGGATATCTTCCGATCGTATGAGAGACTCCGACGAGTTGGAGAATCGGTGGCTTGTTCTTGAAGTTTTCCTTCAGTTGATCAGCTGGAATGCCACTACGATCGGATCCGAGATAGTTGAGCATGAAGATATGCTTCATTTTCTTCATATCTTCCCAATGTGAGATGCCCCTCAAATTGAGTTCGTTGAGCTTCTTGATCTTGTTTGGAGCCCTCCAAATCTGCTTTCTTATGTCTTCAATGAAGGGGACTTCAATTCTGACATTCTCCCATGGTGTCTCGACTCTAACTGTCCCTTTTGATAGACGGGGAGGAGAGTCGACTCTGAGTCTTATCATTTCGGGTAGCTCTGGGAGAGCAGAACTGTAGTCATCGCCTTCTTGAATTTCTTCTTCTTCAAGCAGTACCAAGTCCACTGAAGCTTGTTGTAGGAAGTATCTGACGTTGGAGAGTCGAGCTTGAGCAGCTTCCTCTAGTTTCCATTCCGTCGTCCACTTCTCGTTTAGTATGTAGTAATCTACGATTAGATGTGGATCGTAGCGACTGCTTCTTGATGAACTTGGGGAATTTTGAGGTTGGGTTTGGATTTGGATTTGTAGGAGAGAGGGTTAGTGTTTGGGATAGGTGGAGGTGTGGTTGTTTGTTGGCGGGTTTGAGGTTGGGGTTGTGTGGTTGGTGGGTGTGAGGATGATCCTCCAGCTTCTTGAGTCTTTGTCTGACTCAATCCACGGCCGCTCCTTGTTGTTCTTTGCCGTTTCTCCCCCTCATGACGATCCGGATCATTGGGATCGTCATGTCTACGTTTGGAGCGGGAGCTTTCTTCACGGCACGTTGTTTGTGCTGGCAGCTCTAGTTCATCTATTAATCTTCGGTAGAGACTTTCTTCTGCGGGAGTTCTTGTCTCTAGTGCGAGAAGGCGCGAGATGAGGATATCGTGAAGCTGAGTGATCGGAATGGTAAATGGGTTGATAAGTGAGGGTGAGGGAGTTGAGGTGGTGAGGATTGGTTGTAGTGGGGTGTGTGGAGTGGTGGTAGGAAGTGGTGAGGAGACGGGTGTGGTTTGTGTGTCGGTGGGAGCAGCTTCTGAGACTGGTGTTTTCCCGGTGTCTCTTCGGCAAGTCTCGAGAGCATGGAGCATTCGGTCCATCAGACGGTCTTCTAGTGAAGATAGGGCTGAGGAGAGTGCTTCTTGTAGTCTGTGCTCCGTCACGAACATCGGTGGAGTGGGGCCAGGGAGGCGCTCCACTGTCACAACATCGGAGTAGATTTCTGATGTGCCGCCTATAGTAGGTCTTGTGGGTCCGGTACGTCCAATGACATCCGTTATCAACCCTGAAGTCACCACTTCAGAGGGTTGACCTATTGTTGGCTCCGAAGATATCGGGGGTCCAATAGGGCTTCCACCCAATCCTTGAGATGATACGATAGGTATCACCTCTATGGGTGTTGAGACAGATTCAATTTGAATATGTTCAGTGGGCTGATCACCCGGTGATGAAAGTGTTGCTTTCGAAGCTTGTATGGATGAAGGCACTGCAGACGGGGCCGAGATTTGTTGTCGGCGAGGGCCCCTTCGTTGGAGTCTGTGTGCTTCATCGGAGTCGGTTGCCTCAGGAGAGATATCTTGTGGGACACCTTCGGGTTCAATCTCCTGAGGCGTGACTTCGGGCTCTGTTGATGTCACTTCCCTTTGAGAAGGCGTCGGGGCTGGATCCATGCCACGTACCATCGTCTCCGTGATGGAGTTGTTCTGGCAGTAAGCTTGGTAGGCCTCTTCAGTTGGATCAGCTAAACGGAGCAGCTCCAATGGGATAAGAATGGATTGGAGTGCTAGATCGGCGGGCTTCGGGTTGTGGAAGAATCGAAGGCGTGGCGGGGTGTAGTCCGCGATCGGTGGTAGTTTCGGGATCTCTGGGTGGACTTCCATGAAATGCGAGATCATTACCGAAAACCACCGTACATACGGAAGGGATCGGGCCTTCGACTTCGTCTCCCTCTGACGCATTTGGTCGGCGAGATCGTTCAGATCAGTTGAGCCACATCATCTCTCTTGGAGAAAACCACTCCGTGAAAAATACGCAGAATGTTGCCATTTGCCTTGTCGAATCCGGAGTGTTTTGGGGAGAGGCATTTGTTGATGATGCCGAACAAAGTCTTTCATGGATGAGGAATGCCGTTATTTTGAAAGTTGGCCAGTTTATTTAGCGGCGGTTTGTATCCCATCCTGAGCATGTCTTCTACAATCTCCGCGTCCGTTGGTAATCGGTCGTATTCATCGTAGTGCGGGAGATCGAGCACCATGGCCATTATGTTCTTCGTCAGTGCGATGTGTCTTGTATTGATCTTGGTCATATATTCCACGTTGTCGCCGTTAACGAAGCTCTGCATGCATCCCCAGAATTGCTGGAGATAGACCATCGGTACGGTGGCTGTCATGGTCAGAGCTAGCCATAAAGGGTGTCCTTTGAGTATAGGATAACGTCATCCGGACACCGAAATGTTGTTAAATCGAGTTGGAAGTTGTTGTCTTGGACGGTCATATAACTTCCAGAAGGATAGATATGAGGGTAGTTGGGAGTTGCCATATCTGCAAAAATAATATGAGGTTCATTAGTTAATCTAGTTTCATGAAAGAATGAATTTGACTAATACGAATGTAGAGGATAATTGTACATTGAAAAACTTATCGCGGAAGACTTAGTGATAATTTGAAAAATTTGTAGAATTAACTAAGTCTTAAATGCGTGTTTTTATTCGAGTAACAATTTATTCGATTTTTAAAATTTGCGATCGAAAATTTGTCTAAGCCTTGAAAAATTTTCTAAGTCTTTTGCAACGTGTTTTTATTCGAGTAAAGATTTATTCGATTGACAAGTTTTGCGATCGAATGAAATTGTGTCGAATAATTTACGTTTTCGCCGATGACTTTTACTATCGAATAAAATGTTATCGAAAATAATAGTTTTTCGCTGATTAAGTTTTCGAATGAGAAAAGAAAGTTGTCGAAAAACTTAAGTTTTTCGCCGCTTAGTTTTGCGATCAAATGAAATCGAGAAAATAAGTTTATCGCCGCGTAGTTTTGCGATCGAATAAAATAAATTCGAAAAAAAGTTATTCGATAACACTGTTTTCGACTCAAACTTTTTCGATAGAAAATTTTCAAATCAAACAGTAAATACGTAAAACATAATCATCGATTTCTGGGTAAATCAAGGGTGTATCTGGGTTCGAAACGTTCAGAGAGCAGTGGCGAATCCGAATATCATGATTTTAACCCAAGAGATTGAGTGTAAACACTTTGATTTGAAGGTCGAAAAATCAGTTCGTCGAAAAAATTAATATGAACTTTCTTCAGAAAATTTTTCGTGAAAATGCTCGATAAGTGGATGTTTTTGAACAGAAAATAAATCGGAACATGTTTCTACCTTTGAAATCCGCACGTTTAAGCTAAAAATTATGAGAAATGATGAAATCGGATTGAAATGCCGAAGTCGATTCGAAGATGGTTTAGAAGATGAAAGTTTTTTCGATTGGAAATTTGTAACGTGTGAATGAGTTTTTCGAGTGATAAAGTGATATTAATACTTTACGATGGGGTAAAGTGAAAATTCTTTCTGGGCCGAAAGTAAAAAGAATATTATTGGGCTTCAGATAAAAATAGGTCGAAAATAAAATTTATGAATTAACCAAAAAATTATTTGTATAATACTCCCTGTATTTCCGAAAAGGAGGAAATTGTCTCCTGATGTTGATGAAATTCAACATTTGACTCCTCGGATGAGCTCTAAATTTTCTGCGAGACTTAATAAATTGTTAGAATTCAAGTTTCTACGAATGTAGAACATAATGACAAATTCTCATATCAAAACTCCCCCTCAACAATTGCATGAATAAACTTTTCAGTACCTACACATATTTTCGGTACACATGAAAATTTCCGATTTAAGCATAATTAACGCATTTTAAGCAAATCAGCATAATTTTTGAGAAAAAATGTTGCTTTTATTTTAAGAATAATTTCACATTTTATCAAGTCTGAACCAATGCATGTAATAATGCATTTAAAATGTGCGAATAAAATAGAAAATAAAATAAAAAATAAAATAAAATAAAATAGAATGAAATAAAATAAAATAAATAAAATATAATAAAAATAATATTTTTTGTTTCGGGGTCAGATTTATTTATTTTAAATTTTTATCACACAAAAATTTCCAAGATATATATAATAATAATTTGCCATAAATTCAAATAACTAAATTAGTATTCTAAGAGCATAGTATGAATCACTTTGACAACTCTCGCAAGTTTCGCTCATATCACTCAATTTATTTTTATCAAGGAGATTTTTAGTAGATATATCACTCTTATCATCACAACAAAATTATATCAATTAATTTGTTATCGTAGTATTTTTATTCAACTTGCCAAGTGAGAGTTCGTCATTTTGAATCAAAGGGACTTTTAAGGGATTATTTTTAGGCTCTGACTAATGGGTAGGAATTTTGGGTTAATGAGCTTAAAAATTCTTCTCTTCCAGGGGCTCTTTTTGTGAGATTCTATTCTGAGCCTTTTGCTTTTCCTTTCTGTAGTAATCTCTTTTCAGTGATTTGAGAGATAAGATATTCTTTGATTTTGGGTCGAGACTGGTTTCCTTTAGAAAGTTTCACAGTTATGGAGTTCGAACCCAAGGCTGTGCTTCTCTTCTCGTTTTCTCTACATAAGATCTAGATTATCATTGGAGAAGTTCACTTCGAGGTGCTTCACTTCTAGGAGTATACGAGATTATCTAGGAGAAGTTCACTGTGAGATCAGTGTTTCTCTTCTATAATGATTGAGAAATGCGGAATGTGCATCACTTTAGCTCTCCCCCTCTTTTTCTTGATTGAGTAACCCCGAATCGTTTGAATAATATTGAAGGCTTAACCGGGTGTTTGATAAAGAAAAAGAATATCGAAGAAGGCTCAAAGGGGATATCTAGAGGAAAAATAAAGGATTTATAATTTAGGTCAAGTGACGTATTTCCTAATATGCCCTTATCATTTTCATGACAAACTAAACACAAAAACAAGATTGAGGCTACGAAGTACAAATCAAAAGATAGACATTTGAAGTGTGACACTCAAAAAAAATATTGAGGTTCAAATTCTTCACATGTATGATGTGGCTTTGTGTCTAGTGAATCATACAAAGTTCTTTTGAATAAAAGAATGTTATATTGAATTTCAGGCAAAGAATTTAACTATATATTTCGTAGAAATATTTTTGTGAGTGATTTAAAAAATGGTCAAAATCATCGTCATCCCCCATTTTTTTTATTTATAATATTTATATATATGTATTATTATATATATATATCTAATAAAAAATAAAATATATTTATATATATATAAAATATATATATAATTTTTTTTTTTAATTAAAAAAACATTAAAAGATAGAGCCACGCATAATAATCAAGAAATATTAAGAAGCACATAGAATGTCAGATTGAAGCATAGTAGATCATGTAAAACATATTTCAAGTAAAATTGATATTCAACATGCCTAACTTAGCAATAAGGAATTGAAATCGTTTTTCATCCAATGCCTTAGTGAATAAGTCGGTAAGTTGAAGCTCCGTTTTAACAAAATACATATCTATCGTGCCTTTTTCTACATGATCTTTTATAAAATGATATCGTATGTCTATGTGTTTCGTGCGTGAATGATGAACATGATTGCAAGTAATGGCTATAGCACTTTGAGAATCACTATAAATGGGAATGTTATTGAAATCAAACCAGTAATCGCGTAGTTGTGTCAGCATCCATAGAATTTGCGAGCAACAGCTGGCAGCTGCAACGTATTCCGCCTTGGCCGTCGATGTTGATACACAATTTTGTTTCTTTGAAGACCAGGAGACCAACTTTTCGCCTAAAAATTGTGCTCCGCCAGACGTGCTTTTTCTGTCCATTCGACAACCTGCATAGTCAGCATCAGTATAGCCAATAAGTCGAAAGTCAATATTTTTAGGATACCAAAGCCCTAAGGTTGGAGTTCATTTGAGATATCATAGAATCCTCTTGACGGCATTCATGTGGGATTCCTTTGGGTCGGCTTGAAAGCGGGAGCATAGGCAAGTTGCAAACATAATGTCAGGTCGACTTGATGTCAAGTAGAGAAGAGACCCGATAATGCTTCGATAGGTGGTGATGTTGACAACCTTTCCAGACGGATCAACATCCAGTTTGCAATTAGTAGACATAGGAGTGTTCATCGGTGTACTCTTGTCTTGATTAAATCTCTTCAGAATATCTCAGATATATTTGGTCTGACTGATGAAGATTCCATCATCGAGTTGCTTGACTTGTAAACCAAGAAAGAATTGGAGTTCTCCCATTAAGCTCATCTCAAATTTTGTCTTCATGAGATTACAAAATTTCTGACAGAGATGTTCATTCGTCGATCCGAAGATGATGTCATCAACGTAAACTTGAACGATCATCAAGTCTTTGCCTTGCCTTTTGATGAAGAGGGTATTATCGATTGTTCCTCTAATGAAGTTGGATTTGACCAAAAATTAGCTCAGAACATCATACCAAGCACGAGGGGCTTGTTTTAGTCCATAGAGAGCTTTGTCCAATCGATAGACATGATCAGGAAGGTTCTCGTGTATGAATCCTTCGGGTTGAGCGACGTAGACTTCTTCTTTTAATATGCCGTTGAGAAAGGCAGTTTTGACGTCCATTTGATAGACTTTGAAGTCTTTGTGAGCCGCGTATGCTAGGAACAAGCGAATAGCTTCAATGCGTGCAACCGGAGCATACGTCTCGTCGTAATCAATTCCTTCTTGTTGATTGTATCGCTTAGCAACGAGTCGTGCTTTATTCCTGATTACTTCACCGTTTTCATTTTTCTTCTTCTTGAAAACCCATTTTGTTCCAATTATGGTTTTGCCTTGAGGTCGAGGAACCAATGTCCAAACTTGTAGACGTTCGAACTGGTTGAGTTCATCTTGCATTGCAATTACCCAATCCGGGTCTTTGAGAGCTTCGACCACCTTATTTGGTTCATTTTGGCTTAGAAAGCATGTGAATAAACCGCTTTGTGTAGACGTCCTAGTAAGTACACCACTTGAAGGATTACCAATAATCTGATCAGTAGGATGAGATCGAGTCCATTTGCGTTCGTGAGGAATAACGGAAGTAGATTCGTCATTGGATTGGAGATCGAGATATCCCGAATTAATTGGTTGATCATTCAGAGTTGGAAAATTCAATTCAGATGATGAGTCGATAGGAATTTCCTCATTTGTATTTGTAGGAACTGCAGTACTAGATGAAGATTCTGAATAATTTGATTCTCCAACAGTTGTCGGATTTTGAAGAAGAGGAGTCTCATTATTAATTTCTTCCACTGAGGGAGATGGGGCACTGCTTGGTGTTGAGTGAGACGAAGCAGGCAGTTGAGACTTGTTCCGATAAAAGTGTTCGAATAGAGAATCTAAATCTTTGTGGTAAGCGGAAATTACTTCATTTGATGTTGATGTAGACGTTGCCGAAAGTTGTTGACCTTGTGCCAACACGCCAGTAAGCTCGGGTTATGAACTGTTTTGTTCAGAAGTCAATTCCGTCATTTCTTGAAAAGTGACGTTGTAGCTTTCAAGAATTGTACGAGAAGACTTGAGGTAGACGCGATATGATTTTGAGGTAGAGGAATATCCGACAAAAATGGCTTCAAAGGCTTTGGGATCGAACTTGCTTCGATGCTCCCGATCGTTGGCCACAAAACACTTGCAACTAAATACTTTGAAGAATGAGATATTCGGAATTCGTGTATTAATTAGCTCATATGGTGTCTTCTCAAAGCGTTTGTGAATAATTGTCCTGTTTTGAGTAAAGCATGCTGTACTCACTGTTTCAGCCTATAGAAAGTGAGGAAGACCGGAGTGAATGATCATAGTTCTTACAGCTTCAACTACAGTCCGGTTCTTTCTTTCTACGACACCATTTTGTTGTGGCGTTTTTGCGGCTGAGAATTGTTGAATAATTCCAAGTGATTGGTAAAAGTTGCTGAGACGCTGATTCTTGAATTCCGTCCCGTTGTCCGTTTTGATTACTTGGATTTTCTTTTGCAGGAGATTCTGAGTTGTATTCACAAAGCTTATTATCAAGTCTCCAGTCTCATCTTTAGTTCGGAGATATCTTGTCCATGTGTAGCGAGAATAATCGTCGACTATTACTAACACATATTTACGACCATTGATGCTTTGTGTACGCATTGTTCTGCAGAGGTCCATGTGAAGTAATTCCAAGGGTCGAGATGTAGAAGCAACTTGCTTGAGTTTGTGTGATGCACGCTTCATTTTTCCCATTTGACAAGTCGAACAGTGATGCTCTTGGTTAGATGAAATTGTTGGCAGACCGTTAACCAACTTTTTAACACTGAGTTTGTGAAGAGCTTTTAAGTTTAGATGAGACAGACGTTGATGCCATAAACTGTTCCTCTTTATTGTTGTCTGAGAGATGAGGCATACAACTGTCGAAGGTCGAACTGATGTCAGATTGATTGTGTAAAGGTTAGATCTTCGTGATCATGTGAGAAGTACTTGATTCTGACATTTCAAAACTTGGGACTGTTCAGCTAGAAATACGACTTAAATTCCTTTGTCACAGAATTGGCCTATGCTGAACAGATTGTGCTGGAGACCTTGGACGTAAGAGACATCTTTAATCGTCAAATTTGGCAGTAGAATGTCTCCAAATCCGAGTATGGGAGCTGAGTTATTGTTGCCAAATCAGACTTTGCCATTGTAACGATCTTGGTAGTTGCTCAACAGTTCTTGTTTTCCCGTCATGTGTGTGGAGCAACCAGAATCTAAATACCACACATGATGGATCTGCATAGAAAGAAATTAGGGAGACTTAGGTACCCACTTTTGAATGGGTCCTCTCGGATTAGCAGATTCGATAAGTAAGATTTGTTCAGTTTTGGTTCCTAAATTAGGAAAATGCTTAGGTACCCAAACCAACTTAGAAGTAGTTGGTTTAAGTAGTACCTCTTTAGACAATTTAGCCTTATTGGCTTGTGATTGCCTAGGTGGTGACTTAGGAATCCATTGTGGTTGAACCTTACATGGGAGGTTAATTTCAGCACGAACAAATGTCTGATTTGTCTTATTGCTGGAGAAAATCTTTTCTTTGGCTAGTCTCCTAAGGTGTTTAGCTGAATGTCGTGGACTGGATACCTTAGGTGAGAACAAGAATGTATGGAACTATAAGTTTTCTTAATGGCTGGGTCTTGTTTCTTATGAGACTTAAGACTTGCATTTGTTTTAGAATGAGGATGGTTTTTAGAAGTAGAGTCAATTTCAAAGTTTGTGCTTTAAAAAATAATAGACTTTAACGCATAATTTGAATTAACAATAATAGAAATAGCTGTCTTTGGACGAGTGTCCATAGTTTTTGACATAGAAGAAATAGATAACAAATCAGTTTTCTTCTGAAAATTTATTCTAGGCACTCTTTCCTTAGCATGCTTCACCTCTTTTACCACTCTACCTGTGGATGGAGTAGAAAAAGAGTTAGTAAGAATCTTTTTCCTTTTTGAAGCATTTAAGGATTCGTTTTCTCTCTTTATAATTTCTAGAGAAGAGTTTTCTTCTTTTAAAATATTTTGAAAAATAATAGGAGAGTTTTTATTAGCTTTAATCTTATCCTTCATTAAAGATTTTTCTTTCAAAATAAGATCAGGACAAGTTTTTTAAAATAGAGGAAGTTTTGAGATTGGAAATCTCCAATAAAAGTTCGTTCTTTTCAGCTTTGAAATTCTTTCTTTCTGTTTCCAAAGAAGCGTGTAAAATAGCTATTTTTCTAATAATAGATGGAATATAACAGAAATTAGAATTTTGAGAATGATCAATATTTTCTTCCTTATGTTTAGAAAAATCTTCTAGGGGATATAATGAAGTATAATCACTAGACAAGTTGAGATCTCTTGTCTTGTAACTATTATTCAAGTCGGTGTAGTCAAAAGGAATGTCAGTCCTATCAGTGGTTTGTCGTTTAGATTCTTCTAAAGCATTTATTTCGGAAGAATTAGTAAATGCCATTAAAGAAGTTAATCTAAATCCCATATACTTGATATCGTAAAATTGTCTAACATTGACCTTTTTCTGTATCAAGAGGTTGATTTAGAAATATAGTTTGATCCGTTTGACCGCTTTTTATTAGAAGATCATCTAACGTTTTAATCCTTGAATAAAGTTTCTTACGTTCGTCAGAAATTTCTTTGAAATTTTTTTTAGAAATCTCTAGGTCTCTCTGACAATCAATAAGAATCGTATTAAGTTCAGTAATTTTAGTCTCAGAGGTAGGTAAGGTTAATTCAAGACTAGAGATTTTTTCCTTCGCGTTAGATAAGAGAATTTCGAGATGAATTTTCTTATCTAATTGCTTTTGGAAATTGCTTTCGCTAAGAGCTAGTTTCTCTTCTAATTCCTTTGTTCATTTCCGCTCAATTTTCATGTTAGTGTACTTAAGCTGTAACGATTCTAACATGTTTAATAACGTGGAATTAGACAATTGTACCTCTTGTGACGAAGAGGATGCTTTGACGTCGTCGTCGTCAGGCCTCCTGGATGGGTCATCATTTGAAGCGTCGTCGAGGTATGCCATTAGTGCAAGATTTTCGTCTTCAGAATCTGTGGTATCCTCCAGCCAATGCTCTTGTTCTGCCATCAATGCTACTCCAGCCTCTTTCTGTTTAGTGAGTTGGAATTTTTTGGAGTAGTAGTTGCCATCCAATTTCTTGGGTAGTTTGCATTCTCTGGAGAAGTGTCCTACCTTTCCATAGTTATAGCATTTTTTAGGTTCTTTGACACTTTTGGGTTCTGAGGACTCGGCCGGTCTTTCCCTTTGCTTGGAGTTAGATGTCCGAAGTATATTGGCGGAAGACGAGGATTTCTTTTTGTAAAAGTTTTTACACATCATTTTAGAAATGAGAGCTAACTGTTTCTTGAACTCCTTCATATCAGGTTCGGAGTTCGAGTCAGATTCTTCTTCACCTTCTGAAGAACTTGGCAGCTTGATACTTTTATCCTTTCGAGATCGACTTTGCTTTCTTTCAGAGATAAGTGCTATAGAGTCATCGATCTGTTTTCCCTTTAGTTCTTTTTGAATCTCGCTTATATCTTCTTCATGTTGGGCGAGATTGTCAAAGACGGCATGGATATCCATTTCGTCCAGATCCTTATTTTGTCGAATTTGAATGGATATTTTCTTCCACTCCGGTTGAAGAGAAGAGAGAAATCTGCTGTTCACCTCCATGTTGGTCTTGAATATATCAATCTTCCTCATTTCATTGAGAAGGGTTAGATATCTTTGATAGAGTTCATAAACTGATTCCTCCGTCTTGGCCTTGAAAGAGTCATAAGCAGTTAGGATATTTGCTTTCTTTGCTTTGACTCCAACTTCAGTTCGTTGCATCATCTTGTGGAGCTCGTCTTTCATGGCTTTTGCACTTGATAGACTATCTATTTGCATATAGATGTCATTCGGTATTCCTTGCATTCGGAAAGTCTTGGCTCCCAAGTCTGCTTTGGCTCTTAAACGCTCCCCCTCTGTATATTCACCAGGGACTTTAAGTCTTCTGGTTGCAGGAATAGGAGGATTGTTTGTGGCATCTTTTTCTTGGATGAGCCAGAATTGAGCTGGACCTTCTTGAAGTGACGCGATCAAATTTGAGGCTTGATCTTTCGTTTCCAAGAAGTTCAAGAACCGGCTTCTCCATACCGCGTATTCGCCTCTTCGAAGAATTGGAGGGCGGACGTCATTTCCAAGTGAGTAAGCATCCATTTTTGTTGATTGGTAGGATCTTCGTGAAGGTTTGGATAGTAATGAAAAATGCTTCACAAGTGACAAACTTAGTTAGAAATATTTGATTCGCACTTAAACAATTTCCTTTTTGAACCTATGATCCGGTCGTGAAAGAGAAATTGTTATGTTTTTGAAAATATTTGGTAATTAAAAAAAATTGATACTTCAAGAATCGTTAAAGAAATTTGAATTAGTGATAAAAAATATTGAGTATCAAAAATTGATATTTCGAAGTTAAATATTTTTCGTAAGTTTTGAAGTTCACAATTTTTGATTTTTTTTAAAATCGATGTTGTCGAAATGTTTTTCGAGTAGTAAGGTTTTTCGATTTAAAAATATTATGCTTTTTAATCGAAAAAGTTTTTCGAACGTTTAAAGATTTAGTTATTTGTTTATCGAAGAATATTTTTCGGAAATTGTTGAAAAGATGATCTTATCGAAAAATATTGTCGAAAAACTATGTTGATCGCAGAAACTCTTATTGAATAACTTGTGATCGAAAAATTACTAGTGATCGAAAAACTTAGTTTTTAGTTTGACTCAAATTGTTGACTGTAATAATTTTTCGATGGAATATTTTTCGATCGAAAATATGTTTTGACTAATTATGGTTCGAAAAACTTATTTGCTCGAAAAACTTGGAATTATTCAACAATTCTCAGCCGCAAAAATGCCACAACAAAATGGTGTCGTAGAAAGAAAGAACCGGACTCTAGTTGAAGCTGCAAGAACAATGATCATTCACTCCGGTCTTCCTCACTTTCTATGGGCCGAAGCAGTGAGTACAACATGCTTTACTCAAAACAGGACAATTATTCACAAACGCTTTGAGAAGACACCATATGAGCTAATTAATACACGAATTCCGAATATTTCATTCTTCAAAGTATTTGGTTGCAAGTGTTTTGTGGCCAACGATCGGGAGCATCGAAGCAAGTTCGACCCCAAAGCCTTTGAAGCCATTTTTGTCGGATATTCCTCTACCTCAAAATCATATCGCGTCTACCTCAAGTCTTCTCGTACAATTCTTGAAAGCTACAACGTCACTTTTCAAGAAATGACGGAATTGGCTTCTGAACAAAACAGTTCAGAACCCGAGCTTACTGGCGTGTTGGCACAAGGTCAACAACTTTCGGCAACGTCTACATCAACATCAAATGAAGCAATTCCCGCTGACCACAAAGATTTAGATTCTCTATTCGAACACTTTTATCGGAACAAGTCTCAACTGCCTGCTTCGTCTCACTCAACACCAAGCAGTGCCCCATCTCCCTCAGTGGAAGAAATTAATAATGAGACTCCTCTTCTTCAAAATCCGACAACTGTTGGAGAATCAAATTATTCAGAATCTTCATCTAGTACTGCAGTTCCTACAAATACAAATGAGGAAATTCCTATCGACTCATCATCTGAATTGAATTTTCCAACTCTGAATGATCAACCAATTAATTCGGGATATCTCGATCTCCAATCCAATGACGAATCTACTTCCGTTATTCCTCACGAACGCAAATGGACTCGATCTCATCCTACTGATCAGATTATTGGTAATCCTTCAAGTGGTGTACTTACTAGGACGTCTACACAAAGCGGTTTATTCACATGCTTTCTAAGCCAAATTGAACCAAATAAGGTGGCCGAAGCTCTCAAAGACCCGGATTGGGTAATTGCAATGCAAGATGAACTCAACCAGTTCGAGCGTCTACAAGTTTGGACATTGGTTCCTCGACCTCAAGGCAAAACCATAATTGGAACAAAATGGGTTTTCAAGAAGAAGAAAAATGAAAACGGTGAAGTAATCAGGAATAAAGCACGACTCGTTGCAAAGGGATACAATCAACAAGAAGGAATTGATTATGACGAGACGTATGCTCTGATTGCACTCATTGAAGCTATTCGCTTGTTTCTAGCATACGCGGCTCACAAAGACTTCAAAGTCTACCAAATGGATCCAGGACACATACCATCGCCTTGGTAATGGAGTTGTTCTGGCAGTATTCTAGGTATGCCTCTTCGTCGGATCAGCTAAACGGAGCAGCTCCAATGGAATCAGCATTGGTTGGAGTGCTAGATCGGCGGCCTTCGGGTTGTGAAAGAATCGAAGGCGTGGCGGAGTGTAATCCGCAACTGGTGGTAGTCTCGGGATCTCTTGATGGAGTTCCATGAAGTGCGAGATCAACATCGGGAACCACCGTACATATGGAAGAGATCTGGCCTTCGACTTTGTCTCCCTCTGACACATCTGGTCCGCTAGATCGTTCCAAATCAGCTGGGCCATGTCATATCTTTTGGAGAAGACCACTCCGTGAAAAATGTGAAGGATGTTTCCATTCGCCTGTCGAAGCCGGAGTGTTTTGGGGAGAGACATTTGTTGATGATGCCGAACCATGTCTTCCACGGATGGGGAATCCCGCTATTTTGTAAGTTC
This sequence comes from Linderniella brevidens, assembly GCA_004919715.1. Classification (NCBI taxonomy): domain Eukaryota; kingdom Viridiplantae; phylum Streptophyta; class Magnoliopsida; order Lamiales; family Linderniaceae; genus Linderniella; species Linderniella brevidens. The sequence continues at coordinate 817,393 of SWDC01000149.1, forward strand.
GCCGTTTGGTTAGCGGAGGTTTGTATCACATCCGGAGCATGTCTTCTACGATCTCCGCTTCCGTTGGAAGTTGATCGTATTCGTCGTAGTGCGGGAGATCGAGCACCATGGCCATCAGATTTTTCGTCAGGGCGATGTCTTGTATTGAGCTTTGTCATGTAGTCCATGCTATCACCGTTGACGAAACTCTGCATACATCCCCAGAATTGCTGGAGATATACCATCGGTACTGTGGACGTCATGGTCAAGGCTGGCCATAGAGGGTGTCCTTTGAGGATGGATATTATGACGTCATCCGGACACCGAAACGTCGTTAGATCCAGTTGGAAGTTGTTGTCTTGGACTGACATATAACTTCCAGATGAGTAAATATGAGGGTAGCTGGGAGTTGCCATATCTGCAAAAATAATGTAAAGTTCATTAGTCGATAAATTTTCATAAGTGAATAAATTGGATTAAGAATGAATTTCGAGGAAAGTTTTATGTTTAAAGATTTATGTTCGTAAGACTTAGTGAAAATTTTGAAAAATTTGTAAAAATTACTAAGTCTTAGAAGCGTGTTTTTATTCGAGTAACAATTTATTCGATCTTTAAATTTGGCGATCGAAAATTTTTCTAAGTCTTGAAAAATTTTCTAAGTCTTTTCAGCGTGTTTTTATTCGAGTAATAGTTTATTCAATCGATAAATTTTGCGATTGAATAAAAATGTGTCGAATAACTCAAGTTTTTGCCGATGACTTTTACGATCGAATAACATGTTATCGAAAACAATAGTTTTTCGCTGAGTAAGTTTTCGATCGAATAAAAAATTGTCGAAAAAAACTAATAAAAGAATATTGAAAAACTTAAAGTTTTCGCCGCGTATTTTTCGATCGAATTAAAATATATCGAAAACAACAGGTTTTCGACGCTGAGTTTTGCGATCGAAATTTTTTTTAACGAAAACTAAAGTTTTTCGACGACACTGTTTGCGACACAAACTTTCTCGATCGAAAATTTTCAAATCAAACAGTAAATGCGTAAAACATAATCTTCGATTTCTGGGTAAAACATGAGTTTATCTGGGTTCGGAATGTTCAGAGAACAGTGGCGAATCCAAATATCATGATTTTAACCCAAAAGATCGAGTTTAAACACTTTGATTTGAGGGTCGAAAAACCAGTTTTCGTCGAAAATATAAACATGAACTTTCTTCAGATATTTTTCGTGAAAATGTTTGAGAATCGGATGGTTTTTAACAGAAAATGATTCGGAACAAGTTTCTACTTTCGAAATCGGCAAGTTTAATCTAAAAATTCCGAGTAATGAGGGATTTGGTTTGAATTGCCGAAGTCAGTTTGAAGAAATTCTTAGAAGACGAAAAGTTTTTCGATTGGGAATGTGTAGCGTGTGAGAGAGTTTTTCGATTGATAAAGTGATATTAATACTTTACGATCGGGTAAAGTAAAAATTATTTTGGGCCATAAAAAAAATATTCTTGGGCTTTAAATAAATTCAGGTCTGAAAAAAATTTATGAATTAACCCAAAAATAATTTGCATAATACTCCCTATATTTCTGAAAGAGATGAAATTATCTCCTAATGTTGATGAAATTCAACATTTGACTCCTCGGATGAGCTCTAAACTTTCTGCGAGGCTTAAAAATGTTAGAATTCAATTTTTTTTTTTACGAATGTAGAAGATAATAACAAATTCTCATATAAAAACTCCCCCTCAACAATTGCATGAGTAAACTTTTCAGTACATACGCATATTTTCAGTACAAATTGACATATGAAAATTTCCGATTTAAGTACAAGTAACGCATTTTAAGCAATTCAGCATAGTTTCATTAAAAATATTGCGTTTTTCAAAATAGTTAATCGCATTTTATCAATTCTGAATCAATGCATGTATTAATGCATTTAAAATGTGCGAATAATAAAAATATTTTTGTTTCGGGGTCAGATTTATTTATTTTGAATTTTATCACACAAAAATTTCCAAGACATATATAACATTAATTTGCCATAAAATCATGTAACTAAACTCGTATTCTAAGAGCATAGTATGAATCACTTCGACAACTCTCGCAAGTTTCGCTCATATCACTCAGTTTATTTTTATCAAGGAGAGTTTTAGTAGATATATCACTCTTACCATCACAACAAATTTATATCAAATGATTTGTTATCATAGTATTTTAATCAACTTACCAAGTGAGAGTTCATCATTTTGAATCAAAGGGACTTTTAAGGGATTAGTTTTAGGCTCTGACTAAAGGGGTAGAAATTTTGGGTTAGTGAGCTTAAAAATTTTTCTCTTCCCGGGGCCTTTTTTGTGAAATTATGTTCTGATCCTTTTGCTTTTCCTTTCTTTAGTAATTTCGTTTCAAGGCTTTGAGAGATGAGATCTTATTTGATTTTGGGTCGAGACTGTGTTCCTTTAGAAAGTTTCACAGTTATGGAGTTCGAACCCAAGACTGTGCTTCTCTTCTCGTTTTCTCTACATAAGATCTAGATTATCATTGGAAAAGTTCACTTCAAGGTGCTTCTCTTCTAGGAGTATACGATATTATCTAGGAGAAGTTCGCAGTGAGATCAGTGTTTCTCTTCTATAATGAATGAGAAATGCATAATGTGCATCACTTTTGCTCTCCCCCTCTTTTTCTTGATTGAGTAACCCCGAATCATTTGAATAATGTTGAAGGCTTAATTCGGTGTTTATGAAGAAAAAGAATGTCGGAGAAGGCTCAAAGGGGATTTCTAGAGGAAAAAGTAAAGGATTTATAATTTGGGCCAAGTGAGGAATTTCCTAATATGCCCTTATCATTTTCATGATAAACTAAACACAAAAGCAAGATTGAACCTACGAAGTACAAAACAAAAGATAGTTATTTGAAGTGTGACACTCAAAAAAAATATTGAGGTTCAAACTCTCACATGTATGATGTGGCTTTGTGTATAGTGAAACAAACAAAGTTCTTTTGAATAAAAGAATGTCATATGAATTTTTAGGCAAAGAACTTAATCTTATATTTCGAAGAAATATTTTTGTGAGTAATTTCAAAAATGGTTGAAATTATCGTCATCCCTCATTTTTTTTTACTTTATTTATACTATTTATATATATATAGTATTATATATATATATATTTTATTTTTAATTTTCTTTATATAAAAAATATTTAAAGATAGAGTCACGCAGAATAATCAAGGATTATCAAGAAGCACATAGAATATCACATTGAAGCATGGTAGAGCATATAAAGCACATTTCAAGTAAGATTGAGATTCAACATGCCTAACTTAGCAATAAGGAATTGGAATCGTTTTTCATCCAAATCCTTAGTGAATAAGTCGGCAAGTTGAAGCTCTGTTTTAACAAAATACATATCTATCGTGCCTTTTTCTACATGATCTTTTATAAAATGATATCGAATATCTATGTGTTTCGTGCATGAATGATGAACAGGATTGCAAGTAATGGCTATAACACTTTGAGAATCACTATAAATGGAAATGTTATTGAAATCAAACCCGTAATCGCGTAGTTGTGTCCGCATCCATAGAATTTGCGAGCAGCAGCTGGCAGCCGCAACGTATTCCGCCTCGGCCGTCGATCTTGATACACAATTTTGTTTCTTTGAAGACCAGCAGACCAACTTTTCGCCTAAAATTGTGCTCCGCCAGACGTGCTATTTCAGTCCATTCGACAACCTGCATAGTCAGCATCAATATAGCGAATAAGTCGAAAGTCAGTATTTTTAGGATACCAAAGCCCTAAGTTTGGAGTTCCTTTGAGATATCGTAGAATCCTCTTGACGGCATTCATGTGGGACTCCTTTGGGTCGGCTTGAAAGCAGGCGCATAGGCAAGTTGCAAACATAATGTTGGGTCAGCTGGATGTCAAGTAGAGAAGAGATCCGATAATGCTCCGCGTGGTGATGTTGACAGCCTCTCCAAACGGATCAGCATCCAGTTTGCAATTAGTAGACATAGGAGTATTCATCGGTGTTCTCTTGTCTTGATTAAATCTCTTCAGAATATCTCGGATATATTTGGTCTGACTAATGAATATTCCATCATTGAGTTGCTTGACTTGTAATCCAAGAAAGAATTGGAGTTCTCCCATTAAGCTCATCTCGAATTTGGTCTTCATGAGATTACCAAATTTCTGACAGAGACGTTCATTTGTCGATCCGAAGTTGATGTCATCAACGTAGACTTGAACGATCATCAAGTATTTTCCTTGCCTTTTGATGAAGAGGGTCGTATCGATTGTTCCTCTGATGAAGTTGGATTTGACCAAAAATTCGCTCAGAACATCATACCAAGCACGAGGGGCTTGTTTTAGTCCATAGAGAGCTTTGTCCAATAGATAGACATGATCAGGATGGTTCTCGTGCATGAACCCTTCGGGTTGAGCGACGTACACATCTTCTTTTAATACGCCGTTGAGAAAGGCAGTTTTGACGTCCATTTGATAGACTTTGAAGTCTTTATGAGTCGCGTATGCTAGAAATAAGCGAATAGCTTCAATACAGGCGACCGGAGCATACGTCTCATCTTAATCAATTCCTTCTTGTTGATTGTATCCCTTGGCAACGAGTCGTGCTTTATTCCTGATTACTTCATCGTTCTCATTTTTCCTGTTCTTGAAAACCCATTTAGTTCCAATTATAGTTTTGCCTTGTGGTCGAGGAACCAATGTCCAAACTTGTAGACGCTCGAACTGGTTGAGTTCATCTTGCATCGCAATTACCCAATCCGGGTCTTTAAGAGCTTCGGCTACCTTATTTGGTTCGTTTTGGCTTAAGAAGCATGTGGATAAACCGCTTTGTGTAGACGTCCTAGTACGTACACCACTTGAAGGATCACCAATAATCTGGTCAGTAGGATGAGCTCGAGTCCATTTACGTTCTTGAGGAATAACTGAAGTAGATTCGTCATTGGATTGTAGATCGATACATCCTGAATTAATGGGTTGATCATTCATAGTCGGGAAATTCAGTTCAAAGGTTGAATCGGTAGGAATTTCCTCATCTGCATTTGTAGGAGCTGCAACATTAGATGAAGATTCTGAATTAGTAGACTCTCCAATATTTGTCGAATTTTGAAGAAAAGGAGTCTCAAAATGAATTTCTTCCATTGAGGGAGATGGGGCACTGCTCGGTGTCGAGTGAGACGAAACAGGCAATTGAGACTTGTTCCGATAAAAGTGTTCGAATAGAGAATCTAAATCTTACTGGTCAGCGGGAATTGCTTCACTTGACGTTGATGTAGAAGTTGCCGAAAGTTGTTGACCTTGTGCCAACACGCCAGTAAGCTCGGGTTCTGAACTGTTTTGTTCAGAAGCCAAATCCGTCATTTCCTGAAAGGTGACGTTGTAGCTTTCAAGAATTGTACGAGAAGACTTGAGGTAGACGCGATATGATTTTGAAGTAGAGGAATATCCGACAAAAATGGCTTCAAAGGCTTTGGGATCGAACTTGCTTCGATGCTCCCGATCGTTGGCCACAAAACATTTGCAACCAAATACTTTGAAGAATGAGATATTCAGGATTCTTTGATTCATTAACTCATATGGCGTCTTTTCGAAGCGTTTGTGAATAATTGTCCTATTTTGAGTAAAACATGTCGTACTCACTGCTTCAGCCCATAGAAAGTGAGGAAGACCGGAGTATATGAGCATTGTTCTTGCAGCTTCAACTACAGTCCGGTTCTTTCTTTCTACTACACCATTTTGTTGAGGTGTTTTTGCGGCTGAGAATTGTTGAATAATTTGAAGTGATTGATAAAAGTTGTTGAGATGCTGGTTCTTGAATTCAGTCCCGTTGTCCGTTCTAATAACTTGGATTTTCTTTTGCAGGAGATTCTGAGTTGTATTCACAAAGCTTATTATCAAGTCTCTAGTCTCATCTTTAGTTCGGAGATATCTTGTCCATGTGTAGCGAGAATAATCGTCGACAATTACTAACACATATTTACGACCGTTGATGCTTTGTGTACGCATTGGTCCGCAAATGTCCATGTGAAGTAACTCTAAGGGTCGAGATGTAGAAGCAACTTGTTTGATTTTGTGGGCCGCTCGCTTCATTTTACCCATTTAACAAGCCGAACAGTGATGCTCTTGGTTAGATGAAATTGTTGGCAGACCGTTTACGAACTTTTTAACACTGAGTTTGTGGAGAGCTTTTAAATTTAGATGAGACAGACGTTGATGCCATAAGCTGTTCCTCTTGATTGTTGTCTGAGAGATGAGGCAGACAGCTGACGAAGGTCGAACTGTTGTTAGATTGATTGTGTAGAGATTTGATCTTCGTGATCCTGTGAGAAGCTCTTAATTCTGACTATTCAAAACTCTGCATTGTTTAGCTAGAAATACTACTTGAAATCATTTGTCACAGAATTGTCCTATGCTGAACAGATTGTGCTAGAGACCTTGGACGTAAGAGACATCTTTAATCGTCAAATTTGGCAGTAAAATGTCCCCAAATCCGAGTATGGGAGCTGAGTCATTGTTGCCAAATCGGACTTCGCCATTGTAACGATCTTGGTAATTGCTCAACAGTTCTTGTTTTCCCGTCATGTGTGTGGAGCAACCAGAATCTAAATACCACACGTGATGGATCTGCATAGAAAGAATTTAGGGAGACTTAGGTACCCACTTTTGAATGGGTCCTCTCGGATTAGCAGATTTGATAAGTAAGGTTTGGTCATATTTGTTTCCTAAATTATTGGAATGCTTAGGTACCCAAACCAACTTAGAAGTAGCTGGTTTAAGTAGTACCTCTTTAGACAATTTAGCCTTATTGGCTTGTGTTTGCCTATGTGGTGATTTGGGAATCCATTGTGGTTGAACCTTATATGGGAGGTTAATTTCAGCACGAACAAATGTCAGATTTGTCTTATTGCTGGAGAAAATCTTTTCTCTGACTAGTCTCCTAAGGTGTTTAGCTGAATGTACATGTACTGGATACCTTAGGTGAGAACAAGAATGTATGGAGTTATAAGCTTTCTTAATAGTTGGATCTTGTTTCTGACGAGAGACTTGCATTTGTTTTAGAATGATGAATATTGTTTTTAGAAGTAGAGCCAATTTCAAAGTTTGTGCTTTCAAAAATAATAGGCTTAAACGCATAAGTTGAAGTAACAATACTAGAAATGGTTGTCTTCGTACGAGTGTCCGTAGCTTTTGACATAGAAGAAATAGATAATAAATTATTTTTCTTCAGTAATTTTATTCTAGGCACTCTTTCCTTAGCATGCTTCACCTCTTTTACTACTCTACCTGCGGATGGAGTAGAAAAAGAGTTAGTAAAATTCTTTTTCCTTTTTGATGCATTTAATGATTCATTTTCTTTCTTACAATTTCTAAAGAAGATTTATCTTCTTTTGAAATATTTTGAAAAATAATAAGAGAGTTTTTCTTAGTTTTAATCTTGTCCTTCAGTAAAAAAATTTCTTTCAAAATAAGATAAGGACAAGTTTTTAAAGTAGAGGAAGTTTTGAGATTTGAAATTTCTAGTAAAAGTTCGTTCATTTCAGCTTTGAAATTCTTTTTTTCTGTTTCCAAGGAAGCGTTTAAATCAGCGATTTTTCTAATAATTGCTGGAATATAACAGAAATTAGAATTTTGAGAATGATCAATATTATCTTCCTTGTCGTGGGATAAATCTTCTAGGGGATATACTGAATTATAATCACTAGACAAGTTGAGATCTCTTGTCTTGTAACTATTATTCAAGTCGGTGTAGTAAAAAGAAATGTTTGTCCTATCAGTGGCTTATCGTTTATTTCGGAAGAATTTGTAAATGCCATTAGAGAGGTTAAACCTAATCTCATATACTTGATATCGCATAATTGTCTAACATTGACCTTTTTCAAATTACAGGAATTATTAAAACCTAAGCCCTCTTTAAGATTATAAAATTCTGTATCAAGAGGTTGATTTAGAAATATAGTTTGATCCGTTTGACCCCTTTTTATTAGAAGATCATCTAACGTTTTAATCCTTGAATAATGTTTCTTACGTTCGTCAGAAATGTCTTTGAAATTATTTTTAGAAATTTCTAAGTTTCTCTGAAAATTAATAAGAATCGTATTAAGTTCAGTAATTTTTGTCTCAGAGGTAGTTATGGTTAATTCAAGACTAGAGATTTTTTCCTTAGCGTTAGATAAGAGAATTTCGAGATGAATTTTCTTATCTAATTGCTTTTGGACTTGCTTTCGCTAAGAGCTAGTTTCTCTTCTAACTCTTTCTGTTTAGTGAGTTGGAATTTTTTGGAGTAGTAGTTGGCGTCCTTTTTCTTGGGTAGTTTGCATTCCCTGGAGAAGTGTCCGATCTTTCCACAATTATAACATTTTTGTGGTTCTTTGACACTTTTTGATTCTGAGGACTCGGTCGGTCTTTCCCGTTGCTTGGAGCTAGATAGATGTCCGAAGTCTATTGGCCGAAGACGAGGATTTCTTTTTGTAAAACGTTTTACTCATCATTTTAGAAATGAGAGCTAACTGTTTCTTGAACTCCTTCATATCAGGTTCGGAGTCCGAGTCAGATTCTCCTTCATCTTCTGAAGAACTTGGCAGCTTGATACTTTTATCCTTTCGAGATCAACTTTGCTTCTTTCAGAGACAAGTGCTATAGAGTCGTCGATCTGCTTGCCCTTTAGTTCTTTTTGGATCTCGCTTACATGTTGGGCGAGATTATCAAAAACGGCGTGGATATCCATTTCGTCCAAATCATTATTTTATCGGATTTGAATTGATATTTTCTTCCACTCCGGTTGAAGAGAAGAAAGAAATATGATGTTGACCTCCATGTTGGTCTTGAATATATCTATCTTTCTCATTTCATTGAGAAGAGTTAGATAACTTTGATAGAGTTCATAAATTGATTCCTCTGTCTTGGCGTTGAAGGAGTCATAAGCTGTTAGGATATTTACTTTCTTTGCTTTGACTCCAACTTCGGTTCGTCGCATCATCTTATGGAGCTCGTCCCACATGGCTTTTGCACTCGATAGACTATCTATTTGCATATAGATGTCATTCGGTATTCCTTGCATTAGGAAAGTCTTGGCTCCCAAGTCTGCTTTGGCTCTTAAACGCTCCTCTTCAGTATATTCACCAGGAACTTTAAGTCTTCTGGTTGCAGGAATAGGAGGATTGTTTGTGGCATCTCCTTCTTGGATGAGCCACAATTGAGCTGGACCTTCTTCAAGTGATGCGATCAAATTTGTGGCTTGATCTTTCGTTTCCAAGAAGTTCAAGAACCGGCTTCTCCATACCGTGTATTCGCCTCTTCGAAGAATTGGAAGGCGAACGTCATTTCCAAGTGAGTAAGCATCCATTTTTGTTTATTGATAGGATCTTCGTGAAGGTTTGGAATAGTAATGGAAAATGCTTCACAAGTGACAAACTTAGTTAGAAATATTTGATTCGTACTTTAACAATTTCCTTTTTGAACCTATGATCCGGTCGTAAAAGAGAAATTGTTATGTTTTCGAAAATATTTGTTAATTAAAAATTGATACTTCAAGATTTGTTAAAGAAATTTGAATTATTGATCGAGAATATTGAGTATCAACATTGATAGTTCGGGGACAAATATTTTTCATAAGTTTTGAAGTTCACAATTTTTTATTTCTTTTAAATGTAGTGGTCGAAATGTTTTTCGAGCAGTAAAGTTTTTCGATTTAAAAATATTAAGCTTTTTAATCGAAAAAGTTTTTTGAACGGTTAAGGATTTAGTTATATGTTTATCGAAAAATATTTTTCGGGAAAAAATGTTGAAAAGATGATCTTATCGAAAAATATTTTGTCGCAAAACTATGTTGATCACAAAAACTCTTATGGAATAACTTGTGATCGACAAATTACTAATGATCGAAAAACTTTGTTTTTAGTTAGACTCAAATTGTTGACTGTAAAATTTTTCGATGGAATATTTTTCGATCGAAAATATGTTTTGGCTAATTTTGGATCGAAAAATTTATTCGCTCGAAAAATGTATTTATAAATGAATCGAAAACTAATTATTGAAATAATGTTTTTCGAGTGTTAAATTTGAGTAAAACACTCGAAAATAGTCTTTGTCGTCGAGAAATTTCTCGGCTGCAAATTTGGTCGAAAAATAATTTTCGATCCATGTTTTTCGATCCAAGAACTGATCGAAGAACAGGCAAGTTCAATGTAACAGTGAAAATTCCAGATTCAACCGAGATGTTCAATTTAGGTGCTGAAATTCTGGATAATCACTCGTTTAATAGTCTAAATATGAACAAACACATAATCAACCACGTTTAATAGCAAAATATATCGAGATTTAAGAAAATCAAATCGGACTCAATACTTGATCGCAAACGCAAAAATCGATCTAAATCAAAAATCTGAATTAATATGACGTTCTAGGCGATTGAAATCAGTACGTAAATCAATCCTAACATATAATCTATCACTTAATCAACAAAATCAACAACAAAATTCTCACAATTAAGCATATTGATCAAAATATAAGTCACGTGAGTTTTTCGATCGAAAAATCTGGAAAATTATTTTGATCTGAATATTGCGAATTCTGTCCAAAAACAATCACGATTTGCTCTGATACCAATTGTTAGGTCCTAATTCATCAATCAACAAGCAATCTAAGCACGCATTCTCGGTATTCGAGTAAGAAATCTTACGATATACGATCGGTTGAATATCCGCGTTAAAGATCTTGAGAGAGGTTATTAGCTATTTCGAGTTTCTCGAGCGTGATCTCTCGTTTAAAATATGAATTCGATAATTGTGTTTTCTGAATAATAAAACTCTTATTAACTTTGATAGTGTACATCATATTTATACCTATATCCAAGGTATAATTACTATTAGGTCCTACACTATCAAAACTTCTAATTACAAGGATAATGAAATAATAAAGCACAATTCTAATATTCTCTTCACAAGTTCTATGGATGCGGACACAACTTCGCAACTACAGGTTTGAATTTAATAACATTCCCATTTATAGTGATTCTCAAAGTGCTATTGCTATTACTTGCAATCATGTTCATCATTCACGCACAAAACACATAGATATTCACTATCATTTTATAAAAGATCATGTAGAAAAAGACATTATAGATATGTATTTTGTTAAAACGGGGCTTCAACTTGCCGACTTATTCAATAAGGCATTGGATCAAAAACGATTCCAATTCCTTATTGCTTAGTTAGGCATGTTGAATCTCAATCTTACTTGAGATGTGCTTTACATGCTCTATTATGCTTATGTAAGATATTCTATGTGCTTCTTGATATTCCTTGATTATCTTGCGTGACTCTATCTTTCAAATTTTTATATACAAAAAGATAAATAAAAATAAAATAGTATATGTATATAATAATAATAACATAAAAAAATGGGGGATGACGATAATCTTGCCTATTTTGAACTACTCACAAAAATATTTCTTTGATATATGTTTAGTTCTTTGCTTAAAAATTCATGTGACATTCTTTTATTCAAAGAGCTTCGTCTGTTTCACTAGACACAAAGTCACATCATATATGTGAGAATTTGAGCCTCAATTTTTTTTGAGTGGGTCACACTTCAAAAGCCTATCTCTTGATTTGTACTTTGTAGCTTTATTCTTGCTTTTGTGTTAGTTTGTCATGAAAATGATAAGGGCAAAGTTAAGAAATTCCTCACTTCGGCCAAATTATCAATCCTTTATTTTTTTCCTCTAGTAATCCCCTTTGAGCCTTCTCCAACATTCTTTTTTTTGAAACCCGATCAAGCCTTCAACCTTTTTACTAAGTTTCGGGTTGCTCAATCAAGAAAAAGAGGGGGAGAAAAAGAGATGCACATGATGAATTTCTTCCGATCATTTTAAAAGAGAAACATGGATCTCGCTGTGAACTTCTCCTAGATAATCTCGTACACTCCTAGAAGAGAAGCACCTCGAAGTGAACTTCTCCAACGATAATCTAGATCTTATATAGAAAAAACGAGAAGATGAGCACAACCTTGGGTTCGAATTCCATACCTGTGAAACCTTCGAAAGGAACACGATCTCGGCCCGACAACAAAAGAAGATCTCATCTCTCAAAACTTCGTAAAGAAGAAGAGAGTCATCTTGAGCAAGTGCAGAAGAAAAGAAAAGAAAAAAGAGCAGAAATGAATTTCACAAAAGAATTTTTTTTTAAACTCACTAATCCCAAAAAAGTCCTACCCGTTTAGTCAGAACCTAAAAATAATCCCTTCAAAGTCCCTTTGATTCAAATTGATGGACTTTAACTTGGTAAGTTAATTAAATGCGCTACGATAACAAATTCATTGATATAATTTTGTCGTGTTAATATGAGTGATAAATCTACTAAATATTTCCATGATAAAAATAAAGTGAGTGCTATGAGCGACACTAGTGAGAGTTGTCAAAATGATTCATACTATGATCTTAGAATAATAGTTTAGTTACATGATTTGATGGCAAATTATTATTTTATATGTCATAAGAAATTTTTGCGTGATAATGTTCAAAATGGACAATCTGACCCCAAAAACAATTTTTTATGATAAAAATATATTTTTGGAAATTATTTTTGAAAATAGTTACGCACATTTTAAATGCATTGAATACAAGCATTGGTTCAGACTTGATAAAATGCGAAATTTTTGAAAAACGCAAAATTTTCATGAATCTATGCTGATTTGAATAAATGCGTTACTTGTGCTTATATAGTAAATTCTCATATGCAAAGTTGTATTAACTATGTGCTAAAATTGCAGAAAAGTTAAAACGTGCATTTGTTGAGGGGGAGTTTTACATGAAAATTTGTTCTTATCTCCTAAATGATTTACCTGCAAACACGACTACTAACATTTTTTTAAGTATCACAGAATATTTCGAGCTCCTCCGAGGAGTAAAGTGTTGAATTTCATTAACATTGGGAGATAATTGCATTTATTTCAGAAATACAGGGAGCATTATGCAATTTATTTTTGGGTTCACAAGTATAAGATTAAATTTTTCGTTTAATCAGACCTGAATTTTAACGAAAGCCCAAAATATTTTTGGCCCAAAGCCCTTTTAACCTTACCTGATCGAAAAATATTAATATAACTTTTTCGATCGAAAAACTCATTCTCACGCAACATCCTACAGTCGAAAAACTTTTCGGATTCCAAAATCTCTTCGGCGATTTCTTAAAAACACTTCAATCTACATCAAATTTCTGTCAAAACTCGCTGAATTCAAAGGTAGAATCTCGTTTCGGATCATCTTTCCATTCAAAATAACGCACGATTCACGACAGTTTCTCAAAATCATTTGACGAAAATTTTACTTCGAAATTTTTTCGACTGAAACGTCATAAACTCTCAACTTGACCATTCGGATTAAAATCATGATATTTGGATTCGCAACTGATTTCTGATCTTTTCGAGTCCAGATTAACTCATGATTTACCCCTAAGTCGTCATTTGTGTTTTTAAGCTTTTACTGTTTGATTTCAAACTTTTTCGATCAAAAATATTCTTATCGCAAACAGTGTCATCGGAGAACTTTTGTTTTCGTTAATTTTTACTCGATCGCAAAACTCAGCGGCAAAAAACTTATATTTTCGATATGATTTTTATTCGATCGTAAAACTTCGCGGCGAAAACCATAGTTTTCGATAAAATTTTGTTCTCGATCGCAAAAATAAGCGGCGAAAACCTTAAGTTTTTTGATATATTTTTATTCGATTGCAAAACTACGTGGTGAAAAACATAAGTTTTTCGACAACATTTTATTCGATCGTAGAATTACCCAGCGAAAAACTTTTGTTTTGGACAAGTTTTTATTCGATCGTAAAAGTCAGCGGCGAAAATCTTGAATTATTCGATATTTTTTTATTCGATCGCAAAACTTAACAATCGAATAAATTCACGCTCGAATAAAAACGCTGAAAAGACTTAGCAAAATTTTTCAAATTTTTTTTCTAAGTTTTTCGATAATAAACTTTAACACTTAAAATTTTTTCTAAATCTTTTTCGCCATACACATTTAATTAGAAAAATTTGCTTATGAAAATTTCCATCTAATAAATTTCACTTCTTCTTTACAGAAATGACACATCAAGAGTACTCTCACATATACTCTTCTGACAGTTGGATGACGGTCCACCACCACAACTACCAATTGGACCTCGCCAACTTTCGGTGTCCGGATGAAATGATAATCTCCATCCTCAAAGGACGCCCTCTATGACCAGCTCTAACAATGACGACTTCTGTACAAATGGTCACCTCCAGCAATTATGGGGATGTATGACGAGCCACATCATTGGGGATGACGTGCAATACAAAACGAAGATCAATCAAAAACACGTCATCCTGGATAAAAATTTACTGGCCATGGTGCTCGATCAACCACATCACGAAGACTACGACCAACTACCAACAGACGGTGATCGTCGAAGATATGCTCCGGATGGGAAATAAGCCACCGCTGACCAAATTGGCTAATTTCCAAAACAACGGGATCCCACACCCGTGGAGGACACTGTTCGGCATCAGCAACAAATGCCTCTCCCCAAAGCACTCCGGTTTTGACAAAGCGAACGGGAAAATCCTTTGCATCTTCCATGGAGTCATTTTCTCGAAAAAATACGTCGTGGCCCAGCTAATATGGAATGACTTAGCAGAACAAATGCGTCAGAGGAAGACAAAATCTAAGGCAAAGTTCCTTCCGTATGTCCGGTGGTTCCCGGTGCTGATCTCCCACTTCATGGACGTAGATCCTGAGATCCCGCGCATACCACCCGTTGGAGGTTATATCCCGCCAAGGCTGCGGTTCTTTCATAACCCGAAGGCAGCCAATCTAGCACTCCAACCGATGTTGATCCCACTGGAGTTACTCAGCCTAGCTGATCCAACCGACAAGGCCTGTCAGGATTATTGCCAAAACATCACGAAGAAACTTTTGTGGTGCCACACGAGCCAGAAGCCGAGGCTCAGGAGACAGAAACACCATCTGTTGAGCCCGAAGGTGTCCCTCAACAAGTCGAATCTCCTGAGGCCACCGAGTCCGATGAGGAATGCAGACTACAACGAAGGGGGTCACGATGACAGCAGATTTATGCCCCTTCTGCATCTCCTTCAACCCAAATATCTTTGATGTCGTCTCCTCCACCACCATCGGTTCAGACAACCACACAGATTCGCATTGAATCTGTTTCAACACCCATAGAGATGATACATACCGTATCATCTCAAGGATTGGGTGGAAGCCCTGTTGGACCTACGACATCTTCGGAGCAAACAATGGGCCAACCCACTGAAGTGGTGACTTCTGGGTTGTTAACGGATGTCCTTGGAACTTCCGGTATTTCAAGTCCTCTCCCAGGCGGCACATCGAAAATCTTCTCCGATGTTGTGACAGTGGGGCGCCTCTCTGGCCCCACGCCACCCATGATCGTGATGGAGCAACGACTGCAAGAAGCCCTCTCCACAGTCATCTCTTCTCTTGAAGACCGACTGATGGACAGGATGCTCCAAGCTATTGAGACTTTCCGACGGGATACCGGGAAAGCACCAGTCTCAGAGGCAGTTTAGTCAGAAGCCCACACCACACCCGTATCCTCACCACCATTAACCACCACCATGCACACCCCCATACAACCCACCCTAACCACTCCAACCCAGTCACCTTCCCTCATCAATCCATACACCATCTTCACGACATCCTCATCTCTCGACTACTAGCCCTAGAGACCAGCCCCAACTGAGGAGGGTCTTTACAAATGGCTAGTAGATGAACCTGAGCCGACCGCCCAAACATGGTGCCGTGAAGAAAGCTCTCGCATGAAGCGAAGGCATGACGATCCTGATGATCCGGATCGTCATGAGGGGGAAAAACAGCAAAGGACCACACGAAGCGGCCGTGGTCTGAGTCGAGAAAAACAAACAACGACTCGAGAAGCTGGAGGATCATCCACCAACCCACCAACCACACAACCCAATACCTGCCAACAAACAACCACTACATCCACCACATTCCACAAACAAACACTACCTCCCACTCCCATAAGTCTAAATCCAATCCCGACTTCAAACCTCCTCCAAAATCAACCGGAAGAAGTTGTCTACGATCCACCTGCGATCGTAGATGATTACATCTTAAACGAGAAGTGGCTGACGCAATGGGAACCAGAGGAAGCTGTTCAAACTATACTTTCCAACGTCAGATACTTCTTACAACAAGCTTCGGTAGATTTGGTGCTGCTTGAAGATGAAGAACTTCTAGAGGGCGAGAACTACAACTCCGCACTCCCCGAACTACCAGAGATAATCAGGCATCGAGTCGACCCTCCTCACCTATCAAAGGGGACTGTCAGAGTCGAGACGCCTTGGGAGAATATAAGGATTGAAGTCCCGTTCCTTGACGATATAAGGAAGCAAATTTGGAGGGCTCCTAATCGAATCAAGAGGCTCAATGAGCTGAATTTACGGGCATCTCCCACTGGGAAGAGAGGAAGAAGATGGAGCACATCTTCTTAGTGAACTTCCTTGTTCCGGATCGAAGTGGCATCCCAACGGATCAACTCAAAAAAAAATTTCAGGGACAAGCCACCGATCCTCCAACTCGTAGGCGTATCACACACGATTGGAAACTATCCAACCCCGATCTACCACATCGAGCGAGCAGACAACAACCATACTCGAGAGGAGATAGATGAAAGTTATCTTCCGTTCCTTCCACCAGACGAAGTGTATCGTCTGTTTCAGATGTACAAGAGAAAATACCAGCCTCTGGTTACATCAAGAAGAAATGACTCGAGGGTTAAAGAGATTCATGGTGCAGCAGATTAAGTTCCACACTGCACATGACCTTCAAATTGCCGTAGAGAACAATATGAAGAAGGCCAACATGGAGTCTCTGCTCATGAAAGGCTTCCCATTCAACGACTTCCCAGAGAATTACATATTCAAGAAACCAGGCCTCGCCATCACATATCGGAATCCAATTATTGGAAAGACGAGAGCGGTGATAAAGTATGAACTTCACAAATTCTGTTACGGGACGTTGAAGCTTGTGAGGAAGAACATCGAAAAGAGGTTGGCGGAGATTACTGAAGAAACGATCTTCGAGGACCTTGGAGAAGAAGAGGCCTCGCTCCTAAATGAGCTTCTAGATGCAATAAATGAAAGACTAGAGCTGAGGAATGCTGTCCGACACTACGAGACATCAGTGGGATTGAGAAGATCGTTCTACGCCCGACAAGGATAAATGGAGCTGAATGGAGAACAAGCACAAAGGGGGAGATTGAAGAAACATAGAAGTTGTGCTTTGTTGTTTAGTTATCCTTGTAATTAGGGGCGTAGCTCGTATTTTTGTTAGTGTAGGACTAGTTTGTAAATATACCATGTATAGAGGTATATATACCATGTACACAACAAAAATCAATACACAAGTCATTTCAGAAAAATCACAAAGTATTAATTCACATTCTAGAGAGAGAAAGTCAATAAAAAACTTCCACTCTCTAATCGTTTCTCTCTCCCGATCTTCAAATTCGATATTTGACCGAAGGTAAATCTCGAGATTTCTCATTCGAATATCTAGAATTCATGCTTAGATTGATTGTTAATTGATGAAATAGGACCTAACACACTTCGAGGTGCTTTTCTTCTAGGAGTATACACTCAAGAGCTAGGCTTTTGAAGTGTGACACACTCAAAAAAATTTGAGGCTAAAAAATTTCACATATATGAGGTGACTTTGTGTCTAGTGAAACAAACGAAACTCTTTGAATAAAAGAATGTCCCGTGAATTTTTAAGCAAAGAACTAGACATATAAAAGAAATATTTTCGTGAATAAATCAAAATAGATAAAATTATCGTCATCCCCCATTTATTTTTATGTTATTATTATTATTATATATACTAAAAAAATGGAAAGATATAATCACACAAGATATAGCAAGGAAGATCAAGAAGCACATAAAATATCATACAGAAGCATAATTGAGCATGTGAAACACATTTCAGTAAGATTGAGATTAAACATACCTAGATTAACAATAACGAATTGGAATCGTTTTTCATCCAATGCCTTAGTGAATAACTCGGCAAGTTAAAGCTCCATTTTAACAAAATACATATCTATAGTGACTTTTTCTACATGATCTTTTATAAAATGATAGCGAATATCAATGTGTTTTGTGCGTGAATGATGAACATGATTGCAAGTAATGGCAATAGCACTTTGAGAATCACTATAAATGGGAATGTTATTAAATTCAAACCCGTAGTCACGTAGTTGAGTCCGCATCCATAGAACTTGTGAGCAACAGCTGACAGCCACGACGTACTCCGCCTCGGCCGTCGACATTGACACGCAATTCTGCTTCTTTGAAGACCAGCATACCAACTTATCACCTAGAAATTGTGCGCCAGACGTGCTTTTTCTGTCTATTCGACAACTTGCATAATCAGCGTCAGTATTGACAATTAATCTAAAATCAGTGTCTTTAGGATACCATAACCCTAAGTTGAGAGTTCCTTTGAGATAGCGTAAAATTCGCTTGACCATGTGCATGTGGGACTCCTTCGGATCAGCTTGAAAACGAGCACAGAGGCAAGTGGCGAACATGATGTAGGGTCGGATGGACGTTAAGTTGAGAAGAGATACAATAATACTCCGACAGGTTGTGATGTTGACTGCCTTGCCAGAAGGATCAGCATCCAATTTACAGTTTGTTGACATAAGATTATTCATAGGTGTGCTCTTGTCTTGATTGAATCTCTTCAAAATATCTCGGATATACTTGGTTTGACTGGTGAATATTTCATCTTCGAGTTGCTATACTTGTAATCCAAGAAAGAATTGGAGTTCTCCCATGAATTTGGTCTTCATTAGATCGCCAAATTTTTGACAGAGTCGTTCATTTGTCTAGACGAAGATGATGTCATCAACGTAAACTTGAACGATCATCAAGTCCTTGCTTTGCTTTTTGATGAAAAGTGTCGTATCAATTGTTCCTCTTATAAAGTTGGACTTGACTAGAAATTCGCTCAGAACACCATACCAAGCACGAGGGGCTTGTTTTAGTCCTTAGAGAGTTTTTTCCAATCGATAGGCTCAGGATGATTCTCGTGCACAAACCCATCGGGTTGAGCGACGTAGACTTCTTCTTTTAACACACCGTTGAGAAAGGCGGTTTTGACATCCATTTGATAGACTTTGAAGTCTTTATGAGCCGCGTATGCCAGAAATAATCGAATAGCTTCGATACGAGCAACCGGAGCATATGTCTCGTCGTAGTCAATACCTTTTTGTTAATTGTACTTGGCTACAAGTCATGCTTTATTCCTGATAATTTTGCCGTTTTCTTTTTTCTTATTTTTGAAAACCCATTTAGTTCCTATAATTGTTTTGCCATGCGGTCGAGGAACTAGTGTCCAAAGGCGTAGACGCTCGAATTGGTTGAGTTCATCTTGCATTGCGATCACCCAATCCGTGTCTTTAAGAGCTTCGACTACCTGAAGTGGTCCGTTTTGGCTTAAGAAGCAAGTGAATAGTCCGTTTTGTGTAGATGTCCTAGTGCGTACTCCACTTGAAGGATCACCAATTATTTGGTCGACAGAATGAGCTCGAGTCCACTTACGTTCATGAGGAAGAACCGAAGTAGATCCATCGTTGATATGTAGGTCGAGACATCCTAAATTGTTAGGCTGATCATTTGTAATAGGGAAATTCAATTCTGAAGTTGAATTGGAAGAAATTTTAGCATCAACATTTGTAGGAGCTGCAACACTAGTTGATGATTTAGAATTTGGAAAATCGAGAACATTTATTGGAGTTTGAGGGATGGGAATCTCATTTGTAATTTCCACCGTAGAGGGGGAAGGTGCACTGCTTGGTATAGAATGAGACGAAGCAGTCATTTGAGACTCGTTCCAATAAAAATGTTCAAATAGGAAATCCAAATCTTCAAAATCAGCGGGACTTGCTTCTTCTGACGTTGAGGTAGATGTTGTCGAAATTTGTTGACTTTGTGCCAACACGCCTATAAGCCCCGGTTCTGAACTGAATTTGTCACTTCTTGAAAAGTGACGATGTAACTTTCCAATATTGAACGAGAAGACTTGATATAGACGCAGTATACTTTAAAAGTGGATGAATATCCAACAAAGACGGCTTCAAATACTTTAGGGTCGAACTTGCTTCGATGCTCTCGATCGTTGGCCACAAAGCATTTGCACCCGAAGACTTTGTAGAAAGAGATGTTTGGAATCCTTTGATTTATTATCTCGTACGGCGTCTTTTCAAAGTATTTGCGAATAATCGTCCGATTTTGCGTAAAGCACGCTGTACTCACTGGTTCAACCCATATAAATTGAGGGAGATTAGAATGTATTAGCATTGTTCTTGCAGCTTCAACTAAAGTCCGGTTCTTCCATTCTACGACACAATTTTGTTGAGGCGTTTTAGCATATGAAAATTGTTAAATAATTCCAAGTAACTGATATTAATTGCTGAGACGCTAATTCTTGAATTTAGTCCCATTGTCAGTCCTGGTTACTTGGATCTTCTTTTGCAGGAGATTCTGAGTTGTATTCACAAAGCTTATTATGAAGTCTCCAGTCTCATCTTTAGTTCGGAGATATCTTGTCCAGTTGTAGAGAGAATAATCGTCTACAATTACTAGCACATACTTACGACCATTGATACTTTGTGTTCGCATTGGTCCACAAAGGTCCATGTGTAGTAATTTCAAAGGTCGAGATGTGGAAGCTACTTGCTTGAGTTTGTGTGATGCTCGCTTCATTTTACCCATTTGACAAGTCGAACAGTGATGCTCTTGTTGAAGGAAAATAGTTGGTAAACCGTTGACCAACTTTTTGATAAAGAGCTTGTGAAGAGATTTGAGATTTAGATGAGACAGACGTTGATGCCATAGGTGTTCCTCTTTATTGTAGCTTGTGAGATGAGGCAAACAGCTGTCGAAGGTCGTACTGTTGTCAGATTGATGGTGTATAGATTAGATCTTCGAGATCCTGTAAGAAGTTCTTGATTCTGACTGTTTAAGATTCTGCACTGATCAGCTAGAAACACCACTTGAAATCCTTTATAACAGAATTGTCCTATGCTGAACAAGTTGTGTTTAAGACCTTGGACATAAGAGACATATTTGATTGTCAGATTATGCAGATGGATATCTCCAAATCCTAGTATTGGAGCTGAATCGTTGTTACCGAATCTGACTTTTCCGTTGTAACGGTCTTGATATTTGCTTAAAAGTTCTTGATTTCCTGTCATGTGTGTGGAGCAACCGAAATCTAGATACCACACATGATGGATCTACATAGAAAGATTTTAGAGAGACTTATGTACATACTTATTAATGGGTCCTCTCGGATTAGCAGATTTAGTAGGTAAGGTTTGTTCATTTTGTTTCCTAAAGCATTGGTGCTCTTAAGTACCCAAACCAACTTAGAAGTAGTTGGTTTAAGTGGTACCTCTTTAGGCAACTGGGCCTTGTTGGTTTGCGTTGGCCTAGATGGTGTCTTGGGAACCCATTGAGGGTGAACCTTACATGGAAGATTAATTTCAGCTCGGACAAATGTCTTATTAATCTTAGTGCATGAGAAAAATTTTCTCTAGCTAGTCTCCTAAGGTGTTTAGCAGAGTGTACTTGGACTGGGTATCTTAGATGAGGGCAAGAGTGTACCGAGCTGTAAGATTGCTTAATAGCCGGATCTTGTTTCCTACAAGACTTGAGACTTGCATTTGTCTTAGAATGATGGATTTTGTTTTTAGAAGTAGAGCCGTTTTCAAAATTTGTGCTTTCAAAATTAA
Source organism: Linderniella brevidens (assembly GCA_004919715.1). NCBI lineage: Eukaryota > Viridiplantae > Streptophyta > Magnoliopsida > Lamiales > Linderniaceae > Linderniella > Linderniella brevidens. The sequence goes on from SWDC01000149.1 coordinate 839,208, forward strand.
TAGACTTTAAAGCATAAGTTGAAGCAACAACATGAAAATTAGAAACGGTTGTCTTCTTACGAGAGTCCTTAGTTTTTTATACAGAAGAAAGTTCAGAAAATAAATCATTTCTATCATTTTTTTCTTAAGTTCTATGCTAAGCACTCTCTGCTTTGCATGCTTCAACTCTTTTACTACTCTACCTGTGGATGGAGTAGAAAAGAATTAGTAAAAATCTTTTTCGTCTTTGAAGCATTTAACGACTCTTCTCCTCCCTTTACACTTATTAAAGAAACTTTTTCTTCTTTTGAAATATTTTTGTAAAGTAATGGGAGGTGTTTTCTTAAATTTGGTCTTGTCCTTAATTAATTATTTTTCTTTCAAAATAAAATCAGGACAAGATTTTAAAATGAGGAATTTTTTAGATTAGAAATCTCCAATAGAAGCGCATTCTTTTCTGCTTCAAAATTCTTTCTTTCTGTTTCTAGGGAAGAGTTCAAATCAGCTATTTTCTTAATAACAGCGGAAATATAACAGAAAGTTGAATTGGTAGAATGATCAAAATTTTCTTCCTTAACTTTAGGAAGATCTTCTAAAGGATATAATGAATTATAATCACTAGACAAGTTTATTTCCCGTGTCTTGTAACTATTATTCAAATTGGTGTAGTCAAAGGGAATGTCAGTCCTATTTGTGGCTTTCTTTTGGATTCTTCTAAGGCATTTATTTCGGAAGAGTTAGTAAAAGCCATTAAATAAGTTAATCCTAAACCCATGTACTTGATATCATATAATTTTTTAACATTTACCTTCTTCAAGTTACAGGGATTGTTAAAACCTAAACCTTCAATAGGATTATAAAATTCTATATCATAAGGTTGATTTAGAAAAATAGTATGATTTGTGTGTCCCCTTTTTGTTAGAAGATCGTCCAAAATTTTAATCATAGAGTAAAGCTTCTTATGTTCGTTAGAGATTTCCTTCAAATTATTTCTAGAAATTTCTAAATCTCTCTGACTATCACTAAGAGTTTTACTAATGTCGTTGATTTTTGTCTCAGAAGTAGCTATCCTAGATTCAAGACTAGTTTATGGTTTTCTTAGCATTAGATAAGAGAATTTCTAAGTGGAATGTTCAATCTAATTGCTTTTGGAAATTATGTTCGCTAAGTGCTAGTCTCTCCTCTAGCTCTTTTGTACTTTTCCGCTTATTTTTCATGTTAGTATATTTAATTTGTAAAGATTCTAACATGATTAATAATGTAGATTCGGGTGTAGCTACCTCTTGAGATGAGGATAATGTTTGTCTTCGTCGTCGGACCTCCTCATTGAGTTTTCGTCTGAGGCATCGTCAAGAAATGCCATGAGAGCGAGATTGTTGTTGTCAGAATCCGTTGTGTCTTCTAGCCAGTGCTCTTGTTCGGTTATTAGAGCTACTCCAGCTTCTTTTTGTTTGGTTAGTTGAAACTTCTTGGAGTAGTAATTGGTGTCTTTCTTCTTAGGAAGATTGCATTCTCTTGCGAAGTGCCCTATCTTTCCCCAATTGTAGCATTTTTGTGGTTCTTTGGCGTTTTTGGATTCTGACGACTTGGCCGGTCTTTCCTTGTCCTTAGAGCTTGATGTCCGAAGTCTATTAGCCGATGAGGAGGATTTCTTTTTATAAAACGTTTTGCTCATCATTTTAGTAATGAGAGCCAATTGTTTCTTGAACTCTTTCATATCGGACTCGGAATCCGATTCTGATTCGTCTTCATCTTCGGAAGAACTCGACAATTTGATGCTTTTATCTTTACGAGATCGACTAGTTTTTCTTTCCGAAACTAGAGCTATTGAGTCTTTGATCTGTTTGCCCTTTAGTTCTTTTTGTATCTCGCTAATGTCCTCCTCGTGTTGAGCGAGATTATCAAAGACGGCGTGTATATCCATTTCGTCTAAATCCTTGTTTTGACGAATCTGCATGGATATTTTCTTCCATTCCGGTTGAAGAGAAGAGAGAAATCGGATGTTGACATCCATATTTGTCTTGAAGATGTCTATTTTCCTCATCTCATTAAGAAGAGTTAAATAGCGTTGATAGAGTTCGTAGACATTTTCCTCCGTCTTAGCTTTGAAGGAGTCATAAGCGGTGAGAATGTTCGCTTTCTTATCCTTGACTCCGAATTTGGTCCGTTGCATCATTTTGTGGGGCTCGTCCCACATAGCTTTTGCACTAGACAAACTATCTATTTGCATATAGATGTCATTCAGAATTCCTTGCATTAGGAAAGTTTTGGCTCCTAGATCTGCTTTGACTCTTAATCGCTCCCACTCGGTGTATTCACTAGGAATTTTGAGTCTTCAAGTGGCGGGAATGGGAGCATTATCAGTGGCATCGCCTTCTTAGATAAGCCAAAATTGAGCGGGACCTTCTTGAAGAGAGGCTATCAAATTTGTAGCGTGATCTTTTGTCTCCAAGAAGTTCATGAATCGGCTTCTCCATACTGTGTATTCGCCTCTTCGTAGAACTGCAGGGCGGACATCGTTTCCAAGTGAGTAAGTATCCATTTGTAATTGATTGGTAGGATCTCGTGAAAGTTTGGAATTGAAATGGTAAAACTGCTTCACAAGTGACAAACTTAGTTAGTAATGTTTGACTCGTACTTTAAGAAATTTCCTTCTTTAGACCTTCTTTTGCTTCAAAAAGAAATTGTTTTTGAGTAATTTGGTACAGAAATTAATACTTCAAAATTTTGCTAAAGAATTTTATAATTTTGATCGAAACTTTTGAGCGTCGAAAATGATTTTGTGAAGAAAAATATTTTTCGTAAGTATTGAAAATTATGAATTTGATTTCTTCCAGATCAGTGTAAAATGTGTTTGGGTTTGAAAGTTCCATACTCGAAAATTTTTTCGAGCACTAAGTTTTTCGAATTGAAAAATTTCGAACTTTATAATCGAAAATAAATATCGTTCGTATAAGTTTTTCGTGGTATGTTTATCGAAAATTATTTTTCGAACGAGAGTTTTGCAAAGAAAATATCCTATCGAAAAAATAGTTTGTCGAATAATTTTGTTGATAGAAAAAACTTTTATCAAAAAATTTGTAATCGAAAAACTAAGAGTGATAAAAAATTTCGTTATGTTTGACTCAAATTGCTGACTAAAAGTTTTTCGAGTGTGAATTATTCGATCGAAATATGTTTTCGCTAAATTTTGACTCGAAAATTTAGATGATCGAAAATCTTGAGATCGAAAAACTTGTAATAGTAAAACAATTTTTTCCTGTAAAAGTTAGATATTTATCTAGCGAAAACAGTATCCGTCGAAACAATTTACGCTTTGTTACACTCGAAAAAGATATTTATGTATGAATCGAAAAACTAATTATCGAAAATAAAGTTATTGTCGACGACTACTCTCGCTACGCTTGGACAAGATTTCTACTAACTAAAGATGAGACCAAAGACTTGATAATAAATTTTGTGAATACAACTCATAATCTCCTGCAACAGAAAATATAAGTAATCAGGACTGACAATGGGACTGAGTTCAAGAATCAACGCCTAAGTACATTCTATCAGTCACTTGGAATCTGTCACCAATTTTCAGCCGCTAAAATGCCTCAATAAAATGGCGTCGTAGAACGGAAAAATCGGACTTTGGTTGAGTTGCACGGACTATGCTTATACATTCCGGTCTCCCTCACTTTTTATGGGCTGAAGTGAGTACAACTTGCTTTACGCAAAATCGAACGATTATTCACAAACGATTCGAAAAGACGTCGTATGAGATAATAAATCAAAGGATTCTGAATATCTCATTCTTTAAAGTTTTGGGTGCAAGTGCTTTGTGGCGCATGATCGAGAGCATCGAAACAAATTCGATCCTATAGCATTTGAAGCCGTCTTTATGGGATATTCTTCAACTTCTAAAGCGTATCGCGTCTATGTCAAGTCTTCTCGTACAATAATGGAAAGTTACAACGTTACTTTTCACGAAGTGACTGAATTGGTTTCTGAACACGACAGTTCAGAACCCGGGTGTTAGGTCCTATTTAATCAACTAACAATCGATCTAAACATGGATTCTAGATATTCGAATAAGAAATCTCGAGAGTTACCATCGGTCGAATATCGAGTTTGAAGATCGGGAGAGAGAAACGATTAGAGAGTGGAAGTTTTCGATTGTATTTCTCTCTCTAGAATGTGAATATAATACTTTGTTAATTTTATGAAATTCCTGTGTATTGATTTTTGTTGTATACATGGTATATATAACTCTAGACATTGTATATTTACAAACTAGTCATATATTAACAAAAATACGAGCTACGCCCCTAATTACAAGGATAACTAATTAACAAAGTACAATTTCTATGTTTCTTCACCGGACTTATAGGCGTGTTGGCACAAAGTCAACAAATTTCGACAACGTCTACCTCACCGTCACTAGAAACTCTTCCCGCTGATTTGGAAGACTTGGACTCTCTCTTTGAACATTTTTATCATAACGAGTCTCAAACGCCTGCTTCATCACAATCTATACCAAGCAGTGCACCTTCCCCTTATACGGTGGAAATTCCAAATGAGATTCCTGACCTTGAAAATCCAACCAACCGATGTTCTAGACTCTCATAATTCTGAATCACCAACCAGTATTGCAGCTCCTACGAATAAAGATGAGGAAATTCCATCAATTTCAACTTCGGAAACGATTTCCCTCCTACGGATAATCAACCTATCAATACAGGATGTCTCGAACTACTCATCAACGATTGTTCTACTTCGGTTTTACCTCATGAACGCGGGTGGACACGAGCTCATCCTGTCGATCAAATAATTGGTGGTCCTTCAAGCAGAGTAAGCACTGGGACATCTACACATAACGAACTTTTCACGTGATTTTTAAGACAAACCGAACCAGTCAAGGTAGTTGAAGCTCTTAAAGACACGGGTATGGTGATCGCAATGCAAGACGAACTCAACCAATTCGAGCGTCTACGAGTTTGGACACTAGTTCCTCGACCGCATGGCAAGACAATTATAGGAACCAAATGGGTCTTCAAAAATAAAGAAACGAGAATGGTGTAATTAGAACAAAGCACGACTCGTAGCCAAAGGGTACAACCAACAAGAATGCATTGACTACGACGAGATGTATGCTCCTGTTGCTCGAATAGAAGCTACTCGACTATTTTTGGACAGGAAAAGCACGTCAGGCGGAGCACAATTCTTGGGCGATAAGTTGGTCTGTTGTTCCTCAAGAAAGCAAAATTGCATATCAACTTCGACGGCCGAGGCAGAGTACGTCGCGGCTGCCAGTTGCTGCTCTCAAATTCTGTGGATGCGGACGCAACTACACGACTACGGGTTTGAATTTAATAACATTCTCATTTATAGTGATTCTCAAAGTGCTATTGTCATTACTTGCAATCATGTTCATCACTCACGCACGAAACACAGAGATATTCGCTATCATTTTATAAAAGATCATGTAGAAAAAGACACTATAGATATGTACTTTGTTTACACGGAGTTTCAACTTGCCGACTTATTCACTAACGCTTTGGATGAAAAACAATTCCAATTTCTTATCGCTAAGTTAGGCATGTTGAATCTCACTCCTTCTTGTGATGTGCTTCGCATGCTCTTTTATGTTTCCATATGGTATTCTATGTACTTCTTGATATTCTTTGTTATATCTTGCATGATTTTATTTCTCAAATTTTTTAATAAAATATATATATACATATATAATAAAAATAATATTAATAATAAAGAGATAATAATAATAAAAACAAATATAATAAAATAATAATAATAATAATAATAAATATATATTAGCTATTTCAATATCGCATTTAGTCTTTATTAAAAAATAATAATAAATATAAGTATCATAAACAAAAAGAACAACGGGGAATGACGATGACTTTGTTCATTTTGATTTACTTACAAAAATATTTTTGTGATACATGCTTGGTTATTTGCTTAAAAATTCAAGTCACATTCTTTTGTCTAAAGAGCGTAGTATGTTTCACTAGACTTGTAGCCACATCATATATGGAGAATTTGAGCCTCAATATTTTTTTCAAAGGATATATCCTTGAGTGTGTCACACTTCAAATGCTTGTCTCTTGATTTGTGCTTCGTGGCCTCATTCTCGCTTTGTGTTAGTTCGTCATGAAAATGATAAGGGCAATTAGGAAATTCCTCACTTGGCCAAATTATAAAACATTACGATTTTCTCTAGTAATCCCCTTTCAGCCTTCTCCAATATTTTTTATTTGAAACCCGACCAAGCCTTCAACCTTATTTGAAGACGCACACGATGAATGTTCAACGCTATAATATTCTCTCGATTATTATAAAAGAGAAACATGGATCTCGCTGTGAACTTCTCCTCGATAATCTCGTAAACTCGTCAAAATGGCTAGAAGAGATGCACCTCAAAGTGAACTTCTCCAACGATAATCTTGGTCTTATATCGAGAAAACGAGAAGAGGAGCACGGCCTTGGGTTCGAATTCCATTACTGTGAACCTTCAAAAGGAGCACGGTCTCGGCCCGAGAAATACAAAAGAAGATCTAATGTCTCACGCCTCGTAAAGAAGAAGAGATTCAGCTTGAGCAAGTGCAGAAGAAAAGAAAAGTAAAAGGAGGAGAAATGAATTTTAAAAAGGGCCCCTGGAATGGAAGAATTTTAAGCTCACTTATTCCAAATTATTATCCTACCCTTCTAAGTCAGAGCCTAAAATAATAATCCCTTCAAAGTCCATTTGATTCAAATTGATGGACTTTCGCTTGGTGAGTTGATTAAATGCGCCACGATAATAGGTTAATTGATAAAATTTTGTCGTGTTACTAATTATCCCCATGATGAAAATAAATTGAGTGTTATGAGCGAACCATGCGAGAGTTGTCGAAATGATTCATACAATGATCTTAGGATATTAGTTTAGTAACATGATTTGACGGCAAATTATTATTCTGTGTGTCATGTGAAATTTTTGCGTGATAATGATCAAAATGACATTTTCTGACCCCAAAATATTTTCGCACATTTTTAAATGCATTAGCACATGCATTGGCACAGAATTGTCAAAATGCGAAATTTTACGAAAATACATGTTAACACAAATTTTCATACGTATGATTAGGGGATCCTGAATATATGCTAAATTGATTAAATGTGTTATTCTTGCTTATGTCATATATTGTTAAATTTTCATATGCATATTGTGGTGAATATGTATATATATGCAAAATTGTCAAACATTATATGTGCACTTGTTGAGGGGGAGCTTACATGTATATTTGCTATGGTTTCATCTCCGGGATCATATGGAAGTCTCGTTGCCCCACCGACATCTTCGGAAGCAACAACGGGCCAACCCATCGAAGTGGTGATTCCGGGTTGACAACGGGGGTCTTCAAACATCCCGAAATCTTAAGTCCTATTCAAGGCGGCACGTCAGAAATCTTTTCTGACGTTGTGTCAGTGGAACGCCTCACTTGCTCCACTCCGAAGGTGTCGCCGTTTGTGACGGAGCAACGACTACAAGCCGCTCTTTCCACCGCTCTAAATTCTCTTGAAGACTGGTTGATGGAAAGAGTCCTCAGCGCCATCGAGACTTCCCGATGGGATACCGGGAAAACGCCAGTCTCTGAGGCCATTCCGTCCGAACCCTTTTCCTCACCACCACAAACCACCACCATACATACCCCCATCCAACCCATACTAACCACCCCAACCCCATCTCCCTCCCTTATCAACCCATACATCATACACATCACCCAGCTTCACGACATTATCATTTCTCACTTTCTAGCCCTCGAAGAAAGAACTCCTGCTGAGGAAAATTTCTACCGAAGGCTGGTTGATGACCCCGAACCGCCCGCTCAAACAAGCTATCGAGAACAAAACTCCCGCACAAAAAGAAGACATGACGATCCTGACGATCAGGATCGCCCTGAGGGGGAGAAACGGCATAAGACAACTAAAAGTGGCCGTGGTCAAGGACGAGAAAAGACATCCTCAACCCGTGAAGCTGGAGGATCGTCAACTAACCCGCCAACAACATCCATACAACCCACTACCCGCCAACAAACAACCACTACACCTCACACCCACACAACACCTCCGGCTCTCAAAAGTCCAAACCCGATCTGAACCTCTGACTCCATGCTCCAAGATCAACCAGAAGCAACAGTCAACTACGATCCTCACGCCATCGTAGACGACTACGTCTTGAGCAAGAAATGGCTGACGCACTGGGAACCAGAGGAAGCTGCTCAAGCTTGCGTCTCCAACGTCAGATACTTCTTGCAACAAACCTCAGTTGATGTAGTTCTTCTTGAAGGCGAAGAACTTCAAGAAGGAGAGGACTACAATGCTGAACTCCCAGAGTTACCAGAGATGATAAAACATCGAGCAGATACCCCTCCACGTCTATCAAAGGGGACCGTCTGAGTCTAGACACCATGGGAGAATATTCGGATTGAAGTACCCTTCCTTGAAGATATAAGGAAGCAGATCTGGCAAGCACCGAACCGAATCAAGAAGTCGAACGAGCTGAAGCTTCGGGGAAATTCTCACTGGGAAGACGGAAGAAGATGGAACTTATCTTTATGCTCACCCATCTTGGTCCAGATCGAAGTGGTATCTGAAAAGATCAACTCAGAAGAAACTTGAGGGACAAGCCACCGATCTTCCAACTCGTGGGCGTCTCGCACACGATTGGACCATTTTCAACTCCGATCTACATCATTGAGTGAGCATATGACACTCACACTCGAGAAGAGATACACGAGAGCTATATCTACTACCTTCCACAAGACGAGGTCTATCACATATTCCAGATGTACAAGAATAAATACCAGACACCTGCTGGGTACATCAAGAAGGAAGGGCTCGAGGGATTAAATAGATACATGGTGCGCCAGATCAAATTTCACACCGCACACGACCTTCAGATTGCTTTGGAAAATAACATGAAGAAGGTCAACATGAAATCTCCGCTCATGAAAGGCTTCCCGCTCAACAACTTCCCGGAGAACTACATATTCAAGAAACCAGGCCTCACCATCACTTATCGGCATCCTGTTATTGGAAAGACGAGAGCGATGATGAAGTCTGAGGTACATAAGTTTTGTGACGGGACGTTGAAGCTCATAAAGAAAAACAAGATAGGAGATTGGCACAGATCGATGATGACACGATCTTGAGGACCTTGGAGAAGAAGCTCCGCTCCTGAATGAGCTTCTCAGCGCTATTGAGGAACAGTTGGAGCTGAGGGATGCTGTCCGACACTATGAGACAGCATTGGGATTGAGTAGATCTTTCTACGCCCGACAAGGATAAATAGAGCTGAAGAGCAAACGAGCACAAAGGGGAAGATTGAATAAGACATTTAGATTGTGCTCATTTATTAGTTATCCTTGTAATTAGGTGTGTAACTTGTATTTTCTATAGTGTAGGACTTACTTGTAATTATACCATGTATATAGGTATCAATAGTATGTACACTATTGAAATCAAAAGGGAAAGTAATTGAGAAAAATCCGAAAGGCTTGCAATTACAATTCTAGAGAGAGAAACACACAAATCACTTTCTCACACTAAAAAATTCTCTCTCGTGTTCTTCATCGAGATATGCGACCGAAGGTAACAAATCGCAGATTTACACTCGAATATCTAGAATTCATGCCTAGGATTCACGGTAGTTGATAATCTAGGACCTAATAAGTTCTCAAGTTCATATTTTATTCTTGTCATATAACATCATATAAAAGACTCTTTTAATACTTTAAGATTTGAGTGATGAAACACGTTTTGTGTTCCATGATAGTAATATGTTGAATTTTGTGAGCCTCGAGTTTGTTGCCCTTGACATCAACGGGAAAAATTATTTATTCTGCGCACTAGACGCATAATTTCATTTAAAAGCAAAAGACTTATGCTGCGTCATTGTCGCCACGAAAACCCGATCACGAAGGCAAAAGCCTTCATCTTTCTACACCATTCATGATAATTTCAAAGTTGAATCATCACATGAAGATTGCTGAATTGTGGAAAACTATGAACGAATGATACAACTACCTAGGAACAGTTATTCTTCCGAGTGCAAGCTATGAATGAGTGAATTTACACTTACAAGATTTTAAATTCGTAAGCGATTATAGTTATGAAGTATACAGAATTACTTGCAATTTAAAGATAGGTGAAGAAGATATTTTTTAAGATACTATGTTGGATCCTGGAAAAAAAAATAAAACATAGGGAAGCTAGTAGAAAATAATAAAGACGACGGAGAAACCCCTAAGCGATGATGTGAGATGGGGAAGATGATAAGAAGAGAGAAAGAGAAAGCTTATGTTTTTTCATTTTATTTTGTTTTTCTTTTTTCCATTTGAAAACATGTTCTTTTTCTATTGATTTAGTTTTTACATGTCCTAACGTATCCCCACTCGATTTGGTTATGGGCTAACCCCTAAATACCGGTGTGGACTTACGTCGTAGCTTCCTTATGTTTTATTTTTTTATTTAATTTTTCTAATTTAATTTTAAAAGTTATTATTTTTTTATTTTAAATATTTTATAGAGAACTTACATATGTATTGTTGGTTTTTTTTATATAATTTTAATAATTTTAAGATATTTAGTTATTTAGATAATAAATTAATATTATGATATATTGTATATTACTAAATACTCCATTTGTCTATAATTTATGTTGATTTATGTTATTAGCCAAAGTAATTTTCTAATAACTTTGTTTAATTATATGATAAAACTTATTAAAAGTAAATAAACATTTACTAGTAATATTATTTATATAAGGGTAAATTCCTTATCAGACCTTTTATGTTTTTCAACTTCCTGATCAGTACCCATTTGCGAAAAATTATGTGTTTAATACCACCAAACATTGAAAAGATGAAAATAATCTTTCATTACAGATTCAGTTATACCAACTGTTCTCATTATTATACTATTCAATTATTTTATCAACAGTTATCACTGTTATACCAAGTCAAATTTAGGAGTATTATATCACTATTATACCAACTGTTCTCATTATTATACCAATATATTCAATTATTATATCAATTGTTATCACTGTTATACGAAAAATGATGTTATTATATAATATTTATTATACAAAAGTGATTTTTGCATATTATACCATGAAACACAATTAATATACCAACAAAATCGATTATTATACCAATAAAATCTATTTTTATATCAATATAACCGATTATTATACCAACAATATTCGATTTGATATAACATTCAACTATTTAAACCGATTATTGTTGGTATAATATTCGAATTTATTGGTTTAATAATCAATTTTATTGGTATAGTAAGCGGCTTTATTGGTATACTAAACATGTTTTATGGTATAATATGAAAATTACTTCGTATGATAAAACTATAATAACATTATTTGTTGGTATAACAGTGATAACAATGGGTATAATAGTTGAATATATCGGTAATATAAAGAGAACAATTGGTATAATAGTGATAACAATTGGTATAATATTCTCAAGTTTGACTTGGTATAAAGTTGGAGATAGTTGAAATAATATCTATATATGAAGCAAGTTTATTTTTGTCTTTTTCAACGGTTTTTGGGTATCAAATATACAACTTTTTACAGATGGGTATTGAATGCTGCAAATTCGGGACTTAGAAAATTTTTCCGAATTAAAAAGCACCGCGCGCTTCAGAACCGCTCGTTTTTGACTCGTTCCTCGCTCGCCTGATTCTCGAGTCACCCGCGATAAGCCTCTCACCCGACTCTGCTTTGTATATGCGGAAACATAAAAACAAAGATACGGTCAATTCGGGGACAACCGGGTTCACCTACCCGACTTGTCGTAACTTTATTCACGCAAAGTTTACAACGAAGGAGAACACTCAAACCCGTGGCACCGAACACGTCTCGGCCGCACGCGTCTACTCTATACACGACATTGTTATCTCCTAACGTCCCCTTTTTTTGGGATCTTAATCGCTCACTCTCTCTCGCTCGCAAAACCCTCAGCGGGATCCCTCTCAAGCTCGACGCCCGAGCTCGAATGTGTAGTTCGCTAGAAGTCTCGCGCCTTCGAACTTTCTCTCGGAGGTGTGTGTGGATCAATGTGTGTCTCTCTCTGCTCTACTGACTCGATGTCGGCCTTCGTATTTATAGAGTTGGGCGGAAAGATTTTCTCAACAACCTCATTCGAATTCGAATTCAACTGTTGCGAGAATCTCTCCCGTTTGACTTGGCACCCCAAATTCTCTCAACAGCACGACACTTTGTCAATCTTCACGCGGATCGAAGACTCGATTGATCCCACCCAACAGCTTGCCCGAGATTATCGCAAACCTTGTCAGCCTAGTTGCGTGCGCACGCACACGCTGTGCGCGCTGCCTCGGCCCCACGCGTGCGCTGTCCCGCGCACGCCGCCCACACATCTTTGCTTGGCCGAGCCGCTGCTCGGCCTTGCTCCTCCCGAAACCGCCGCCGCCGCCACCGTCGGACCGCCACATGCGCCTCCTGCGCCGCGGCGCACCACCGTGCTTGGCTTGTTGTCCGCCGAGCCACCGCTCGTCGTTGTCTTGGACTTCAATGTCCAAGTCGTCCCGCACGTGCTCGTCCACCGTCGCCCGCTTGTCCTTGGCCAACCTGGCCTGGCCCGCATCGGCTGCTCGTGCGTGTCTCCAATTGCTTCCTGAGCTATGTGACTTGGTGACTTTGCACAACATTATATTCCCGCCTGGCAATGTTTAAACTTACTGACGTGGCACTCGCAAAGGTGTAACAATCCTCCCCCACATGCAGAGTGTTGATGTCCTCGTCGACGACCCCCTTTGTGCCACTGTCAATCCTGCATCTCAGCATGCGCTTCGCCCCGATTGCCTTGCGCCCTTCCTCCTTGAAGTCCAAGTTGATCGCACACACGAACATTTCTAAGCGTCGCTCGCCCCGACCCTCTCGCGTCCTTCCTCAGCGAAGTCGTCGCACCCACGAACTTGAAAAGACCTCCTCGTCTTGATGAACAGGAAGAAATACTTGGAGGGGAACTGATCAGGAAGTTGAAAAACATAAAGGGACTGAATGGGAATTTACCCTTTATATTATTATTATTATTATTATTATTATTACTATTATTATTTTCCTTTTAATTTATATGTAATATAAAAGGAAAATATATTTTTGTAAGTTGTAAGTATCTGAGTGGTATAGAAATGTTGTAAAATTAGTGTCAAATAAAATATTCTATAAATATTCTTTTGAGTTTGAGAATAAATTTAAGGGTAAATTACGTATAAATACCTAATAGCAAAAAATATCATCACATAACTCTCATCTCAGACAAAAGTTTCATTTAAGGACCAGATGGAAACCTTTCATACACATAAGGACCAACTCATTTGAAAAGACAATTTTATCCTTTTTAAATTTTTATTCTATATTTTTAATTTTTCCAGTGAAATTAATGTTATAGAAAAAAAGAAGAAGAAGAAGAAGAAGAAGAAGAAGGAGAAGAAGAAGAAGGAGAAGAAGAAGAAGAAGAAGAAGGAGAAGAAGAAGAAGAAAAAGAAGAAGAAGGGTTTTTTCCGACCCGGACGACACAAGAGTGTCTCTGTTCGGTGCAGAGGAAAAGGGGGAAAACTCAAAATGGAAAAGAAGATAAAAGGAGAAATTGAGAAGAATCATGGGGTTTCACGAGCAATAATGCGTTAGATATCTCGATTCAAGTCAGTTTAATGTGGGTCTTTTCAATTTATCGTGGATTTTTGGAAACTAAATTGTAATCACCCACATTCATTTGTGGATTTTGCTCGATGTAGGTCGTGCTCATGAATTTGCTTGAAATTGTCGGTTCTACTCATTGTGATGTTGTTTTCTTATAAAATTTATTTTGCTTCTTTCATGTTCGATGATTGGAATTCATCAAGTTTGGTATCGAGTATTTAAATGCCACGTTTTTTTGTTCTGCTACGAGTATGTAAATGTTGTGTTTTCATGTTCTGTTCAATTTATTTCGTTTCTTTCATGTCTGTGGTTGTGATTGAATTTCATGTTCTCCTACGTTTTATTTGTATGTAAATGCCCTTTGCTTCGAGTGATTTAGTCGACAATTCTATTCTTTGATGCATATCATAGAGAACCATTTGGTTTTATGAATCTATCATCTCCTCATCCGCTTCAGGTTTTTATTTGTAGTAATGCTGGTTTTTAGTAATTGGTTTTATATATTTGTTACGTCGTACAAATTATATGTATATTGTGTACCAATCTACTTATTAAAGTGGTGGCTATTCATTTATTATGATGTACCTTTACATGGTCCAGCATTATTGTATATTATTTATGTTACTGAATCTTTTCACGAATTGGACATGCTAAGAACAAGAGAAGGCTTCTGCGAAAGGAGCAGTATTTATAATACAAAAGATGTGGAATATACGAGCACGTCGTCGTACGTGTAGAGGACTCGTATCTCCATATCGTACGTGTATTGTTCTATCTTGGGTATATTTTGTTACTTTTTTCTTTTTAATCAGATGCTGGTGGAATCTTTCTTTTCCATTTTAATCGTTTAGGTTTAGTTGCTCGTTCAATTCTTTTGTCCCTACGGTACATATAGGTTATGACATATTCTTTTGGGGTGATATGCCGCATGTATGTTGATTTGTAAATGTATATATATTGATTACGAGAATGTTTTTGTCGTTGATGTAATGTTGAATATGTTCTGGTAATTGTTAGTGTTATGGCAAAAAAAAGTGTCATGCCTGGAATTTTTGATATTGTTACAATGTTAAAAATGTACGGTAACCGTGTGTACAAGGTAAAATAAACATATGTTACATGGTACGGTGAACGCATTAAAATGATAATCTATATTTAAAGTTGTATAAGTGAGTGTTGAAAAATAAAACAACCAAAAAAGTTGTACATAAAAATACAATTCTAACGGCATGGCAAATTCTAACACAGATACTCTGACATGCACAGAAAGTCATAATGTTCTGACACGTTCAGAACTAATATTCTGACACGAAAAGTTCCCAACTAACAAGGTACATTATCTGTACATATCTTGGTACATCAACATAGTATTATGAAATACGATAAACGTCTACTGTAAGTTACAATCAACGGCTCCAAAGAGGTAAACTATACACACATATTTGGTACAACAAATTAGGGTAGTGTTATTTGTGGCAATTCAAATTTACTTTTTTAGAAAAACATATTCACACACGTATATCAATTATATGTTTCACTTTTTATCATATTTGATGGAGTAATCCCTACACTAGGGTAATCTATTATAAAACCATAAGTTTCATTAGAAGAGGATGATCATTGTTAGAATACCTTATTACAACATAGTATAGATTTTAAATTAAAAGTTCTCTACGTATTATAGATGTTTTCGATTAATATTCTATTTATTTATTGTTTTAAAGCTTCATATTTAATAGTTGATGCTTTGGACTCTTATTTTTACATATTTTGTGGACCGATAAAACTTGGTACTTATCTGTACTTTTCTTGGTACATATACATATGTACGTGTGGTACATTATAAGTCCATAGTAAGGTACACTCACAGACTTCTCAATGGTACAATATACAATTATGTTTGGTACAACTTATTAGGATACAAAAACACTTAAGTATACGTAAATATGTCATACGTTTCATTTCGCATCACTTATTAGTAAGGTACACTCACAGACTTCTCAATGGTACAGTATACAACTATGTTTGGTAAAACTTATTAGGATACAAAAACACTTAAGTATACGTAAATATGTCATAAGTTTCATTTCGTATCAGATTTAATTGGTTAACCCTAAAAATCATGGATTTATAGTTTAAAATTCAAGTTTCAATAGTAAGATGTCATACAATGATCATTCATTTATTATGAAACTTGAGGTTTGGAATACAAAATCATAAGTCTAAGGGTTAAGCCATGAAATTTGATACAAAGTGAAACATATAATGTCTATATAGTATAATAGTTTTGCAGAAAAACTAATTCGAACGAGTACGAAAAACTCTTACTCTAATAAGTTGTATCAAATATAGCCTGTGTAGTGTAGCTCAAAGAGGCATGTAGCTATACCTTAAAGTGGACATATATTGTACCGTATTTATGTAGTTTATCGTACCAGGATAAATAACAAAATTGTACCAAATATATTGCAGCTTTCCATCGTGCAAAACTTTTTGTGCACGTCAGAACTTTCTGTGTGTGACAGAATTTGTCCCATATGCCGTTAAAAATGTCAGAATACCAATAATGCTTACTTTTCCTGTATTTTTCATTACTTGTTTTACAATTATTAATTAACGTATTTTCTCAATTCGTTTAGCGTACCATTTAGTAGGTGTTTAGTATACCTGTCACATTTACCGTACTTGATAGGATCGGGTCGTTACTAGGTAGTGTTTAGGGGGGGGTGAATGAACACTACTCGATTTTTCTAAGTGTTTAACCCTTAGTAACGAAAGGTTTCGGTACTATGTGTATTTTAGGTTCTGACACTTAATCAATCAATCAGTGACGCGGAAGATATCACTGATGAGTAACGAATAGTGTAGATTTGTGTGTGTGTTTGTGTTAACACCGAAGATGTTTATGGAAGTTCGGAGTGTTAATGAACTCATACGTCTCCCCTTCTTCCCTCAGGAAGGCACCCTTAGAAGTATGGTTTACTTAACGTACAACATACACCTTCTAACTACAACAGCTTTTTAAAGTCCGTTGTTTACAAAGCACACTTGAATATATGAATACTCAAGAACGTAAGACTAGAGCTTTTCTTTCGTACACAACTCAAGAATTTACAAGTTATCGATCATCTACGTCTTGAGGTTCTTCGACCTTTTATACTTCGCGATTCTGAAGTAGCCGTTGCAATTTGAATTCTGAGCCCGCTCTCGCAGCATTTACTTTTTTGCCTCTTTTGGTACTGTTGCTCACAGGGTTGACTCCGCGTCTGGGTACCGTTTTTGCCTCTTTGGGTAAGTCTTCTGCTTTGCTCCAGTACTCAGTGCAGCCTTGCATTCAATGCTTCAGTCTGATGTCTGCACCTTGTCCTTCCTTGGCAGGTACTTTGTCGTTGCTCCTGTACTGGCTTGCTCCAACTGGCATCCAGTTCTCAAATGTGATTTCGGTACCGACGGTTTTGGTTCTTGCTCAATCATTTGGTTCTTGCTCAATCACCAAAACTTCAGCATCCATCAATTTCCCCTTTTTTGATGATTGGCAAAACCCAGTTCAGGCTCACCAGGAGCTCTCTGTCCGGTCCTCAGCCTCTCTTCTCCTTCTCCTCGGCGATCTTCGCAAGCTCCTTTTGCGTGATCGCTTTGGCGTAGGAGATCCTCTTGATGTCATGAAGCCGCACGACTTCACTTAGTTGGCTCAGTGAGAGAGGTTGTGATGTCCCTTAGCCCGCTTCGATGATAGATGCGCTCGAGCGGTCCAACTCGAGCCTCTATCCTTCCTTGTCGGCACATGGGCGGGAGATCCTGGTCCGGTATTACCAGGGCGAGGACTTTATTTCTTTCTTCGTTGTTGTCCGTGAACCTCGCGCCTTGGTACAGAAAAATCGTCAATGATCCTCTGGTTTGAGCCCTTCGTAGTACCGGAGCTGGTACTACTGTTGTAGGCTCGGGAACCGGAGCCGGTGCTGGTTGCTCTCTGGTGCCTGCCTTTGCGCTTCCACCTTTCTTCCCTTTCCCTTCCCCCTTTTTGGCAATCACTGAGTCGGTATCGCCTTGAGCTGCCAAATGTTCAACGATGGCAGCGAGTTGTGCGGAGAGTACTTTGATCTCATCCGTCACACTCTCCCGTACTTCAGTGAGGCCAACCTGCAGCTCCGCCTAGCTTGCAACGATCGTGTCCACCTTTTGGAGCACCTCCTTGGTGGACTTTGCGGAGTCTCACAGCTTGTGCTTGATTTTGCTGAGCTCCCGATCGGTGCGCCGAACGTAGCTTATTTAACATTGTTAACGTATCCAAAATTAAAGGCATAACAAACAATAATTTTCCAATAATACTGTTTATTTCCATAATATATCCAAATTACAACACAAAAAATATGCTCCTAATCAAAATATCCACAAACGAATCAACCTAAATGCATGATATGACAAAAATAATAATTTATAACCTATATGCAACATATGGACAAAATAATGAAACTCACAACCAAACTCGTTCGCTTCTTTACACGTATGACTTGTCCCCACATTTTAACATATTTTGCATTTGTTTGATATTTTGTCAACTTTAGAAGGAAACTTCATCTTTCCACGATCGAGAAGAACACAGGCGTCTGTGTCATAAATGATATCCCCTGTCAACGGTTTAAATGCATCCATTAAATATGTATTTTTGGAGCCAAAAGTAAGGTCGTAAAAATCAAAACGGATGTCCCTTATCTGCAATACACACCACACCATGCTTATATGGTACCCATACACATCTTATACATCAAACATGTTCTTTAACCATTCATGTAGACTGTGAGATCATAAAAATGACATAAAACGTAGTTTAATTACAATATGATTTCTGATACAAAAAAGAGTCTCATCGTACCATAATTTTAAATATAACGTACCAATTTATACTATCACGACGTACCATTATAATGCATATACGATACCAAAAATATGCTTATTACGTACCAAAAACATTCATATAATGTACCCAAAATACTAAAAATTACAATCCTGATTGATACAAAAAACGAAATAAGAAACGAATTACAAGAAGCCTAATCGAGCAACATCTAAAAAGAAACCCCAAATTAAACCTAAAAATTCCTGATTTCAACAAGAAAACCACGAATAAAACATATAAAAGTCTTAATCGAAACATACTGATAAGGAATCTCACGCGAGACACCAAATCTCAAAGTTGCACAACAAAGATCGCCACGTGTTGGAATGATCGACTTTCTCGAACGGATGAGGAATCTGTTGAATGGTCTAAATTCTTGATCTTACAATGCACCACAAAGTAGATGAGCGATTCGTACTACGAATCAAAACACTCGCAATCCGAGATGAGAGTTTTAGGATAACTCACGAAAAATCACCGTAACACTCGAACAAAAGGAAACTCAAAACTTTATTAATAAACTGATGTTCTCTTCAATGACAACTGAGGTCTGTTTATAATAATAGACTAATAACAAACTAATCGAAATTAAGCATAAATCTAGGATACTCTAAATTAACTAAATTATTTAACATAAACATAAATCGAAGAATTTAAAAACAAACTCTCGCTGAAATTTCTGCCAAGAAAAGGTCAAATCAGCAATAATGACGAAAATTGCACTTTAGTCCTTCATGTTTTGAATATTTTCATTCTAGTCTCTAAACTTTCAAAGTTTATTAAGTTCTTAAAAATTATGTTTCGAACCTCTTGACTCTCAATTGATGCAAACGTGATCTTCTCGTCTTCAAGAATCTTCAACATCAATAGATTTAGCTTTTCTTTGAACTTATTTGCTTGGTGTCTTGTCACGGGTCCAATCGGCACTTGAATTATCGGTTTGTTTGCTTGAGCTCGTTCATATCCTTCCCCTCGTCTTCAAAAGGATTTGCCCTCAAATCATCACCGGAATCAAAAGGAGATAAGTCAAAAATATTGAAAGCGATACTTACATTATACTCACCTGGAAGATCTATTTTATATGCATTGTCATTTATCCTTTCAATAACTTGAGAGGGTCCATCACCTCAAGGCAGAAGCTTCGACTTTTTTTTATCTGGAAATTGATCTTTTTGAAGGTGTAACCACACCCAATCGCGTGGTTCGAAAATCATCGATTTGCAGTCTTTATTCGCATGTCTTGCGTACTGCTCGGTTTCCCTTTCCATGTTGAGTCGCACTTTTTCATGGATCTTCTTAACCAATTCAGCCTTTCTTTCGCCATCTAAGTCAACTTGTTCACTTATAGGAATAAGCGCTAAATCCAAAGGGGTTAGTGGATTAAACCCATAAACAATCTCAAAAGGTGAAAACTTAGTAGACGAATGTACGACACGATTATATGCAAACTCAACATGGGGCAAACATTCTTCCCACGTCTTAATGTTATTTCTAATGATAGCCCGTAATAAAGTAGATAAGATACGATTAACAACCTCAGTTTGCCCATCCCTTTGTAGATGACAAGTAGTAGAAAATAAAAGTTTAGTACCAAGTTTACCCCACAATGTCTTCCAAAAGTAGTTTAAGAATTTCGTATCACGATCCGACACAATAGTTCGTGGCATGCCATGCAACCTCACAATCTCTCGAAAGAATAATTCCGCCACATTAGAAGCGTCATCTGTCTTGCGGCATGGAATGAAGTGTGACATCTTTGAAAAACGATTGAAATACCACAAATATGGAGTCGTATCATTTTTTACTCCTGGGCAAACACAAAATCCATGGAAATATCAATCCAAGGTGAAGTAGGGACTGGTAAAGGGGTATACAAACCGTAAGGCTGAACGTTAGATTTTGCTTTGCGACACGTGACATAGTGTTCGCATATTCGTTCGACATCACGCTTTATGCGAGGCCAGTAGAAGTGCTTCTGAATAACTCCAAGAATCTTGACCACTCCGAAGTGCCCCATGAAACCTCCTGCATGAGCTTCTCGAACAACTAACTCACGTAGAGAACAGTTAGGCAAACATAACTTATTTAAACGAAATAAATACCCATCATGCCTATAGTAATCTCCGTTTGCTACATGCTCACACTTAGAAAATAAGTCACTAAAATCATGATCAGTAGCATATAAATCTTTGATGTACTCAAAGCCAAGTAACTTAGAATCACGATTGAAAGTAGCATATACCTCCAATAAAGGGCGACGGCGACCACATTCTCTTTACCTTCCTTGTACTTAATGACGTATGGAAACGGTTCAAGGAACTCCATCCATCGTGCATGCCGTTTATTCAGATTTTGTTGTCCCTTCAATTACTTTAATGATTCTTGGTCAGTGTGAACCGCGAACTCTCTTGGCAATAAGTAGTGTTGCCAATTCTCTAGGGCTCTTACTAATGCATATAATTCTTTGTCGTAAGTGGGATAATTTAGTGCAGCCCCACTCAACTTCTCACTAAAATAAGCGATTGGTCTCCGAGCTTGCATAAAAATAGCCACAGTCCCTATGCCTGATACATTACACTCAACTTTGAATAGTTTATCGAAATTTGGCAATGCTAAACATGGAGGGTTGATCAGCTTCTGTTTCAAGATTTGAAATGTCATGTCTTGCGCCGGTCCCCAAACTAACATGATATTCATCTTGATGACTTCGGTCGATGGGGAAGCAATGGTGTTGAAATCCTTCACAAAATGGCGGTAAAAACTTGATAATCCGTGAA
Source organism: Linderniella brevidens (assembly GCA_004919715.1). Lineage (NCBI taxonomy): Eukaryota > Viridiplantae > Streptophyta > Magnoliopsida > Lamiales > Linderniaceae > Linderniella > Linderniella brevidens. The sequence goes on from SWDC01000149.1 coordinate 860,596, forward strand.
AACTCCGAACTTGTGCAGCTATCGATGGGGTTAACCATTGTTGAATGGATTTTACCTTCTCGTCATCTACCTGCTCTCCTATAGAACTCACCACAAAACCTAGAAAAACGTGATCGGTGCAAAAGGTGCACTTGTCTAGGTTAGCGTATAATTGTTCCTTACGGAGCACAATAAACACCTGATGCAAGTGTAAAACATGATCATCTGGAGTTTTGCTATCAATCAAAATATCATCAAAGTAAACTACCACAAACTTACCTATGAATGATTGTAAAACATGATTCATTAAACGCATGAATGTACTAGGCGCATTAGTTAACCCAAATGGCATGACCAACCACTCATATAATCCTAACTTGGTCTTAAATGCGGTTTTCCATTCATCCCCCTCTTTCATACGAATTTGGTGATAACCACTCTTTAGATCAATCTTGGAAAAACAACATGCACGTTAAGCTCATCAAGCATATCATATAATATTGGTATAGAAAAGCGATACTTTACAGTGATATTATTGATGGCCTGACAATCAACGCACATTATCTGTGATCGGTCCTTCTTTGGCACAAGCAGGACAGGTACGGCGCACAGACACATACTTTCTCTGATATATCCCCTAGATAGTAATTCTTCAACTTGTTGATGTAACTCCTTTGTATCATCGAGGTTAGTTCGGTAAGCAGACCGATTTGGAATTGTTGCTCCAGGTACCAAATCGATTTGATGATCTATGCCCCGAATAGGTGGAAGTGCAGATGGAAGTTCTGATACAACCACGTCCTTGAATTATTGCAATAGGGTATCAATGGTCAAGGAAAGTCCCTTGCCAGGTTGGTTAGTCAACACCACAACCTCTTTACCAACAAGTAATATCATCTGCCGAGAAGAATAATAACCTTTTCTAATATGACCAACGTTTGCTAAAATAGTTCTCTTACTTTCTAAAGTATCACGCTTCTCATTTTTTAACAACGTGTTTACATTTATCATCAATACTCTCGACCTTGTTCTCTAGATACTACTCGCGTTCCTTCTGAAGTTTAAGTTGATCGTCATATACCTGTTTTGGAGTGAGATGCTTGAGAGTGAACGTCCGATTCTTGTGGAGCATATTGTACTTGTTCGTGTAGCCGTCATGTATTACCCTCCGATCAAACTATCACGGTCTTCCTAAAAGCATATGTATAGCATCCATCGGGACGACGTCGCACAACACAGAATCCTCGTAGTTATTGATGCGGAAATTGACAAGCGCCTGCCGATACACACGTATTTCGCCTTCGTTGTTGAACCATTGAAGCTTGTACGGCTTGGGATGCTTTGTCATGGAAAGCGACAGTCGTTTCACCATTGCAACACTTGCAACATTCGTACAGCTTCCTCCATCGATAATCACGCTGCACATCTTATCCCCAACATGACACCTCGTATGAAAAATGTTTTCACGTTGTTCAGTGTCATCATGTAATGCGTAAGAATTTAAAACACATCGAGTAATGAAAACGAGTTCACCCGGTGCATCAATTTCTTCCTCGTCTGAATATGCGCTTGTTTTCGTCGTTTGAATATGCGCTTGTTGCGCCCTTCATGTCGTCTTCTTCATCCTCGTCTGTCACAACCTCGCCTGTTGAAAGTAGCGTCATGACCTTCTTGTTTGGACACTCCTTGGAAATGTGGTCGATGCCTTGATACTTGTAGCATCGAATGTCCCTATTTCGATGCATCGGTGCGTTCGCAATTTTTGAAGTGGTTGATTCTGTCTGTGGCGTCATTGTACTCGTCGAAGTGCTTGGCTTTGTGACTTCTGTTCGAGGTCTGGTCAGATTTTTCTTGTCCCGAAAAGTATGTCGTCTCCATGTGGGCGGTTATGTGAACCTCGAACTCCTTGACCTGCCCCACGTCCTTAGTTGCTTCTCGATCTTCACGGCTAAATGAAGCAAATCCTTCATCTCTACGTAGTATTGCAGCTCCTCTAGATCTGCAATTTATGGGTTAAGTCCGGAGAGAAATCGCGCCATAGTAGACTCGCGATCCTCTTCGATGTTTGCGCGGATCATGGAAATCTCCATCTCTTTGTAATACTCCTCGACAAATAAGAAACCTTGTCGTAATCGCTGAAGCTTCTGGGATAAGTCTCTGTAGTAGTGGTGTGGTACATATGGGGCACGCATAACGGCCTTCATCTCGTCCCAAGTCACGATTTGTGCTTGTCCCGCTTGCCTCCTAGTAGTAGTCAATTGATCCCACCAAATGATAGCGTAGTCGGTGAACACAGCAGTAGCAAGAGTAACTTTCTTTCGTTCCGAACAATCATAGCATTGAAAAACGAATTGTATTTTCGTTTCCCATTCGAAGTACGTCTCTGGATCACTTCTTCCTTGGAAAGCTGGAATCTTAACTTTTGCACCCCTAATATTCTCACGATCTTGACCAATGCGTCTACCATTGTCGCGGTTCCTATTAATGCGTATGTCGTTTGTGTTGTCGATTGTGATCAGCCCTTCGATATCGCTCCTCGGTAAAGTCTTCCGTGTCAGTGTCGAGTAGCTCAGCCTCGTAACAGTTGCGTGTGTTATGACGCACATTGTGGTGGCGGTTTTGGTCTCCATCTTCGTTGCGTTCTTGCGGTTGGCGTCACGATGAGATATCTCATTGTTGTTTTGGAGCCCGTCGATTTGAGTATTAATCTCATCGAATCGATCCTCAAAAAGTCGCGTGAAGCGTTGTAGTTCGCCAGTTATTGCCTCTAAGGTCAGACGAACATCTGGTTGTCCAATCTTGTTTGCGTCGGTATTTAATGTTTCCGACATGTTCCTGCAGAAAAAAATATTTATATATAGATATATGTATAGGCCGATAGAAAAAATTTATTCCTTATGATCCTCACAACTCACAGCTCCGCTCGTGTTTGCACACACTCGTGTGTTTCCACTCGCACTCGTGTTTGCACTTTTTTTTCCTTATTTTTTTTTCGAACTCCCCTTTTTTTTCCTTTTTTTTTCTACTTCACATTTTTTCTTCCAGATTTTTTTTCTTGCTGCTGCCGAGTTTTTTTTTCAGAATGATAATAAATGAAAGGAACGAAAATCACCGGTTTTTACGCAAGAGGTTGATCTGTCACGTCGTTCTTGATGTTCATCGGACGATATTGGATAACGAACCAAACGTGGACTCGCTCTGATACCACTTGATAAGGACTCTCACCCGAAACCCCGAATCTCAAAGATGCACAACAAAGATCGCCACGTGTTGGAACGATCGTCGTTCTCGAACGGATGAGGAATCCGTTGATTGATCTAAATTATTGATCTTACAATGCACCGCAGAGTAGATCGAAGAAGAGCGATTCGTACTACGAATCAAAACACTCGCAATCTGAGAGGAGAGTTTTAGGATAACTCACGAAAAACCATCGTAACCCTTGAACAAAAGGAAACTCAAAACTTTATTAATAAACTGGTCTCTTCAATGATAATTGATGTCTATTTATAATAATAGACTAATAACAAACTAATCGGAATTTAAGTATAAATCTAGGATAATCTAAACTAACTAAATTATTTAACTTAAACATAAATCTAGGAATTTAAAAACAAACTCTCGGTGAAATTTCTGCCCAAGAAAAGGTCAAATCAGCAATAATGACGAAAATTGCACTTTAGTCCTTCATGTTTTGAATATTTTCATTCTAGTCCCTAAACTTTCAAAGTTTGCCAAATCAGCTCCAATTAAGTTCTTAAAAATTATGTTTCGAACCTCTTGACTCTCAATTGATGCAAACGTGATCTTCTCGTCTTCAAGAATCTTCAACATCAATAGATTTAGCTTTTCTTTGAACTTCTTTGCTAGGTGTCTTGTCACGGGTCCAATCGGCACTTGAGTTATCGGTTTTGTTTGCTTGAGCTCGTTCATATCACATACTAATCACAATCGAGATCTAAAAATCTTTAATCGAGCTATCAACACGCAAATAATACAAAATTGCAGTATGAAAACAAAAATGACGAAAAATAAAAAACTACGAAACTTACTAGGACATGAGAAATTTCGAGACCCGACGATGCCAGCAACTCCCTAAGCGTTTTTTGTGTGAACAAATTGGTGTGAGTGTTTCGATTTTGGGTTCGATTGAGATTGGGGTTTTTGATTGGAATGTGTGTTTTTGTTTTTTTATTTGATCGATTGAATTCATTTTTATTTTGTTTTTTATTTTTAAGTAAAGTTTCATGTATAATCGTAATAATGCAAGTTTAGAAGGTTATTTTCGTCCAATTGGTCCTTATTTGTATGAAATGTTTCCACTTGATCCTTCAATGAAATTTTATCTCATGTGGGAAGTTAAAGTGATGATATTATTTTGTATATAGAGATTTATGTGTAGTTGTCCTTGAATTGAATTTAATAGTTGAAGAAGAATCTTATTGCATTTGAATTTGAGAAATTATCCAACTTAGTCTAATTTGGCAGTTTTTTTTCCTTAAAATGGGCAAAGCTTCCGAAAGAAGGCAAAAGGACTTCCCAAACCCTCACTTCGGTTCGTCGTGTCGTCGTCTTCGATTGGAAAAAACAGCCATATACTTACTTATATAACTAGTTCAACAGCTAAAATTAGGATGGACATGGACATGGACATTGACAACTACCCTGATGACGTTTTCCGCGACGAAGAGGACCCCGAGAATGAGTTTTACCAGGTTATAATATATTGATAATATCTTCTCTTATGGTGGTGGGCACAGTAGTTTGATTGCTTAATCCTGCTGTTGAACTCTGTGTGACAGTTTTCACAGGCGAGGGATGCGACCAAGGAAGAGTTGGTTTATCTGATAGATGCTTCCCCAAAAATGTTGAACTCCACTTGCCGCACTGTTAGTGTTTGAAATCTCTCTCTCTGGTCTCTATTTTGCGTGTTCCTCTTTTTTGTTTTGTTGGACATTATTGATACCAATTACCATCTCTGTTATTTTTAATGTTTGAATTTGGCATTGACGCCCGTTTCTGGACATTTGGTAGAAATATAACGTTTACTTGAATTTGTAAAAAAAGGAAGGAAAGAAAAAACAAAAAGCACTTAACGAGCGTTTAGAGAGTAGAGTTTCACTCTGGTCATTAGTTACTTGGCAAGGACTAAGTAGTCCTCAAACATATATCAAGGTATTAATTAGGTTATCGTGGGCGACATTGTGAAATTGCGTGTTTTGTCTTCTGAAGAGATGCATCAAACCCGTGTGTTTAGATTATTTCTTAGCTTTTTTTTCATAAAAAAAGATATATGTCCATTTATTTGCACATCTGCAGGAAGAAGAACAAGATGATTCCCACTTTCAAATCGTTGTTCGCTGCATTGCAGACTCCTTGAAGACTCAAATTATCAATAGGTCTTATGATGAAGTGGCTATATGCTTTTTTAATACTGTAAGCTTCAGCCATTTGTCTCTCCACATTTCACCTATTATCCTTTTGTAGTAAATTCCCCATGCTGAACTTTGATGCCATATGATCTTTGTCCTTTTTGTTTCCTGATAGCATGATTTTTTTATTCTTGAGTTTCTAATTTTTCTTCTGTTATTTCCGGTAAAGACTTTGAAAGTTGAAGGACCCCACTAGTGAGAGTTTCATTTAGTTTTAAATTATGTATGTCACGAAGCTGGTTCTCAGTTTTTCAAATCTATAATACAGAAGTACTGATATGTTTTCACTTCTTTCAGAAATCATTAAGGCTGTGTTTGGAATGAAGAAGGTAGAGTGGAAAAAGAAAACCGGAGAGAAAATGATTTTCATAAGTTTTTCTTTCATTTTCCTCACTATTTAGCGAATAAATGAGTTTACTTAGTTTTAAGTATAAACTTAACTATATTTTCTTTTCTTTTCTTTTCTTTTCCTAATCTATTTCTCCATCCAACCAAACATAAAAACTAGTTTTCCATTTTCATCTTCACATTCATTTTCCATTCCTTTCCATTTCGCGGTAATTTGTAGAGAAAGGAAAATGCAATGGAAAAAGAAAACTAGTTTTTATATTTGGTTGGTTGAAGAAATAGATAAGGAAAGAAAAAAAAAAGAAAATCTAGTTAAGTTTATACTTAAAACTAAGGAAAACTCATTTCTTCACCAAATGGTGAGAAAAATGAAGGAAAAACTTATGAAAATCATTTTCTCTCGGGTTTTCTTTGACCACTCTACTTTCTTCGTTCCAAACACATCCTAAGTGTTATCCAAATTTATTGTGCAATAAAAATATCAACATGTTATTGTAATGTTATTTCCTTAACCTATTAAATATGATAGGTACCTTACAAACAGAGTTGTAAGCTACATGTTTATTACTGGTGGCTGGATTATGCAACTTCTCCAAGCTAGAACACACATCCCTCTTACTGGTGTCCCTTTTCTTTTGCCTCACTTGCATTTTTCATATGCTTGTTTTGTAGAGGGAAAGAAAGAATCTGCAAGATTTAAATGGTGTGTATGTTTTCAATGTTCCTGAACGAGAAGATTTAGATCGAACGACAGCCAGGCTTATCAAGGAATTTGACTGCATAGAAGGTCAATTAAAACCCAGAAGATAATCACCATTACGTTCCTTCTCATGATATATGGCATTTTGAATTTCTCAAGATATGCTAATGTTTGGTGATATTTCATCTTTATGGATATTGGATAATTACTTTATTTTCAAACCCCCCAGTTCGTTACATCTTTATTCTAATTATTATCGTCAATTGGAGATGATCTGTTATTCATTATTCTTCGATAAATGATGCCCAAAGAACATGCGTCCAGCATGATTAGAATGATTTCACAATTTGCTTTTGACGTTGCAGTGTTTGAAACCATGAAATTAAGTTTGACAGCATAATGATCTCTAACCTCCTTGCATTTCTTCCATTTTTTAACTGTTTTTGTTTATCATTTATTGTAGCTATGCTCATGATGACTTTGTAATTAATGTAGTTTGTGTATAGTATTTGCATTTACTTAACCTTTTCTTGACATTCTGTTGCTTGATCATTTATTTTTTTACTTTTTCTTCTTGCATGCAGAAACATTCAGCAAACAAATTGGATCTAAGTATGGAATATTGTCTGAAAGTCGCGATAATTCGCTTTACAACGCTCTTTGGGTAGCTCAAGCATTACTACGAAAAGGGTACACAATCTCAGAAATATGCGCATAAAAATATTTAGATCATAAGAATGGACTTCATTGTCACCCATCTATGCTTCATTCTCACCCATATAAGCCCGCCTGCTGCATTTGTTATCTACTAGTTTTGAAGAAGGGATTTGATATCAGGTCTGCAAAAACAGCTGACAAAAGGATTCTGTTGTTTACAAATGAAGACGATCCTTTCGGAAAAATCAAGGGAGTGACGAAAATGGATATGATGAGAACAACACTGCAGAGAGCCAAAGTAATATCTCAAACCAAGTAACTATAATTATAGCTATCAGTCGAATCATCAGAGACTGGTTGGGTAATTGAAATTTGATCTTGCCACTTCCAATTTCAGGATGCTCAAGAATTTGACATTTCTATTGAGCTTCTTCCCCTGAGTAGACCAGATGATGAGTTCAACGTCTCCACATTTTATGCAGTTAGTTCTTGTTTTTAGTGGGTTTTCCTTTAGAATTATATATTCTGTGGTATCCGTTACATATTTCATATGTTCAGGAATTACTAGAATTGGAGGAGAATGAATTGGCTGAATTTAAGGCCTTAGTCGGAGAAAGGTATAGGTTTATGTTATGGTTTTGTCTAATGATCCCAGTACACTCAGTGACTGCTTCTTATTCGTCACTGTGCTGCTAAACTTATTCGGCAATATCACATGGTTATTTTCGATATATTTTTGCTTCTGCATGTCTTTAAAATCAGTGTTTTCAACAATTTGCTTGTGTTCAGATTTGATGACATGAAAGACCAACTGAAAAAGTGCATGTTTAGAAAGAGGAAAATTCGAAGAATTCACTTCGTCATTGCTAGTGGGATAACCATTGAACTAAATATTTATGCGTTGGTCCGTCCAACGAATCCAGGTCTGTTTCAGCCAAGAAGTGTTTCCTTCAGTAATTAAGTTTGGCTGTCTCTTACTTGTTGTTTTGGTTTTTCAGGCACTATCACTTGGCTTGATTCAGTGACGAACATTCCTTTGAGGACAGAGCGATCTTTCTTCTGCTCGGACACTGGTGCTATGCTGAAGGACTCTCCAAAACTTTTTCAGACTTATAAGAAGTAAACCTTTTGTCCCTTTTCGTAGACCCAGCAAACATTTGCGTTCCATCTTAATTCTTGGTTTGCCTTTGGTTTTTTTTTTTCCTCCTAGTGTTTATACATAATTGATATGATAGGTAAAAGATAATCCGATGTTTTGGTCGCTTCTTGGTATATACAACTCCAAATTTTTTGTTTCAGTCATTTAATTTGTTAGTAACCTTATGTAGTCCATTCGTTGACTTATTCTTTTCGTTTACCAGTAAAAACATAATGTTTTCAGCCGATGAGATTTCAGATATTAAGAGGGTTTCTACTGGGCACCTTAGTCTTCTAGGTTTCAAGCCACTAAGCTGCCTGAAGGATTATTACAATTTGAGGCCATCGTCCTTCGTTTTCCCAAGTGACGAGGTAATCCTCTTCCACCCCATTCAAGTATGATCGTCTACGGATGTATGTCATCACTGGTGGGCACTTCGGAGCTTTTAATTAACAAACTTTTCCGAAGATTTGTTGTGTTGGCAATTGGCAATAGCTTCTGTGCAATTTAAAACAATATATCGTGGAATATGTATAGTTGGCGCTTAATTGGAGATATAATTTTTTTTGGGGGTAAAAAGTACAATTCTTACTGCTGTAATGATGATATAAACTCTATATTTCCATCTCAAATGATATAAAACTTTTCACTGTGCTAAGCTTCTCCTCTTTTCCCTTTAACTTGGTTTAAGGAGATAGTAGGAAGTACTTGTATCTTCATTGCTCTCCACAGATCCCTGTTGAAGCTGCAGCGGTGAGTTCCCATGAAAATATAGAAGTTTTGGCGCTTGCATAATAAATGTGTGCCAACTGTATCTTACATTACCAGTGCATCTGTGCTTTCGAATAACTAAATGCAAGCCTTTAAGATGCTTTGCTTATCGAATACACTGTTTGGAACGAAATAGTAGATGTTATATAATGATGATGTCCATGAACGACCCTAAAAGGCACCAAGTAGAATTGTAACTGTAAGTATAGAATATCATCATGTAGTTGAGCCCCGTGGATGCTAGATGTATTTGGCTTCTTTTAAATAGTAGCCATTTTTATACTTAATTTTTCAATTGCAGCTTCGCCGTTGCATTTTATGGGAGCTCCTCTCATCCTCAACTAGTGGCTTTAGTTGCACAAGTAAGAATTAAGTTGTAGATATTAACAGGCAGCCAACTAGAGATTTATTATACTAAATGCTACCATGCTTTTTTTGTTAGATTGTTTCACATGGTGTAACATGTAATCTTTGTTATCATTTGGAGCTTTTTGATAGGGTCATAATGAGGTCTCCAAAATGTGCTGCATGCATGTCTTTTAAATTTTACATAAAATGAGAATTACACGCATCCAGATGTCAAGGGATAAACTTATCGAATCGATGGATAATGGCTTCCCTTTTTTTTTATCCCTTTAAAGGGCATAGCTCTTTATAACTAACAAAGTAGAAAATATTTGTGTTAAAGCATGTAGGGATATATTCTTCACAATATATCATTGTTGCTAAAATTCTGGAAGTTATTTAATATGCTTCATAGTATCAATTTGTAATTTTTTGGAGCAGGACGAGATTTTAAGCTCAAGCGGTCAGGTTGAGCCACCAGGAATGCATATGATATACCTTCCATATTCTGATGATATTAGACCTGTTGAGGAGGTACAGTTGCTTTCAAAACTTAAGTTGTTTTTTTTTGTTTTTGGACCGAAAAACTTTATAAATACGTCTTGTTGTCTGTAGCTTCACTCTACTGCAAATCCCGCGGCTCCACAAGTCACTGATGACCAAGTAAAGAGTGGCTCTTTACTGGTGAAGCGCATTGATCTTAGAAACTTCTCTGTTTGCCAGTTTTCTAATCCCGGTATTTTCCCTATCTTTGAAATAAGTTACTCCGCCAACTACTCGTCACCGAGAAACGGAAAGTGGATAATTCTATGTTGTGACTTAATTTGTTAGGGATTTTATGTGACGTGCTTAGATTGATTGATTACTTTATATTTTAGGTCTAGTAGTATTTAATTTTTGTTTTTACTAGTTATTTATTTGAGCAAATTGCAGGAAAGAAAATTGATGGGATTCATATATTTTATTTGTCTGTCTTTGACGACAGCACTGCAGAGACACTATGCAGTGTTACAGGCTCTGGCTTTGGAGGAAGAAGAGATTCCAAACGTGAAAGACGAAACCCTTCCAGATGAAGAAGGCTTGGCCAGGTAGATAGATAGGTGGTATATTGTTTGTATATATATATTAGAAAGATATTTAATGCCATCATTTCTCGTGATGTCTTTCTGATAACATTAAATGTTTTGTAATTGTTGTTTTTTTTTTTTTTAAAAAAACAATCCCAAGACCTGGTATAGTGAAAGCATTGGAGGAGTTCAAGCTTTCGGTGTATGGAGAGGAGAACCATGAAGAGGACAATGAAGAAACAGATGGTGCGAAGAAGACAACAAACGAAGCATCCAAGAAAAGAAAAGCAATTGCTGACAATGCAACCAAAGAGTACACAAAATACGATTGGGCTGACCTGGCAGACAACGGGAAGGTAGGTTGGTATATATATACATTCACCTCACCATATATGAATAATATGGGGTTCAATCAATCAAGCAATAAGTATAGTAACAAAATATATCTGATTATGATGGCAGCTCATGGATTTAACTGTTGCGGAACTGAAATACTACCTGAATGTGCACAACATTCCTGTTACCGGGAAGAAGGAAGCTTTGATCAATAGGATCCTAACTCACATGGGGAAATAAAAATGACATTTTTCTCTCGATCGTTTTGATCTTTTGTCCTTGGGATTATTATTAATTTATGTAACAATTAATACCGGTGCTGCACTTTTGAGCTCAACATCCTCTGCTGCTGGATAGCACACGCACATCACTCTATCTATAGTTCAAGTCATGTATGTGTGTGTGACTAAAACTAATCTACAATGTCTCGTCTTTGTAAATAAAGATACTTCTAGCTCAAATCTATATATATATATATATATATATATATATATAGATAGATATATGCGTGTACAATACCAACGGTTCGGCTTTGTTTGGACAACCTTAATAAAGGTTTCATGCACTAAATGTCGGACTCTGAATGAACTCGATGCAATAATTGGAAGCTCTCTTATTCATGTCCTGGCGGGTTCTCAATTTGGGCATACTAAAAATGCTTAATTTGGGTATATATATGATACGTGCTTAAGCCATGCCCAAATGGTGTAAGTTTGTAACCTTGATTGAAATATTATTACGGTACGGTGGCAGTAGAAAATGTTTATCTCACATCCACCACAGGATGGTGAGGAAGAACTAATTTGGTGCGAGAAATAACAAAATCTCTTTATAGTTCGTTTGGATTCCCGAATTTCGATTTGAAATACGAATTTCCTTCAAATCATCCGTTTGGCAACCGCTTTGATTTGGATTTCGATTTCATCCAAATCCGATGAGAATTTAAACCCTTTGTTGATTGATGATTTAGAAATTCGACCTCAAGTGGTCCGCTTTCGAAAATCCAAATTCTCGCCGTATTAATGGCTTTTTTAACTAAATAAATCAAAAAAATTATTTAATTTTTAAAATAGGGCTTTTTTTGAACATATTAATAAAATAGGGTTAATTGCGGGTATTACCCGCGACGTCGCGCCTAATGGCCGCGACGTCGCGGGCAATGGGCGCGACGATGATGTTGGCCCGTTTAATCGCTTAAACGGGCCCTTAAACGGGCCAATATCGTATTGGGCCCGTCGTCGCGTTGAATAGACGCGACGACGCGTCCATTGAGCGCGATGATGGGACATGTTCACGCGTTGTCTGTTAAAATTAAAATTATTGGAGAATTGATGTGGACGTAACGTTCACGAGTGTTGCAGAAGAATCGTTGCGTCCAATAGATGCGACGTCGCGTCCATTAGATGCGACGTCGCGTCCATTAAATGCGACGATTTTTCCTATATAAAGTACTATAATTCCATATACGTTGATATGTAAAAAAAACAACTTGAAGTATTTAAATTCCTCCTCAAATTATGACATCCCGTAAAATTCAAGTCTCTATCTACTACGGTGGCGAAATCATTACCGAATCAAACTCCATTCGTTACAGCATCCCACCCATTTCACTTAGACAATTCGTCGCGACACTAGTTTTGCTCAATTTCTGGGCATGCTACATGAGGTTATTCGCCTCGACAACAATTTTTCCTCCTTAACCGTTCATGTCAAGAATGAATACTATCAGCATTCTCGACTCTATCAGAGGCTCTTTCAAATTTCAAACGACGCGGAACTATCGTATCTTGGATGCTGATGCGGAACTAAATTTAATTGAAGTGTTTGTCGAGGCCAGCGAGAACGTTCATCCCGACCGTAATGAAGACGCACCCGACGTGTTCACCAACATCACCTCCAGCCACTCGTTCCCTGATATCACGGCAGTTACTCAAGGAATGAGTGACTTTTCACTCCACCCTCCTCATATAGACATTCCTTCGAGCAGCCGTGATGTTCCTAATATGTCGAATGTGTCACAACCTGAGCCTGTGCCCGAAGACTTGCAAAATAGTGACGCTAGCGACTCTGAAGCTGACGACGTTGGTGGTGCACTGGAGGATTTTCCGGATCCCGCTGATGATAACGACGATAGCGACGATGATGGAAACAATGATGGTCCCGAGAACGACATTCCATTGCCGGCGGAAGATGGTCGTGTGCCTTACCAACCCGTGCCTTTTTATTCAACATATCAAATGGCGCCTCCAGAAGCCAACGAGGTCGGCGGTGATTTTTACAGTAGGGACAATCCCAGGTTCAGAGTCGGTATGACATTTAGTACCAAAGCTCACTTACAAGAAGCTGTCGGCGATTATTCTTACAGGGTGGCTAGACGTGAGTTTCACGTCTCAGAAAGTAACAAAACCGTGTGGGGGGTGAAATGCAACCATAGCCATGAGTGTCACTGGAGGTTACGAGCATGCTTCAAACCGAAGAAATGTTATTGGAAGGTTACGATGTATGGGGGGCCACACACATGCTACATGAACGAGTTGTCGAGAACACACCGTAACATTTCGCGAAACACAATTGCGAGAATGTTGATTGGAATAGTGAAGACAGACCCTCAATTTCTACCAAAGAATGTAAAGCAGGTGGTGAAGGACAATACCGGGTACGACATCTCATACATTCAAGCGTGGCATGGCCTCAAAAGGGCGAAAGAAAATGTCTACGGCACCTGGGAAACTTCAGTCCAACAACTTCCTATCTTCATGAAAGCTTTGAAACGTTACAACCCCGACACGGTCGTCAAGTGGTTGAATCTTCCAACTGAAGCCCCCGGTGTGAAGAAATTGGGATATGTTTTCTGGGCTTTCAAACCTTGTATTGATGGGTTTAGGCATTGTCGTAGAGTTGTTTGCGTTGACGGTACACACTTATACTCCAAATACGAGCATAAAATGTTAATTGCATCTGGGCTCGATGCAAATCAAAATATTCTCCCCCTTGCTTTTGCCATTGTTTCAACGGAAAGCAGACATTCTTGGCGTTGGTTCCTGAACTTACTTAACATCCACGTGTTGGATCAACAAGGTGTATGCCTCATTTCTGATCGTCATCGAGGTACTTGTATTTTCCTACATACATTCATGTATTTATTTGACACCCTTTTAATCGATTGATCGTAATTTGTTATAGGAATATTGGCCGCGGTAAGCGAATTAGCAGCGTTTAGGCCGCCGAATGGTGTACACCGATTTTGTTTACGCCATGTCGTATCAAACTTCAACACTGAATTCAAGAACAATGACCTAAAACAGTTATGCCATAGAGCTGGAATGGCCCACACGTTGGAGAAGTTCAATCGCATTATGGAACACATTAAAGTTCTCAACGAACCGGCCTGGAAGTGGTTAGATAAGATTGACAAAGAGCAGTGGACGTTTGCTTACGATGGTGGATTCCGATGCGGGGTGATGACCACTAATATCTCCGAGGCCCTTAACGGAGTTTTCAAATGGGCGAGGTGTTTGCCTCCGAAAGCAATAGTGGACTTTAGCTTTCATCGATGCGTTGAATACTTTCGCAATCGATTTACGGAGTGCTCTGCAGCGATGGCTAACACCGAAATCGATTGGTCTCCGTATGCGTGGAATAAGTTCAACGACTGGACAAGTCGTTCTTGGAGTCACGTCGCCTTTAATTTTGACCCACGTTTGCAAACAGCTGAAGTTTATACTTCGGCCGTGAATCAGAGGAAACACGTGGTAAACATCTTAGGGAAGACGTGCACGTGCGGAAAATGGGACACGTATTTCATCCCATGTTCTCATGCCCAAGCAGCCTGCCGTATGTGGGGAGTTCATAGCATGCATCATATTGCTCCTTTCTATAACAAACAAGCGTACCGTAAAACATACGAGGGGTTTTTTCATCCTCTACATGACGAATGTTATTGGGAGCCTGCTGAATTCTCTCTATACATAACGACGCTTTGCGTACCCGAAGAGGTCCGGGGAGAATCCGTGCAACTCGTATACAGAACGAAATGGATCGCGGTGGTTCAAGGCGGAGACAAGGTCAAAGAGGCGGAGGCAGTGGTCAACGTTGATTTTTTTTTTAATTTTTAAGTACTTTTAGTATTCATATGTTGTACTAATATCTTGTAGTAAATTATTACAAGTTTTCAGTTACGTCCGAATTTACCTCATATTAGTTGCAAACACGCATGACAAATGTTACTGAAGTTACAGCCAATTACTTTGGAAAATATTTTCTCCAACCCTTCGGGGGGGGGGGGGGGTCAACGAAGTCATCGTCACTGTTATCTTCTCCAACTATGGAACTCGACATTGCATGATGTTTGCATTTGTTGTGCGTCTTTCTATACTTACCTTTTTGTTTTCCTTTCGGAGGTGGGTTGACGAAGTCATCATCGCCTTTGTTTTTGCCAGCGTTGCCGATCTTATTAGACATATTGTATCGGTTTCCTTTCGGTGGCGGGTCGACGAAGTCGTCGTCCCCCGTATCGTCTGTGACTCTCGAACTCGAGCTGACATGTTTCATCGACTGTCTTTTGGATGATTCTTCTGTCTGAGTATGAACTATTGGACATTCGTTGTTAGGAATTGCAAGCACGTCAATGTCTGGAACAATGTCTGGGTTGATATATCTAGCGAAAATTATATACAGATAATATTCATGTGGCTCGCGCTCATAGAAGTAAATTGTTGAAAGAAGATCCTCCTGCAAGAATATGACAAATTGCATAATTAAAATTTTTTATTGCATCCGAATTAATCGTTGTGTAGAGTAACCACCTGAAACCACTTAAGCCATTGCTCGGTATCTGCATGAATCCATCCTCTGTCATATTCTCCCCAATCTCCCATTTCGGCGCGTAGTTTTGTCGATAAAAGGTAGCGACGCTTCAAATGACCAAGTTTCTCCGTTAGAAACGGTACGGTGAAATGAATTCCGTAACGTTGATTCTATAGTTGAGCAAGGAATTGAAGACATTCGGATAAATTCTCTTTCGTGATATCACCCATAGATGCTTTTGCCGAAAATGTTCCAACGAACCATCTTTCAATATCATACGTCCACAGTTCGTCGTAAAAGTTATCACCAAGGACCTTTAAATTCCCGAATATCAGATGATCCTCATTCATCTTTTTTCCATTGAAGCGATTAAGACGCGGGTCTCTACCAAATGGGTGCATCGTACCTCAAATATTGTATGTTATTTTCGTAATTTGTGGGATTTTATAGATGTTCTGGATCGTATTTCTTGAATGTCACTATTGTTCTGTATAGTTAGATTAAAGGTAAATTACAGATAGCGTTGATTAAAGCTGCATGCGCATGATAAAAGTTGCAGAAGTTGCAGGTAGCGTTGATTAAAGCTGCACGCGCATGATAAAAGTTGCTGAATTTGCGGGTAACGTTGAGTAAAGCTGCATGCGCATGATAAAAGTTGCAGGCAGCGTTGATTAAAGCTGCACGATTTTTTACTTATTCATTAATAAGTACATTTTTACATAATTTAATACATATATATTAAATTTATTAATCAAAATATAACCCATATTTATTTTGTAAAAATATATTAACTTTGATTTATTTTAATTTTTAAGTACTATTAAATTTAACCTTTTAGTACATTTACATAATTTAATTTAATACATATATATTAAATTTATTAATCAAAATATATTATATTTCCCGAGGCCCCGCTTAGGCCCACTCCCTGACGGGCGGGGCGGCCCGCGGGCTTCGGGCCTTTTTTTACGGCTCTAATAATTATATAACATCCAATTTTATAAATATCCACCATAAGATAATAACATCGCTAAAATAATATAATCGAGGTAATAAAAACATCGTCTGAATAAATAACATCGGTAAAATAAAAACGTAACTCATAATAACATATAACAAAAAAACGTAGTCTGAATAAGTACAAAAAAAACTACGGCATATAATGCCCTCCGGTACCGCATCTACGAGGACGCTGCTCTCTACGCAGATGACGACGGTCAACTGGGGCCTCACTCTCGGATGGACGACGATGGGAAGATGAGCGGTAAGGTGGCGCGTCGTCGTCCTCGTCCTCGTAAGTGTACTGCATCGGCGTAGTGTACCCCGATGGCATCGACGTCCCATATCCACCATCGCCGTAGAAACCCGTCGGAATACGCGATGACGACGGCCCAGCACCTTGAGTGACATGATGCAAGGATGATGCCCCACGATCTTGCGTCGGAGGAATGTCGGTGAACTGGGTATCACGTCGCTGACGCCTATCGATGATTAGACGCTGCATACGATGTACAACGTCTAATCCTCCGTCCACTTCACGACGACGTAGTCTTGACTCCACGTCATCGAGATGCTGTGCCTTTTATTTAGCATATTCAAATATTATTTTGCCGCTAATAAATCAAAATTAAATATAATAAATAAAATTAGTATATAAACTAACCATCACGTCGATGAATGCTCCATCTCCCATCTGAAAGCCTCGCGACATGTGAATAGACGAAGGAGATATATATCGACGGGTCACGGACCGGTACCAGTCGAAATAGTCACTGGTGCACTGCGGTCCCGAACCTATCTCCAGTCCATTGACAATCCTCGAGTGCCTTTGGCTCCAATACGCCTCGTGCAGTTCGTGCTGCGATCTCCAATCTTTTCCGGGGACATTCCGAGTGCTAAAACGGTGGAGATCTACAGTAAGATACGCCGATGGTTGTGGCACCGACTTAATCAATCCGAACTGTCGCATCACGCGATCTGGATAGTGCCACTCGACGATGTTGTAAAATATCAGTGGGCACGACGACCGAGAGGACTGAGGACGGCATTTCGGGCGTAGCGCCAATATCTCCGGTGCATGATAGTTGTACGGGGTCCAAACAAATTGCTCCATCGACATACTATCGATGGACTCCCGTATCGCACGCAAATTTGAATTTGCGGATGTCGTATGGTCAAACAATGCATTCCATCTAAATGAATAAATATTAATTTGGCTGAAAATTTTTTAATTGAAAGTTCGAATATTTAGGAGACAACTACCTCGCCGCATGCGGTGGAATGGGTAACTGAATGCCATCGACTACAGAAGGCTGCATTACCACTCGAGGGTGGACGATAATGGGCTGGACTTGTACTATACGCATCCATGCCCAAACCTATATTTTAATTATTTATATACATAAGTATCGTTTACGATTTTCGATTTGTTTCATTAAGCTATCTTTCGTACCTGCAGCAACCGCAAAGCTCCACCTATGTTCATCTTCCTCGACTGACATGATGTGCAGAGCTCTCTGTAGAGGAATGCTAACACGGCGCTGCCCCAACTGTAATGATGGACTTCGTCGATGTCCTCGAGCAGCGTCAGGTAGGTCATCGACGTGTGACTTCCACTTGAGTCGGGAAACATCACCGACCCGAACAGCAGCAATGCGTAGGCACGCGCATGTTGATCGACGATTAGCTCGTCGGTCATGTCGTCGATTGGATTTTCTTCTAACCAGGCCGCAAACTTCCGAAGAGACAACTTGGTCACGTGGTACGCTCCTTCGGGAGGTCTGTACCCAGTCATCTCCTCGCAGTATTCGAGCCACTGCTCCTGCGTCTTACGTGGGATCACACCGCTTACGGAAATACCGTCCACGGGGAGTGCCCACAGCAACCCTACGTCCTCTAATGTCACAGTCGCCTCCCCCACCGGTAGGTGAAACGTGTGTGTCTCCTTTCTCCACCGTTCTACCAGTGCGGTAATCAAGTGTGGATCTAATTTCTGAGATCCACAACTATAGACGCCGTACAGCGACATAGTATCTAACTTCTTTAAAACACGACCGTGTAAATGCACCGGTCATGATATCTTACCCCACACTATGTTGTCTAACCCCCTCACCGTCAACGGGGTGTCAATAGCACCATCCGTGTTGGATAGCACATCGTTACAACGATGACTATCCTGGAAAATCAACAATGAACGGTTGGTCGGACCGTAGAAATCGTTCGTGTCCATCCTAAATCGAACAAAACAATGTTATAACCAATCAAACAATATATAGATACCTGTCTTATGAGAGCGTACGGAGGCGGTGGAGGTCCGGTTCGGCGGCGGCGACGGTCACGGCGACGGGTTGGGGCGGGGTCGCGGCGGGGTGGTAGAGAGAGAGAGAGAGAGAGGCCGGGCGAGCAACGCGGGGTGAGCGGCGGTGGTGGCGGAGCCGGGGGTCGCGGCGGGGTGGTGGACGCGGTGGAGAGAGAGAGAGAGAGAGAGAGAGCGGCTGGGCGAGCTGCGCGGGGTGAGCGCCGGACGGAGGCGGCGGAGGCGGCAGGGTCGCGGCGGGGTGGTGGACGCGGTGGAGAGAGAGAGAGAGATAGAGAGAGAGAGAGATATATAGAGAGAGAGAGAGATCGAGCTGCGCTGTGGCGGGGCGTGGTGAGCGGCGGACAGCGGCGGCGGAGGGAGAGGGTTAGGGTTAGGGTTTTAGAGAGAGAGAGATTGAGGGAGAGAGTGAGGGAGGAAGAATAGATCTCAAATCTATATATCCCCGACGTCGCGCCTAAGGCGCGACGTCGCGCCTATTACCCGCGACGCCCGTACTGGGCCAAAAAAAAGGCCCAGTATGGGAGCCCCACACCACTGGCCCACCACGAGGGTGCGTCGCGCCCATTGCCCGCGACGTCGCGGGTAATACCCGCAAATAGCCCTATTTTATTAATATGTTCAAAAAAAGCCCTATTTTAAAAATTAAATATTTTTTTTGATTTATTTAGTTAAAAAAGCCCGTAGTAATAATAGTAATAATAATAATAATAATAATAATAATAATAATAATAATAATAATAATAATAATAATAATAATAATAATAATTATGAGTGAACGATGAGTCGAGCCAACTCCGCGTGCTCGATGTGGCGGCTCGAGCTTGACGAATGACGAGTCGAGCCGGCTTGACAAAAGCTCGGCTCGAGCTCGACGAACGATGAGACGAGCCAGCTCGCGAGCTCAACGTAAGACGTCGAGTTAGTTCGAAAATAGCTTGGCTTAAGCTCGAAGAACGATGATCGAAAGCTCGCAAACCGACTCACAAGCTTATTTTATTTTGTTAGTTTTATATTTTATTTTTGTACATTTTAATTTTTAATAAAAAGTTCGAGGTCGAGCTCGACGAGCTTCATGAGTTGGAGCTGGAGCTCGAGAAATCCGGATTCCGAAATCCTAACGTTTGCCAAACGATGGATTTAGATTTGAAATTAGGATTTTAAAATTTACTATTTGAAACCACGGAATTCAATTCAAATAAACGAATCCAAAAACACCCTTTTTAAATTCTACAGAATGCAAACAGTACAAAGATGCTCTTGCAAAAAAAAATAAAATTGCCTTTGAAAGTTAATCAAAATCATATATGCTTGTAAGGTAGGGATCATCGATCATATCATCCTCTTTCGACTATCGAAGTCCATATTCCACGATCTCGAAGCTCTTCTAACTTCCTCCAGCTGATGCAAAGGGATGCTCGTGTTCGAATCCAATACTTCCACCCACTGCTTCCAAGGACTGCCCCAAGGGTCCAAAAACACAGACAGTTGAGGGAGCATCGTCGACTCGTAGAAACCGTCAACCGACTTGAGGATCTCTTCTGATTCCACCAATGCCGCCATCTCCGGCCTCGTGATGTTTCCGGGTCTGTTTCTTATCGCAAAGTTATTGCCCCTCAGGAGCAACACTTCCGATGGGGCGAGCGGCAGCACGATGCGCGAATATTTGGACAACGACAGATCGAGAACGTCCCTCGGGAGCAGATCTCGCTTTATCGCAATGGCCGTCCCCACCATTTTGCGGATCTAAAGTTGTCCGTTGTTATGTTGGAAATAAAGAACACCAACTTTTTATTATGTCTTTTATTAAATTGTACCCAGAAAAAGAAAAAAAGAAAAACTGACCTGATGCAACATGAATGACTCTCCGCAAATAGATATCTCCACATAACTCAAACTGCGCAGCTGCTGCAGCTCTCCACACGAACATTGGAAGATTCTTCTGAAGTGGGACGAGCTAAGTCTGTCAGCTAGGTCGGTTTCATGCAGCCACCGTGCAAGCACAGGAGGAGGAGGCTTTGAACTCTGGCTCTTGTTCTCATGTTCGTTGCTGCACTCGTCATCTGAAGAAATTGAGCCAGAATCATAAAGGTGTTCCTCCTTAGAAGATGCGTTATTAACTCCACCATTAACGGGTGATGACCCTTTATGAGGATATCGTTTTCTGTATATGGATCTAACTGTGTAATTGTGAAACGGATAGGATCCCTGAAAAACATCAAAGCATGTATGTCATCGCATCATGTGAATTGCGATGATTTGAAACTATATATAAACAAGAGTACCTCGAAAGAATTCAATATGCTGTTGAAATCTGACAAATGACGATCAACCTCAACATGTGTACAAGTATCCTTCACTCCAATCACCTCAGTTGGAAGGAGATATGAATATTTGCGAATGTTACATTCCTTTCGTGCATCAAAGCTTCTACAAATATGAAAGGATTTGAAAGAGAAACTTCAGATAACAGAAAAAAGTGCATTGAGATCCAAAACATAAAACCCATATTTGTAAATTTGGAGTAACTTGACAATATTAATGAATCCTGGTCTACTAATGGACAATGTTCATTCAAGCCAATGCTACCGAGGATGCAAGAATAAAAGAAAAATGCAGAACCTTTGAGAAGGTAATATGCTGAAAACTCTTATGCTTTCGGGAAGATGAAAATTAATATAACCGGCAAGAGCAAAGCCGTTGGGATCATTGTTCCAAGCAAACTCTGGAATCTCCATCTTCAAAGATATTATTGTTGCAAGCGAATGAACCTGATGAAAGAAATATATGCAAAACAATTAAAACCTGCAGTAAAAACCAAATCTTTAAGTAAAATTAGTTGCAATGTCTTCTCTGTCTAATTACCCCTTTATCAGTTCTACTACTCCTTGCCCACCCAATCTTCTGCAAATCCCCATAATTGCTATCTCTAATCCCACCAGCTTTATAAAGAGCCTTTTCAAGTTCACCTTCTATGGCTAAGTTGCAAATACTAATGTGGTAAGCTTCATGGCAATATAGGAAAACAGCGAAAACAAAGGCAGTAAATTAAATTAACTAAAAGCGTAGTAATACATGAAAACCTTACTCGATAAAGCATGTTCATCTCTCTGAATCTGCAAACCTGCACAATACAAAAATCAGAAAAAAACAGACACACCCACACACTCACAGATGTCTTCCAGTGAAAAGAACTAATTAAATTATGAAAACCTCTGTAATTGGTGCCTACGTATCCAACGCGCATTACCACTTTCTTTTTCCGAAATGGTTCCCATTTGTGCGCTGTTTCAGACGATGAAGCAGTTGAGAAGCAAACGATATTTAATACGTGTTGGTAATTCTTAATGTTTCGCACTTTGGGCTTTTCTCGGCGGATGAAACTAGTGACTAATGATGGAGAACGAAGCCGTTGAGACAACGGGATTAGTCGAAAAGAGACGACCATGACAGTGGTGATGTCGTCTGTGACCAAGGCAGAGTGAGAAAAGGGTATAGATTGCGGGCTTTGCTAAATATATATATATATATTACTATTTTATTAACTTATAATAAAATAGGGCTGTTTGAGAAAGAATTAACAAAATAGAACACAACGCAACCAATAAACTCTTCGTTGCATCTATTATCCGTGACGATATTTGAAATGGTTATGGGTCAAGGGTTTTGGCCCATATTTTTTGGGTTGCGTCAATTGATTGCAGCTTTTTTCAGACATCCGGGAGAAAGCGGCTCAATCGTCTTTATGTTGATACTTAATGACACTTATCCCTAATTAAAAGTATCATAAGAGATATTGAACCCTGTGAATTTTGTGAAAGTAGGGTACTCAAAATGTGAGAGTCAAAGACTTTATACGTAATCGAAGGAATACGCGACGATTTTTTCCAAGAAATCCCCAACGAAAAATATACCCCATTTCTGCCTTATCTTTTCTGTACAGGGAGCTGTGTACATCGTGTCAGATGGGAAAAATGAATGTTGATGGGGCATTGAGGTTGCTTCATGTACGAAAATGAACATTTTAGTTTTGTCCCAAGTAGACTGACGAAATTTAATTCTCATATAGATTTGGGTGTGAATGCGAATATACCCGTACAACCTATTGTCACACATCCTCGAATGGCGATGCAACCCACAATTGTCAAGGTATTACATAGCTATTTATTATTATTTTTAATTTTATGTTTTGTCATTAGTATATTTTTTTCTTATTCAGGTTAGAGGTGGCTATATGGGCCACGGGCCAGTTCCGGGCCGGTTCAGACGGGCCGCGGTTCTGGCAGTTTTGGTCCCGATGGTTACGCCTGTGTCGCGGTTCCGGTTCCCGGGACTTTTTTGTGGAACCGGCTCGGAACCGGCACTCGAACCATTAGTTCCGGGCGGTTCCGGGCCGGTTCGGTCCATTTATTAATTTTTTTTTAAAAAAATCAAAGTACAAAAAACTTGAAATTTTTTATTGAAATATGAAAACATTACACACAAAAATACATAAAAAAATAAATGAAAAAGTTACACAAAATAATACAAAAAAGAAAAATTAAAATAAAATTTACATTAAAATTATAAAAAAAAAAAGCATTCAAAACCTACATTTGATCCCTATTATTTAATATTATCCCACTGGCCTCTTCGTCGGAGTCGGAGCTCGAAGATGGAAACTCGTCGATTGCATTCTCGGCACGATTCTTCAATTTTGCCGAAAATCAATCCTTCAATAGGGTTAGCTTCGCAAGCGAAGTCGCGCTAAGGCTCGTTCGTCGATCTCCAATAATTCGATCCGAGGTGGAGAATGCCGACTCCGAAGCGACACTTGAAGCATGCACGGATAAAAGATCTCGTGTCATGGTCGCTAACGTCAGGTAAAGCCTAGCATTCGTCTTCCACCACTCCAGAACATTAAAGTCGTCGAGCGCTTCGAAGTTCTGGCTTAAATAGAGTTGAATCTCATTTGTGTTAGCTGTAGACGTAGAGGGCGCTTTTTCTTTCTTCTATCTAAGCAATTACCGTAAGATCCCCCCGTACCGCGTGCGCCGCTACCACTATCTGTCGAAACTTCGGTCACGTGAGTCGTCGCTTCAACACTTGCTCCCTGCGACTGAGAGGCATAAAAGGAAAAAAGTTCTTGGAGCCAACGCTTAATTGACTCCTTCTGGTCGTCTACGTTCTTTCCAAGAAAAGGTGTGATAATGCTCGAAAAAATGTCAAAAGTATCATTTCCACAACTCGGGTCGAGCAAAGCCGTCAAGTCATGGACAATTGCGATAATTTTCCAATATTTCTTGAATTTCTTTTCCATACTTTCGACGAAAGTACTCAAGTATGGGTTTGTTCGAATTCAATAACTTATAGCACATCACAAAAGGCCGCGGAATAAATCTCGACGATGTGTGATAATGAACGTCGGAAAATTGTATCGTTGCGTCCTTGAACTGTTCGAGTAATGAGACCAACAATTCTGCGACGTCTCAGTCTATGTCTTCTAAAAGAAGAGTTCTTTCGGGATCGGCGGCGGCCGACCCGACCCTGATGTTGTTCCAAAAAGGCGTCACCAAGTCCTTATAGTGCATAAAAATGCTAAGGAGGTCATACAAGGGGTTCCACCTAGTCGGAACTGGTACTGAATGTTAGGGATATGCCCTCGAATGCTATACGAGGATTGAATATGTATAGGGCATTAGCTTATTTATCATTCGATTGTCAATGTAATCAAACATTGTTTTGCGTATTAATAAAGACATTATTCGTTTATTGGTTATATGAGTTCTTTACTTAGCATCGGGTAAAGCAATAAATGAATAAATCCAAATATGTCGAGTTGAGTCACTGTTCTCGATGGGTACGAGAGAGGAAGGCACCAAGGGACTCTTAACCTCGAACATAAAATATCCATAAGCCTTAGGTTTCAGTTGGGTGCTGGAAAACCAATCATGGCTTATTTGTAGATGACTTATCGTGTGCCGATATACCGCTTGGAAGCGGAAGTCATGACTTGTGATACGAGTCGAATCAAGGGATTGAATCATTTCGTGGACACTGACTCGCAGGTCGTACGATCAAACATGGCTTATTACTCAAGGAGTGTCATGATCGACGACAAAACTATAGTAGTCTGCTTGAACCTTAGACCGAAAGGGGCTTTGACGGAGTTGACTTTGAAGTCTTGACTATCACGGTTTCGCTAGATCCGATTTGCTATTGCATGGGTCAGCGGGACAGATGCGGTCTTGATGGATATTTGTGATTGCCGGGCTTAGACCGCCGAGTACGGATTCACAGTCGCGCAAGTAATCGAGACAAGTGTCCTATGAGAATGACGACGGGAAATTACAAAATCCTTGGCCAAGGTATTAAACTAACTCATGTTAGACATGGAGGGTAGTTTGGTAATTTGCCTCGTGTCATTTTATCATAGTATCGAGTTTAGTGAGTTTGACAAATACCATGGCTCTCACTCGATCGGGACACAGCTGAAGGGTTTGTACGTAGTACTATAATCTATAGTTAGGTTCTGGAATGAGACTAGTTCGAAATTCGTGCTCAAGTCGGGATCTGTCCGGTACTGCGGGATTGGCTAGGCACCTACCGGACTCTTGGATTCCTCCCTTGCCGATTGAGTCGAACCTATAGAGTCGGGCTTAAAAAGGATCATCAATGTGTACCGAGAAGGGGAGATTGTGTTTTAGGCCTTAACGGGCCTCGAGTCGTTATGCCACGCCTTATTGGGCCTCGGGGTCATTAAGTGGACCGAAGTCGGACTTCATATGAAACTAACTTTAAGACTTAGGCTTGGCTAAGTGCTTAGAAAGACTTGAGGGAAGAATTGGAATTCAACCCTAAGCCGAGAAATTCGAAAAATGCCTTAAAGGGTATTTTCGTAATTTACAAATATGGTAATAAAAATATTTGGAATATTATTTATTAAAACTAAAATTCGAATTTATATTTTATATAAATTTCGAAATTTATTTACCATATTTGAAGATATTTTAATATCTTAGTTAGTTTTCTATTTATAGTATGTTCCTTTAATAGAATTTTGAATTCAATTAGGAGAGATATTTTGGCAAGAATATCTCTCATATTTAGGAACAAAATTTCGAGATTTTAGCCTTGTTTAGGGCTGAAAATTTCGTCCTCCCCTACTATAAATAAGGGTGAGACCCTCGTCAAAGAAAAGACACGGGAAGAGAATCGACGCGAAATTTCTCGACCCGAGAATCGAAACACGAACACACAAACGCAAACCACTCTCCCGAGCGACGGATCAATTCTCTCTAGCCATCTTCGGAGAATCGAAACCGTGGTACACTGCGAGGTCGGCGTGACGATCTAGACGATACCCAACACGACCGCGGCCGACGACGCAATCGACGAGGAGCTGCCACTCGCTTCAAAGGTAATCTCTCACGGGTATGACCCGCCCTATTACGTGTCAACGTGATTAGAGTTTTCGATCCGAGCTGCGAAGGAACCCGAAAAAAATTTTATTCCGCACCGTCTCCCGGGGCGTTGCGTCTCGGGTACAAACCGGGTACCATTCCCAACAGTGGTATCAGAGCCAGGGCTCGTGATCGGAATCATAACATGATTAAATCGAAACGAGGCTCGTGGGAGACGATCGAAAAGCCAACGCACTAGGCGCGTGGGGCTGCTCGATGCGTCGCTTGCCAACCCACGACCACCATACCGCTCGACGGGGTCGAAGGCACCACCGCCGAGACGCTGCGACACGCAGACAGCCGCACGCGCAACCGCGCCGTGCGACGGCGTATCCGCTGCCGCGGGTTCCGGCAACGAAGACCCGAACCACCGCGCCGATGCCTCGGGCAGCGGCACACCGCTGTCGATGGTGGTGCCACCTCTGACGGCAGCGCCAGCGCGCGGACAGCCGCGCAACCGCGCAACCGCGACAGCCACGTACCCGCACGAAACTGCAGCCTCCGGACACGACGGCCGCCTAGGGTTTTTCGCCCAAAAACCCTAACGGGCCTTTTTATCGGGCCTGGCCCATTTAAGGCCCAAATTGTCGGTTTCGGTTAGAATTCATGAAATTGTCAACGTGCTCGTTATGATTATGATTTAAGGCACACTTACGGGTTTAGGATTTCTATTTGGTTTTCCGGGTTATTTGTTAAGGGCCTCGTCCCCCCGGGTTGTATTTGTCTTTTACGGGTTGTTTGGGACTGATGATCCCCCCGTGTTGTACTTCAAAGTCTTTATTAGATTAGGCTTAGTTTAGAATACACGAAGCTGTTCGACGGTTGACGACTCCCCGGGAGAAGATGACTTGGTGGACGATTGACGACTTGGAGGCCGTTCGAATGATGAAGGGCGATTGTCGACTTCAAAGCCCATAAGGAGAATCGATGATTTTTTGAAGCCACATACACATAATTCACGTAATAGGGCTAGAATATAAATAACACGTTCGTGTTGCCTTGTAGTTTATTTTCCTAGGGTTTATTTACTACTTACGTGCGTGTCGATTTGTGAAATGGTATGCATGCTTTATGTGCTCTTATGTGAAAAGTTTTTTTTCTCCCGTTTGATAAATACTAAGTGAGAAAAAGAATTGGGTTCCTGTCTTCTATCATGCTTGAGATGTCTGGTGTTAGAGAGTTTGTACGGTTTATTCCGAGTAAGTTGGCGCCGTACATCAAGCCCTAACATTAGCGTTTCGGGTTCGTTTGACGACGCTCACCATAGCATATTCCGCCCCACGAAGCGTAAGGCAGCAAGGCGGAATTCAAATGTGCGGTTAGAGCATAAGTTGATTAGGTTGCACTTAGACAGTTATACCCAAAATGCAGGGTTAGCCGTGAGGGTCACTGACTGAGACAAAGATAGTTGAAATACTCATAGGATGGGTTCGAGTGAAACTCGACTTCGATCGATTAGGCAGGCCAAATATTGCGTTAAAGGCTGAGGCATGTCTAATCGAGTCGGGGACCTCAACTCCACTATGAAACTACTCAACGAAGTTTCCGAAATTCTTAAATCGGGAGAATAGAATTTTCGAGAAAAATAGTGGGAGTCAAGCGAAACGAAAAGTCCGTGTTTGCGCTTGATGAATGATAGAATAAACCTAACTATGTGATCTTTATCTTCTGCAGAGTTATTTTCTTTCTAGTTACTATGACGAATCTTTTAAACATGCTGCTTGAAAAGAACCGTTTGGTAGGACCAAACTACGTGGACTGGCTCCGTAACCTCATGATAGTTCTAGGTATGGAGTCTTTGACTTATGTCCTCGATTCCCCTACACCGCAAGTCCCAGGGACTGATGTGAGTGACGACGACCGGGCTGCGTATGTCAAGTGGCAAATAGACGAGCCAAAGGTCAAGGGCTATATACTCCTATCCATGAGCAATGAGTTGCAGCGAAGCCACTCGGAAATGGAAGTGGGCGCCATTTTGCTTCATTTGAAGGAGCTCTTTGGTGAACACTCCAGGAGTGCTCGCTACTCTTTGACAGAGAAACTGTTTCATTGCAAAATGGATGAGGGCAACGACGTTAGAGAACATGTGCTGAAAATGATCGGTTTGATCGAGAGACTCGATGCACTCGACTTCCTCATGGACAATGAGCTCCAAAACGATCTCGTGCTCCAGTCACTGCCGGCTTCCTTTAATCCCTTCATTGTGAATTATAATCTGAATAGGGTCGAGATGACATTAACTGAGTTGATGAACCAGTTGTCAACGGCCCAAACTCAGATGAAAAAGATAAAGGGAAAGGAAGTGGCTCTTGTTGCGACTTATAAGACTCGGAAGTCGATTAGAAAGAAAAAGTCGGACAAGCCCATTAAGCCCAAGGGAGGAGTTTCAAAAGGCAAGGCCAAGAAAAACGTGTCTAAAGGCGCCAAGCCCACGGACAAATGCCTTCACTGCAATGAGCTCGGCCATTGGAAGCGCGATTGCCCGAAGCTAGCCGCCTCAGGTAAATAACTTTATGTTTAGAAACTAATTGTTCTATGACTGTGTACTCCACTTCATGGATCTAGACTCAGGAGCTAGCGCTCACATTTGTGTTTCAAACCAGGGTCTGGAACGAAGTAGGAGGTTGGCGGATCGAGAGGTCATGATCAACATAGGAAGCGGACATAGTGTGCCGGCGACCCACATTGGATCAAGAACTCTTGTTTTATCTAGTAGACATAAGTTATTGCTTTCTGATTGTTTAGTATTGCCCAGAGGGCTTAAGAATATTATTTCTATTCCCGTTTTGAGCGGAAACGGATATGAGTTCCGCTTTAGTAATAATATTTGCGATATTTATTTTGGAAATAAATGCGTCGGAAGTGCAACTTTACTTAACGGATTTATTATCTAAATGTCAAAGATAAAACTGAATCTGTGAACACAATTACCAACAAACGAAAATTAGAGACCAATAGAGACAATTGTGGCATCTTCGACTTGGTCATGCAGGAGATCAAAGATTCGTGAGTTGGAGAAAAATGGCATGATTAAGCCGTTGGGTTCGGACCCTTATCCGACTTGCGAATCGTGTGTCCTTGGAAAGATGACTAAGTCTCCCTTTACCGGGACTTTCCAAAAAGCCACAGAACTTCTCACTTTGATTCATACAGACGTTTGTGGGCCATTCGGGGAAGCGGCTCGAGGTAATTTCCACTACTTTATTACCTTCACCGACGATCATTCAAGATTTGGGAAGGTATATCTTATGAGATACAAGTCTGAAGCCCTTGATAAGTTCAAGGAATATAAGGCTTTAGTAGAAAAACAAACTGGGAATCATATAAAGGCCATTCGATCTGATCGAGGTGGCGAGTACATGAGTCTCGAGTTTGACGAGTTCTTGAAAGAGAACGGGATCATTTCACAGATGACACCGCCGGGAACACCACAATTAAATGTGTGTCCGAACGCAGAAATCGAACGCTGTTGGACAAGGTTCGATCAATGCTAAGTTACACAGACCTGCCACTGTCGCTGTGGGGTCATGCGTTATTAACCGCAACGCACGTTTTAAACCGAATCCCTTCTAGTTCTGTCGACCAGATCCCTTATGAAATATGGATTGGTAGAATGCCGAGCTTGAACCACATAAGAATATGGGGTTGCCCTGCTTTTGTGAAAAAGCTCAAGACAGAAAAATTGGAATCGAGAGCTATGAAAGGACGTTTTGTCGGGTATCCTGAGGATTCCATGGGATACCAATTTTACTTCCACGACGATCAGAAAATCGTTGTAGCCCTTCAGGCTCACTTTCTCGAAGAAGAGTTCATTCGAGAAGGTGGAGGGGGTCGTGAAATAACTCTTGGAGAAACGACAGAAACGATTTCACAAACTCCAGTGTTAGAAGACACCGTAGAGCAGTCCAAGACGCAATCAGAGTTGCGCAGGTCTGGTAGAGTATCTCGCCAGCCTGAGAGATATGGAATGGTACACGTCGAGCACGGGGATGCTGCGACGGGGGGTAACGTCGGGGACGACCCCGCTACCTATGACCAGGCAATGGCGGATATAGACTCCGTAAGATGGCTTGAAGCTATGCAAGTCGAAATGGATTCAATGCACGAAAATCAGGTCTGGACACTTGTTGATCTCCCCGATGGTTTAAGACCCATTGGATGTAAGTGGATCTTCAAGAAAAAGATTGGATCAGACGGACTGGTGGATAGATACAAAGCTAGGCTTGTAGCGAAAGGTTATAGTCAAAAAGAAGGAATTGACTATGAGGAAACCTTTTCGCCCGTTGCGATGATGAAGTCCATTCAGATATTAATTGCGATAGCAGCGTATAACGATTATGAGATGTGGCAGATGGATGTGAAAATCGAGTTCCTAAATGGATACCTCAAGGAGGAAATATATATGGAATAGCCAAAGGGTTTTACATCACAAAAGGATGCTCATAAAGTATGCAAATTGAATAAGTCAATTTACGGACTTAAACAAGCCTCTAGGAGCTGGAATCTTCTGTTTGATGAAGTAGTTAAGAGCCACAGATTCATAAAGAACGAAGATGAACCATGCGTCTACAGAAAAAGCAGTGGGAGCAAGATATCGTTCCTCGTATTGTACGTCGATGACATCCTTTTGATAGGAAACGATATTGGGATGCTCTCGATGGTGAAAGCATGGCTTTCGACGAATTCTCCATGAAAGACTTGGGAGAAGCGACCTACATCCTAGGAATTCGTGTCTATAGGGATAGAACGAATAAGATATTAGGGCTCTCCCAAGCCCTATACTTAGAAAAGGTCCTGAAACAATATAACATGGACAATTCTAAGAAAGGGTTCTTACCTATGGGGCATGGGATACATCTCTCCAAAGCTATGTGTCCTCAAAGTGAGGCAGATAGAAAAGAGATGAATGGAATCCCCTATGCATCCGCAGTGGGTAGCTTGATGTACGCGATGCTTTGCACGCGACCGGACATAGCATACGCTGTGAGAATTAAAAGTGGAAGGATATACGGATTCGGATTTCCAGTCAGACGTGGACGACCGAAAATCCACTTCAGGTTTCGTCTTTACACTCAACGGTGGAGTAGTATCCTGGAAAAGTTCCAAGCAGAGCACAACTGCTGATTCCACCTGCGAGGCTGAGTACATAGCCGCCTCAGAGGCAGCTAAAGAAGGAGTTTGGATGAGAAAGTTCTTGGAAGAACTGCAAGTGGTTCCGATTGCCGAAAAACCACTGCCACTGTGGTGCGACAATAGTGGTGCAATCGCGCAAGCGAAGGAACCAAGATCTCACAGTAAATCCAAACACATAGAAAGAAAAAATACCTAATGTTACGTGGATTCGTTGAGAGTGGCTACATAGCCGTCCAGAAGATTGCGACTGCGAACAACGTGGCCGACCCATTCACCAAGCCTTTATCTTAGGCAGTGCTGAACAAACATCTCGAGAAGATGGGTATTAGATACAACAGCGCATGACATTGAGTGCAAGTGGGAGACTGTTAGGGATATGCCCTCGAATGCTATACGAGGATTGGATATGTATAGGGCATTAGCTTATTTATCATTCGATTGTCAATGTAATCAAACATTGTTTTGCGTATTAATAAAGGCATTATTCGTTTATTGGTTATATGAGTTCTTTACTTAGCATCGGGTAAAGCAATAAATGAATAAATCCAAATATGTCGAGTTGAGTCACTGTTCTCGATGGGTACGAGAGAGGAAGACACCAGTGGACTCTTAACATCGAACATAAAATGTCCATAAGCCTTAGGTTTCAGTTGGGTGCTGGAAAACCAATCATGGCTTATTTGTAGATGACTTATCGTGTGCGGATATACCGCTTGGAAGCGGAAGTCATGACTTGTGATACGAGTCGAATCAAGGGATTGAATCGTTTCATGGACACTGACTCGCAGGTCGTACGATCAAACATGGCTTATTACTCAAGGAGTGTCAATGATCGATGACAAAAACTATAGTAGTCTGCTTGAACCTTAGACCGAAAGGGGCTTTGACGGAGTTGACTTTGAAGTCTTGACTATCACTGGTTTCGCTAGATCCGATTTGCTATTGCATGGGTCAGCGGGACAGATGCGGTCTTGATGGATATTTGTGATTGCCGGGCTTAGACCACCGAGTACGGATTCACATCTCGCAAGTAATCGAGACAAGTGTCCTATGAGAATGACGACGGGAAATTACAAAATCCTTGGCCAAGGTATTAAACTAACTCATGTTAGACATGGAGGGTAGTTTGGTAATTTGCCTCGTGTCATTTTATCATAGTATCGAGTTTAGTGAGTTTGACAAATACCATGGCTCTCACTCGATCGGGACACAGCTGAAGGGTTTGTACGTAGTACTATAATCTATAGTTAGGTTCTGGAATGAGACTAGTTCGAAATTCGTGCTCAAGTCGGGATCTGTCCGGTACTGCGGGATTGGCTAGGCACCTACCGGACTCTTGGATTCATCCCTTGCCGATTGAGTCGAACCTAGAGAGTCGGGCTTAAAAAGGATCATCAATGTGTACCGAGAAGGAGAGATTGTGTTTTGGGCCTTAACGAGCCTCGGGTCGTTATGCCACGCCTTATTGGGCCTCGGGGTCATTAAGTGGATCGAAGTCGAACTTCATATGAAACTAACTTTAAGACGTAGGCTTGGCTAAGTGCTTAGAAAGACTTGAGGGAAGAATTGGAATTCAACCCTAAGCCGAGAAATTCGAAAAAATGCCTTGAAGGGTATTTTCGTAATTTACAAATATGGTAATAAAAATATTTGGAATATTATTTATTAAAACTAAAATTCGAATTTATATTTTATATAAATTTCGAAATTTATTTACCATATTTGAAGATATTTTAATATCTTAGTTAGTTTTCTATTTATAGTATGTTCCTTTAATAGAATTTTGAATTCAATTAGGAGAGATATTTTGGCAAGAATATCTCTCATATTTAGGAACAAATATTTCGAGATTTTAGCCTTGTTTCGGGCTGAAAATTTCGTCCTCCCCCACTATAAATAATGGTGAGACCCTCGTCAAAAAAAAAACGACAAGGGAAGAGAATCGACGCGAAATTTCTCGACCCGAGAATCGAAACACGAACACACAAACGCAAACCACTCTCCCGAGCGACGGATCAATTCTCTCTAGCCATCTTCGGAGAATCGAAACCGTGGTACACTGCGAGGTCGGCGTGACGATCTAGACGATACCCAACACGACCGCGGCCGACGACGCAATCGACGAGGAGCTGCCACTCGCTTCAAAGGTAATCTCTCACGGGTATGACCCGCCCTATTACGTGTCAACGTGATTAGAGTTTTCGATCCGAGCTGCGAAGGAACCCGGAAAAAATTTTATTCCGCACCGTATCCCGGGGCGTTGCGTCCCGGGTACAAACCGGGTACCTTTCCCAACAGAACTTCTTAAACTTAAGAACGTTCGTTTGGACGATTTGCCTCCATGATATTCAAAGATGGCGTTCCCGTAATTGCTTCCCTATCATCTTGAATTTTCTATGATTGACCCTAACACGTCGTCGAAAGCGCACTTGACACATAAGTTAATTACGTGACAAGCGCACCTCACGTGAAATAGTCGACCGTCTAAGGGTAACCTTATGCCGCGGCGGAGGATTTCAACCCCATCATTGTTGGGGCTTGCATTGTCTAAAGTGATAGACATAAACTTGTCTTGAATCATATATTTGTTACGACATTCAAGACATACATTGATATTATGTGTCCGGTGTGTGACATGTCGAGGACATCTAGCGAAAGAATTCTCTTTTGCATCGTTCACGTCTTGTCTATCCAATGGCCGATCACCACTAGATAAGAATCCGACTTGACGTTCGTCCAAATATCGGTATGTTGGCCAAATGAGTAATTAAGTTATTTTGATATAGATCAAAAGTTTCTACCAAAAACCGTTTAAGTTTCATACGACTTACGTTGTGGAATTCGGGTTGTATCGTACTAGTATATTCGATAAACCGTTCACTTTCCGCAATGTAAAACAGTTCCTCATTTTTACTACAAATCTAACTAAGTCCATCTTTGAGATTTCCATAGTTATAACAAAGTTTCTACCCATAGTCATGCTAATTTGTTGTTGCCTAGGTTCGGTGCCTATTGGTTCTAACGTATCCTTGTCTCATTTATGATAATTAGTGAGATGTTTGAACATTGAACCTATCCCACCTTGTCCCGATTTGAATCTATAATCGTAAGGGCGGCGAGAATCCTTACAATATGCATTTCCAATTTCTTACTTAATACGAGATAAAAAAATTTACATACCTTAGATGTGCGTTGCCGCCGTGGGCATGGAGGTTTCTTCTTCCCCGTTCGCGTTGATGTTTGGCTTGGTCCCTCGCTCGGCGCCGGCCGGGTCGGTGTCGGTTGCACTTGCTCATCGTCCGTGTCCTCTGATACCCGCTCGTGCGCTTCCCGAAACGTATCTTCGACGCCGAAGTTACCTACAAAATCAAAATTATCGTCCGAATTTCTAGATGACGATGCCATGTTAGTAGAAAAGCGTGTATTGTGGTACCGTTATGATGAAGAGCGCGTATGCGTGTGCAAAATAAAAATAATATGATAAGTAATAATTATTATTGTGAGAATTAGAGAGGGTATTTATAGAGAATGAGAGAGTTTGGTGTGAAATAATGGTAGAAACAATGCCTTATTTGTAGAATTTTCGTTGGAGACCTTCTTGAAAAAAAATTGCATTATGGTCCCTAGGGATAAAAAAAATAGCCAACGGCTATAATAGTCGTTGCGGTTCCGGTTCCGGTCCCGGGTAGCTAGATAATACGTTAGCCACCTCTAATTCAGGTGGAATGCGTTGTTTGATAATACGTCCTTGAAAACTCTAATTTGCATGCAATAACGAGAGTCGCTAGATAACATGTCGATGGATGAATTTGTATGGACGCCGTACAATTAATCAGGCACCTGAGATTGCAACGTTGAGACTCGAATATCGACCCAAATGCTGTCATTTGTCGTGTCCGCTCGTATGTTTTAACATAGTTGAGTGTCACTATCCCGATCGCGTTCTCCGACAATTCGCAATGGTTCAGTCCATCTGAGGCGCCTGCGTGGCCCAATGTTGATCTCCATTGATACAATGCCTGCAATATTTCCGGAAGAGATTAGAGATCGCATCATGAGCAACATGAAGCCTTGTGGTTGACTTGGGACGTAAGGATCGTCATTGCGATGGAGTCGGGTGATGGTCCGCGGTGCACTGCAGATTATTTTGAATGGTACCGACGCGTCACCCGTTGGTACATACTCCGTCGACTTCAGATGAGAGATAGTGCATTTATTGGCGTGATGGTTAGTTTATTGAAAGTTTTATTTATATTATTGTATAGCGGCGTTGCAATGTTGATCTCCACTGATACAATGTCCGCAATATTTTCGGAAGGGATAAGAGATCGCATAATGAGCAACATGAAGCTTTGTGGTTGACTCAGGACGAGAGGATCGTCGATGCGATGGAGTTAGGTG
Organism: Linderniella brevidens; assembly: GCA_004919715.1. Taxonomy (NCBI): domain Eukaryota; kingdom Viridiplantae; phylum Streptophyta; class Magnoliopsida; order Lamiales; family Linderniaceae; genus Linderniella; species Linderniella brevidens. Next base: position 896,467 of record SWDC01000149.1, read on the forward strand.
ACTGTCCATGATATGCAGATTATTTTGAATGGTACCGATGTATCACCGGTCGGTACATACTCCGTCGACGATTCGCATGCCGCGAGGTTTTCAGATGAGAGATAGTTCATTTATCGGCGTGATGGTTAGTTTAGTGAAAATTTTATTTATTTTATTGTATAGCGGGTTTGATTAAATATTTTGATTGTGATATGACATGCAGAATATGTTGATTATGCCGAGGTGAGATTTCGTCGTGGTGAGATAGATGGGGGCTTAGATGTTATATATCAAATCTAACGGCTAGTCATTGATAATTTCGAACATTACGTATAATCGAACTTGAAGTATGCATGTGCAACTTTAAGTACACATAAAATTGAACATTACATATAACATAAAAATACGTACGACACACATAAACCGAACATAACAACACAAACTTAAAACGAAAGTCAAGTAACATAAACTGAAAGTGACATAAACTTCAATTAACAACAAACAAAAAATGAACTTCTACATAATCGCTTGCGAGTCAACGTCTTCCACGACCTCTTTGACTTGATCTTCGACTTGATCCACCTTGATCCATTTCATTTTGAATACGAGTAGTGCTATATCTACCTGGCCCTTTTCGGTTACGTCGATCTTCATCGTGTATAAGGGAAAAGTCAGCACGCTCTCAATAACGTTCGTCATGCAGCGGACCGAAATACATGTCCTATTTTCCACAACTACACGTCTTCGCTTGGATGCTTACGACATGTTTTCTTTGATTCACCCTAAAAGTATACACGTCGACTGTTCCGAAACACGAGTCAAAGTTAAATACAACGTGACTGAAAGACTGAGATGTCCAATACTGAACATCCTCCAAGCATAAGGGGACCAGTCATTATCGGAATTATTCATCGCGACAGAGCACTGTGAAAATCGATTGCAAAAGTACTGAACATATCGATGAAAGTTGAAGCCGACTATGGCTTTTGGTGGCAAGCATCGAGTCCCTTTGAAGACTCCATGAAGGGCCTCTGAGATATTAATAGTCATTTAACCACATCGAAGCCCACCATCACGAACAAAATTCTGTTGTGCTTTGTCAATTTTGTCCAACCACGTTCATGCTTCTTCCTTCAACTTTTTGATGCTAAAAATCATAAAACACCACGGTGGTTTTGAAACTCATCACCAAAAATCTTATGGTATTAACATAAAACCTCATCGTGGTTTAGTAACTTTTCCCATTCTCCTCATTTCCCAGCTGCGTAAACCCTGCGTTAAAGCATTCGCGGGCAGATTATGCTGATCGGAGGGGGTACAGTGATATGTTTTCTAAGCCATAAGGGAATGTCACAACTTTTTTAAAACCACAAGGTAGTAACGTGATTTTTATTTTAACCACATGGGGGTATAGAGGAGTTTACCTGATCTCAAAAATTCAAAACGATATGTCACAATCTTTTGAATGTAAATAATGAGATAATATCTTAACCACTCTCCTAAAATAAGGTTGGGCGAAATTTCATTTCGCCATCCAAGGGAGATTTTCAACTCGACACGCAACATAATCGGCATAATACCTCTTGCATACCCACACCGCACACCCACCGCTTAAGGTCGGGATTGTAGTTAGCTAGCCATCTTCGAGTCGTTCGGTATCAATGGTTAAAACTCTAAACTTTAAGGTTTAAGGCTGTTTAACTTTATTGATTTGTTCTACGTGCATCCGAGAAATCCTAGGGAAATGAAGTTCATTGAAATTTTTTAACTTTCGCACAAGTTTCCGAAATCCTCCAGCCATAGCCCAACAATGATATCATTGCATAGGCTCGGATCTCGAACATGGCATAAAAATATCGTATTTTTTGGGAGGTAGCCGAACGCGTACATATCTTGGTTACAGCAGGACGGTCCGCGCGCAGTCATGGCACTCCGCTCGTAGTCGTGGCCTCAACTTCAACAGCGGCGCATGCTGCCCCTGAACACTGTGCCGGCTCGCCCAGCATGCCAAGCAAAGCCCACTGTCTCGCATACATTACACCATGTAGGAAATCCCCACAAGCTGCACGCAGGTGAGCACAAAACACTATGCATGAGGATTGTCTAGTTCAGCCACACCGTCCCGCACGCACGCAGCGCATGTGCACCGTCGGTTGCGCGAAACTACAGGGCGAACAAAATTCACAATATAAACCTAACGACATAGAGTATGTGTTAATTTCGAAGGGATCGAAAGTAACCTTAATTGATTACAAGAAAAACTAATCTGCGAAATAGACTAAAATTAACAAATCAACTACACTACAAGCAAATTGAAAAAATAAGAACCCTAAATCGGTAAACTCAATATATGAAGGGATCGGTGAAATCAGAGGAATCCATGGGTTAAAGCTTTAAAGAAGCTCGAAATAATGAAGATCGAATGGTGGGCGCTGGAAATGAGAATAAATATTTATAAGTTATTATGTTGCCAGATTTGATGTCATCCGTTGGTTAGCTGGTGTAAGATCAAAGGGCTTAGATTTAAACTTTAGGTTTAAATCCGAGCTTTCAGATGAGTGGGCTGATTAAGATCTGACGGTTGTTATTGAATTGCTTTTGTCACATGCATTTCTATGAGTAAGAGGGCGCAATGTATAACCATCATGAAGCACGCAGTACAATACTCAAAGCAGGTCGAGCTGAAGTAGTTATAAAATGTGTTGTATAAAACTAGTTTGGGAATATTGTGAACTAGCAAATTGTAGATGAGATAGGGGTATTGCAATTCACTGCTGGATCAGTAGAAAAGGAGGCTCTGTTGGTCCGTGGAGTAGGCTCTAAGTCGAGGCCAAACCAGGTAATCCCGTGTGTGTTTTCTGTGTTTATTGATTGCCGTTGTCGTTCAAATTTCGTTTGCATTTGTTCGAACTGAGACAGTCAACATTCACACGAATAAATATTGTTAAATCACAAGTCAATTGCACACGATTACTCAACAAATATGTTGAAAGTTTCAAATGGGTACCAACAAGAAAAACGGGTCTAACAAAGTAATGAACTCAACGTTTTTTTATATAAAAGTCTATATAGGGGTGAAAAATCTCCCGGTGAACCATCCCCATTGAAACCCGATGTAATTGAATTGAGGAATCTCCGATCAAAACGGAGACGGTGGGTTGACGGTGATTCACTATCGGTGAAAGAGTCGGGACGGACGGAGATGGGGTTCATGCTCCACACCCATCCCCATCCTCTAACCCGACTCAGTTTGAACCAAATGGTGATTCCCCATTCCCCATTACATTTATTAATGTATATATATAATATTATTATATATATAGTATATGTAATTGAACATATGTTAGTAAATATTATGATTGAACTCTAAAACACATCTATCATATATACTATATAACCTTTTGTGTGTTAATTTGTTTTTTCACTATGCATTTTGTTAATGTTTCTTTTTAGCGTACTAAAGAAACAAATAAACAAAATGTTTATTTTGTTGAAATGTTATCGTATTATTAGTTTTTTTTGTAGTTTATCGTAATTTATTTTTAGGTGAAACTACAAAAAAATACCTCTTTGTATAAAAAAATTTTAATTCAGTCCCCTGCCAGATAAATTTTATATGCAGGTACCTACTACGAAAAAGTTTTTATACATAGGTACCCATTTGGTCAAGAGTACCTTTTTCACTCCTTCACGTACCTTTATATATATATATATATATATATATATATATATATATATTACGTACCACATCACACGTTTGTATGGTACCAAAATGCGTTCCTTATGGTACATAAAGTCTTTATATGATGTATCTTTTGTTCGTTTTAATATGTACCTTTTTTCACTCTATTATGTATCACACTACGTTTCTTTATGTCTTATATGTTGTACCTTCGACAAATGAGTACGTATGTGTAAAAACTTTATTCTACTAGGTACCTACATATAAAAAAGTTATGACAAGAGACTAAATTGATATTTTTTATTCTAATAGGTATTTAAATGTAAGTTTCTCTTATTTTTATTGTAAATGCTTAGTTCTGTTATGTTACTTTTTTTGTGCAAAAATCTTTGAGTTGTAGGATAGATATGGGGAAGCCAAATCTTCCACGGGATCCCCGATCCCCGTAGGCTGATTCCCAGTTCCAAACCAAATCAACATAAGCAGTGAATCGACAACATTATGTGAAATGAGGATTTGGTATGGGAATAATATTTCTAATACCAGCCCCGAACTTAGTCCATTGCCACCCCAAGTCTAGTTATGCCCAACCGCCGGTTTCGGTTAACCGGCCGGAGACGGATGCCGGTTGGCCGTCTCCGGTTGCCGTTTGACCAACCGGCGGTTGGTCAAACTGCCGGTCAACGTGAATCCGGCGGTTACCAACCGCCGGGTTTTCAATATTTTTTATTTTTTTTATTTTTTATTTTTTTTTTGAATTTATAGTGTATATTTCGATAGTTTTTGACTTTTCGGGACACAATTTTGTTTTTTCAGTATATAACAAGGGTTTCGATTTTAAAATATTAATCATCATAAATTAATTTCATTACAAAAATGAAGTTACATTTACAATTAAAATTTACAAAGTCGAAAATACAAAGTAAGAAAAAAAAAATTTATTCGTTGTTCGTTGAATACTTGAATCGCAATCGCCATTTGCCAATGCCAGTCGATAATCGGTTTCTGAAAAAAAAATATGCAAAAGAAGTTAGTTAGATAAATATTTTTTTGTACAATCGCCATTAAAAAATGAAATTAAATTAGTATTAAGGACTTAACTTTTTCGGACTTTGTCGTTGGCTTGGATGTCGTCACGCGAGCGATTTCTTGGAGACGTTGGCTGAAAAATAAGATTGTATGTGTAAGTAATTATTTAAAAATATAAAATAAAAAAATTAATACAATGAGATTAGTATTAAATTTAAGGACTTATCTTTTTTTGGGCTTGAATCTTTCGCCATTTTCGGAGATTCTCTATGATCTCTACTCTTAGTCGTCGCCGCCATTGCCGCCACCACTAGAATTAGTGCCGGTGGTGTCGTCGAATACGTCGTCATCCGAATCGGTATTCGTGGCGTCTTGTGTCCGATGTTCGGCTCTCGTCCAATCATCGAGAAGGCATTGGTATTCGACGTTTTCTACCGTCAACCTCGAACGCCTTTCACTTAAAGTTAAGCCGCCCATGCTAAAAGCTTGTTCAACCGCGACGGTTGAAATTGGGACGGCAAAGATTTCCCTAGCGATCTTCGCCAACGTTGGATACGTTGGAGACATCTTCGGCCACCATCGGAGGACGTTGAACTGATCTTCATCCTTGGCGAACTCAAAAGTGGTCGACAAGTAGTTATCTAACTCTATGAACGGGTTCGTCGACCTTTGGCATTTGCTCGTGTTGAGGAGGTTGTAGTAGGAGGCTAAGCGATCACTACCGCTAGCACTACTACTACTAGTACTACTAGTGGATTGACCCGAACTCGATCGAGTTGGGTCTTGGCCAATATCGGTCTTATACGCTCTAAAGACTGCCTTTAGAGCGTCATACCCTACATTCCTAACTTGAATGTGGTAGCCATCGGGGATAACACTAGAATTAGCCGCAATGGACTGGTAGTATAATCCCAGAAAATTATCTGTCCCCTCTACGCGTAATCTGGGGTCTAATATCTTTGCAATGATGAAGATATCGGGTAGTTCCCAAAAGTATTTCAGCCATTTAGCCTTCATGGCTAAAACGGCCGGACCCGCAATGTCGTCATTGACAAAAGCGTTTAGAATGTATGCGAGTTTAACGCAATGATCTAATGCTAAGATAGATGTCGGGTAATATATTCCCGACATCTTCCTCGTGGCATCGTGAAATACTTGAAGTATTTCACATATGCCGTTGCATCCGTCCCACATCGTAGGATGTAATGCTACCCCGAATTCGGGGTTTTCGTCGTAGAAATCGCTCAAGGTGTGGCGATATTCGTACGATGTCTCTAGCATCTTGTAGGTGGAATTCCACCTGTTGGGTACATCTAAGGCAAACTTCTTGGGCGTAATTCCCAAACTTTTACAATGACGCTTCCACTTCTTCATTATAGAAGAGTGGCGCATCATGTAACTAATTGCCGTTCGTATCGGCGTAACGTGTGCCTTTAGATGCGTGAGTGACCCTGAACACATAGGTTAAGTATGTGGCAGAAGCACCGCACATGAAAGAATCGACCGCCAAATGACGGTCAACAATACTTACAAATCTTCAATGCTTGTGTTATTAGCGCTAGCATTATCAAAGGATACCGAGAAAATCTTCTCGAGTATCCTATATTCCGATAAGATACTCCTAAGCTTAAGTGCGATGTTTTGAGCTGTGTCAAATTCCCTACACGCAATTAAGCGTTTCTGTACTTGCCAAGAGTCATCAATCCAATGGCATGTAACGCCCATGTAATGATGATCTTGCCAGTGATCGCTCCATATATCGGAGGCAATGGACACTTTACACTCTAAATTTCCTAATTGATCTACTAACTCGCGTTTATACGCGAGTACCGTCTTCCTAATGTCTCGCGTAAGGGTGCTACGTGAAACTTTCTTCGCTTGGGAGTTATACGACTTTCTAATCCACTCTTCGTAGATCGGATCGTCGGCAAACCGAAAAGGAAGATGTTTCGCGCAAACAAATTTTGCAAGTTGTTTGCGCGCAACGTCTTCGTTGTACATGAACAAAGACGTCGGCCTCGCACTGGGTCTTTGTCCGGTAGCGGACGAACCCGTACCCGTAGCCCCGTGCATTTGACTTTGACTTTGACTAATTCCTATCTTAGTAGGATGTTTTGAGCGGATATGGCCGGTAAAATTGCCATATCTGCCCCCCTTCTTAAAAGGGTACTCCTTACCACAATAATTACATATAACTCTAAAAAAATCTTTATTTTCGGTCGGTACCTTCTTGAAGTGTAACCACGAAAATATCCGAGCGTAGGGCGGCGGCGGCGGCCCGTGCTTGGGTCTCGGTTGGCGGCGTCGGAATTGGAGTTTCTTCCGGTTGGTCCCCTTGCGTGTCCGAGCCGAGAACGTCACTTAGGTCGAGCATAATTTCGGGGGAGTCGTCATATTGGTAGTCATCTTGCGATGAACTACCAACAATCTGTTTCCCACTCGACCTCGAACTCGATCCTCGACGACGGCTATCCATATCTAAAATAAAAGATTAGAATAAACGTACGATAAAAATATGTGTAAACTTACGAAAAAATAGGCGAGTAAAATTCGGAGCGCCGTGTAGTAGAGCCGGGCGGAGATTGATGAGGGTAGTAAAGTCGGGCTAGGATTGAGGGACTAGTATTTTAATTAGTTTATTTTTAATTCGTGGACTACAACGATGCTGAGAATAACGCGTTTTGAGAGTGAATAATTGAGAGTAAGAGATAGAATTGAGTTGTGATTTTTTAAGAAGGGGGGGGGGGTATTTATAGATTTTATTAAAATGTAGCCGTTGCAACCGTCGGTTGCCGGTCAACCGCCGGTTGCAACGGCTAGTTCTTTTTTTTTTTTTTTTTTAAACGGCTATTTTTTTTTTCCAAACCGTTTGAATTATCAAACGGCTATATTTTTTTTATCTAATTTTTTTTTTATATAAACCGCCGGTTGAACCGGCCAACCGGCGGTTTGCGGTTTGGGAAATTCCCAAACCGCGTGGAACCGGCCACCCGCGGCCGCCGGATGCGGTCGGTGGCCGGTCGGAACCGCCGGTTCCGGTTTAATATGGGCAAGACTACCCAAGTCTATATTCCTCTACATTTTCCAATAGGAAAGTATTCAATTTTAAAAAATCACATCCCGAAATAAATTTATTTTGAACCTGGTATATAATCCAACTATCCAACCCGTTTCAGTTGGTAAGCATAGCCACACAAATTTCAAGGAAGCCGAGGCTCGTTTTCACTAAAGCCCACAGCCACTACTAGCTCTTCCCTTATCTTCTTTCTTCTTCTGCTCAACGTCCTCAAGAACACAACTATGGCGACTTCATCACTTGTTTTGCCCTCGTCGTCAGTACTACTAGGGAAGCAACAATCTTCTCCCCACCTCGTCAAAAAGGCAACTAATACTTCAATGACAAGAAAGCATTGGGCAATCAAATGCAGTGGAACGAGAAGTTTAGTAGATTTCATCGGTGGAGACCTCGTTAAGCTGGACCTGGGCAAGTGGCTGTCGGATGTGGAAGAGCACAAGGCCTTGGCCATATATTCGCCTCACGAGGGCGGTTACGAGGGTCGCTACCTCAACCGTCTGAGGTACAAAGGTTACCATTTCTTGGACCTCTCCGCACGTGGGCTCGGCGACCCCGAGACCACCCTCACCAAGTTCCACCCAGTTTGCCCGGTATAATTTATCTGTATACATATATATGGACATGATGATGATGATGATGATGACGATGACGATGATGAGCTCTCTAATTGATTTATATATTGTTGATAATATCAGTCTCATGTGGGGAAGCAGCCTATAGCTCGATGGTACTTTCCTCCTGAAGTGGATTACAGGCTATCTTTGCTACCGTCCGATGCCAAAGGGCTTGTGCTTTGGATCATCGAAGCTAAGGTCTGTTGTAATATCAAGCAATGCCTGATTAATAGCTCCTTTCTCTATAATTTCTAATAAGTAAAAAGCCTCCTTTTTCTCTTCTTCTTTGCCTACTGTAATGTAATAAATATTTTTTGGTACTTTATTACAATGGTCTGGTCAGGTTCTGTCCAAAGCAGAGCTCCAGTTTCTAGCCATACTTCCCTCCTTAAGGCCAAATGTCAGGGTCATAGCAGAATGTGGCAACTGGTAATAACTACTTACATACTTACACACACACACGCACACACACACATATATATATATATATATATATATATATATATTATACATAAGCTGCCACTTGATCGTCTTTCTCGTCATCCCTTGATCCCGTGCTCATATTGTAGGAGAAAATTTATATGGAAGCCTCTAAAAGAGATAGCAGGATTACCGACGACGAGCTCAGGAGGAGACTAATGATTAATGGCAAATAGTGTATATTTAATTAATCTGTATATTAAATTTTTGTGTGCCGTTTTCAATGGATTTGTACATCAGAAATTGAGTTGGAAGACATATTTCTAGATTATAGACCATATAATATAGTTAGCAATTTGAAACAAGTTGGGAAATTTCATCAAGCTATTAAGCAGACAACGCTAAACTCATAAGTCATACATCATCAGGGATATGTAACAAGGTTAAGAACATTGTAATGATATAATGCACATTCTGTTGGAATTTGGGAGGCCCAAATAGGGTTTAGACCCGATTATAGCCCAGGTGCGAGGCGGTGCCCCGCACCGCCGAGCCCGGACCCGGACCCGACACCGACCCGAGCCGTGCCAAGTGCGCAATGGGCGTTTTGAGGCGCACTTAGCACGGCGTATCGGAGCGAGGAGCCTTAATTTTATACTCTGGTGAGGCGGCGGCGGTGATGTCACCGGTGACGTGGCGGTCCTGCTGACGTGGCAAGTGAAGCTGACGTGGCGCTGACGCAAGCGCCGCGTGGACGACGATTGGATAGATTACGTGTGCAGACCCGTTGGGTCGCGATGGTTCGTGAAGCGAGTCGAACGGAGCGGTTCGGACCGAACCGTTGGGTCAAGAAGTAACTGTTGACGATTGGGCCCAGAAGTTGCGTTTATTCGCAGAATGGCACCCAGTCAAAGTTTCAGAAACTGTAAAAAAAAAGACCCAACAGTTGCAATGCTTCGCGAAATGACCCCAGAAAGTTTCGCCAGCTATAAAATAGGCCCCTGTAGAATTGGAAAAATCATTTCAATCGACCCCCAGCATTCTAGAGATAGTTCATACACAGTCCAAAGTAAAATAAAAGCAAGAAAGGCTCGAGTCTTTGAGTAGATTCGCCGATAATTTTGTATCGTTGTGCAACGTGCAAAATTCTGAAGTCGTTGTATCTTCGGGACGGATTGCGATAACCCGAGGCACTGAAATACGGGGCAATAACGTCTTACGGACAGCGTACGTAGTACGAGCCTCGACTTCGACACTAACAAAAATTCTGTTCGAGTTTCTGCAGCCACCGACCAGACGATATACACTGGAACCAACAATCGTAAGACGTTATCTTGTCTGATCGATGGCAGAGATTCCAATTGCAATACCGCTGCCCGTAACGACCGGCAGCAGCCATGCCGAGAGACCGGCGAAGTTTAACGGGACCGAGTTCAAGCGTTGGCAGCAGAAAATGATATTCTACCTGACGACCATGAACATGGTCCGCTTCCTGAATGAGCTCCCACCGAAGGTGACGGATGATGAGGCTCCCGAAGCAAACGAGCAATACGAGCACGAAAAGGCTGTGTTAGACGCGTGGAAGCATAACGACTTCATGTGTCGTAACTACATCCTGAACGCTCTCGACGACTCCCTATACAACGTCTATGCAGTGGCTACGACTGCGAAAGAGTTGTGGGACTCGTTGGATAAGAAGTACAAGACCGATGATGCCGGACTAAAGAAATTCATAGTCGGCCGGTTCTTGGACTATAAGATGACGGACTCCAAATCGGTTTTGGATCAAGTCCGAGATCTGCAGTTGATCATCCACGATATACACATGGAGAACATGCAGATCAACGAACCTTCCAGGTAGCTGCTATTATCGAGAAGCTACCGCCTCTGTTGAAGGATTTCAAGAACTACCTCAAGTACAAGCGCAAGGAAATGGGGCTTGAGGACCTGATCGTGAGGCTTCGGATAGAGAAAGATAACCGGAAAATCTAGGCCAAGAATAAGAGGGCTAACATAGAGGCACGAGCGAACTTGGCCGAGTCGGGCACGACAAGAAACGCAAGCGGGCAAATACGTCGCAGAACCAGCAGAAGCCGAACTCTAACAAGATAAGAGGGAACTGCTACAACTGTGACAAGCCCGTGCATATGACTAAAGATTGCCGACAGAAAAATATGGTAAAAAAGAACCAGACTCACCTGTCCGAGGCAAAGCTGGCATCAGATCTGTCGGAGCTAGACCTTGCTGCAGTCTTGTACGAAGCCAATGTCGTAGAGAACCCCAGGTCATGGTACATCGACACCGGAGCAACGCGCCATATCTGCTCCGACAAAGAGATGTTCTCCGAGTACATCTCGATTTCCGGAAGAACGATATATATGGGAAACGCAGCGACTTCACCAATTGTCGGATTGGGAAGGGTGGTCCTCAAAATGACATCGGGTAAAGAGCTGACGCTGGTGGATGTGCTGCATGTCCCGGACATCCGCAAGAATCTAGTCTCCGGCTCCCTGCTGAGCAAAGCCGGATTTAGATAAGTGTTTGAGGCCGAAAAATATGTACTGAACAAGAATGGTCATTTCGTAGGCAAGGGCTACTTTGAAAAAGGGTTCTTTAAATTAAGTGTAATGCCTGTAAAACGCGAGATTAAGCTCGCTAGTAATAAAGCAAGTTCTTCGTACTTGGTTGAGTGTTATAGTTTGTGGCATGACAGATTGGGACATGTTGGTTTAAACAAACTTAAAAAGTTAATAAGTTTAAACATGCTTCCGCAAATGGAAATAGACTCACAAAAAATGTGAGGTCTGCGTTGAGGCAAAAATGGTCAAAGCATCATTCTCCTCCGTGGAGAGAAGTAGTTCACCTATAGAACTGATCCATACCAATATATGTGATCTGAAGTTCGTGCAGACTAGAGGTGGGAAAAAGTATTTTACTTTTATTACGATTGCATAAGATTCTGTTACGTATATCTTCTAAGTGGCAAAGACAAAGCTCTTGAAGCCTTTAAGAGATATAAGAGTGAAGCTGAGAATCAACTCGACTCAAAAATAAAAATAATTCGAAGTGACATAGGAGGAGAATACGTGGCGCCATTCGAAGAATACTGCCAAGTACATGGAATTATTCATCAGACTACTGCGCCGTATTCACCTCAATCAAACGGCGTTGCAGAACGCAAAAATAGATCTCTAAAGGAGATGATGAATGCACTGTTGATCAGCTCGGGGCTACCCCAGAACTTGTGGGGGGAAGATGTTGGGAAAGGTCCCCGGTTTGTACCCGAGACGCAACGCCCCGGGATACGGTGCGGAATAAAAAATTTTCCGGGTTCCTTCGCAGCTCGGATCGAAAACTCTAATCACGTTGACAAGTAATAGGCGGGTCATACTCGTGAGAGATTACCTTTGAAGCGAGTGGCAGCTCCTCGTCGATTGCGTCGTCGGCCGCGGTCGTGTTGGGTATCGTCTAGATCGTCACGCCGACCTCGCAGTGTACCACGGTTTCGATTCTCCGAAGATGGCTAGAGAGAATTGATCCGTCGCTCGGGAGAGTGGTTTGCGTTGGTGTGTTCGTGTTTCGATTCTCGAGTCGAGAAATTTCGCGTCGATTCTCTTCCCGTGTCTTTTTCTTTGACAAGGGTCTCACCCTTATTTATAGTAGGGGAGGACGAAATTTTCAGCCCTAAACAAGGCTAAAATCTCGAAATATTTGTTCCTAAATATGAGACATATTCTTGCCAAAATATCTCTCCTAATTGAATTCAAAATTCTATTAAAGGAACATATTATAAATAGAAAACTAACTAAGATATTAAAATATCTTCAAATATGGTAAATAAATTTCGAAATTTATATAAAATATAAATTTGAATTTTAGTTTTAATAAATAATATTCAAAATATTTTTATTACCATATTTGTAAATTACGAAAATACCCTTTAAGGCATTTTTCGAATTTCTCGGCTTAGGGTTGAATTCCAATTCTTCCCTCAAGTCTTTCTAAGCACTTAGCCAAGCCTAAGTCTTAAAGTTAGTTTCATATGAAGTCCGACTTCGGTCCACTTAATGACCCCGAGGCCCAATAAGGCGTGGCATAACGACCCGAGGCCCGTTAAGGCCCAAAACACAATCTCTCCTTCTCGGTACACATTGATGATCCTTTTAAGCCCGACTCTCTAGGTTCGACTCAATCGGCAAGGGAGGAATCCAAGAGTCCGGTAGGTGTCTAGCCAATCCAGCAGTACCGGACAGATCCCAACTTGAGCACGAATTTCGAACTAGTCTCATTCCAGAACCTAACTATAGATTATAGTACTACGTACAAACCCTTCAGCTGTGTCCCGATCGAGTGAGAGCCATGGTATTTGTCAAACTCACTAAACTCGATACTATGATAAAATGACACGAGGCAAATTACCAAACTACCCTCCATGTCTAACATGAGTTAGTTTAATACCTTGGCCAAGGATTTTGTAATTTCCCGTCGTCATTCTCATAAGACACTTGTCTCGATTACTTGCGAGACTGTGAATCCGTACTTGGCGGTCTAAGCCCGGCAATCACAAATATCCATCAAGACCGAATCTGTCCCGCTGACCCATGTAGCCACTCTCAACGAATCCACGTAACACGTGGTATTTTCTTTCTATGTGTTTGGATTTACTGTGAGATCTTGGTTCCTTCGCTTGCGCGATTGCACCACTATTGTCGCACCACAGTGGCAGTGGTTTTTCGGCAATCGGAACCACTTGCAGTTCTTCCAAGAACTTTCTCATCCAAACTCCTTCTTTAGCTGCCTCTGAGGCGGCTATGTACTCAGCCTCGCAGGTGGAATCAGGAGTTGTGCTCTGCTTTGAACTTTTCCAAGATACTGCTCCACCGTTGAGTGTAAAGACGAAACCTGAAGTGGATTTTCGGTCGTCCACGTCTGACTGGAAATCCGAATCCGTATATCTTTCCACTTCTAATTCTCCATTTCCATAGACCAGCATCATATCCTTTGTTCTTCTAAGATACTTGAGGATATTCTTGACTGCTGTCCAGTGTTCTTTACCCGGGTTGACTTGAAATCGACTGACTACGCTCACAGCGTATGCTATGTCCGGTCGCGTGCAAAGCATCGCGTACATCAAGCTACCCATTGCGGATGCATAGGGGATTCCATTCATCTCTTTTCTATCTGTCTCACTTTGAGGACACATAGCTTTGGAGAGATGTATCCCATGCCCCATAGGTAAGAACTCTTTCTTAGAATTGTCCATGTTATATCGTTTCAGGACCTTTTCTAAGTATAGGCCTTGGGTGAGCCCTAACATCTTATTCGTTCTATCCCTATAGACACGAATTCCTATGATGTAGGTCGCTTCTCCCAAGTCTTTCATGGAGAATTCGGTCGAAAGCCATGCTTTCACCATCGAGAGCATCCCAATATCGTTTCCTATCAAAAGGATGTCATCGACGTACAATACAAGGAACGATATCTTGCTCCCACTGCTTTTTCTGTAGACGCATGGTTCATCTTCGTTCTTTATGAATCTGTGGCTCTTAACTACTTCATCAAACAGAAGATTCCAGCTCCTAGAGGCTTGTTTAAGTCCGTAAATTGACTTATTCAATTTGCATACTTTATGAGCATCCTTTTGTGATGTAAAACCCTTTGGCTGTTCCATATATATTTCCTCGTTGAGGTATCCATTTAGGAACGCGGTTTTCACATCCATCTGCCAGATCTCATAATCGTTATACGCTGCTATCGCAATTAATATCCGAATGGACGTCATCATCGCAACGGGCGAAAAGGTTTCCTCATAGTCAATTCCTTCTTTTTGACTATAACCTTTCGCTACAAGCCTAGCTTTGTATGTATCCACCAGTCCGTCTGATCCAATCTTTTTCTTGAAGATCCACTTACATCCAATGGGTCTAAAACCATCGGGGAGATCAACAAGTGTCCATACCTGATTTTCGTGCATTGAATCCATTTCGACTTGCATAGCTTTAAGCCATCTTACGGAGTCTATATCCGTCATTGCCTGGTCATAGGTAGCGGGGTCGTCGCCGACGTTACCCCCCGTCGCAGCATCCCCGTTCTCGACGTGTACCATTCCATATCTCTCAGGCTGGCGAGATACTCTACCAGACTTGCGCAACTCTGATTGCGTCTTGGACTGCTCTACGGTGTCTTCTAACACTGGAGTTTGTGAAATCGTTTCTGTCGTTTCTCCAAGAGTTATTTCACGACCCACTCCACCTTCTCGAACGAACTCTTCTTCGAGAAAGTGAGCCTGAAGGGCTATAACGATTTTCTGATCGTCGTGGAAGTAAAATTGGTATCCCATGGAATCCTCAGGACACCCGACAAAACGTCCTTTCACAGCTCTCGATTCCAATTTTTCTGTCTTGAGCTTTTTCACAAAAACGGGGCAACCCCATATTCTTATGTGGTTCAAGCTCGGCTTTCTACCAGTCCATATTTCATAAGGGATCTGGTCGACAGAACTAGAAGGGATTCGGTTTAAAACGTGCGTTGCGGTTAATAACGCATGACCCCACAGCGACAGTGGCAGGTCTGTGTAACTTAGCATTGATCGAACCTTGTCCAACTGCGTTCGATTTCTGCGTTCGGACACAGCATTTAATTGTGGTGTTCCCGGCGGTGTCATCTGTGAAATGATCACGTTCTCTTTCAAGAACTCGTCAAACTCGAGACTCATGTACTCGCCACCTCGATCAGATCGAATGGCCTTTATATGATTCCCAGTTTGTTTTTCTACTAAAGCCTTATATTCCTTGAACTTATCAAGGGCTTCAGACTTGTATCTCATAAGATATACCTTCCCAAATCTTGAATGATCGTCGGTGAAGGTAATAAAGTAGTGGAAATTACCTCGAGCCGCTTCCCCGAATGGCCCACAAACCTCTGTATGAATCAAAGTGAGAAGTTCTGTGGCTTTTTGGAAAGTCCCGGTAAAGGGAGACTTAGTCATCTTTCCAAGGATACACGATTCGCAAGTCAGATAAGGGTTCGAACCCAACGGCTTAATCATGTCATTTTTCTCCAACTCACGAATCTTTTGATCTCATGCATGACCAAGTCGAAGATGCCACAATTGTTTCCTATTGGTCTCTAATTTTTGTTTGTTGGTAATTGTGTTCACAGATTCAATTTTATCTTTGACATTTAGATAATATAATCCGTTAAGTAAAGTTGCACTTCCGACGCATTTATTTCCAAAATAAATATCGCAAATATTATTACTAAAGCGGAACTCATATCCGTTTCCGCTCAAAACGGGAATAGAAATAATATTCTTAAGCCCTCTGGGCAATACTAAACAATCAGAAAACAATAACTTAAGTCTACTAGATAAAACAAGAGTTCTTGATCTAATGTGGGTCGCCGGCACACTATGTCCGCTTCCTACGTCGATCATGACCTCTCGATCCGCCAACCTCCTACTTCGTTCCAGACCCTGGTTTGAAACACAAATGTGAGCGCTAGCTCCTGAGTCTAGGATCCATGAAGTGGAGTACACAGTCATAGAACAATTAGTTTCTAAAACATAAAGTTCTTTACCTGGGGCGGAATATGCTATGGTGAGCATCGTCAAACGAACCCGAAACGCTAATGTTAGGGCTTGATGTACGGCGCCAACTTACTCGGAACAAACCGTACAAACTCCCTAACACCAGACATCTCATGCATGATAGAAGACATGAACCCAATTCCTTTTCTCACTTAGTATTTATCAAACGGGAGAAAAAAACTTTTAAATATAAGAGCACATAAAGCATGCATATCATTTCACAAATCGACACGCACGTAAGTAGTAAATAAACCCTAGGAAAATAAACTACAAGGCAACACGAACGGGTTATTTATATTCAAGCCCTATTACGTGAATTATGTGTATGTGGCTTCAAAAAATCATCGGTTCTCCGTATGGGCTTTGAAGTCGACAATCGCCCTTTATCATTCGAACGGCCTCCAAGTCGTCGATCGTCCACCAAGTCATCTTCTCCCGGGGAGTCGTCAACTGTCGAACAGCTTCGTGTATTCTAAACTAAGCCTAATCTAATAAAGACTTTGAAGTACAACACGGGGGGATCATCAGTCCCAAACAACCCGTAAAAGACAAATACAACCCGGGGGGACGAGACCCTTAACAAATAACCCGGAAAACCAAATAGAAATCCTAAACCCGTAAGTGTGCCTTAAATCATAATCATAACGAGCACGTTGACAATTTCATTAATTCTAACCGAAACCGACAATTTGGGCCTTAAATGGGCCAGGCCCGATAAAAAGGCCCGTTAGGGTTTTTGGGCGAAAAACCCTAGGCGGCCGTCGTGTCCCGAAGGCTGCAGTTTCGTGCGGGTACGCGGCTGTCCGTGCGGTTGCGCGGCTGTCCGCGCGCCGCTGGCGCTGCCGTCAGAGGTGGCACCACCATCTGACAGCGGTGCGGTGGTTCGGGTCTTCGTTGCCCGAACCCGCAGCAGCGGATACGCCGTCGCACAGCGCGGTTGCGCGTGCGGCTGTCTGCGTGTCGCAGCGTCTCGGCAGTGGTGCCTTTGACCCCGTCGAAGGGTATGGTGGTCGTGGGTTGGCAAGCGACGCATCGAGCAGCCCCACGCGCCTAGTGTGTTGGCTTTTCGATCGTCTCCCACGAGCCTCGTTTCGATTTAATCATGTTATGATTCCGATCACGAGCCCTGGCTCTAATACCACTGTTGGGAAATGTACCCGGTTTGTCCCCGAGACGCAACGCCCCGGGATACGGTGCGGAATAAAATTTTTTCCGGGTTCCTTCGCAGCTCGGATCGAAAACTCTAATCACGTTGACACGTAATAGGGCGGGTCATACCCGTGAGAGATTACCTTTGAAGCGAGTGGCAGCTCCTCGTCGATTGCGTCGTCGGCCGTGGTCGTGTTGGGTATCGTCTAGATCGTCACGCCGACCTCGCAGTGTACCACGGTTTCGATTCTCCGAAGATGGCTAGAGAGAATTGATCCGTCGCTCGGGAGAGTAGTTTGCGTTGGTGTGTTCGTGTTTCGATTCTCGGGTCGAGAAATTTCGCGTCGATTCTCTTCCCGTGTCTTTTTCTTTGACGAGGGTCTCACCCTTATTTATAGTAGGGGAGGACGAAATTTTCAGTCCTAAACATGGCTAAAATCTCGAAATATTTGTTCCTAAATATGAGAGATATTCTTGCAAAATATCTCTCCTAATTGAATTCAAAATTCTATTAAAGGAACATATTATAAATAGAAAACTAAGTAATATATTAAAATATCTTCAAATATGGTAAATAAATTTCGAAATTTATATAAAATATAAATTCGAATTTTAGTTTTAATAAATAATATTCCAAATATTTTTATTACCATATTTGTAAATTACGAAAATACCCTTTAAGGCATTTTTCGAATTTCTCGGCTTAGGGTTGAATTCCAATTCTTCCCTCAAGTCTTTCTAAGCACTTGGCCAAGCCTAAGTCTTAAAGTTAGTTTCATATGAAGTCCGACTTCGGTCCACTTAATGACCCCGAGGCCCAATAAGGCGTGGCATAACGACCCGAGGCCCGTTAAGGCCCAAAACACAATCTCTCCTTCTCGGTACACATTGATGATCCTTTTTAAGCCCGACTCTCTAGGTTCGACTCAATCGGCAAGGGAGGAATCCAAGAGTCCGGTAGGTGCCTAGCCAATCCCGCAGTACCGGACAGATCCCGACTTGAGCACGAATTTCGAACTAGTCTCATTCCATAACCTAACTATAGATTATAGTACTACGTACAAACCCTTCAGCTGTGTCCCGATCGAGTGAGAGCCATGGTATTTGTCAAACTCATTAAACTCGATAGTATGATAAAATGACACGAGGCAAATTACCAAACTACCCTCCATGTCTAACATGAGTTAGTTTAATACCTTGGCCAAGGATTTTGTAATTTCCCGTCGTCATTCTCATATGACACTTGTCTCGATTACTTGCGAGACTGTGAATCCGTACTCGGCGGTCTAAGCCCGGCAATCACAAATATCCATCAAGACCGCATCTGTCCCGCTGACCCATGCAATAGCAAATCGGATCTAGCGAAACCAGTGATAGTCAAGACTTCAAAGTCAACTCCGTCAAAGCCCCTTTCGGTCTAAGGTTCAAGCAGACTACTATAGTTTTTGTCATCGATCATTGACACTCCTTGAGTAATAAGTCATGTTTGATCGTACGACCTGCGAGTCAGTGTCCATGAAACGATTCAATCCCTTGATTCGACTCGTATCACAAGTCATGACTTCCGCTTCCAAGCGGTATATCGGCACACGATAAGTCATCTACAAATAAGCCATGATTGGTTATCCAGCACCCAACTGAAACCTAAGGCTTATGGACATTTTATGTTCGAGGTTAAGAGTCCACTGGTGCCTTCATCTCTCGTACCCATCGAGAACAGTGACTCAACTCGACACATTTGGATTTATTCATTTATTGCTTTACCCGATGCTAAGTAAAGAACTCATATAACCAATAAACGAATAATGCCTTTATTAATACGCAAAACAATGTTTGATTACATTGACAATCGAATGATAAATAAGCTAATGCCATATACATATCCATTCCTCGTATAGCATTCGAGGGCATATCCCTAACAGTTCTCACTGCAAACCGCATTCTTAATATGTTACCACACAAAAAGAGGGAACAAACTCCATATGAGTTATGGAAAGGTAGGAAGCCGACCTACGATTACCTTAAAGTGTGGGGGTGCCTAGCAAAGGTCGAAGTACCTAAACCGAAGCAGGTTAAGATAGGACCCAAGACTGTTGATTGCATTTTCATCGGATATGCTAAAAACAGTAGTGCATACAGATTTTTGGTAAACAAATCAGATATCCCTGGCATGAACGCAGGGATGATAATCGAGTCGAGGAACGCCGCATTCTTCGAAAATATCTTTCCAAATAAGGAAAGAAAGGAGATAAGTTCTATGAAAAGGACTCACGATGCCATTGCAAGTTCACCTGAAGAAGTTGAGGAACTGAGGCAGAGTAAAAGAAAGAAAGTGGCCAAATCATTTGGACCCGACTTTCTAACGTATATGATGGACGACGAACCCCGGACATTGCAAGAAGCCTTGTCCAGTCCAGAAGTACCGTTCTGGAAAGAAGCTATCAATAGCGAAATTGAGTCCATCATGCAAAATCATACCTGGGAACGGGTAGGTCTCCCGAAGGGGTGCAAACCTCTCGGATGTAAGTGGATCCTGAAAAGGAAAATTAAGACCGATGGGTCGATCGAGAAATATAAAGCTCGATTAGTCGCTAAGGGGTTCAATCAAAAGGAAGGATATGACTTCTTTGATACCTATTCGCCCGTAACAAGGATAACGTCCATTCGAGTTCTCGTTGCTATTGCAGCGTTATATAATCTCGAGATACACCAAATGGACGTGAAGACAACATTCCTGAACGGGGAATTAGAAGAAGAAATATATATGAAACAACCCGAAGGGGTTGTAGCACCCGGGCAAGAGAACAAAGTATGCCGTCTCGTCATCACTTTACGGGCTTAAACAAGCGCCGAAACAGTGGCACGAGAAATTCGATAGGACAATGCTATCGAATGGGTTCAAAATAAACGAGTGCGATAAATGTGTTTACATTAAAGGCACACCGAGGAGTTTGTGATTGTATGTCTTTATGTAGACAACATGTTGATCATGTGAAATAGTCACAAAATGATCGTGAATACGAAGAATATGTTGAAAAATTATTTCAGCATGAAGGATATGGGTTTGGCTGATGTCATAATAGGGATAAATATCTCTAAGACACCCGAAGGAATTGTTCTGACACAATCTCACTACGTTGAGAACGTGTTAAAGAAATTTGAAGCCTTCGATGATCCTCCGGCTAAGACACCTGTAGACACTAATATACATTTGGTCAAAAATAAAGGAGAGCATATATCGCAACTCGAATATGCTCGGGTGATTGGCAGTCTGATGTATCTGTCTAACTGCACTCGACCTGACATAGCATATTCAGTGAGTAAACTTAGCAGGTTTACTAGTAATCCGGGTAATAGCCATTGGATAGCACTAAAGAGAGTGCTAAGATATCTAAAGTACACCATTAACTATGGCATACACTATTCGAGATATCCCGCAGTTCTGGAAGGATATTGCGACGCAAATTGGATATCTGACAGTAAAGACCCCAAATTCAAGAGTGGTTACGTATTTACCATCGGTGGAGGAGCAGTTTCTTGGAAATCCTCAAAGCAAACGTGCATAACCCAATCAATGATGGAATCGGAGTTCATTGCACTAGATAAAGCCGGCGAAGAAGCTGAATGGCTTCCGAATTTTCTGGAGGATATTCCTTGTTGGAACAAACCCGTGCCAGCAATAATGATACACTGCGATAGAATGGCGGCTATCGGCAGGGCACGAAGTTGTATGTATAACGGTAAGTCTCGGCACATACGTCGGAGACATAACACCGTAAGACAACTAATCTCTAATGGAATAATCTCAACTGACTATGTGAAGTCTAAAGAGAACATAGCAGATCTTTTGACAAAAGGCATCACTAGAGAACAGTTAAACACTGCAGTAAGGGGAATGGGACTAAAAATCTACACACCAAGAAAAGGCACAGTGGAAACTCAACCATGATAAGTGGAGATCCCACGAACTTGGTTCAATGAGACAACTAAGTTGTGGCTATTTCAGTTGTATACTTGGAAATCCTAAAAAGTCCATTCTCGAGAGCTGCCCAAGTAATCTCTCGATGACGTGTGGTAAGGGTAAGCGTTTACGCTTTTAATGATGACTATACGAAATTGGTGGAGTATTTCGAGCTACTCCAGGATTAAGTCCTAATAGTCGGTCACCTATATAAGTGTGAAGTGGGGCTGCTTCAAAGGAAACACTTATGAATAGAGATATGGTATAAGGCCGAAACGGACACAACGTGAGAATCGAAAGAGATCAGATTCATCTTTGTGTGTATGCTGTTTGTCTTGGTTTACACAAAAAGCCGCCAGTTCAAGACATCACGTTCACTGAGCAGCGAGTAAATCCGATAGCATTTCACTAGGGAAGGTTCAAAGCCACAAACTACCTATCTCGATGCACTGATGGATCGTCGGGACTTTCTTGCTAGAGTTAGCATGCATTGCATTTGCATTAATTTCCATTCATGTGGGGGATTGTTGGAATTTGGGTTATAGGCCCAAATAGGGTTTAGACCCTATAAATAAAAGCTTAACAGATTTTAATTAAATTGAGAAGCCGTCGTTCATCGAAACCCGAAATTGATGAAAGATTCAAAATCTACGTTTCAAGGGGAATTTATCGAATATTAATTGGCTCAAAACCGATGTCGGGTGAATGAGAAATTAATTTTCGAACTTGGCCCAATAAAGAGATGAAATATATATATTTAATATATACGGGACATGTTGTCCCACATTGGAAACTTCATCACCTTTTCACTTGTTAATAAGGAGTCTCCCTACATGGGCTACTCAAATAGCTTGCCCAAGTAGTTGGTGGGTTATGGGCTTGTGGGGGGTTTTGGACCCGATTATAGCCCAGGTGCGAGGCGGTGCCCCGCACCGCCGAGGCCGAGCCCGGACCCGGGGCCAACACCGACCCGAGCCGTGCCAAGTGCGCACTGGGCGTTTTGAGGCGCACTTTGCACTTAGCACGACGCATCGGAGCGAGGAGCTTTGAGGAGCCCTTAATTTTATACTTCGGTGAGGCGGTGGCGGTGATGTCACCAGTGACATGGCGGTCCCACTGACGTGGCAAGTGATGCTGACGTGTCATAGGACACGTGTACAAGTGGAGCTAACGCAAGCGCCGCGTGGACGACGATTGGATAGATGACGTGTGCGGACACGTTGGGTCGCGATGGTTCGTGAAGCGGGTCGGACGGAGCGGTTCGGACCGAACCGTTGGGTCAAGAAGTAGTTGTTGACGATTGGGCCCAGAAGTTGCGTTTATTCGCAGAATGGCCCGCGGTCAAAGTTTCAGAAACTGTCAAAAAAAGACCCAACAGTTGCAATGCTTCGCGAAATGACCCCAGAAAGTTTCGCCAGCTATAAATAGGCCCCTGTAGAATTGGAAAAATCATTTCAATTGACCCCCAGCATTCTAGAGATAGTTCATACACAGTCCAAAGTAAAATAAAAGCAAGAAAGGCTCGAGTCTTTTAGTAGATTCGCCGATAATTTTGTATCATTGTGCAATGTGCAAAATTCTGAAGTCGTTGTATCTTCGGGACGTATTGCGATAACCCGAAGCACTAAAATACGGGAATAACGTCTTACGAACAACGTACGTAGTATGAGCCTCGACTTCGACACTAACAAAAATTCTGTTCGAGTTTCTGCAGCCACCGACCAGACGATATACACCGGAACCAACACATTCACTGTATAGGTTGTGCATATATGTCGGAGTTATAGTGTTACGGGTAACGCTCAAACGACTCAAGCAGGTGACGTTCCGATCTGAGTCTATGAACGTCGGGCTAACTCGTAAATATTGGGCCGCGAAATATTGTCCAAGATGATGGGCCTATGGAGGCTTTGTGCTTTGACAAGAGTATGGAGGTGATGAACAAATAATAATATTCATAAAAGGAATAATCTACAAATTATTCTACGCTCAATAGCCAAGTGCACCTATAGAAAGTAGTATAAAAGCGGTGAATATTCAAGTATCGAACCCAAAGGAATGATGTGGTTAAGAAAACCGTAGTTTAAATATTCTAGTGAGAAAGATTGATTTGTTGTACGAAAATGTAAATAACAAATTAAACAAAAATACGAAATAACAAAGACGACTTTATGAAAACAAGCGTATTTGAGACTTTGAATCCCCCTAACTTGATCGAAATTGTTAAACATATATCCTTAGGAAGATTTTACTAATTATAAGACCGTGAGAATTCGTAAATCATGCGTATGAATTCATGTAACCAGACGTAACTTTCTTAATCACATAAACACGTGAACAGCTAATCCTACAAAATTAATAGCCGGGCAAGCTTCCCTCACTATAATTCATAGAATCACATTAACACACGATGAATTCAACTATTAGATTTGACTCTAATCCGGCTGGGTAGTTCAACCTATTTCTAGCATTGAATTTTATTTCGTTCTCTTATGAGAGGTCTAATTGTTCGCACCTCTTTCGAGTGTAGCTTACGATTTCCCAGAACTTATCTTAAATTACATAGACATAATTAAGACAAGTAAATGACTCCAATTACATAGACATAACCGAAACCAAACATAATTCGTAAACGAATCATAATATTAATAAAAACGACGATAAAATATTCAAAACATAGGTTCAATTTCGCTAGGGTTCATCTAATCTCAAATACAACGGGATTTAGCTACTCTTGTGAAAAGAAAGAACAACGAAGAACGAAAATAACGATAGAGAAAGCATAATCTCCCCTACGATTCGGCTACGGGTTGATCTCCGCATTTTTCGCTTGATTGATCTTGCAAATCCCCTATTTTCCGCGTCGAGAAATTGCCAAGAGGTTTTCTAGGGTTCTTTTTCTTCCTTTTCCCCGTTTTTCGTCCTTTAGGGTTGATATTTATATTTGGCAAGATATATCCGCTTAATTGGCCGAAATAAAAAAGATTTAGCTTAAGTCGGCGGTTTTCACGGCCTCGTAAGTATTCTTCACGGTCGTAAGCGAGTCAGGGTCAGATTCTACACTTTCTGCTATTTCTTCACGGCTTGTCATCGATTGTTCACGGCCATGACGAATTCCAGCTTGATGAATGGGGGTTGATGCTTCTTCTTCACGGCCGAAACTCCATTTTTCATGGCCACAAAAAAATTCCAGCAACTACATCTAGCTTCATGTTGCTTCTTCACAGCTTCTATTCTATTTTTCATTGCCATGAAAAAGTTCCAGCAATTAAATTTGCTCGTTTTGTCCGTTTTCGTTCGGTTTATTTCCATTATCGTCTTGAAGTTCTACAAAAACGTAAACACAACTAATCAACTAATAATCATACAAAACGACTCTAATATTGCCGATAATGACTTAATTACAATAGAGATAAACGTACGAAAATACGTTTATGAGGAGGAATTAAGGGACGATGTGGAGGAGAATACTAATGCAGTTACTGAGATCAAGGGAGAATAATTAGAAAAGCTGAGATCAAGGAAGGTCAATGCAACGGCTGAGAATAAGGGAAAATAATATTTGCTAATCATGTATTTTTTCTTATTTTCTGTTACGTAATTCTATTAGAACGAAAAGGAGAAAAATCCCAAGAGAAAAGCACTTCCCAGATTGTGGTGAAGGCTGATCACATGTGAGAAATTTCTTTGAGCTGCTTATTTTAATTTTTTGTTGCCGAAAATCGTTTCTTAGTTTCAATAAAATCCTTATTCTCTTTCACGTTGTCTTCACTCTAACAAATTGGTCTGACCTGATCGGTGTATGACAATCACTCGATCACAAATGGAGCAACGTATCGGGGTGTTAGAAAAGATAATGGCTGCTTCAATGGCTGCCTTTCAAGCAGAGTTGAGTTCTATTTGCACCGATTCTCATAAATTGATCGATACTCTTCGTGACACGATGCTCGAATACATAGCTACTCAACTCGCCCCACTACTACAACACTCAGCACAACTGCCTCCATAACCGGAAATACCAAATGAGCACTCTCAACTCTACCGCGCCATCTAGACGTGCCAAAATTCAACAGAACTGACCTGCTCGGTTGGCTCGCTTGTGCTGAGCAATATTTCACAATACAACGCATTCCTGAATTAGAAATAGTCGACATTTCTTTGCTTGATATGGAGGGTTTGGCTTTACAAAGGATACAATACCTGTAGAAATATGATCCCAACCTAACGTGGGTGACACTACGACATGCTATTATCGAGCATTACATTGGGGGCATCGATTAACATCATCAAAAGGCTATGTAAGGTCCAACAATTTTGTTCGATCGATGAGTATATCGAAGAATTTGTTGCACTCACACATCACACAAATTGTACATCTTCGTTGGCCTTGGGTTTCTTTCGGAACGGTTTAAGACCAGAGATTCGAGCTCAACTACTCATTCCGAGCCCTTCGACTCTTGATCAAGCCATCCATTCGGCATGGGCTGCAGAGGCAAAATTTGATATGCTCGACGACATTTTGCGACCTTTTCAGAAAAATACTCAACCATTGAAACTCGATTAGCACATTGGGGGGTCAAGTGCGAGAATATCACAAGAGATAGAATTTTCACTACCTCAGAGTGGCAGTCGTAACCCAAACCGTTAAGTTCCACCACCTGCTCGACTAATCGGCCAGATAGCTGCTGGGGCTGCACCATTATTGACTTCGCAACCTCGGCCTTTCTAATGATTATCGAGTCAAGACTATCAGGATCTTCGACAATGAGGTCTCTGTTTCAAGTGTCGTAAACCTTATCAACATGGGAATCATATCTGCCCAAATCGAGAACTCAGAATGCTTATTGCGGATGACGACAATGATATCTTCGAGCCCGGTGTGCCCGATATCTTCGGACATCAACTCGAAGATCAAGACGACTAGGTGTATATGTTGGACCTACCCTTATATGCGCTAGGGGTCTGGACCTTAGACCATGGAATTGCGCGACCGTCTCGGAAAAGTAGAGGTAATCGTTATGATTGATAGTGACACACGTCATAATTTTATGTCTCATGACACCTCGTTTCGTGTACGTCTAGGAGATGGCCCATTCTCATGCACTTTTGAGAGTGTAGCAATGTTTCACTCCAATTGGACTCGTGCAACGTCATTGCTGATTTCATCGTGTTTGAATTGGGCGACGTTGACATTATTTTGGGCGTGAACTGGTTACGTCGGTTGGGTGACGTGAAGGTTACTCGAGCTAATCTTACTAAGCGTTTTGAATTACACGGTGCACAATGCTTTTTAAAGGGCGAAGCCGGGCTTATCCGATCACAAATCAGTCTTCGATCACTTAAAAAATGCAGTCCGTTAACTTTCTTGCTATGATTGGGTCACCTTTTTTGCCGTCAACACCAGTCACGAGGCAAACCGATCTTCCAAAAGTTTAACAATGCGAGTTAATGCATATCAGAAACTAGTTCCCTCGGGTTTTTTGGGATCCAGACAGTCTACCACCATCTCGGCCATCAGACCATCGTATTGATCATGTCTAAGGGACTCAAGCTTTGTCAGTTCTCCTGTACCATTATGGCCACATTCAGAATGATATAATAGACCACTTGGTGAAAGAGATGCTAGTTGCCGGAATCATTCAACCGAGTACGAGTCCGTTCTCCAAGCCTGTCTAACTAGTGCGAAAGAAAGATGGATGTTTGCGCTTTTGTGTCGAATATCGAGAATTGAATAATTCAATAATTCGTGACAAATATCAAATCCTCGTCCTTCAAGATTACTCGATGAGCTATGCGGTGTTGCGATATGCACAAATCTTGATCTTCGATTGGGCTACCACCAAATACGGGTACGCATGACAGATGTCGAGAAAATTGATTTTCGCACTCACGATGACCACTACGAATTTCTTGTCATGTCATTCGGGTTAACGAATGCCCCTACAATATTTCAATCGATGATGAATGACATTTTTCGGCCATATCTTCATATGTTCGTGTTGGTCTTCTGTGATGATATATTGATTTATAGCCCAACATGGGAGACACATTGCGAGCACCTTTTCATAATTTTGTCGATATTGGCGAACAATGAATTCTGCGTCAACTTGAAGAAGTGTCAATTTCGGCGCTTTACCGTGGACTACCTCGACCATATTATCTCTAAAGGAGGGATTGCGATGGATCCCCAAAAAGTTATTGCGGTTTTACGACGGCCCACACGACGATCTATTAAAGGGATGCGAGATTTCTAGGCCTCACAGGATACCACCGTCGTTTTATGGAAAATGATGGTGGATTGGCTCGACCCTTAATAAATCTTCTAAAAAAATAAAGCTAACGCAATTCCATTGGTTGCTAGCTGCTGATGTTCCATTCAAGGCGTTACAAGATGCTCTAGTTTCTGCACTAGTTTGACAATGCCGGACTTCACCAAAGACTTTGTCGTGGAATGCGATGCTTGAGGCATGAGTATGGGAGCAGTTCTCGTGCATGGAGGTAAATTTCATATTTCAGTAAGGCATTATCACCTCAAGCACAAGCTAAATCGACTAATGAGAAAGAGCTTATAACGCTCGTTTTAGGCATTCTCCATTAGCGTTCATATCTATTGGGTTGTCATTTTGCCGTGGCAGATCACCGTAGTCTACGGGTCTTGTTACACAAAAGATAGCAACTTCTGCACAACAAATTTGAGTAAAGCTCTTGGGCTATAATATTGACGTGAAGTACAAACCGGCGTCTCGAATAATGCTGCTGATGCATTGTCTCGACAGAACATAGACAACGAATTACTTTCTATAGGTGCACCATATTAGCTGGATCGACATGATATATCTACAACAGTGTCACATGATTCGTCCCTGCAAGAAATTATTGACGGCCTAAGAATTGATCCCACATGTTGACGACCCTACAATTAACGGAAATTTATTTTATTGCGATAGCTTGGTAATCCCATCGGGATCACCAATGATCCCCATGTTAATTGTAGAACACCATTCAACGCCAACTGGGGGACACTCCAGTATTTTTCGAACCTATCAACGAGTTGCAACTTCCTTATTCTTGCGCAATGATGAAAGATGTCAAACAATATGAAGCATCATGTTTGACTTGCCAGAAGATGAAATATGAGGCTCTATCACCGGCCAATGTCTCAACCATTACCGATACCGAACCGTATTTGGGAGGATGTTTCAAAGTACTTTATCTTGGGTCTTCCAAAATCGAACGACTATGACAACATCATGGTAATTGTTGACCGTTTTCAAAGTACACACACTAGGTTGCGTTCAAGCACTCGTACAATGCACGTATGGTTGCAGAAAAATTTGTCGATAATGTGGTCCGACTGCACGGGGTGCTGAGTAGCATCGTAGTGCTCGTGACTCGATCTTCGTAAGCAATGTTTGGCGTGAATTTTTCTGTCTTCACGACACAAAGCAGAAAATGTGTTCAGCCTATCACCCTGAGACGGATGGACAAATTGAAGTCTTTAATCGGCCGTTAGAGACCTATATTCGATGCTTCACAAGCGAACAACCTCGTACATGGCTAAAATGTTTATCGTGGGGCGAGTATTAGTATTACACCACCTTCTACTCTGCAGTAGGAATTACCCTTTTCTTCGCCGTTTACGTCGCCATCCGCCGAATCTGTTGCAATGGATGACCGATGAAATTCGATTGGCTGCGATCATGGATCATCTGTCTGATCGAGATGAGATTATGCGACAGCTGAAATATAACTTAATCCTTGCCCAACATCGCATGGTGAAATCGGCAGATGCAGATCGGCATGAGGTACATATCGGGATGACTATGTGTTTCTTAAGATTCGACCACATCGCCAACGTTCTATTGCGTCCCGCGTACCAGTTAGAACTCCCACCATCAAGTCAGGTTCATCCAGTGTTCCATGTATTGCAATTAAGGAGAGCGGTCAGGAATCACCCGGTGGAAGACAAGCTACATATCATTTGGGGCAAACGAGCTAGATGATTTTGTTCCGAAAAAGACTTTGGCAATACGGGGGTACGGTGAATCCGATAATTTAATATGATGGAGAGGTGAAAATTCTATTGACAAGGTTGAAGAGATTGAAAAACAGTGAAACCTGAAGAAGAAGAAGAAGAAGAAGAAGAAGAAGGGAAGAAAACTCTCAATTGGAGAGAAAATTGATCATAGATAGAGAACATGTTTTGTTCTCTCTATAGGCTATGAAGAATATCTCATGTGAGGGCCAAATGTCACACATTGATTACGACGAGAAAAAATTAATCGGTATATAAGCTTGATGGATCACTCCTCCGATCACAAATTGGTTTTAGGAAGGAACCACATCAAGCTGAAGGAGTCATCCCTCCTACGTACGACGCATGTGCACGGGCTCCGATGACAAAAAAATTAACATGATATCATAGCAGAAGTCCTGGAGGTTCGAAAAGAAGGACGTTCCTCATCCGACTTAATTTGAAAAAAATATAATATACGGCGGGTTCGAAAAGAATGGCGTTCATGTCCGATTAAAAGAAACAAGGTCATTGACGGGGAAGTGTGTATCACATCTAGAGGCCAAATGTTCCACATTGATTATAACGAGAAAAAATTAACCGGTATATAAACATCATGGGTCACTCATCCTATCACCAATTGACTTTAGGAAGGAACCCATCAAGCTTACACGGTCACCTCTACTACGTGCAACACATGTGCGCGCGGGCCCCGATGATAAAAAATTTAACATGGCATTAGAGCAGAAGATTCTGGAGGTTTGTAAAGAATGACGTTCCTCATCCGACTCAATTTAAAAAAAAATATATGACGGGTTCGAAAAGAATGGCGTTCCTAACCGATTAAAAAAAACGTACACATGTAAGAGCCGAATGTCCCACATTGGTTACAACGAGAAAAAATAGACCTACATATAAGCTTGATGAGGCACGTCTCCTATCACCAATTGGTTTTGGAAGGAACCCCATAAAACTTATACGGTCATCCTCATACGTGCGGCGCATGTGCACGGGCCCCGATGACAGAAAATTTAACATAGGTGTCGTGACAATTCTACTCATTATGTGAGATATGATATCATATTTAAATGACCAATTAATCTTAAAGTTGATTGTATATATTTTAATTTAATACATTTTAGTTCCAACTTCATACACATTAATCTTCCGTATTTGAATCCAAATAAAATTCCTTGGACCACAATTTAATATTCTACGATGCTGAGTGAAATTTTGGTTGCTTCTATGCTAAAGTATACGCGATGACGTATTAATATTAACAAAAATAAAAGGAAAGAAAAGATAAAAACAAAAACCCGGTAAATAAGGGAAAGACATGGTGTGCTCTAACTCGTTAAAAAAGACTGATTCTTTAAATGTTTCGTCAGTTGTCCTAATCGTCTTTCTAGCATCGATCAGATCTCAGTACAATATTGAACAACAAAACGAAAGAAAAATAAAGAATTGCAAAAGGTACGAATTCATTCACTCTCGAATTGTTTGTTGCATGTTTCATATTTTGGTTTGCATTCGTTGTTCCGGGAAACTGATTGATAAGTTGATTGGTTATGTATATATATTATATTTATTGATTAATTGATCGCAGGAAAAATCTCTCAAAATGACGAAGTCTGAATTTTCTGAATCATCAGATGATTTTGTTGGCACTGAAAATTCATCATCAGCTGCTAATAATCATCGTCTATTTGGTCGGCAGCAGCCAGTGCACACCGCCCTTGGTGGTGGAAAACGTTAGTCTGGATTTAATTTAGTTATATTTTGAATCTCTCTCTCTCTTATATATATATATATATATATATATATGTATATACATGCGCTGATCTTCATTCTATTGAAATTTATTGTATATGTTGAGGTATTTATTATTATTCATCATCAGCCGCTGATGTGATTCTATGGAGAAACAAGCAAATCTCAGGGGCTTTGCTCGCGAGTGCAACGGTGATATGGCTTCTGTTCGAGTGGATTGGCTATCAGCTCATTCCATTCATTTGCCATTCCCTCATACTCTCATTAGCCACTCTCTTCTTGTGGTCAAACCTCTCATTCTTCCTCAAAAAGTAAGCATTTTTTTTTTCACATTTCTATCTATACATATATAGATATATTTTCACATGTACGCTGACAAGAATATATATAGGTCCCCATTTGCTTTCCCGGAGATGGAGTTTCCGGAAGATGTTTGCTCCAACATGGCTATGTTGCTAGTCGATAGATGCAATAAAACGATAACAATGCTCCGGGACCTCGCGTTAGGCGACGATGTTAAGAAGTTTCTTCGTGTAAGTTTAGTTTCTAACCGATGTTAAGAAGTTTCGAATTGTTGATAACAATTATTTGTTGCAGACGATTTTCGGGTTGTGGGTTGTGTCAGTTGTGGGGAACTGGTTCGACTTCTTGACGATCATATACATCAGTAAGTGACCTAGCTAGCTAGCTAGGGTTTCTTCTCCAAAACAATAATAAGGTGCTGATTATCTTTGGAAAACGAAGTAATAATATTTCTTTTTGGGGATGGCAGTCTTTGTAGTAGCACTAACAATGCCTATGCTGTACGAAAAGCATGAAGATCAAGTGGACACATACGCTCAGAAGGCGAAAGACAAGCTCAAGAAACAATACAGTAAGTTAGACGAAAAGGTTCTTCAGAAGCTGCCCAAAGTTCCTTTCAACAAGCAGCACTAGACAGACGGACATGCCTCCGTCGTTTGACTTCTCTTTTAATAGCTTATTGTACTGCTCGTTTCGTCTTTGCTTTGATTCAATAAAAGATCAATAATCCATTGTTATACATTTATATTTGATGGAGCAATAGCTAGACTCTGTTTTATGTTTTTCTTCAACTACCTGTAGAAATATTAAAGGATCTGATAGTTATTTATTTTATTATTATCACTCGTGATAATGCTCGAGGCAAGAACAAGAAATGCAAAAATAATTTACAGGAGACACTCGATAAATTGATAATCGATTATTTAATAAACTCTTTAAGATAATATTTTTGTTCGGTCCCGACTCGGGGATAACATGCTAAATTAATAAACTCGCTAAAATTATAAGATAATAATTTTTTCTAATTTCTATAGGTCTCATGTAAAATATAAATTCATATTTCCTTATGTACCACACAATATTTTTAGGAAAATTACGGTTGTTAACTCTATGTTTAAGGTTTTTACAGTTGGTGGCCAAACTGTTTTCTAAGTAGGTACTAATGTGTTTAAAATTTTTGCCAATTGGTGCCCAAATTATTTTAATTCAAGTAGTTATCTCTGTGTTTAAGGCTTTTTCAGTTGGTGTCCAAATAAATTGAGCATTCGCTATACAATACTCATGATTTATATAGAGATGAATAATGGTGGTTGATGAGTTTTGTACTACAGTTATACTATATATAAAGTGTGACCATCACATAGTAACTGCTAAATTTATTTTGACACTAAATGAAAAAGATTTAAACAACAATGTTACTATCGAACTGAAAAATAGTTCGACACCACTTGAAAAAGCTATAAACGCATGGGGTACCTAATGAAATCGAAAAATATTTTGAACGCAAGTTGCAAAAGCCTTAAATACAGGGTCACCTACCGAATTTTTCATACTTTTTTTAAGATTTTCCGAAAAATACTCAATTGTCTTTTATTTTTGTGCAAATGAGTTTTACTTCGAATCTCGTCTCTAATAAGGTAAGGAATTGAATGCTTTTGTCAAATCGAGTCATTCATTTGATATATGCACATGGTATGGTAATTAAATATAAGTTTGAAAGGTGTTTGAAAATGGAACATTCGTTATAAATTAAAAAAATATTAATATATCGATTAATTAAAAATTCTTTTAATTAGTAAATTTTACTGGTCTCAAGCATATTAATTTATAGAGTTTCTACTGTATAATGAAATATATTTTATATTGCCGCTATTGTTGGGGAAATACACCGGTACCATTAATTCGGGCCACCGGTGGTTGTATTTGGACCCCCGACAAATTATTGGGATAATACGTAAAACCGAAATGACACTGAGAGAGAACACATGATTTAAGTGGTTCGGCCAATACTGCCTACCTCCACGGAGAACACTAGTTTTACTATATTGAGAATATTACATCGTACAAAATAACGCCCGTGTTTAAACTCAAACTCGAGACCTCTTACCCATCTGGTAATATTTTTGTACCTACTCCCGACTACCCCAATAAAATAAACACTCTCTGTCACCCTTATCCACCCGAAGGTGGATAAATATTTTATCCTAACTCCCTCTTTACGGCACTGCTCTCACCTGCGGTGTCTGAAATGAATGGCCAATCGTCCCTTTTTATAGCCCAAGCAATCAACAAGAGGCCAAAAGAGAAATTGTCTTTGCAAACGTCATTCACTCATAATTGCTCCACCTTGGCCCCTCATTTATGTCTTCACGCTGGCGCTTATCTGTAGGGCTGAGAAAAAAATATCCGGAATCCGATCCGGTATCCGGTTTATAAAATCCGGAAAAGCGGATATCCAGTTTTTAAAACCGGATCGGATACGGATACACTCAGTACTAAAATCTAGATATCCGGTATCCGGTTTATAATTTACAATAAATTAATTAATTTAATAATAGCCCAAAAACAAAGAATAATTAGGCCCAAAAAGAGAAAAAGAAAGAAAAATAGCTCAATATTCTAATTTGACCCAAATAAAATATATCGGTTTGAATTTATATCATTCGTGAAAATAAATTGAGAGTTGAAAACAAAATCGAATAAGTTACAATCAAATTTTTTCAAAAAAAAATTAATGGAAATAAAAAACCGAATTTCAGATATCCGATTAAAACTTGATCAGATACGGTTCTCGTTTTTCGATATCCGAAAATCTGGATATCCGGATTTGCTCACCCCTACTTATCTGTATGTGTGAATGTGCTGGAGTGGACCCAACAATTCCCCCCCTCCAGTCCAGCCATATTCAACATCCGCCTCAACATCACCAAGCACTCCTCCCAACGAGTCTGATCTTGAGTGTAACCCGTTCGTAAGTATCACAAACGTCCATTTTGACTTCCTCGTACCGGCTCCACATAATCCGTATCAAGAATTCCGGTCCCACCCAACTTGATTCACTCGGCGGCCAATCCCATGTACTACAGCCAGCCGACTATACCCATCGACTCTCGAATAGGGACTTTGATGCAACCCCATCTCCAATAGGATTTTCCTTCTCACCATCGTCTGCCCCACGTGCGCGCGATTTCTGTGAATCCATCGAAGTCATAGTATTATATAACATACTCACGTACAGACGATACAAACTTCCTCACTCTTCTCTATTTAGTAGGACCATTTATTCCATATGTGATTTTCCTACACTCCCCCTGATATGAAATCCCCATAGCCTTTGGAATCTGACCAGCTCAAGGATATTATACTCCACGAAACGTTGGGACATGTCACAACACCCAAAATGCACTGCTCCGCTAACCATTTTGATATCCATCGTTCCATGGAGATCGAAAAAAACAGTTCATATTTTCCGAAACACATCAAAATATTCTCTTGGAGCAATCCTGAATATAATATCCTCCTTCCTGAGAACGAGCGACATCATTAGAGACCCTGAGAACTTCTCCAAGATAAACCGTGTGCTACCGCCGTTGTGGAATTTTCCTAGCCGCATGTCCTTCTTCCTTCAAGTCGGATTGTTTATCCTTATGTGTCCCGGCTCACCAAACTTGGAGCATCACATGCCCTTCCCGCCGCCTGGATTTGGGCCTGCTGTTGTCCCCAAATCCCTTGGCGTATCACCTTTCTCTATGATTCTCTTTTCATGCTCCAAAAGAGTTGACTCCACCATCTACCGCCGTCTCTTTTCCGTGGTTGTGACCAAATTCTTCCGAATCAGGAAGAGAAGTAAGAAGTAAAAAGGCTCTACTTCTTCCTCTCCGACACATCTTGACCCCAAATCTTTACAGTCTTTTTCGTCATCTTTCCCGGCTTTCCCTCGTCTCCCTTCAAAGCTTTTAGCCAAGCTTTGAAACGACCACATCTTGCACTCTTCTCTGCAGCAGAGCAAACCTCCCGTACCATCAAATTGTCGCCCTTTAACGCTGTTATTCGTCGCTGTTATCCTTGTAGAGATTCAACCGCCTGACCCAAATTGTACTGATCAGATAATTACCAGAAAAGGCTAGCGACTTGTCTCTTAGACGGAATTACCCTTTTAAGTAAGTTTCGAGGAAGATTTGATGGGGTCACATCGGTCCCAATTATGGACCAGTCACCTAGAGAGAACCTACTTACACAGTACGATTGCCATAACTAGCCAAAACGTCCATCGCCGCATAAGCTCCACCCGACACCGAACATCCTATCAACAAAAACTCATCTTCTACCGCCATTTCTCCCGAACGGAATGTTAGGGATATGCCCTCGAATGCTATACGAGGATTGGATATGTATAGGGCATTAGCTTATTTATCATTCGATTGTCAATGTAATCAAACATTGTTTTGCGTATTAATAAAGGCATTATTCGTTTATTGGTTATATGAGTTCTTTACTTAGCATCAGGTAAAGCAATAAATGAATAAATTCAAATGTGTCGAGTTGAGTCACTGTTCTCGATGGGTACGAGAGAGGAAGGCACCAGTGGACTCTTAACCTCGAACATAAAATGTCCATAAGCCTTAGGTTTCAGTTGGGTGCTGGAAAACCAATCATGGCTTATTTGTAGATGACTTATCGTGTGCCGATATACCGCTTGGAAGCGGAAGTCATGACTTGTGATACGAGTCGAATCAAGGGATTGAATCGTTTCATGGACACTGACTCGCAGGTCGTACGATCAAACATGGCTTATTACTCAAGGAGTGTCAATGATCGACGACAAAAACTATAGTAGTCTGCTTGAACCTTAGACCGAAAGGGGCTTTGACGGAGTTGACTTTGAAGTCTTGACTATCACTGGTTTGCTAGATCCGATTTGCTATTGCATGGGTCAGCGGGACAGATGCGGTCTTGATGGATATTTGTATTGTCGGGCTTAGACCGCCGAGTACGGATTCACAGTCTCGCAAGTAATCGAGACAAGTGTCCTATGAGAATGACGACGGGAAATTACAAAATCCTTGGCCAAGGTATTAAACTAACTCATGTTAGACATGGAGGGTAGTTTGGTAATTTGCCTCGTGTCATTTTATCATAGTATCGAGTTTAGTGAGTTTGACAAATACCATGGCTCTCACTCGATCGGGACACAGCTGAAGGGTTTGTACGTAGTACTATAATCTATAGTTAGGTTCTGGAATGAGACTAGTTCGAAATTCGTGCTCAAGTCGGGATCTGTCCGGTACTGCGGGATTGGCTAGGCACCTACCGGACTCTTGGATTCCTCCCTTGCCGATTGAGTCGAACCTAGAGAGTCGGGCTTAAAAAGGATCATCAATGTGTACCGAGAAGGAGAGATTGTGTTTTGGGCCTTAACGGGCCTCGGGTCGTTATGCCACGCCTTATTGGGCCTCGGGGTCATTAAGTGGACCGAAGTCGGACTTCATATGAAACTAACTTTAAGACTTAGGCTTGGCTAAGTGCTTAGAAAGACTTGAGGGAAGAATTGGAATTCAACCCTAAGCCGAGAAATTCGAAAAATGCCTTAAAGGGTATTTTCGTAATTTACAAATATGGTAATAAAAATATTTGGAATATTATTTATTAAAACTGATATTCGAATTTATATTTTATATAAATTTCGAAATTTATTTACCATATTTGAAGATATTTTAATATCTTAGTTAGTTTTCTATTTATAGTATGTTCTTTTAATAGAATTTTGAATTAGATATTTTGGCAAGAATATCTCTCATATTTAGGAACAAATATTTCGAGATTTTAGCCTTGTTTAGGGCTGAAAATTTCGTCCTCCCCTACTATAAATAAGGGTGAGACCCTCGTCAAAGAAAAAGACACGGGAAGAGAATCGACGCGAAATTTCTCGACCCGAGAATCGAAACACGAACACACAAACGCAAACCACTCTCCCGAGCGACGAATCAATTCTCTCTAGCCATCTTTGGAGAATCGAAACCGTGGTACACTGCGAGGTCGGCGTGACGATCTAGACGATACCCAACACGACCGCGGCCGACGACGCAATCGACGAGGAGCTGCCACTCGCTCTAAAGGTAATCTCTCACGGGTATGACCCACCCTATTACGTGTCAACGTGATTAGAGTTTTCGATCCGAGCTGCGAAGGAACTCGGAAAAAATTTTATTCCGCACCGTATCCCGGGGCGTTGCGTCTCGGGTACAAACCGGGTACCTTTCCCAACAGTGGTATCAGAGCCAGGGCTCGTGATCGGAATCATAACATGATTAAATCGAAACGAGGCTCGTCGGAGACGATCGAAAAGCCAACGCACTAGGCGCGAGGGGCTGCTCGATGCGTCGCTTGCCAACCCACGACCACCATACCGCTCGAAGGGGTCAAAGGCACCACCGCCGAGCGCTGCGACACGCAGACAGCCGCACGCGCAACCGTGCCGTGCAACGGCGTATCCGCTGCCGCGGGTTCGGGCAACGAAGACCTGAACCACCGCACCGCTGCCTCGGGCAGCGGCACACCGCTGTCCGATGGTGGTGCCACCTCTGACGGCAGCGCCAGCGGCGCGCGGACAGCCGCGTACCCGCACGAAACTGCAGCCTCCGGGACACGACGACCGCCTAGGGTTTTTCGCCCAAAAACCCTAACGGGCCTTTTTATCGGGCCTGGCCCATTTAAGGCCCAAATTGTCGGTTTCGGTTAGAATTCATGAAATTGTCAACGTGCTCGTTATGATTATGATTTAAGGCACACTTACGGGTTTAGGATTTCTATTTGGTTTTCCGGGTTATTTGTTAAGGGCCTCGTCCCCCCGGGTTGTATTTGTCTTTTACGGGTTGTTTGGGACTGATGATCCCCCCGTGTTGTACTTCAAAGTCTTTATTAGATTAGGCTTAGTTTAGAATACACGAAGCTGTTCGACGGTTGACGACTCCCCGGGAGAAGATGACTTGGTGGACGATCGACGACTTGGAGGCCGTTCGAATGATGAAGGGCGATTGTCGACTTCAAAGCCCATACGGAGAACCGATGATTTTTTGAAGCCACATACACATAATTCACGTAATAGGGCTAGAATATAAATAACCCGTTCGTGTTGCCTTGTAGTTTATTTTCCTAGGGTTTATTTACTACTTACGTGCGTGTCGATTTGTGAAATGATATGCATGCTTTATGTGCTCTTATGTGAAAAAGGTTTTTTTCTCCCGTTTGATAAATACTAAGTGAGAAAAGGAATTGGGTTCATGTCTTCTAT
Organism: Linderniella brevidens; assembly: GCA_004919715.1. Taxonomy (NCBI): domain Eukaryota; kingdom Viridiplantae; phylum Streptophyta; class Magnoliopsida; order Lamiales; family Linderniaceae; genus Linderniella; species Linderniella brevidens. Next base: position 935,343 of record SWDC01000149.1, read on the forward strand.
CATGCTTGAGATGTCTGGTGTTAGGGAGTTTGTACAGTTTGTTCCGAGTAAGTTGGCGCCGTACATCAAGCCCTAACATTAGCGTTTCGGGTTCGTTGACGACGCTCACCATAGCATATTCCGCCCCACGAAGCGTAAGGCAGCAAGGCGGAATTCAAATGTGCGGTTAGAGCATAAGTTGATTAGGTTGCACTTAGACAGTTATACCCAAAATGCAGGGTTAGCCGTGAGGGTCACTGACTGAGACAAAGATAGTTGAAATACTCATAGGATGGGTTCGAGTGAAACTCGACTTCGATCGATTAGGCAGGCCAAATATTGCGTTAAAGGCTGAGGCATGTCTAATCGAGTCGGGGACCTCAACTCCACTATGAAACTACTCAACGAAGTTTCCGAAATTCTTAAATCGGGAGAATAGAATTTTCGAGAAAAATAGTGGGAGTCAAGCGAAACGAAAAGTCCGTGTTTGCGCTTGATGAATGATAGAATAAACCTAACTATGTGATCTTTATCTTCTGCAGAGTTATTTTCTTTCTAGTTACTATGACGAATCTTTTAAACATGCTGCTTGAAAAGAACCGTTTGGTAGGACCAAACTACGTGGACTGGCTCCGTAACCTCAGGATAGTTCTAGGTATGGAGTCTTTGACTTATGTCCTCGATTCCCCTACACCGCAAGTCCCAGGGACTGATGCGAGTGACGACGACCGGGCTGCGTATGTCAAGTGGCAAATAGACGAGCCAAAGGTCAAGGGCTATATACTCCTATCCATGAGCAATGAGTTGCAGCGAAGCCACTCGGAAATGGAAGTGGGCGCCATTTTGCTTCATTTGAAGGAGCTCTTTGGTGAACACTCCAGGAGTGCTCGCTACTCTTTGACAGAGCAACTGTTTCATTGCAAAATGGATGAGGGCAGCGACGTTAGAGAACATGTGCTGAAAATGATCGGTTTGATCGAGAGACTCGATGCACTCGACTTCCTCATGGACAATGAGCTCCAAAACGATCTCGTGCTCCAGTCACTGCCGGCTTCCTTTAATCCCTTCATTGTGAATTATAATCTGAATAGGGTCGAGATGACATTAACTGAGTTGATGAACCAGTTGTCAACGGCCCAAACTCAGATGAAAAAGATAAAGGGAAAGGAAGTGGCTCTTGTTGCGACTTATAAGACTCGGAAGTCGATTAGAAAGAAAAAGTCGGACAAGCCCATTAAGCCCAAGGGAGGAGTTTCAAAAGGCAAGGCCAAGAAAAACGTGTCTAAAGGCGCCAAGCCCACGGACAAATGCCTTCACTGCAATGAGCTCGGCCATTGGAAGCGCGATTGCCCGAAGCTAGCCGCCTCAGGTAAAGAACTTTATGTTTTAGAAACTAATTGTTCTATGACTGTGTACTCCACTTCATGGATCCTAGACTCAGGAGCTAGCGCTCACATTTGTGTTTCAAACCAGGGTCTGGAACGAAGTAGGAGGTTGGCGGATCGAGAGGTCATGATCAACGTAGGAAGCGGACATAGTGTGCCGGCGACCCACATTGGATCAAGAACTCTTGTTTTATCTAGTAGACATAAGTTATTGCTTTCTGATTGTTTAGTATTGCCCAGAGGGCTTAAGAATATTATTTCTATTCCCGTTTTGAGCGGAAACGGATATGAGTTCCGCTTTAGTAATAATATTTGCGATATTTATTTTGGAAATAAATGCGTCGGAAGTGCAACTTTACTTAACGGATTATATTATCTAAATGTCAAAGATAAAACTGAATCTGTGAACACAATTACCAACAAACGAAAATTAGAGACCAATATGAGACTTGGTCATGCAGGAGATCAAAAAATTCGTGAGTTGGAGAAAAATGGCATGATTAAGCCGTTGGGTTCGGACCCTTATCCGACTTGCGAATCGTGTATCCTTGGAAAGATGACTAAGTCTCCCTTTACCGGGACTTTCCAAAAAGCCACAGAACTTCTCACTTTGATTCATACAGACGTTTGTGGGCCATTCGGGGAAGCGGCTCGAGGTAATTTCCACTACTTTATTACCTTCACCGACGATCATTCAAGATTTGGGAAGGTATATCTTATGAGATACAAGTCTGAAGCCCTTGATAAGTTCAAGGAATATAAGGCTTTAGTAGAAAAACAAACTGGGAATCATATAAAGGCCATTCGATCTGATCGAGGTGGCGAGTACATGAGTCTCGAGTTTGACGAGTTCTTGAAAGAGAACGGGATCATTTCACAGATGACACCGCCGGGAACACCACAATTAAATGGTGTGTCCGAACGCAGAAATCGAACGCTGTTGGACAAGGTTCGATCAATGCTAAGTTACACAGACCTGCCACTGTCGCTGTGGGGTCATGCGTTATTAACCGCAACGCACGTTTTAAACCGAATCCCTTCTAGTTCTGTCGACCAGATCCCTTATGAAATATGGACTGGTAGAAAGCCGAGCTTGAACCACATAAGAATATGGGGTTGCCCCGCTTTTGTGAAAAAGCTCAAGACAGAAAAATTGGAATCGAGAGCTGTGAAAGGACGTTTTGTCGGGTATCCTGAGGATTCCATGGGATACCAATTTTACTTCCACGACGATCAGAAATCGTTGTAGCCCTTCAGGCTCACTTTCTCGAAGAAGAGTTCGTTCGAGAAGGTGGAGTGGGTCGTGAAGTAACTCTTGGAGAAACGACAGAAACGATTTCACAAACTCCAGTGTTAGAAGACACCGTAGAGCAGTCCAAGACGCAATCAGAGTTGCGCAGGTCTGGTAGAGTATCTCGCCAGCCTGAGAGATATGGAATGGTACACGTCGAGCACGGGGATGCTGCGACGGGGGGTAACGTCGGGGACGACCCCGCTACCTATGACCAGGCAATGACGGATATAGACTCCGTAAGATGGCTTGAAGCTATGCAAGTCGAAATGGATTCAATGCACGAAAATCAGGTCTGGACACTTGTTGATCTCCCCGATGGTTTTAGACCCATTGGGTGTAAGTGGATCTTCAAGAAAAAGATTGGATCAGACGGACTGGTGGATACATACAAAGCTAGGCTTGTAGCGAAAGGTTATAGTCAAAAAGAAGGAATTGACTATGAGGAAACCTTTTCGCCCGTTGCGATGATGAAGTCCATTCGGATATTACTTGCGATAGCAGCGTATAACGATTATGAGATCTGGCAGATGGATGTGAAAACCGCGTTCCTAAATGGATACCTCAAGGAGGAAATATATATGGAACAGCCAAAGGGTTTTACATCACAAAAGGATGCTCATAAAGTATGCAAATTGAATAAGTCAATTTACGGACTTAAACAAGCCTCTAGGAGCTGGAATCTTCGGTTTGATGAAGTAGTTAAGAGCTACAGATTCATAAAGAACGAAGATGAACCATGCGTCTACAGAAAAAGCAGTGGGAGCAAGATATCGTTCCTCGTATTGTACGTCGATGACATCCTTTTGATAGGAAACGATATTGGGATGCTCTCGATGGTGAAAGCATGGCTTTCGACCGAATTCTCCATGAAAGACTTGGGAGAAGCGACCTACATCCTAGGAATTCGTGTCTATAGGGATAGAACGAATAAGATGTTAGGGCTCTCCCAAGCCCTATACTTAGAAAAGGTCCTGAAACGATATAACATGGACAATTCTAAGAAAGGGTTCTTACCTATGGGGCATGGGATACATCTCTCCAAAGCTATGTGTCCTCAAAGTGAGGCAGATAGAAAAGAGATGAATGGAATCCCCTATGCATCCGCAGTGGGTAGCTTGATGTACGCGATGCTTTGCACGCGACCGGACATAGCATACGCTGTGAGCGTAGTCAGTCGATTTCAAGCCAACCCGGGTAAAGAACACTGGACAGCAGTCAAGAATATCCTCAAGTATCTTAGAAGAACAAAGGATATGATGCTGGTCTATGGAAATGGAGAATTAGAAGTGGAAGGATATACGGATTCGGATTTCCAGTCAGACGTGGACGACCGAAAATCCACTTCAGGTTTCGTCTTTACACTCAACGGTGGAGCAGTATCTTGGAAAAGTTCCAAGCAGAGCACAACTGCTGATTCCACCTGCGAGGCTGAGTACATAGCCGCCTCAGAGGCAGCTAAAGAAGCAGTTTGGATGAGAAAGTTCTTGGAAGAACTGCAAGTGGTTCCGATTGCCGAAAAACCACTGCCACTGTGGTGCGACAATAGTGGTGCAATCGCGCAAGCGAAGGAACCAAGATCTCACAGTAAATCCAAACACATAGAAAGAAAATACCACGTGTTACGTGGATTCGTTGAGAGTGGCTACATCTCGAGAAGATTGCGACTGCGGACAACGTGGCCGACCCATTCACCAAGCCTTTGTCTCAGGCAGTGCTGAACAAACATCTCGAGAAGATGGGTATTAGATACAACAGCGCATGGCATTGAGTGCAAGTGGAAGATTGTTAGGGATATGCCCTCGAATGCTATACGATGATTGGATATATAGGGCATTAGCTTATTTATCATTCGATTGTCAATGTAATCAACATTGTTTTGCGTATTAATAAAGGCATTATTCGTTTATTGGTTATATGAGTTCTTTACTTAGCATCGGGTAAAGCAATAAATGAATAAATCCAAATGTGTCGAGTTGAGTCACTGTTCTCGATGGGTACGAGAGAGGAAGGCACCAGTGGACTCTTAACCTCGAACATAAAATGTCCATAAGCCTTAGGTTTCAGTTGGGTGCTGGAAAACCAATCATGGCTTATTTGTAGATGACTTATCGTGTGCCGATATACCGCTTGGAAGCGGAAGTCATGACTTGTGATACGAGTCGAATCAAGGGATTGAATCGTTTCATGGACACTGACTCGCAGGTCGTACGATCAAACATGGCTTATTACTCAAGGAGTGTCAATGATGACGACAAAAACTATAGTAGTCTGCTTGAACCTTAGACCGAAAGGGGCTTTGACGGAGTTGACTTTGAAGTCTTGACTATCACTGGTTTCGCTAGATCCGATTTGCTATTGCATGGGTCAGCGGGACAGATGCGGTCTTGATGGATATTTGTGATTGCCGGGCTTAGACCGCCGAGTACGGATTCACAGTCTCGCAAGTAATCGAGACAAGTGTCCTATGAGAATGACGACGGGAAATTACAAAATCCTTGGCCAAGGTATTAAACTAACTCATGTTAGACATGGAGGGTAGTTTGGTAATTTGCCTCGTGTCATTTTATCATAGTATCGAGTTTAGTGAGTTTGACAAATACCATGGCTCTCACTCGATCGGGACACAGCTGAAGGGTTTGTACGTAGTACTATAATCTATAGTTAGGTTCTGGAATGAGACTAGTTCGAAATTCGTGCTCAAGTCGGGATCTGTCCGGTACTGCGGGATTGGCTAGGCACCTACCGGACTCTTGGATTCCTCCCTTGCCGATTGAGTCGAACCTAGAGAGTCGGGCTTAAAAAGGATCATCAATGTGTACCGAGAAGGAGAGATTGTGTTTTGGGCCTTAACGGGCCTCGGGTCGTTATGCCACGCCTTATTGGGCTCGGGGTCATTAAGTGGACCGAAGTCGGACTTCATATGAAACTAACTTTAAGACTTAGGCTTGGCTAAGTGCTTAGAAAGACTTGAGGGAAGAATTGGAATTCAACCCTAAGCCGAGAAATTCGAAAAATGCCTTAAAGGGTATTTTCGTAATTTACAAATATGGTAATAAAAATATTTGGAATATTATTTATTAAAACTAAAATTCGAATTTATATTTTATATAAATTTCGAAATTTATTTACCATATTTGAAGATATTTTAATATCTTAGTTAGTTTTCTATTTATATTATGTTCCTTTAATAGAATTTTGAATTCAATTAGGAGAGATATTTTGGCAAGAATATCTCTCATATTTAGGAACAAATATTTCGAGATTTTAGCCTTGTTTAGGGCTGAAAATTTCGTCCTCCCCTACTATAAATAAGGGTGAGACCCTCGTCAAAGAAAAAGACATGGGAAGATAATCGACGCGAAATTTCTCGACCCGAGAATCGAAACACGAACACACAAACGCAAACCACTCTCTCGAGCGACGGATCAATTCTCTCTAGCCATCTTCGGAGAATCGAAACCGTGGTACACTGCGAGGTCGGCGTGACGATCTAGACGATACCCAACACGACCGCGGCCGACGACGCAATCGACGAGGAGCTGCCACTCGCTTCAAAGGTAATCTCTCACGGGTATGACCCGCCCTATTACGTGTCAACGTGATTAGAGTTTTCGATCCGAGCTGCGAAGGAACCCGGAAAAAATTTTATTCCGCACCGTATCCCGGGGCGTTGCGTCTCGGGTACAAACCGGGTACCTTTCCCAACACGGAACACGTCGCCCAACGAGGACTTTCGACACAAGAAACACCTCGTTGAACCTCGCTCTGATACTGGCTCACACGGACCGCTAAACCTTTTTCTATATCTTTTCTGATGTGGAAGATCAGACACAACTGCAACCACATAGCATAATCATAATACCAGCAATGCAAGGCTCTGATACACTTGTTGGGGGCAATGCACCAATAAAATAATCCGGGCCTAGCGTTGGTTGTATTTGGACCCGCGACAATTTATCGAGATAGTACGTAAAGCCGAAATGATAGCGAGAGAGAACATGAAATTTTACGTGGTTCGGCCAATACCGCATACCTTCCCGGAGAGCACCAGTTTTTCTATATTGAGAATATTTAACCGTTCAAAATAATGCTTTTGTACCTACTCTCAACTACCCCAATAAAACTACACCCGCTCTCACCCTTATCCACCCAAAGGTGGATACGTATTTTATCTCACTCTCTTTCCCTCAGTGGCTCTCACTAGAGGTGTCTGAAATGAATGGCCAATTATCCCCATTTATAGCCCAAGCAATCAACAAGAGACCAAAAGAGAAATTATCATTGCAAACGTCATTCTCTCATAATTGCTCCAGCTTGGCCCCTCATTTATGTCTTCACTTTGGCTCTTATCTGTATGTGTGAATGTGCTGGAGTGGACTCAACACACTATCACCACAATAATTCACCCGCACCCACATTTTTCTTTATGAAATAAGCACTCAACTCTATTTATACATATTTGCACTCCCGTACGTCTACATTCACATATCATTGATTCTTATTGCTTGCATACATACAACTCGTATTTACATATGATTTATGAAGGTTGATATTCGTTCTTGACAAAAATGTCAATAGAGAAAGTTGGTTAAAGTTTGTAGACAAAAGCCTCGTGTTATGCAACGTGGATGATGAGTCGGTGACGACGAGTAAGTATGGTAATCAATATTAGTTGGAACTTCCAGAATGTTTGTGATGATACTTTAATTCTCCCTTTCAGCATCGACATTTTTTAGAGTTGTATTTACTGTTTGAATCATTCCCAATCGTGCTCGAAATTCCTCGAATTTTGAGATGTTTAGTCCTTTGGGGAATATGTCGGCTATTTGATCTTCTATATTGATATGTTCAGCTCGATCTCCCCTTTGAGCACTTTTTCGCGTACGAAGTGGTAATGCATTTCACATGTTTTATTCTCACATGACATACCGAATTCTCTTCTGCGAGTATAGCAGATTGATTTTCACAATATAGCTTCACCGCGTAACTAAATGGCTAATGTAAATCTTTCAATAATCGTATAAGCCATGTGTGTTCTTGATCAGCCACCGCTGTTGCTCGATACTCTGCTTCTGCGTAGGGATGACAATAGGGCGGGTCTAGATCCAAGTCCGACTGGAGCCGGCCCTAATGAACATGGGTTTTCCCTTATTCGGGGCCGGCTATGGGTCTCGAGGGACTTAATTCGTCCCGGTCCGAGGCGGGTCTCAGGTTTGGCCAATTTTCTCCCCCAAATTTAAATTTTAATATAGAAATTTTTTTGTATATACATTTAACATATTTACATTAGAACTGGAAGGGTTATAAGCGACGGTTGTTACGTTTCTAGGTGACACCTAGAGCCCCGACGTCCATAACAGGATAATAGGCGACGGTTGTCAAGTGTCGCTCATCCCCGAGTATAAGCGACAATTGCTGTCAAGTATGGGTGACTGTTGTAACAACCGTCGCGTATGCTCTATTATGGAAGTCGGTTGTTGTAACAACTATCGCCTATACGCGACCATAGGCGACGATTGTTGCAAAAAACGTCTCGTATACTACGTTATAGGCCACGGTTGTTGCAAAAAACGTCTCGTATACTACGTTATAGGCCACAGTTGTTGTAGTCACATATACTTGTATTTTTATCTCTTTTATATATTTTATTTGATTTTCTATTTCCTAATAATCAAACAACAATCCTATCAACAGTCCAATCCATCGATCGATGAAACAATTCAATCAAATAAATAAATCAACAATTAGTTAACAATTTCAATCAAATAATTCAATAAAGTTGAAAATGCATATTATCAATAACTAAATAAAGAGACCACTAACAAATCATACATAAAACGAAAAAGCACGAAGAGGCGTCTTGGGCATTTTGAATCCTTAGCCAACTTTGACTTAGTGGCACGTCCTTTCTTTGCATGTCTTCTTTGTTCAGCTTTGAATCTTCCATCTTTCATTTTTCTCTATAGAACAAGGTTTAACTGCATACAAATATAGCGGCATCAGATAAAGAGCGAGTTACGAATGAACTCAAAAACCAATGTGGCAGCAGTAATTCCTTAGTCGGCATCACAAGACAGATCAGAATCAAGGATTAGAAATTTTTTTGGTCGGGGCCAGGCACAGAACCCTTGAAACTTCTTCATGTTGAATGGGAACACTATTCCAAGGGCCGTTTTCCATCTGCATGATGGCCATCTGATGATTTCACTAAGTGCAAACTTCCTATCCTCAGTAAGATCAGCAGTTCCATCAACAACGGGAAGCATTGTGACAAATTGACTTAATGTTGTTTTCATGAATGCAATTTTCTTGAGCGTGAGACACACAAGCTATATTTCGATAATCCCTCGAATGCATTCATCGATATGCTGCAATGGTTATGTAAAGAACTTGTCGGAACTCACATATGATATACGTTAATAAGTGGAAAGTTCCTATCTAAATTCCAGAGTGACTTACAACATCTAAATATAAATAATAAATAATTTGTTAAGCTTAATTTAAAGTTATATGATGTTTTTATAAATAGTATAATAACAATAAGTAGAAATAAGTATGTAATATTAATTTTAGTGTGTAAAATAGGATTAGTGGGATGGAGTAAAAACACTATAGCGACTACTTTATTGTTCAAACTTAGTTGTATTTTGTATTGTGGGTTAGAGATGACCTTATAGTGTTGGCAATCAGTGATACTATATTTTTATAGTAACTCTATTTCTCACGCCAAAATAGCGTTATACTTTACATTCATTTTTATTGCTTTTTAAATGTAATTTTTAATTTAATTATATTTTATAACATTAAAATAATAAAACAATATATAAACATCTTTTGATATTCTATATGTTTCGTTTTTATTTTAATAAATTCGTATAAAAATTTTATTTGTATGTAGAGAATATAAGTGTATTTAATTTTAAATTAATATGTCAGTTATACCATTAGTATGCTTTATATATTAATAAATAATCATTTACTTTTCTATAATATAAATCATAAATAAGTTTTTAGATATAATTTAAAGTTATATGATGTTTTTGTTTTTATAAATAAGTTTTAATAACAATATGTAACAATATGAGTGGAATATTATTTTTAGTGTGGAAAATAGAGTTAATGGTTGGTAGTAAAAGTTAGTGTATAAAATAGAGTTGATGCATTGTAGTAAAAACATTGTAGCAATTGCATTTTTGCATTAATTTAACCGCATTTTTGTGTCGTCTCTTATATATAAAATGATAGGAAAACGATAAGCCAAAAGATGTAGTTATTAAATTTGAATGTTTGTGTGTGAACGCTATATTATTTTTTTTCGAAACGATAGCTTGATTTCATTAACAAAAATACACGAGCTTAATAGCACAATGGGTCTCTCCGGTAACACCGACTCCGGTAGAGAAACAAAAGCTCACACATGAGCATGAAACAATCAAACACGTAAAAAAAAAAAAGAAAATAAAACCGAGATAATACGAGATACACAGTCTTGAATACGAGAACTAAAGAACCTACCACGAAAATAGCTATTAAGCTAAATTTACTATACTCTTCACTTTCTTCGTTCTTCGACTATAATGATCATGCCTTCTTCTGAAAGGACTCCACAAAGGGAGAAAGAAACTCCAACGGACCAGACAAGAACTCCCAGTACATAGGACCGGGAGACAAGAATTCCCGGTCCATAGGGCCGGGAGACACGAGCTCCCTACCTGGGTGACTCGTGGGTGAAAGACAAACGTTGGTGGAAGGCGGTGGGGTTGGCAGCGAGGGCAGGTGGCGGCGGCGACGAGCGGTGGTGGAGGGCGACAACAGTGATGGGCGACGGCGACTACACGGTAGCGACGAGGAGGGCCGGCTGGAGCAAAGTAAACTTTTTTTAAATTAAGAAAAGAAAAAAAAAACTCCCCCAACCTCCATTAATGGAGGCGGGGAGGAGGGATAGGGCGGTTGTTTGGAGGGGAGGGAGGAGGAGGGCGGCGGCTAGGGTTTGGTGGGGATGGAAGTAGGGTTTTGGTTTGGAGGGATGTTAGAGAAAAGTTGGAGAATTTGGGGATGAGGGAGAGAGGAATAATGCGAGCGTCGTTTTTTCGTGTGTGAACACTATGTTTCCATCTAAATTTTGTAATGCTTCTTTGGTTACAGCACGCTGCAAAAATTTGTAATGAAAAGGCTTTTTTATTTATTATAATATATCTATTGATACGACACACGATCAAAATAAATATACATGTACCACGCTTTCTGCCCACGATATTGAGTTATTGACAGTTTGTTAATTCAGCGGAGAGATTAATTACCATATTTATCATAATAGTCATGGGTTATACTCTACTAAAAAAAAGATTGGTTATACTATTGGCCATTTTTCCTATTTGCACCCCTTAATTATGATAAGTAGATTATTAAATAATTTCAAGGTTAACCATTTGATTACTAAATATTCTCTACACTTTCCATAAAAACAAAAAAGAGTTTTAACGATAATAGTTCAAAATAAATCATTTCAAATAGAATTTAAACTGAAATATAATATAATAAGATTTTTAGGTAAGATTGAATCGCAAAACTGCTTAGACTGTTAAATTCGTTCTGTTTGGGTGTAAATCATCAAAATATGAATTTTATAATTATCTATGTATGTATTCTATAGCTAAATTGAAGTTAACGCATCAAGATTAACTGTTTGATCTCGCGTGATACAATAATCGGTTATGCAATTGCACTGGCGTCCAACATTAATATTACAACATAATTACAACACATGTATTGTGGTGGTCAGGAAATGAAGCATTGTGGTGATCGAGGCGTTTATAGCATTGTGGTTTATGTAATAATCATCTATTGAGACTTATGTAATAAGCGATCGATTATTGTATTGTGGTTTATGTGATAATGTTCTTAATTAACTCATCCAATTAAATAGGCTATGGGAAGCGGGTTTTACAGCTGCAGAGCTAGGCAGCCTTACAAATATAACACCTAAAAATAAATTACTTATACGTCTTTTCCCATATAAGTTACTGAACCGTCTTACAAATATCAATCCTTTCAACATGAATCTAATGACGTTATACTTATCATTTATTACCACTTGAGCACTCATGTTCCACATAATTTATTGTTCTATGAAGTGTCTTGTGGATCCGGACATTAACCTTATTGTTTATACATTTTGTAAGAGGGTCAACTCTGCACGGTATCGTACGACTGCGTTTAGGTAGACGTAGTATGAATAACATCGTTAACGGTATTGATACAATTTTTTTATCAACTGTATACAGTTGAGTAAGAATAACATTGTTAAAAGGTATTGATACTCTCGAGTCTCGAGTAAGAATTCGTTGCTATTGACACACTGCACGTATGTAATAACAGTCAATCGTTAAAGAAAGATCTCAATTATATACTCAGCTGTTACAGAAAACATACACGGTAAGATATTGCCTAAATTCGTTAAGAGGGATGGCGTCATCCTACACCGAATCACTCTCAAACATCAAAGAAAAAGTTGAATGCAACATGTGTATGCCACAGTCACCCCTGCTTCGAATAAGAAAATGAAGCATAAATTTTTGCACTTGTTATCAAACACAATTTTCTAACAAAGATATGGCTTACGTGTCAGATTGTTGCGGAAATTTCGGATCCCTCTGAATTGTGAAGTTTACCCTTGATTCTGTAATGCCCAGGCCTTCAAGTAAGTACGACATAGTAAGTCGTGTCTTCTCAAATGCTTGATTAAATAACTTCGTATCCACGTCACAAGACAAGTCGGGGATTGTAATTGACTGTTTTCTGTAGTCAACTATAGAGAGAACCCAATGGCAATTATTTACATTCAACGGTATTTCAAAGAGGTCAGACTGTTGCCATGGAGTAGACGACTAGCCGTCCACATTTCCTTTGGCATACAGTCGCAATGTAGTAAGGTCAATTTCTCCATTGTTTCTGTACTTTGTGGCGACAATTTGATTGAAAGCAGTGTTCATAAAGAAAACTAGAGAACCTGCAAAATTTGTTGCCTTATGCATCTCCACAAATCCTCGAATGCATTCGTCGACTATCATCATGGATACATGTGGAAGATTTTTAGCTTTCTGTTGAAATGGAGATCAAGCGTGACATTGTTGGATGCCACTATTGTTGTTTTGCAAAACTTCCCCGAGGAAGACTTCTTTGAAATCTTAGTCCGCTTGTGCTTTGTCCAAAGAAGGCGTTTCATCACCAGTTTCTCCATCTGCCGCTCAATATCTGAGTAACGTGTTTCTGAATGCACACCATTGTGCTGACCATTATTACACGCTTCAGAGTGGTTACAATTAATTTCTCCTGCTAATTGGTCAAGTATATTGTAACATGAAAGTTAAAATAATGCACAGAAAAATAACAATTTTTAGTGAAACAATCGTAGTGATACCAAGAATCCTCTCAATATCTGCAAGCCTCTCGTGAAGTTCCAAGCAATGTTTGTCAACATCCCTTGTCATCCGATGTAACGCACTTGCGAGCCAGTCATATCTTGCATGCAATGCATCAAATTTTAGCCCAACAGAGTCAGCATAGGAATCCAATTTCAGACTAATTTGTACTACCAGTTGATTCATCGACTCTTGGAGCTCGGAAAATCTTTTTTAAATAAGGACGCAATTCACTTAACATTATTTAGTTAATGCAGATAATACGTGTCTGGAAATAATAATTCAGGACTACTGCAAGTAACTACGGGAAATTATAAAATGAGGTCACTAAGTATCCAAGTTTTCGTTTTTGGGTCACTATGTTTGATAATTGCAAAAGTAGGTCACTAACTTTGTATTTCAAAACAATTTTAGGTCATATTTTCAGTTTTAGGTCACTAAATTTATATTTTTCGATTTTGGGTCACTAATTACATACATTTTCAATTTCGGGTCAATCATTTGGTAACTAACTTTGTAAACTTAATGACCCAAAAATGAAACATATATACTTAGTGACTCAAAATCGAAAAAATATATACTTAGTGACCTAAAATTGAAAACATGACCCAAAATTATTTTGACATACAAAGTTAGTGACCTACTTTTGCAATTATCAAACATAGTAACCCAAAAAAGAAAACTTGGATACTTAGTGACCTAGTTTTATAATATTGCCCAAGTAACTATATGCTAACCGAATATTGTCCTCCATATATATAGAGGAAAACATAAATAGTAACGGACACAATGTTAAAAGTGAAACTGTCCAATGACATGATACCGGAACTGCAATAAAGACTCCTGCGATTCTAAACTTGGACATAAAAGCGACCTCCTTAAGCAACGCGCTTATAGAATATGGATTGTAAGGATCTACTTAAGCCACAAATAATGACATGTAACGGCCAATTGAAAGGCTCCTCATATTCCTTCACTTGTGAGTTTAATATGCCTCGAACGACGTTGCAATGTATCCATCATTTTTGTGGCATAAAAAATAGTTAATCAACTTATTAATTCACGGAGGCTTATTACATAAGGCAACACACTAAACCAACTTCTCATACAACAATTGTATATAATAAATAATTAGTAAAGAATAAGCATTGTTTCAAAAATCATATTCCAATCGCAATTAATGTAGAATATCTGCAAATTATACGATAACCTCGTAAAATTTATTTATAAGTTCGTTTCATCCTTTAGATTCATTTTATCACACATTAAATCATCTCAACAGTCTTGCAAGTACAAAATACAATATAAGAATCGTCACTTAATCAGCCTTGATATGGTACCGCTGGTAAAAAGCCTTACAATACAATACCATATAAACAGTCTTACAAACTCAAACACAACATAAAATTTTCATACATATCCCGACGTTCAGTGTGCACTCAATTCAATTATGCTGCAGATAGAAGGTAACCATGCGAGTGTCTACTGATTATAAACTTAAGCTCTATTCTACGTGTGGAGAGTTTGGCAAATCAAACCGCACGCCAAATTTTGTTGCACTTGTAGGGATATTTTTACACGGTAACAACATTGGATCGTTGAAAACTCGCACAAATTGAAAAATCGAGATTCTTCAAGAGAATTGTTGAAGCTTTTCTTTTCGCTAGCTCATCATAAGGGCGGAAATTTACCGAACAACTGACAAATTTTTATTCTTCTTCTTGGCGTAACAAATAGCATCATCGACCACCTTTTTATTGCTACTGAACTTGGGTCTAGTCACCTTACCAACTGACTTTGATGCAATACCGGCTGATGATTCCGCAGGTCCAATCGAGCATATACGCTGGTCGGCCATATCACTATAGTTCACTTCCATAAGAGATATGTCAGGATTGCTAACCCCCACCTATTCCATCTTCAACAACTTTTGTCTCCACCAGAGGGGCGTGTCTCGACAGAGGACCAGAGCTTGATATGACACCAACAAGGATGCTCACTTAAGGACATCAACACTTTTATACATTAGGGACGAACGAAATAATTAACTCCAAATAGCATTACTTTCATAGAATTTGGCGATCTCTTCTCATCACTTTTCTCCGACGTATGCGCCACAATTCGATCAGTACTTCGGTTTTCACCAATTTTGCAATCCCCGCCAGAGGATCAGGACGCGGCATGCATCACCAGGGACATTCACCTAACAACATCAAAACTATTATAAGGTGTTGTGCGAAAATTACACCTAACAAAACAAGGGATTTCAGATAGTGATCTATGTCTTTAAAGGATTCCAAGGAAGTTTTATCGGCTCTGTCATACGTGATACCGCAAAACTGCGGTATGTGCTCCTAAAATGGAATGACTTTATCTTAATTTTAAACTGATAAGTTCTTCCAATTAACCCCATTATGCACGCGGGAATTACCTCTAGCGCTGAACTCGATTCAGACCCAGTATTTGCCTGAAAACTAAACAATGCAATAATATAAGGGACTAATTAGGCAAAATCAACATATTGGAAAAGAAATTCACTGCTTTTGAACATTTTGAACTGACCAACTCCTCAGTTGTACTGTTTGTATGTTTTTTACCAAGAGCGTCGAAAATCACAAAGGTTGCGCTGTCGCTTCCATCGTCAACAACCGCCCCAATTCGGAAGCTATATCGTAAAGCACAAAACAACAATGGTTTAAATCAAAATTTTATTAATAAACGGTCAAGGAACAACCATGCATTACCGCAAAACACAACTGCATTTAAATACGGACACTTATTACAAATAAGAGACCCATCTGACTTCCCTAACTTGCTTGAGCATTTAACGCACGAAATCTAATGCCACCCAGTTCGGGACACGATGTCTGTAATCTTAGCAACACAGAGAAAATCCTGCTCCTGCAACACTATGGAGGCTAGGCCAAGATGCAACATTCCGAAGAAAAAACTAAGAATGAAACAATAGTGCATCAAAACACCTGTTCCACTTCAGTATTTAGAAAATTATAAACATCGAAGATACCACACGTCGGTATCTCAACGTTGCTGGCCACCATAGAGACCGAGCCTAACCTATCAACAACGTTAATTCTGCATCGAGAATGGAAGGAAGACATTACAATATAAATACTAGTTCAAATAGAAATATTGCATAATTTACATTTACACCACCTCCTTCGAAAAATTCAATACTACGTCACTAACGTAATTCACGTCAACTTTGTTGCTAAAGTTGTATTCAAGTATAAGTTACCTACAAACGATAAATACATTGAGTGGTAGATGGAAAGATCTTTAAAGATTAAAAATAGTTAGATACCTACCCTCATACATCATTGGATTGATGCTTGTGACAATAACAACAACATTCTGGCCTACAACTTATTATAGTACGTTATAAAACTCTAACACACCTCAAGCAGTCTGCCGTGAAAGGGCACTCGAAGCAGACCAAACACACCTTAAGCAGTCTGCCGTGAAAGGGCACTCGAAGAAGAGATGAGGGACCATCTCGGTGGCCCCAGCCTCACACAGCAAGCATCCATTAGAAGTGGCAACCATGGCGATCAAAGGTTTCTCCCTCGTAGAGAGACAACCTCGAATCGCCAGCCAATGGATGAACTCCAACTTAGGTTTACTAACTGGTCCCATAAATAGTGTCGCCCATGGTACCTGCGGCCGTCGTGTGCGAATCGCCTTCAATGCCGCATGCGACGAGTACCGCCCATCAGGCAAACCGCGCCTCAGTATCGCATTCGTCTCGGCCGGATAAATAGTAGGGAGGTGAGAATGAATTTGTTGGTACTTCATCCTCGAGGTTGTTGGCCAATGCCAGCCCTCCATAGTGTTCAATGACGTTAGCTTGGTGTCTCCAGGTAGCCCCATGACGGAGGGCCCTGCGGGATCATGATCTCTAACAGCGTGTCAAGTAACCACGAATCTCGTCAAAGAGATAGCAATTGACCATTGCCAATGGAAAATCGTACCAGGGCCAACAACCTTGGTCTGAACTTCAAGATCTGTTTCCAGCTCCACAAAGAGATCTCCCCACGACCGACGCACCATACCGACTGATGTCGAAGGCAATAACAAAAACACTGCCGACCAATAGATGTAGGATAGCGTAAGATGCAACAAAGATCCGAGACGCACCTCCACACGTCGCTGAAGCGGTGCACAGTCGCTGATGGATAGCTTCGACGTAATAAGTGATACGCCAAGATACCGTACCGGCAAAGCTCACACGCCAAATCCTAGTATACAATGAAAGACTGTCGCTGCCCCTCAGGCTGCTTAGAAAGGAACATCTCACTCTTGGAGGGATTAGCTCGCAGACCTAGAAACTCCGTAAACTCGTCCAAGGCCACTTTAAGAACAGCGACCGAACCCACACCAGCGTTACAATACAGTAGGAGATCATCCGCAAATGCTAGCATGACCAGTCGTAACTCAGCGCATTGATGAATATACTGGAAAGCTGGGGCCTAGGCTATCCTCCATCGCAGAATGCCATGCAGCACCGGCATGAACATCCTGAAAATATAGTGAGATATGGGGTCTCCCTGCCGCAGCCCTCGCCGTCCAGCAAAGAATCCCTCTGGTCGCCCATAAATATTAATTGAAAACGTTAGATATTTAATAGTGTCCAAATGTATTTTATTTGGTGTCTTAGTTTGTACTTGAATTTACGTGAACTAATCTCCAAGTTGTAGATATTAGTGATTTACTTGTTGTAATGGGCTTTTAGGGGCCCAAGTATAAATACTAAAACCCTACACTTTTATCATTAACAATTATTTTTATCGAAACTTGAGCCGCTACAGTACCTTAAACGTGATCGAAACATACACTGAAGGTTTTTTAGCGCATTATCCATTGATTCTTCACCAACCTTGTTTCTAGTTAGGTGTTTTGAGACCTACAAGTGACATCAGAGCTTAGCGTGACAGGTTGAAACTTGTTTTCACGTTTGAATTTGAGAAATGTTTGTTGGGTTTTCGAGTTTTTCAAGTTCAAAGTTCTTCAAAGTTTGAGAAGTTTTTGATCGACTTTAAGTGTAGAAAGTTTTCGCAAAAATATTTCGTACTCACTGCGAAACCCGATCCAAAAACTTGTTTTCGCAAGTGTCAGTGGTATAATCGTATTTTACGCTGCAAAAACCCGATTTTTGCAATGCATGTTTATTACCCTACGAAACCTAAGTTTTCGCAAACGATCGTTACTCTCCGAAAACCCGGGTTTTCGCATCACACTGCGAGAAACTTAAAAACTTTAATTCGCACCTAAAGTAACTCACATTCGGAAAACCTCAATTTTTTGCAATTTAGGTTACGAAAACCTCAGTTTTTGCACCTCATTGCGGAAACCGGTTTTCGCAACAACGTAAATAGTCAATGGCATTTCTGTAATTTCACACATTTTTCATAACACGTTTTCGTAACAGACTTTTCGTAACAAGTTTTGGCAAACGCACTACGAAAACTTCGATTTTCGCATAAGTGATTTTCGCAACATGTTTCTCACAAAAATGATTTTTGCACTAAAAGTCTTTCGAAATCAAACTCTTGATAAACTCTCAAACTTCCGAAAATCAAAACTTCTCTCATTCTACTCCTCTAGTTTCAGTCACTTCACGTCTACACGATCACCACCTATCTCTTGACAAGATTGACACCATAGCCATGGGTAGTGACCTTACGCCACCCGTGCTCCGACACGGTGAATTTTCCGTAGGAGAAACAAATTCCTGAACTTTATCCAATCTAAGGATCTTGGAGAAGACATACTCGCCTTACTCAAGGAACCCAATTTTGGACGACCATTTCGGGTGATGCAATCATCAACCCTACAGTGCTTTTGAACCGGGTGCTCAAGTCACCATCGGAGTACACGGACGTTGAGGAGCTAAGAGCAAAAGTTGATCGCCATGTTGTGAACTATCTTCTGCATGCCATCCCAAATGATATGAACTCGCAGTTCGATGATCTTTCCACCGGGAAAAAGATGTGGGATGAATTCACAAGATTATACGAGGCACAGTAGTTGGATCCCTAGCCAAGATAACAAATACTCTTGCATCCTATGACACGTTTAAGGCAAAGCCCAGGGAGGAGTTTAGAGACACATATTGGAGGTTTTTCACTCAAGTGAACGAATTGAAGAAAGTAAACGTTCATAGAACTAACATGGAAGTAAATATTCAATCCATGACATCCTCGCTCCCCGAATGGAAGAGGATTGCTACCTTGACAGACAAAAAAAGGCGATCCACATTCTCGACATCCACAACGTCTATGAAAGCCTCTCACAACATGTTGATGACATCAGTGTCTAAATTTAATGTTTTCCTCTCTTAGAAACTTTTCGTAGTCCAAGTTTTCACATTGGTGGACCTTTCCACTTAATGGGTTGTTTTCGTAAAACGTTACTTTAATATGCGTTCCGAAAACCCGACCACTACGAAAACTTTCAAATGGTGAAAACATACTGCGAACTCGCGATGCCGAAACTCCTCTTTCAAAAATTTGTCACGTTTCGGTTATTCAAAGTTAGTTCTTCCACAAATTCCTATTATTTTTATGATTCCGCCCTACCAACACATGGAATCAACCCAGATTTCGCAAAAATCTTCTCCAAAATTGATTTCTCAAAACTCTCTGATTTCTCAAAAATTGTCCGATTTAATTCTTCCAATTTTAGGTTTAAAACAGTGATTATTCGCTTAATTAAAATTGGGTTTTGAATGTTTCTTAAGAATTTTTTTGTGATTAAGGTTAATTCTTGATTTTCGGAAAAATAAAATTTCGAAGTTTCGCAAAATAGCCTTTACGAAAACTAGCTGCGAAAACAAAAACCCAGTTTCTCAACCTATTGCAAAAAATGCATTTTTGTAAATCGTTGCAAAAACCTTAACTATGCAATTGAAGTTTTCGCATCAACACTCAAGAAACTTTTCAACTACGCTAACAACGTTTTCGCACAAACACTTTGAAAATTTTCCAACTACGCAAACGAACGTTTTCGCATCAACACTTAAGAAAATTTTAACTACGCTAACAACGTTTTCGCACAAACACTTTGAAAATTTTCCAACTACGTAAACGAACGTTTCGCATCAACACTTAAGAAAATTTTCAACTATGCTAACAACGTTTTCGCACAAACACTTTGAAAATTTCCAACTACGCAAACGAACGTTTTCACATCAACACTTGAGAAAATTTTCAACTACGGTAACAGCGTTTTGGTACAAACACTTTGAAAATTTTCAAATATGCAAACAATATTTTCGCACCAACACTTCAAATATTTTTCTTCAACTACGCAAACGACGTTCCCGCATTAAATTGCAAGCTAAACATTCAATCCCAGGACTTAGAAAATATTTAATACGAACAAACTCCAAACATCTAAGTCCTAAATCTACATCTCGAACAAACCCACAAAATTGGACATTTCTCTTTGATCATTGACTAATCTTTTTTTTTTTTTACTTTCTTTGTCCATATTTCATAACGATGGCCTCTTCATCAAATTCAATATACCCTCAGGGCCAATGGATACAAATCAAAGAAAATAACTTCAGCCTTGACATTGTAACGTTCAAATGCAAGGACGAGGTCGTAGTGACCATCATGAAAGGGCCCCGCTCTTGCTGGCCTTTTCCCTTACATCACAAGTCCCCGAGGTCTACCTATAATAGTTATGAGGGACACTGAGGTAGTCCACTACATAGACCTCTCTAAAGTTGAAGGCCACAATCAACACAACAACCGTGGTACTCACAAGACTATTCTCAGAAGAATTCTCGGGATGCCCATGAGCAAAGAGTACGAGTCTTCGCCCACCGATGCCGAACTACTACAAGACTTCAAGCGCGTCGGCTACGTTATTGAGCTAAAAAATGCTCTCCCACTACCAACTGTGTGGCATCCCTCACCCATGGAGGACTTTTTTTGGGCTCGTCAACAAATGCCTATCACCCAAACACATTGGGTTCGACATAGAGAACGTTAACGTTGCGCGCATCTATCACGTGATAATTTTCAGCCGCAACATTGACTATGCTCAGCTCATATAGAACGACATAATGGACCAAATTTAAATGCGAGATAATCCGAAGAAAGTCCAAGTTGTTCCTTATCTCTGGTAGCTTCCACTGCTGATTAAGTACATCCTTACAAGCCATCCGGAGATACTACCACTGCACGACTCAGGGAGCTATCCACCGCCAAGTACTTCCAAAGGCAAAGGAGACCTCATGAGAGCCTCTCTATCCACCGACGCTGATACTAGATGCTCTACTACATCATACAAACCCGACGGAGTTCGCCACATCGCCTACCGTCGGGCCCACAAGATTACTGCTCCTACGGCTCCGGCAACCGAGCCCAACCCCGGAGCACCCCCGAGTGCAAGCGAGGGTCATGGGCGTTCCTCAGCCGTGAAATCCTCCGAAGCCACATAATCGGAGGATGAACACCTCCCACTCACAAACATTCGGCGAGGGATACGAACGAAGCAAATGTACGAATCATCAGCTTCATCGCCAATGCCCTCCACGGCTGACCCAATACCCACTACAAGTCGGACGGCTAGCCCATAGGATCATAAGTCGATGTGTTCGACTCCCGAGTAGAAGTCGTCACATCCAGTCCAATGGCACACTCACTAACCATTCCCGACCATTCATCCGTCTCCCAACAGACGAATGTCTCACTCCATACACAAGGGTACCCGCATATGCTATCACCACTTCATTCGGAGGTGAGAGATATTGAAACAGGTGGTTCTCAACCCCTGACCACCGCCCTCTCCTCGTTCACATTAGGTCATGCGCCCACTTTACCTATATTTTTCCCACCCTTTAGGACACATACATCTATCACATTAGGTAATTGTGACCGAAACTCCATAGACGCAAGGCCATCACAAACTGTGATCGGCACCAAGTGAGTCTTCGAAAAAAAGGTAATGAAGACGGACTATTTATGCGGAAGAAGGCAAGGCTCATCGCACATGGTTTAGACAAGAGGATGGGATCGATTAATGATGAGACATTTTCCTTTGTTGTGAGGCATAAAGCTATTAGGATATTTCTAGCATATGTCGCCTACAAGAACTTCAAATTCTATCAAATGGATGTGAAAAATGCCTTCCTCAATGGTGTCTTGTCCAAGGATGTTAGGACTATTTTATTATGTTCAATAAATTATTTTATCGTAGTCTTGTAATTTATTTAAGTGAACTAGATTCTATTTTATAGAGTCTAGTGATCTTTTAATTGTAATGGGCTTACAAGGGCCTAAGTATTATATACCAACATGTGGTATAAAAACTAAAACCCTAAAACATAGTTAGGTGTGTCTTGTATGTGAAAGTGAATAAGAAAATACATTTTGAGAGCTAAAAGAGCCGCCCAACCTCGAGCTCAAAACACACACGCACGCACCCTAATCCACATTCTTCCAATATAATCTTGGTAAAATCTCTTTAATCCTTGTTAGTTGGATATTCTAGGATTTTTCAGAGGAATAGGGTATGTTATCATCCACGTTGATTTGCACCAACAATAGATGTTACCCTTTTGTGAATCGGAATATGGTCTTGTCCACTAACAAAGTTTCGTACCAAGCTCTGGGTGCTTGCTTGAGCCCATAGAGAGCTTTCTTCAGACGTAATCCGGTCTCTCATAGTCTTCAAAACCAGGGGCTGAGCCACATATGCTTCCTCGGATATTACTCCGTGAGGAAGGTGCTTTTCACGCCCATTTGATAGACTTTAAAGTTCTTGTAGGCGGCATAGGCTAGAAATGTCCGGATAGCTTCAAGCCTCGCAACAATGGACGAATGTCTCGTCATAGTCGATCCCTTCCTCGTGTCTGAACCCCTATGCAACGATCCTTGCCTTGTTCTTCATAACTAGTTCGTCTTCATTTACCTTGTTTTTGAAGACACACTTGGTGTTGATCACAGTTTGTGATGGTCTGGGAATCGCATCCATACACCATTTCGTTCGAACTGATTTAGTTCTTCCTGCATAGCAACAACCCAACTATCATCCATTAGAGCTTCTTCGACTTTTGTAGGTTGGAACCCGAGAAATGAAAGCATAGCTAAAGAGGTTGCGGTCCATTCTTCTTGTCTTTCTAGAACCTCTCGGATCTCCGATTATATGCGTTAAGGGATGATTCAAGGTGGTCATGTTCTACTTGATGTGTTCCCCCTCAATCACTGTCTCTTGTGTTCCTTCTTCAGGTATCGTAATACTGGTGTTGTGAGGGGTGAGTACTGGATCTCAATCAGTATTATCATCGTCAATGATGGGTTCTGAATTATTTCCGGTACCAACAATTTCTGATACTGAGTCTTTATTCCATGAATCCCTTCGATGCAGTCTTGTGCGCAATTATTTGTAGCGTGGGAGCTTCTTCTTTGTCTCTTGATTCGTCCAGATTCATCTTTTCCAGCAGATCACTGAGTTGATTGACGTTTGAAGGAGAGTCGTCCTCTCTCTGTGATTCTTCGAAGACAACATGTGATGGTTTTTCGATCGATAACGTCGTACAATTGAATATTCTGTAAGCTTTGCTGACATCTGAGTACCCAACGAAGAATCCCTTGTCTGCCCGATTCTCGAACGTTGCGTGATGACTCCAATTGTTTTGAACATAGCAACGACTCCCAAAGGCCTTGAAGTATCTAACGGACAACATTTTCCATGTCGAAATCTCATAAGGGGTCTTCCCTTGGTTTTTTGCAGATCATGGATGAGTTCTGATTGTAACAACCCGTGTTACTTGCTTCTGCCCAAAAATTCTGAGAGATATCAGCAAGCATGGGCCTAACAGCTTTCTTTGGCGTGTGGTTCCTGTACTCAGCAACTCCGTTCTGCTGAGGTGTCCTTGCAGCAGACAACACACTACGGATGTCATGGTCATCAAGATAGGTGTTAAGCATAGAATCTAGAAATTCAGTACCCCTATCACTTCTTATTATGTTTATTTTTCAGGTTTGTTCATTTTGTATCCTTTTGAATATTTTTATTAAATCTTGTGTTTGATCCTTAGTTCTCAAAAAGATCACCCAAGTATGTCTCAAGTAATCATCAATTACTACGAGAGTATACTTTGCTCCACCTAAACTAGGTACTGTTATATGACCGAATAGATCCATGTGTAACAGATCTAGACAACGTTTTGAAGCATGTTTTCCTCTGTTTTTAAACGTTTATCTAAATTGCTTGCCTAAATGACACGCAATCGAGGCTCTTTACTTGATATAACCTAGAACATATTCAGTTTCTTGAGCTAAGTTCCGATATGGTTTTGAAATTTAGGTAATTTAATCTTTTATGTCACAGCCAGCACTTGGTCCTTTCAGCGACCAAGCACGTTGGTGTGGCTACAAATTGTTCTGCCCATCTGATTATGTAAGTGTCGTTTGTTCTCCAGCATGTGAGAGCTAGTTTCCCAGAAGGATCCATGACTTCACATTTGTCCTTCCTGAAGTCACAAGTATAGCCATTAATCATATACTTGGCTTATACTTATCATGTTGTAGTGAAGATTCTTTGCGTGACATATATTCTTTAACGTAAAGTTCACATGGGTAAGCTTACCCTAACCCATACCTTTGCCATTGTCAACAAAAGTAACGGTTTAGGAATCGCAGGCTTGAATGTTGGTGAGGGGCTTGCTGTTTCCAGTCATGTGCTTGCAGGATCCGCTGTCCAAGTACCAACTTGACATGTTTAGCTCCTCTGTGTATTCCCGCATGAAAGTCTATCGTTTGGTACCCATGACATGTATGAGTCATACATGATGTAAGCATTAGGGAATTTGGACTTGGATTACCCTCACAAATTGATATGAACGAGCTCAAGCAAACAGAACCGATAATTCAAGTGTCAATTGGACCCGTGACAAAGACACCGAGCAAATAAGTTAAAAGAAAAGCTAAATCTATTGATGTTGAATATTTTTGAAGACGAGAAGACCAAGTTAGCATCAATTGAGAGTCAAGAGGATTGAAAGATAATTTTCAAGAACTTAATTGGAGCTGAGCAAACTTTGAAAGTTCAGGGACTAAAATGCAAATATTCAACATGAAGGACTAAAGTACAATTTTCGTCATTGTTGCTGATTTGACATTTTTTTGGACAGAGATTTCAACGAGATTTTGTTTTTAATTTCCTAGATTTTTCTTTAAGTTAGATAATTTAGTAGTTTAGATTATCCTAGATTTATGCCTAAATTCCGGTTAGTTTGTTATTGGTCGTATTATAAATAGACCTTAGTTCTCATTCAAGAGAACACTAGTTTATTAATAAAATATCGAGTTTCCTTTTTGTTCGAGGATTACGGTGATTTTTCGTGAGTTATCCTAAAACTCTCCTCTCGGATTGCGGGTATTTTGATTCGTAGTACGAATCGCTCTTCTTCGATCTACTCTGTGGTGCGTTGTAAGATCAAGAATTTAGACCAATCAACGGATTCCTCATCCGTTCGAGAAAGTCGATCGTTCCAACACGTGGCGATCTTCATCGTGCAACTTTGAGATTCAGGGTCTCGGATGGGATTCCTTATCAGAACAATTAGGCAAAGATAACTTATTTTAACGAAATAAATATCCATCATGTCTATGGTAATCTCTGTTTGCTACATGCTGACACTTAGAAAATAAGTCACTAAAATCATGATCAGTAGCATATAAATCTTTAATGTACTCAAAGCCAAGTAACTTAGAATCTACGATTGAAAGTAGCATATACATCCGAGAAAGGGCGTCGAGGACCACGTTCTCTTTACCTTCCTTGTACTTAACGACGTATGGAAACGACTCAAGGAACTCCATCCATCGTGCATGTCGTTTATTTAGATTTTGTTGTCCCTTCAAGTACTTTAATGATTCGTGGTCAGTGTGAAACAAGAACTCTCTTGGCAATAAGCAGTATTGCAAATTCTCTAGGACTCTTACTAATGCATACAATTCGTTGTCGTAAGTGGGATAATTTAGTGCAGCCCCAGTCAACTTCTCACTAAAATAAGCGATTGGTCTTCGATCTTGCATAAGGACAGCCCCAGTCTCTACGCCTGATGCATTACACTCAACTTCGAATAGTTTATCGAAATTTGGTAATGCTAAACATGGAGGGTTGATCAGCTTCTGTTGCAAAATTTGAAATGCCATGTCTTGCGCCGGTTCCCAAACATACGTGATATTAATCTTGATGACTTCGGTCGATGGGACAGCGATGGTGCTGAAATCCTTCACAAAATGGCGGTAATAACTTGATAATCCGTTAAAACTCCAAACTTGTGCAACTTTCGACGGGGTTGGCCATTGTTGAATGGCTTTTACCTTCTCGTCATCTACCTGCACTCCTGTAGAACTCACCACAAAACCTAGAAAAACAATGTGATCGGTGCAAAAGGTGCACTTGTCTAGGTTAGCGTATAATTGTTCCTTACCGAGCACAATAAACAGCTCACGCAACTGTAAAACATGATCATCTAGAGTTTTGCTATAAATCAAAATATCATCAAATTAAACTACCAGAACTTGCCTATGAATGATTGTAAAATATGATTCATTAAACGCATGAATATTCTAGGCGCATTAGTTAACCCAAATGTCATGACCAACCACTCATATAATCCTAACTTAGTCTTAAATGCGGTTTTCCATTCATCCCCCTCTTTCATATGAATTTGGTGATAACCACTCTTTAAATCAATCTTGGAAAAAAACATGCACCGTTAAGCTCATCAAGCATATCATCTAATCTAGGTGTAGGAAAGCAATACTTTACAATGATATTATTGATTGCCCGACAATCAACGCACATCCTCTGCGATCCGTCCTTCTTTGGCACAAGCAGGACAAGTACAACGCACGGACTCATACTTTCTCTGATATATCCTCTAGATAGTAATTCTTCAACTTGTTGTTGTAACTCCTTTGTATCCTCGGGTTTAGTTCAGTAAGCATGTCGATTTGGAATTGTTGCTCCATGTACCAAATCGATTTGATGTTTTATGCTACAAATAGATGGAAGTCCAGATGGAAGTTCTAATACAACCACGTCCTTGAATTCCTACAATAGGGTATCAATGGTCAAGAGAAGTCCCTTGCCATGCTGGTTAGTCAACACCACAACCTCTTTACCAACAAGTAATATCATTGACCGAGAAGAATAGTAAGCTTTTCTAATATCACCAACTTTTGTTAAAATACTTCGCTTACTTTCTAAAGTATTCGTGTCACGCTTCTCATTTCTTTTAACAACGTGTTTACGTTTATCATCAATACTCTCGACTTATTCTCTAGATACTGCTCACGTTTCTTCTCAAGTTTAAGTTGATCGTCATATGCCTGTTTTGGAGTGAGATGCTTGTGAGTGAATGTCCGATTCTTGTGGCGTAAATTGTCTTGTTTGTGTAGCCGTTGTGTATTACCCTCCGATCAAACTGCCACGGTCTTCCTAAAAGAATATGTGTAGCATCCAGCGGGACGACGTCGCACAACACAGAATCTTCGTAGTTCACGATTCGGAAATTGACAAGTGCCTGCCGATACACACGATGCAGAAATTGAACCATTGAAGCTTGTACGCCTTGGGATGCTTTTTCATGTAAACGTCAGTCGTTACACCATTGCAACACTTGCAACATTCGTACAACTTCCTCCATCGATAATCACGCTGCACATCTTATCCCCAACATGACACCTCGTATGAAAAATGTTTTCACGTTGTTCAGTAGCATCATGTCATGCGTAAGAATTTAAAACACTTCGAGTAATTAAAACGAGTTCACCTGGTACATCAATTTCTTCCTCTTCTGAATATGCGCCAGTTGCGCCTTTCATGTCGTATTCTTCATCATCATCTGTCACAACCTCGCATGTTGAAAGTAGCGTCATGGCCTTTTTGTTTGGACATTCCATGGAAATGTGGCCGATGCCTTGGCACTTGAAGAATGGAATGTCCCTATTTCGCCGAATCGGCGCATTCGGAATTTTTGAAGTGGTTGATTCTATCCGTGGCGCCATTATACTCGTCGAAGTGCTTGGCTTTGTGACTTCTGTTCGAGGTCTGGTCAGATTTTTCTCGTCCCGAAAAGTAGGTCGTCTCCATGCGGGCGGTTCTATGACCCTCGAACTCCTCGAGCTGCCCCTCGTCTTTAGTTGTTTCTCTATCTTTACGGCTAAATGAAGCAAATCCTCCACTCCATCTCTACGTAGTGTTGCAGCTCCACTAGATCTGCAATTTTTGGGTTAAGTCCAAAAAGAAATCGCGCCATAGTAGACTCGTGATCCTACTCAATATTTGAGCGGATCATGGCAATCTCCATCTCTCTGTAATACTCCTCGACAGATAAGGTACCTTGTCGTAATCAATGGAGCTTTTGGTACTAGTCCCTATAATAGTGGCGTGGTACATATCGTGCACGCATAACGGCCTTCAGCTCGTCCCAAATCTCGATCGGTGCTTGTCCCGCTCGCCTCCTAGTAATAATCAACTGATCCCACCAAACAATAGCATAGTCGGTGAACTCAACAGCAGTAAGAGTAACTTTTGTTCATTCCGAATAGTCATACCGTTGGAAGACGAATTGTATTTTCATTTCCCATTCTAAGTACGCCTCTGGATCATTTTTTCCTCGGAAAGCTGGAATCTTAACTTTTGCACCCCCAAATTCACACTATCTTGATCAATGCGTCTACCATCATCGCGGTTCCTATTAATGCGTCTGTCGTTGCGTTGTCGGTAGTGATCAGCCCTTCAATAACGCTCCTCGATAAAGTCTTCTGTGTCAGTGTCAAGTAGATCATCCTCGTAACCTTTGTGCCTGTTATGTTGCACATTGTGGTCGCGGTTGCGGTTTCAGTTTCCATCTTCATGCGTTCTTGAAGATTGGTGTCATGTGAGGTATCTTATTGTTGTTTTGGAGCCTCTCGATCCGAGTATTAATCTCATCGAATCGATCCTCAAAAAGTCGTGTGAAGCGTTGTAGTTCGCCAGTTATTGCCTATAAGGTCAAATGAACATCTGGTTGTTCAATCTTGTTTGTGTCGGTATTTAATGCTGCCAACATGTTCCTGCAAAGAGTATATATATATATATATATATATATATATATATATATATATATATATATATATATATGGCGTTAGAGAAAAAGAATAGTCGTCACGATCCTCACACCTCACATTTCCGCTCGTGTTTGCACTCAATAAGATATATATATATATATATATATATATATATATAGCATGTAAGGTGAAATGATTGGATGTCGAGTATTCGAGTACTTACTCGGACTCCCCCGATCAAAGATGGATGGTTCGTGTAAGGCTTCAAACCCGACCACCAACAAATCCGACAAGGTCCAAAAATAGTCTACGATCCTTGCAATCCGCCGCTCACTCAATGAGAAGATAGTCTACGATCTTTGCAATTGCAGTTCCAATCCTACTCGATCGTGATGGGAGCTATCTATTTTGTCTGGAGGGAAAGGAATGCACGTGTTCATGACGGAGTAGAGGCGGATGCATTGACAATAAGCACACATGTTGCAGCAGGAAATCAAGTGGAAGATGATCGGATGCTTGGATCGAATCAAGTCCAGCAATGACAGGGCTCGCATTCAACAATTTCTCATGCTTCTAAATAAAAAGGCTGAGGTTAATATGTTTGTCTTCAAGTTTTAGTTATATGTCAGAAGGATGTATCCGAATGATGTAAACATTGAGTGTGGTAATGAAAGTTATTTCACGCAAAAAAAAATTAATTAAGCCTTTTTCTGCAAAAAAAAAATTTCAGCAATTTTTTTTTTATTTTTTTTCTCTAGATTTTTTATGCTTCACGTTTTTTTTTTTTCAAATTTTTTTTTCACGGCTGCACCTTTTTTTTCTTTTGCCGAGCTTTTTTTTTTTCTTTTTTGTTTTTGCAGATTTATTTTTCACTTTTTTTTTTGCAGAATGATAATAAATAAAAGGAACGAAAATCAGTGGTTTTTACGCAAATAATTGATCTGTCGAGTCGTTCTTGATGTTCACCGGCGATATTAAATAACGTAACAAACGTGGACTCGCTCTGATACAACTTGATAAGGAATCACACCCGAGATCCCGAATCTCAAAGTTGCACAACGAAGATCGCCACGTGTTGGAACGATTGAATTTCTCGAACGGATGTGGAACCCGTTGATTGGTCTAAATTCTTGATCTTGAAACGTACCGCAGAGTAGATCGAAGAAGAGCGATTCACACTACGAATCAAAATACTCGCAATACAAGAGGAGAGTTTTAGGATAAATCACGACAAACCACCGTAATCCTCGAACAGAAAGGAAACTCGATATTTTATCAATAAACTAGTGTTCTCTTCAATGAGAACTGAGGTCTATTTATAATAAGACCAATAACAAACTAATTGGAATTTAGGCATAAATCTAGGATAATCTAAACTACTATTATCTAACTTAAACATAAATCTAGGAATAAAAACTAACTTTGGTTGAAATCTCAAATCAGCAACAATGACGAAATTGCACTTTAGTCCTTCATGTTTTGAATATTTGCATTCTAGTCCCTGAACTTTCAAAGTTTGCTAAATCAGCTCCAATTAAGTTCTTGAAAATTATGTTTCGATCCTCTTGACTCTCAATTGATGCAAACTTGATCTTCTCGTCTTCAAGAATCTTCAACATCAATATATTTAGCTTTTCTTTGAACTTTTTTGCTCGGTGTCTTGTCACAGGTCCAATCGGCACTTGCATTATCAATTCTGTTTGCTTGAGCTCGTTCATATCACATGCCGAAAGGCCGGAAAAATTTAACGGGACCGATTTAGCGTTGGCAGAAGAAAATGTTGTTCTACTTGATCACGATGAACCTGGTGCGGTTCCTAAAGGAGCTTCTTCGGAATGTGACCGAATGTGCCGCTAGTACCGGGAATGCTGACGTGCAGCAAATGTGGATGAAGTCGCAGACGAGATGTACGAGCATGAACGGGCTGTGTTAGACGCCTTGAAGCATAATGATTTCAAGTGTCGAAACTACATCCGTAACGTTCTCGATGACTCCCCATACAACGTCTATGCAGTAGCTACCACTGCGAAAGAGTTGTGGGACTCGGATAAGAAGTACAACACTGACGATGCCGAACTGAAGAAATTCATACTTGGGCAAGTCTTGGACTATAAGATGATGGACTCCAAAGTGGTTTTGGATCAAGTCCTGAAATCTATAACTGATCATCCACGATATACACGCGGAGAATATGCATATCAGCAAGTCCTTCCAAGTAGCTGCTATTATTGAAAAGCTACCATCTATGTGGAAGGATTTCAAGAACTACCTCAAGCAGAAATGGAAGAAAATGCGGCTTTAGGACCTGCTTCTGAGGCTTCGGATCACGGAAGATAAACGGAAGAACGGAGCCAAGAACAGGAGGGGCAACATGAAGGCACGTGAAAACTTGGCCTAGTCAGGCACTGGCAAGAAATGCACGCAGTTGGGCGAGAGACGCAGAACAATCAGCAAAAACAATATTCCAAGAGAATCAAGGGAAACTGCTACAACTGCGAGAAATCCGGACATCTAGCGAGAGACTACATTAAGAAGAAAAAGGGAAGCAAGATTCGAGTTCATCTGATAGCGGAGAAACTGTCAATTTCTGACCTGTCGAAAATAAACCTCGTTGCGGTCGTGTATTTATCCCGATATTACGTAAACTGACACCGAAGAGAACACGAGATTTTTACATGGTTCGGCCAATATCGCCTACCTCCACAGAGAGACAACAGTTTTACTATATTTGAGAATATTACACCATATAAAATAACACTCGTGTTTGAACCCAAACTCGATACTCCTTACCATATGGTAATGTTTTTGTACTAACTCCCAACTACACAGTAAAATTACCATCTCTTACCCTTATCCACTTGGAGGTGGATAAGTTTTTTACCCTCGTTCACTCAGTTCTCTCTCACTTTACACTTTGATTTGGGGTGCTTCAATCGTATGCCGAAGACATCAATTTATAGGAAGAGCTCAGTGAGTTAATTCTCACCAAGTGCGTCATCGTTCAATTACTTCTTGCAAATGAGGAGATGAGCATTAAATGTTTGTTGGCTGGATGAGAGGGGTTGGACTCAACAATTCATCCCTCCAGCCACATTCACCATCTTATGCAAACTTAAACGCGGTAAGTCGATGCACGTACTACATATGCTTTTTGACAATATCGCCCCGATATTATGTGCTTAATCGGTTTACGACGATCATCCTCAAGATACAACGACTTCTAACTTCAAAATCGAACCACTTTGTACTCGATTTCCGCGAATCTTTACTATGAGACCCAGATCTTTCTTGCTTCGTGAACTCGGGGACTGTGAGTGTTTTATGCTATGAATGGAGGGAACATGTTGAATTATTTTTCTATTTTGCTTGGGGACCTATTTATAGGTTTTGAAAAGCAGCCGGGATTGACTCGTGAAAAGTCATAACTTTTCACAAAATTGCAAATAGACAAAGACAACTTTCGGCCAATGGTTAAATTGTGAATAATCACAACTCTTGAAATATTCTAGCAATACCCTTTCATACAGCCACATCATCGCGTCCAGTCAGCGCCAAAACAATGCCACGTCGTCCTCATCAACCCAATTGTCTGTGACACGTCATATGTCCGTTACGTCAGCATTTTTATGATAAAATAATATTATTATTTTTTAATTTTTACTAATTAATCTCTCATTCACCCGATATCAATCTTAAGCCAATTAATAGCCTAGTAAAGCGTCTTGAAATGCAAAATGTTAATCTTTAATCATTTTCGAGTTTTTCTGAATGACGACCTCCCGATTTCTATAAAATCGATTAAATGGATATTACAGGATTTCTTTCAAAATCAACTGGGCCCAAAACCAATTTACATAAACTATTCAACACAATGGTTACTATATCTTACCCAACTCATGTTGCTCATATATTTTGTTGTTCTTTACACCTGTTTCAGGGACAAATCAAACTTGTTTGCCCCTAATGTAATAAAGTCCTCAGTGACATTCGATCCATTAATGTACTTCTCCGTCCTGCTTCAGCACACAGCAGCTCATAGCATAGGTGTTACAGTCCTCACTTGTGATGGAAATGCTTTAGACACGGTTTCAGTATCACGGCAAGGGCGGCGCCGTGATTTGATCGAAGAAAAAGCAATGCATGTGCTTTGCAGCTCAATGAAAACCTTCTACTTGCTGAGGTAGGTTGGCCAATGAATGTAAAGGCTTTGTTTGGATATTTTAATTGTATTACTTATTAGGTAAATTTCAGTATAAGGTTCGTGATTATATTTCTTTTGTGAGTTTTCATTAGATAAAAGGGCACTTAATCCATCGGTTCTTGGACGATCCTTTAGCAGTGTTATCTGCAACCATAAGAGGACGATGATTACATTGCAGCATGTAAACATCCAAAAGTTTGAAGAACAGAAATTTCCTCCAGCTAATTCACAACGTTAGCCAATGAGGCCTTGGTCTAGTGGTCAAGGAGGAGGCCTTAAGGTCTTGTGGTTAAAGGAGGTCGTGGGATCGAATCCCACCTCCCACAATTCCTTGAGTAGTCCTCATGGGCCTTACGGGCCTATGACTATCGTTGTCAGATGGGTTTGGGACGTATTCATCTGGCCCCGGGGATTAGTCTCACATCTGGAATGTGTGGCGCAATTAAGCCTCCTCATGTCTGTGTGGCGCAAAAAAAAGCTCATGCCGGTATTTAGGGGCTAGCCCATAGCCAGGTCGAGTGGGATACCTCGGGATAGTAAAAAAAAAAAATCACAGCTTTAGGAACAGTACCTGTAACATAGCTGTCAAACAGGCCCGCGGGCTGGCCCGCCGAATGGACAGGTTGGGCCTGGTAATTTCAGGCCCTCCAGGGAGCGGGCCTCGGTGGGCAAGCCCGCGCTGGCTGCAGGCCTACATTTTCAAGGCCCGTTTTGACTGTTCTACCTGTAACTCAATAAGTGCCTTCCTCCATTAAATAGAAAGGAAAAAGAAATCTACTCGTATCTTTACTGAATTCATTTTATTATTTGATATAATCACACTTAAAAACATCACTTACCCTTCCAATCAGACAAATATTTCATTTAACGGCAAACTACAAACTTTTCATTTGAGGACCAAATGGACGAAAATATACCTCAAAACTTACCTTATTACGGTTATACCTGGAATTTAATTAAAAATGAAAAAAGAAATCATACGGTCAATACAAAAGCAAAATCGAAACACACATCATAAATCTAAAGTTTTACTCTCAATCAAACATCCAGATGAACATTCACAATAAATTGCTCCCACACAGAAACGTCCGAGCAGTCGACGTAATCGTTGGGTCTTGAAATTCCCCTATTCCTCTCACGCCTTAGTAAGTTTCATAATTTTGTTTTTCCTCAATTTGTTTTATTGTATGTAATTTTGTGTTATTTATCTAGCTAATTGTTCGACTACAGTTTTTATGTCTCGATTCTGATTTATGTTCAGATTAAGGCTTTCATGTGCTTAATTTGGGGATTGTTGTGCTTAATTCTTGGCTTTTAAGTTTTGGGGCTTTTTTTAGGTGTTGCTTCATTAGAGCTCTTGAAAGTTTGAATTGGGGCTTTTTGAATTTTTGTGTTTTGGTATGAATTAGGGTGTGACTTTCGTATTTTTTCGTACGCTATATGTATGTTTTTCATACGTTATATACATATTTTCAGTACCACGTATGCATTACAATGGT
Source organism: Linderniella brevidens (assembly GCA_004919715.1). NCBI lineage: Eukaryota > Viridiplantae > Streptophyta > Magnoliopsida > Lamiales > Linderniaceae > Linderniella > Linderniella brevidens. The sequence continues at coordinate 970,222 of SWDC01000149.1, forward strand.
ACTAAGTGATAATATAAATTTGTACGGTATAGGTACGATAATTATACAGTGAGTCTCTTTTTTGTATCACATGTCTGATTGTAATTGCACTGCGTTTCATATCACTTGTATTATATCGTAGTCGACATGAATCATTAAACGAGTATGTTTAGGGTATGAGATGTGTATGAAATACCATGTAAGCATGATGTGTACGTGTTGTTGATAACCGTCACTAATTTTATAAGAATTGTGACCCTTACTTTCGGGTCCAAAAGTACAGAGATGCATACATGGATATCTTCGATCCTATTCCGACTAATAAGTGCCGATAAAATCATTGATAAGGATATCATTAATGCTTCGGACATGCGTGTTTTTTCCGACTGTAAAGAAATGAAACAGTTTCCTTCTCAAGTTGACAAAAGATCTCACAAATGCAAAATATGTGAAAAATACGGGTACAATCATCGAGGATCAGTATTTACATAACTTTGGCCACATCAACCGTATGTTTTCGGTTGATTGTTCCATTCTTTTGTCCATATATTGCGTATAAGTTATGATATATTTTCGGTCATATATTCCATATAGTTTGATTTATTTGTGGATATTGTAATTACGGGCATTTTTTGGTATTGATGTAATGTTGGATGTATTCTGACAACATATAATGTTATGGCTAAAATGTTGTTGTTATGCCTAAAATTTTGATACGGTAACACTATTAAACAAGGTGCGAAACTATGTGTACATGGTACAACAAACACGAGCTAAGTGGTACGCTAAACGCGTTAAAATAGTATGATATATTAATAGATGGTACCAAATTATGACATGCGGAGAAATTTCAGAAACAAATTTTGACACGCACATGGAATGAGATATCTACATAAGATATTCCCCCTATCAAAAAAGGCATAAATAAAACTTGGTCCGATTTCGATATTATATGGTACAAAAAGTTACTTCAATGTGGTACAACACGTATCCACAATAAGCTCCGTCAATGGATGCTATATTATTAGGGTAAGCATTTTTCCTCGCAATTCAAATTAGTTTGCATGCACAACTATTTTACTATGCGTGTATATATATATATATATATATATATATATATTACATGTTTGATTTAGTATCAAATTTGATGGTTTAACCCGGACATGCATGTTTTTATTCCAAACTTCAAGTTTCATAATAACATTATGATCATTGTAACAACATCTTACTAAAGAAACTTGAGATTAAACTACAATTTCACAATTTTGGGGGTCAACCCATTAAATTTGATACAAAATGAAACTTATAACATATTTAGTATACAAAATTTTTTATGCATGAAAATTAATGTAATAAAATACAATTTACCTAATAAGTTGTACCAAACATAGCGCGTTTGTCTTACCAATTTGCACCTGGTGATTGTACTTTACTTTGTAGTTTTACCGTACTACATTTTAGTAGAAAGACAGATAAGTAGGGATACCGTATTTTATCGGTCCACATAATATCTAAAATCGAGTTCAGAGCGTCACGTTTAAGTGTCAAGCAATAAAACAATTTATAAATAGAATATCTTCAAAAACATCTATAATAAGTCAGACATTTTTAAGTAACAAACATTCATGCTATATTGTAGTAAATTGTTCTAGCATTGTTCATTATCTACTAGTGAAACTTGGGGTTTGTAATATAAAATCATGAGTGTGTGTATTACTACGTCAAGGATGATACAAGTGAAACATATAATTGATATACATACGGAAATAAGGTTTCCCTTAAGAAAAAATTTGAATTGCCAGGAAAAATACTTACCCTAATAAATTGCATCAAATATATCATGTATAATGTACCATTGAGTAACTTGTGATTATACTTAATTTTTGAGATATATAATACCACAAGTTGTCTACCGCACAAAATTAAGATGGACATGTGTTGATATAATACAATTCGTGACATTTTAATATAGTTCTGACATGTCAGGTAACATTATTTATCAGATATCTGTCTGATATCAATATAGTTCTGACATGTCAGGTTCTGTTCATTCAAAAGAGCTGACTTTTGATAATTTTTTAATTTTTTTTACGGATATTAATGTATCCTACGATTTTGATGTGTTTAGTGTACCATTTAACAAGGGTCTGATGTACCTTGTAGACACAATTACCGTACCTTTTTTTTTACCATTGTTATCAAGAAATTTAGGCATGACAAAGATCATTCTAGCCATAAACACCATCTATTATCTTAAGACATATATCAAATTACACCAACACAAAAAATATGCTCATAATCAAAACGAATCTAAATAAGTCCACAAACAAATCATCATATACGCAATATATAGACAAATTCATCTCATGATCTCTTGATGTGTCATACCCGATTCAATTTGTAAGAGCTTTCGAGAATTGTGTTCAACATAATTTCTTTAAAATAGATTCGCTTTCCCTATGCAACAGATTCCCTTGAACGTCTATTTTCCACGATACTCCGAAAGAAACGTGATCTTCGTTGTGTACGAGAAATCACCTGCTACTTGAACAAAATTACGATGTCTATTTTATGACTTGAATTATTTTGACTTTCTGTGTTTTTCTGAGTGTTCTGAATGTATTTTTCCTACTTGAATTTGTCAGTATATATAGAGACTGGGGACCCTTTCGAAGAGGCACATAACCTTTCGAACATGCCTTTTTCCTTCGAACATGCATAACTCTTCGCAAGTCTCTCAAGTGGTTGTTCGAACATACCCAACCATTCGTAATTAGGTGACTGTTGCGTTTTTTAAATTCAATATTAAATTTTCTGGAAAAATAAAATATTTAAACCGGAGCAAAAGGAAGGTTGATCAAGCCTGCTTGTTCTCGGCCCGACATTCGTATGTGCATGTCGCGCGCTCGCACGAGTAAAGTGAAATTGCACCCCCATATTGCCTAATACCATATTTAAGGAGGTCAAAATAACTTGTTTGACAAGTTCTTCTCCTTTTATTTATTCCAATGCAATCTCATTCAGAAGCCCAATTTATAAAGTCCATTAACTTTATAAATTTCTAACAATAACATCATCTTGGGGGCTCGTTAGAATCTTCCCCTGCATATGGTTGATGAAAACAACGCATTGACTTAACTGTGGGGGACGTACAATTGTCATCATCCTCCACGTCCATATTCGTATTTGTTGACTGGTCACGGAGGCTTTTAGGATGCTATGATACAAGCCATAAAGAAAAAACTCTACCAGGAAGTTTGCACATATGGTCATGTAAGCAAGAAAGCCGTACGTGTTCTTCTAGAAGCGAAGTGTCTTAGTCAATAGACTGTATATGCGTTATTATTGAATTGATTTTCCCATTATATTTTATCATCTTGTTGAGCGATTGACGTTATGTTGAATTATTATTTCATTGCAAGGACTGTATAATATATGTTGTCTTTATAATTACTTGTGAACAACGTTATTCTGATTAGTTGGTGTGTGATGTTGTTACATGAGTGATTAGTTAGGTTACTTCATCATTTGAAATAAGTTGCATTGCTTTATAACAAAGGAACGAAGGTCCTTGTAATGATGACTCACGAGAAAATAAATAAAAACCAAATTGCCATATGACCTTACCTCATCATTTTTTGTTTTCATCAAGGCATGAAATAGTGTAATAGGATGGAACTGCAGCAATCATGTTCATTGTGGAAAGGTTCAATTTTTCATATGTGAAATAAAAAAAATTATGGTAGTTGAAACACATACACATATTGCAAACCATAATGTAACAACTTTCTGAACAACTCTGCTTTTAAGGTAGTATCTTCACAATCGAGAGTCAGAGAGAGAGAGATGAGAGTTTCTTCTTACTCTATCGTCATCATCAACATCGCAGTTTTAATTTTATTCTTCTTGCAATCATATGTCTATTCACAAACATGTCCAAGTGTCCAAGGCCAGCTCCCTTTCGACACCACGACCCTCCGTTGTGTCACTGTATGGGGTTCTGAAGGCTTCATCCTCGGAGTTAGTTTATTATTATTACTATCTATTCATTTATTAATGCAGATGTGTTAAATGAACAAAAATTATTCCACTGATTGATTATAATTTAATTTCTTATTTTGTCCTAATAATGATTATAGTACGGACAAGCTGGTCCAAATACGTGGAACTTCTTGGTGTCAGCGCCGTACACAAACTCGTACATTGCAATGGGATTCTCGTCGGACGGAAATATGGTTGGCTCGAGCGCGGTCGTGGGGTGGATCAAAGCCGACGGTACTTCTTCAGACATGAAAAAGTATTTCTTGGGAGGAAAATTACCCAATCTCGTGACGATTCAACCACCCAATCAAGGTTTATTATTAAGGATGGGGAACAGTAATTCATCATCATCTCTGCTTTTGGAATCAAATCAGATTTACATGGCTTTTCAATTGATTGCTGATAATCCGAGCAAACATCTCATATACGCCGTCGGGCCTCAGGGTGTTTTGCCCTCAGCTGCTGACCCTCTATTGGCTCGGCATCGAGATATGATCTCAACCACGTTCAATTATAATTCAGGTCAGTATAGTTGGTTAAGATAGGCCTTCAATATATATTTATGGGTTATGTTCATAGTTATTCATCAAAACTGACTGACGTTAGTCCTTGCCTTGATGATTTCATAAACACGTGTGTATTCTCAACTTTTGATCCACAAAGGTATTACGTCATTTGCGTCGACGAGATATAAAAGTATTTAATTGAATATATAAAAGTTTTTAATTGAATATTATTCGAAGGCTTGGTTGGCATGGGGTCGAATCAACTGGTGGTTAGTTTAGATGAGAAAAGTAGGAACTTGCTTTTTAAACCAGCAAGCATTTGCTGGGGAGAAGAAGAGTACCTCAACAAAAATTATTTCTGTTAATTAAGAGTTGTTAGATAAATGTCAATTTTGAATTATTGCGTTTGTTTAGTAGTGTTTTTTGAAAAAAAAAAAGAAATTACGAAAATGTGCACTTTTTTTTTTTGTAACACTATATTTTATTAACACGTAAACTCCGTTTTTTTACACGGACATAAATATTCCAAGCCATCATAATCTGTCCCAAGTTAGCAATATGCCCAACATCACTAACCATATGATGAAGCTAATGCTTAGGAATATTTAATCTGTTCCATACAACCGAGCATAATTCCCATTTTCCCTCCCTCTACCTTTTAGCCAAGAATAACCAGAAGTTGTAGTATACACTCCGCATTTCTCCGCAGCCCATGTGTTCTGCTGGTAACCATCTCTGTACAACACCTTTATCTTGTTCAGTGTTTTCCAGAACCTGAAGCTCTTAGCTGGTGCAATATGATCCCAGAAAAAAGCACTATTTTTTAGGTAGACACCATGACCATCTTTGATTGCTGCATAACTCCAGCATTAACACTATGATCCTCTGCCACAGCTAGTTCTACGGACCCCTGGCAGCATTTTTGTTTTTTTTTCAAAGAAAATGTACATTTTTGTGGCTGACCTATTTTTGTGGGTTTTCTATTTTACGGCCCCGTATGAAAATATCGTTATGTCTGATGGACAATGGAAGGGATAACGAACTTGGGTTCGGTGACTTAATCATTCACCACGTGGGTTTTATGCATTGAACATATACATGGTTTATTGGGACTGTAATAAAGCTTACTAGTATGTATCTTTTAAGTTGAGATGTCTTGGTAAATTCACGGGGTAAAGTTAATTCGATCGGTAAACTTCTCAATTTACCGACATGAATTTTCAGAGTACGCATAGTAAGGGTGCATTTGATTGCGAAATTCGGTTAGAAAAAGAAAAAGAAAGGTTGTTACATTGAGGTCTTCATCCTAAAATTAATTGGTGATAGGAAGAGTTGTCTCTTCAATTTATATATATTAAGTCGGGTGAAGTTAGTTTCTTGATGTTATATATAATCTCAACACGCCCCAACGTGTTGTATGATTCAAAGCCTAACATGTGGACAGATAAAAAATCGATTGACGCTGAGTCAAATAAGCATGATAACAGATATTAAACATGGCTCTGATACCATTTTAAAGTGATGGTTCCTTCTGAAAACAAATTAGTGATAGGAGGAAAGACCTATTTGATTTATATATTAAGTCGGCTGAAGTTAGTTTCCCGATGTGAAACAAATTATCTCAACGAAAGTGAAGATGATAATGGTCGAAGCTCAAAGTATCATGTTCGATCGGATAACTTAATTTTTCGTCGTGTTGCCCATACCAAACGCATCATAAAGAAATTTATTTAATTATTAGGGATGTCTAATATATATATATATATATATATATATATAAATACAGGTGAACTTGAAGGCGGCCAAGGAATGCCAGATTCGAGTTTGAAGAGGAATCACGGTATTTTAAACATGTTGGGTTGGTCGATTATGTTGAGCATAGGCGCAATGGTGGCTCGTTACGCCAAGAGATTTGATCCAATGTGGTTTTATTCTCATGCTACAATTCAGTCATTTGGATTTCTATTAGGCTTAATTGGCATTATATCTGGTTTGGCTTTGGAGAATCGTCTTCAAATCTCTGTGACCAAGCACAAACTCCTTGGAATTTTCATCCTCATCCTCGGTTGCCTTCAGGTATATTATTATTATTCTAATTATTATTCTAATTATTATTATTAGTATAATAATTACTAGTATTATTATTATTATAATAATTATTGTTAAAATTATTGTTATTAGTAGTAGTATTAACATTTAATATTCTTATTAAATTTAATTATTATTATAGTTATTATTTTACTAATATAGTGCGATATATATATATATATAAATATATATACACGACTTTTCAGATTGTTGCATTATTTATTCGACCACACAAGGATTCAAAGGGTAGAAGATTTTGGAATTGGTATCATCACAACGTGGGGAGGTTAACACTTATTTTAGCAGCAATCAATGTGTTTTACGGAATACATTTGGGCAGGGCTGTATCAAGTTGGAATACGAGTTTTGCTTTTATTCTTGTTATTTTAATCACAATCATTCTTATTTTCGAGATTAGGAGGTGTTTGAGTGGCTAATATAAATATTTGTTATATCTAGCTTGCTAGTAAGTAGTGTACAAATTTTTTGGTTTTACGTTATGAGTTGGGATTGTTGTTTTTATTAATTCACCGTAATATTATACCAATTTTTAATTGTTTTTAATTCTATTTCTTTTTTTATAATTTCATTCAATAGAAATCAATTTGACAAAATATTACAATAAAGCCAATAAACAATCTAAGACTATGAAGAAAAAACATCTACTAAAGATTACGAAGAAAAAATATCTACTAAAGATTCGAAGAAAAAATAGAAAAAAAAAAGAGAAACTAGTTATATCCAATCTAATTTTTCATTCAAATAGTATCATCGATTGATCAATTGCTTGAATCACCAGTGCTAGCACGGTGTCTAAATTCCATATCTATCTCGTAAGACCATTGGAAATACTTATTCGAAAAAAATACTCTTATAGGAGAAAATATAATTCACATACGAGAGAAAAAAAATACTCATTAGAGAGAAAATCAACACTCATATGAGCGAAAAGAAGAAAAAATCAATCAGATAAAAATTGAAAAATTAAAGGAAATACATGATGGATGATTCAGTCCTACCCCTGACGACTATGGTGACAGTAGATCTTTGGCCACCGACGGAGAACAAAAGAAAATAATTTCACTTTTTCTGAGAGGTTTTTCTCTGACGGCTAGAATGTTGAAATATATAATGTTCTTAGTTATATTGATTAAATAAACGACATAGTATTAAATTATTCAAGGAAAAAAGGAACTCACTGTGGATTTTACACAATTTTTGAGCAATGGGCGAACGTTCGGGCACGTTGGGTGCGCACAACTGGGCGAGACATGCGTAGCATCACGACCAATGAGAACGGAATTGGCGCATGGAACTTGTCGACATGACGGCCTCGTATGTGTGCATACATTGGCGTGACGCACGAGACTCATGCGGCATGTAGGTCTCAAATCACCTAGTTTGCAATAAGATTGGTGACGAATCGATAGATAATACGCTAAAACCTTAATTGAGTGTGAGTGTGTGTTTCGATTACGTTAAGGTATTGTAGCGGCGCAATTTTCGATAAAATGATTCTTAATAATAAAAGTGTAGGATTTTAGTATTTATACCCTTGGTTATGGTATAAGATACTTGGGCCCCTAAAAGCCCATTACATAAAGTAAATCACTTATCTCTACAACCTAGAGATTAGTTCACGTAAATTAAAGTACAAGGCTAAGACACAAAATAAAATACATTTGGACAACGGTCATGGTGGCGCACACACATGCGAGGCGACTATGACAGAGGATCGGTGGGGTCAAGTCGAGCATGACGGTACACGAAGCCATAAGGCGGCGCTCTACGACGATCCAACACTTTAGATCGGTGGTGAACGGCGACGATCGGAGGACGAGGATGGCGTCGAGCCAGCGGAGGCCGAGCTTGGCATCGGGATGAGCCAAGGCGTAAGTAATGGGGCGAATGATGTGCGGCAGCGCGCAAAGGGGACAACGTGTACGCATGAGGCTTCGCGCGTGCCGGTGCTCGATCACGACTTGACAAAGATTTGGTCAAGGCCGAAATCCAAAACCAAGGATGTTGAGATATTTTTGGAATACTTACCAAAAATACATCAAATCATACCAAACCTTTAGGTGATCTTGGCACAAGATTTATTGAGATATTTGGGGATCTTCTTGCCAACCAAACAAGCGCACAAGGCCTATAACGAGAGGCCATTTTCCAGCTGCACAACATGCGACGGAGCCGTCAAGGTACACCAAAACCATAAACACGAGTTCAAGGAGGAGAATTCGAGGGATCCTCTTTGGCAAGTAAGAGTTTTTATGATTGAGTGGGGTACGAACCATTGATCAAGATCTTGAAATGTACATTAAGAAATAACCGTGTTTAGCACGGGTAGTTTGAATTCTAGGCTAGGTAACTTTCAAATTTGAGAATGTGAGACATGGGTTTGTTCGGTATTCCGACGAGTTCGAGTTTTCTCTTTTGTAGACTTTATACGTTGAGCAATAAAGATGAGTGCGAAGTGGGAAGAAACTCTCATAGTCCGCTTTTATAACGATTGTGTTCTGTTACATTTCCAATTGTAAAATCGGAGGGCGTTATATTGGAGGCTTACAGCTAAGTCAAGAATGAGGCGAGCGGGGATTGGATTAGATGCGTGCCGATTATAAAAGCATGGGGCAAGGATTATTTTGAAAAGAAAAATTTTGAGTCCCGAATTTAACGCAAACCATGCTACAAAATGCAATTTGATTGTTTTATGCGTCAACTACTCCATTGACCGCTACAAACTACTTCAAAATTAATACATTGATTCGTAAAAAAAATACAAACATAGGCATCAATGTATACCAATGCCTCGTCGAAATGGAGTTTCCAGCAATCCGTTGAGACAGCTATCTCAGTTGTTTAGAAGTTTTTTATTACGTTTTTTTGTTATGTGTCGTTTTTTCGGGTTGTTGTTCTTCGTCAACCAAGAGTTTGTAACCCGACACTACAAATAAAACCTATTCTAACGATTATATATTGTTGTTGTTAGACCCGGAATTATAGTCGGTACAGAGCCTAATAACAACTAATAAATGTAGTTGGTGGTAGGAGGCTTGTAAGTAAGAGTAGTATAGTCGGCACCTAGTCGATACTTCTGACAACCGCGGACTAACAACTTATAGTCGGTAATTATGGACTACAGGCGACCTATCTAATTAGTTTGTAATTTCCGACAACAATACATAGGTTATGTTATAGTCGGTAACTATGATTCCAAATATTTGTCGGTATATGTGGTCGATAAGTTACCGACTACAATTTCAGACTACTATTGTAGCCAGGCTTTATTTTCAATTTTTTCTTTTATTATTTTATAATTTATATTATTACTTAATAAAAACTAAATAATAAATAAAGAACAGAAGAAAAAGCAAAATAAGAATTAAAAATAGTCGATCATGAATACATAAAAATAAAAAGTCTTCTACATGAAAATAAAGAATCGTCTGCATGAAAATAGAATAAGTCGGTTCAACATAAAATAGAAAGTCCAATAGCCACAACAAACTACGCCAAGCTGTGGCCAAACCTACCCTCATCCAGAAAGTCATCGTGGCGACAGAAAAATTTCTGTTCAGTGCCGCTACTGCATCACTTGTCTGCATGTGATATCCGGAACTCTCGTTAGTAGCTCTATAGAGCTCACGGAACTCCATCCTCAGCTCCATAAGTTGTGATGGATTATATATGCCGTCGTTTTCAAACCTCGTCAAACCTCTGACAGCCTCGTAGAACGCTTGGGCACTTGAATGTAATGGATTAGATCTCTTCTAAGCCTCAAAATCCCCCTATTAACAATTGATTAAAGAACTTAGAATAAAAACTATCAAGGTAGAAAAAAATCGACAAAAGCTCATCATCCCAAAAAATTTAGAAAACACAAACAATGTTTGGCTATGAGATAACACATTGAACAACTCAACAACACAATATAAAAATTCAACTCTATTCCAACAAATCAATTCCAAGACCCCAACATAACGAATATAAATAAATGACATATTTTTACCATCATGTTGTGAGCTTTCTCGTCGAAGAATTTCATATCCTTCCTCGTATCATTCTACAAAGAGATCTCGTGTGGTGGAGAAAAGATTCTATTATTCTTCGTAGCCTTTCAAAATTCACAATTTAGCCCAAGTGATAGTAATCTAAGTTAAGGACGTATATAAAAGATGAAGATCGAATAGGAAAAAATATGTTATATTCTTAGCAAAGTGACTTGTGTACACGATCCTTGCTTAGTCTTCATGTTGTTACCATCCCGAACGAACCTGTTAGTCTTAAGGCGGTTGAATATCTCAACTAACGCGGGTGATAATTGTTTATCTCTCTAAGTTGTTAAGCGACAAAATCCCTAAAAAACTTAGACTTGTACGTCGGGTCATTCACAAATTTAATTTGTTCGGCCCACATTTTGCGCCCACGAGCAAGAAATTCCATAACCTTCGTCTTTACACAAGTCACGGCAGAAGGATCCCATAAATATTTCTCCTGCAAAATTCAAGTTAACATAAAGAAACATATAAAAATTGGTGATTAAAATTGTTAGATTTTACATACAAACAATAATGTCTAGGAATCCCAAAATCCATAATACTATGATTTAATGATATAAAACACATAAGACGTACATGGACTATATGCTACAACTTCTCGATATCTTGAACGAGGGCTGAAACGATTTTATTCTCTTTGCTTTCCTTCTCTTACATTAATATTTAGATTATCTCTGATGAATTGAGATAGAACCACACAAGCCCTTTAATAGATGGGAAGAAACACATGTTCAAGAAATGATGTCTCTTCACAAGGGTGTGACCTTATATGAATGAGTTCATTCTTTAACTTTTGACAACGAGAGAGAAAGGTGTTTCAAACATCATATCCTAAACTTTAATATATAATATACATTATATTATATATATTTAATATAGAGTAATTATTTATTTAAATTATATGAGCCAATTTATTAAATTAATGTAACAATCTACCACTTGGCTCATGTAATGTATTTGAGGATTCAATAACATATAAGTGTAAACTATTACGAATCAATTAATCATTCATAGGTGAATCGAGAAAATCGAATCATGGCGGTCACATGTTATTAAGTCACATGATTCCTTCCATGTATTATAATTAACTTGATACAAGAACTATAATTGAGGAAAACTTTAATTTTTAACTTTAATATTATCCACTAAAATAAAACCGTACTTGTACCATAATTTGAATAACCATTAACATTTAAAACAAAACTTTTAATTGAAATCATATGTCATAACAATAATACGAGCAAGATAAACGATATACATCACGATGTTACACCATCAGGGACTTGTCTGTAATACTCATTCGTTTAACATGGACAGTAAACGTCTTAGGGGGTAGTCCTTTAGTTATCGGATCCGCAATCATCAAGTTGATACTGATATGCTCAATTGTTTCCTTTTGTTTTTGAACTTCTTCTTTGACGACCAAGTACTTTAACTCAATGTGTTTTGCTCCCTTTGAGTATTTGTGATTCTTGGAGAAGAATACATCCGTAGAATTATCACAATAAATACGTAGGGGTCGATCTACATTATCAATTATAGTAAATCCCTGTACGAAATTCCGCAACCATGATGCATGAATAGTGGCTTCAAAGCATGCGACAAATTCAGCGTTTATAGTGGATGTAACAACTATAGATTGTTTTTCACTTTTCATGAAACTGCTCCTCCCGCCATTAAAAATACATAACCGAATGTATATTTCCTCGTATCTACGCATCCCACATAATCTGAATCTTAATAACCTTGTAATTCAAGGTGATTTGATCTTCTGTATGCGAGCATGTAATCTTTGGTACCTTGTAGGTATCTAAGCACTTTATTCGCAGCTTTCCAATGATCAATTCTTGGATTACTTTGATATCGACCCATCATCCCAACGTCAAAACTGATGTCCGATCGTGTGCAAGTTTGAGCATACATCACACTTCCCACAACAGATGCATAGGGAATAGATTCCATTGCCTTTCGTTCCAATTCATTATTAGGACATTGCATTGTACTGAACTTATCCCCCTTATGAATTGGAACTATACTTGAGAAACATTTATCCATATGAAATCACTCCAATAGTTTATTAATATAGGCCTTTTGAGACAGTCCTAACAAACGTTGTGATCTATCACGGAATATTTCAATTCCTATCACATAATTTGCCTCACCCATATCGTTCATCTCAATTTTTTAGATAGAAATTTCTTCACATAATGTAGCATATCAACATTATTCGAAGCAATTCGAAGCAAGAAGAATATCATCAACATATAAGACTAATATAATAAACTTTCTCCCACTGATTTTCACATAGATACACCGATCTACTTTGCTCTCTATAAAACCATATGATGTAGTGATATTATTGAACTTAATATACCATTGTCGGGAAGCTTGTTTCAGTCCATATATCGACTTCTTCAATTTACACACTCAATCTGAATTTTTTGTTGTCACGAACCCTTCCGGTTGGTCCATATAAATATCCTCTTCCAGGCCACCATTCAAAAATGAAGTTTTTACATCGATTTGGTGAGCTCTAGATCATAATGAGCTACCAAAGCTAAGATTATTCTTAACGAGTCCTTTTTCGAAACGGGAGAAAAGGTCTCTTTGTAGTCAATGCCACCTTTATGAGTGTAGCCTTTGGCGACGAGTCGAGCTTTATATCTTTCAATAATGTTGCCTTTTGAGCCTCGTTTGGTGTTGTAGACCCATTTACAACCGATTCTTTTAGAATCCTTAGGCAACTCAACTAGATCCCAGACTTTGTTGTCATCCATTGATTTTAAATCTTCTTTCATGGCATTGAACCAATTTTCAAAATTACTGCATTTTTTGGATTGTTTAAAAGATATTGGATCTTTATCGATGCTCAAATCACATTCACGTTCAAGTGAATAAATTACATAATCATTAGAAATAGCTTATCTTTTATGCCTTTCGGACTTACGTCAAGCTATATCTTGTGGGATCACTTGTTCATTTGTGATTTGTTTAGCAACCATCGGTTCAATATTAAATGATCTTTTTTTGAATTTTTAATACACATTTGTTGTCCTTCAATGCTATTTGGTTGTGATATAGCAAAAGGATTAGCAACATGTGTAAAAATGCCTTATTTAGAAGTTTTATCCAAAAATTCATGTATTTCTACATTTCATGGTTCTCCACTCCCACTAACTTGACAATTCTCAATAAACTGAGCATTACCAGACTCTACTATTTTCGTACTATTGTTAGGACAATAAAATTTGTACCCTTTCGAATTTCCAGGATAGTCAATGAAATAACGACTAATTGTTCTTGCATCAAGCTTTCTTTCATGTAGATTATATATAATCACTTCTGTAGGGCAACCCCAAACATGAAGGTGCCTTAAACTAGGCTTTTTACCCGCCCACAATTCGTAAGGAGTCATTGATACAGACTTACTGGGGCAGATATGCAACTGTCTTTAGTGCATATGTCCATAGTGATAAAGGTACAAAACCATTACTCATCATACTCCTAACCATAACCATATAAGTATACGATTTCGCCTTTCAGCCACGCCATTTTATTGAGGCGTACTGGCAATTGTGTATTGTGCACAAATGCCTCGACTTTCAAGGAACGTTGCAAATGGACGTGGACATTGTCCATTCTCAGGAAATTTGCCATAAAATTCACCACCTCGATCAGAACTCACAATTTTAACCTTTTTGCCTAATTGCCTTTCCACCTCATTAACGAACCCCTCTAGGACCTCCACTCTTGGAAATTTTTCATGTAACAAATACACGCGAGAAATCATCAATGAATGTGATGTATTACCTTTCACCATTCCAAGATGGTGCGTCATATGGAGACCACATATATCAGTGTGTATTAATTGAAGTTGTTCACTACTTCTTGTAGCCAGATATTGCGATATATGTTTAGTTTGTTTTCCTTTAATACAATATATACATGTATCCCAGTCATCAAAATCCAATCGAGGTAATATTTCACTGTTCATAAACCTCATCACTCTTTCTTTAGATATGTGACCTAATCTTTGATGCCATAAAATGCTGAAGATTCATTATGTGCACTTCTTTTATAATATTGTGTTCAACGTGAAATAGGGATTCCGCAAATGCAGTATTAAGATTTAAACGGTATAAACCATCAACTAAAGTACCACAACCATAATATTTCATACCTTTATATGAAAAACCATTTTTTGCAATCTTAAAATTATACCCTAAACAATCCAACTTTCCAACAGAAATAAGGTTTCTAAAACATTGAGGAACATATAACCACTTTTCAAGATCGATCAGCCTATAAGTTCCAATTCCTTCAATCTTGGCATTCATTCTGTTTCCCATATATAAAAGCTTTTCATTTCCGTTTATGGGCCGGATCGAAAGAAATCCCTGTCAAACATGTGACACATGAGTAGTTGCACCAGAATCTAACCACAAAGTATTATGGGGCACTTCTACAAGATTTGATTCAAAACATACTGAAATAGAGTACGCACATTTCTTTTCGAACCAAGCTTTTCTTTTCGGACAATCCTTTTTGGAGTGACTCATTTTCTTATAAAAGAAGCATTTAAGCTCCTTATGAATCTTACCCTCTTTGTTCTTTGATGGGGTTTTTCTTTCCTTTTGTCCTTAGCCTTCTTAGTGCTTTCTCCATCGTGAACAAAGAGACGAATAGTGTTGCTTCATTTTTATTTATCATTCCTCCCTCTTGAATCAACAGGCTTTAATTTCTTGTAAGTACCATTTCTCTTTCAAGGTGTTATAATTCACCTGAAACGGGTCAAACTCAAGATGAAGTGAGTTTATAATAAAGTGGACCAAGAAGGTTTCACTTACTTTCATTTTCATCGATTTAAGCTTCGATGCCCAATTTGACATAATTTTCACACGATCATGAATAGGCTGAGACCAATCGAATTTCTTGGTTGTCAGCTCACTCATCAAAGTGCCCACAATCGACTTATCAGTAATGTCTGATTGTGAATACTCTTTCACTTTCGTCATAAATTTCCGTGCATTGTCTATTTCGGGCATTGATGGCTTGACATTTCAGTCATCGTCATTTTCATCAAGCGTAAGCTTAACCGATTTGACCTTTCCCAATCTTCATATAATGATTTTTGGGCTTATGTACTGTCTGCAGTGATAGCTGCGGGCTTTTCTTCCGTCTCTAATGCAACGCCCAAATACATTGCACAAAGTTGAAACTTGATTTGTTCGTACCAATCATTATAATTTAGCCCATTAAATGTTATTAAATGTTGCGAACAACAAATAAGATCACATGAATTAACTTAAATAGACTCAAACAAATAATCAAACTATGATTATGCATTTAAGTTCATCTTTGGACGATACTTAAACAAAATCTACAAAATAATGATGCTAAATAAAATAGTTAAGTTGATAATCAATCATCGATATGCATGTTATCTTTGGATATACAAACATAAACGATTATTAATACATATCTTTATTTTCATCAACTTCATGCAATAACTCACCTTTGCGTGAACTTCTAGCGATGTGATCTCGTTTATTCATTTTTAATAGCATCATATGAACAAACGATAATACTTAATTTTGAATATTTAAAATGAAGTTAAACTAGGTTTTGGCGACTAGCAAGTTTAATTCACAAAAATAAATATTCTTCAAACATAACATAATTTTGAATTCCGTCACTAATCGTCCAACCTATGTATCATATTCCAGATAATATGCATGTGCAATGTGACGAGCAAGGCCCAAAATATAAACTCCAAAAGATACAATTGTTTATGCCGCTAGACGAGGCCGTGTGTCAATAGTTCGAATGTATAGATGAATGCATTTATCAATACGTAAATTATTTACTTGTCATATTAACCGCAGAAGAATTTATGAATGGCATCGGTGCAAACATAAAATCTTATAGTATGTGTTATCGACTAAATTCTAATTGATAACAGAGGTCAGACACCGTCATGTTTTGCGCAGATACCATCATAAAATAATTATACAAATGATATATAATCCAAATGCTTCATAGATGCACAAACCCCTCAACATAGCAACATCACGAGAAGCAGCAAATAATCTCTCATAACGACACATGTAAAATTACCGCAATCAGTTGATGTTTGTTTACCGCGCATCGGTCCATACGACCGCGAGAAACCCTAAATTAAATAATATTCTGCTAGGATCTATTATGGCACAACGATTCCAAGCAAACAGATTTCACGAAATGAACAAAAGATAATATCATACGCATAGACAAATAATACCATATTTGATGATAAACCAAAAAGTATTATGATGGCTATGCAACTGTTAGATTTTACATCCAAACAATAATGTTTAGAAATTCCAGAATCCATAATACTATTTGATTTAATCATATAAACACATAAGACGTATCCGGATCCATTTGCTTGAACTTCTCGATATCTTGAATGAGGGCTGAAATGATTTTATTCTCTCTGCGTTCCTTCTCTTACGTTAATATTTAGGTTAAGCGACAAAATCCCTAAAAAACTTAGACTTGTACGTCGGGTCATTCACAAATTTAATTTGTTCGGCCCACATTTTGCGCCCACGAGCAAGAAATTCCATAACCTTCGTCTTTACACAAGTCACGGCAGAAGGATCCCATAAATATTTCTCCTGCAAAATTCAAGTTAACATAAAGAAACATATAAAAATTGGTGATTAAAATTGTTAGATTTTACATACAAACAATAATGTCTAGGAATCCCAAAATCCATAATACTATGATTTAATGATATAAAACACATAAGACGTACATGGACTATATGCTACAACTTCTCGATATCTTGAACGAGGGCTGAAACGCTTTTATTCTCTTTGCTTTCCTTCTCTTACATTAATATTTAGATTATCTCTGATGAATTGAGATAGAACCACACAAGCCCTTTAATAGATGGGAAGAAACACATGTTCAAGAAATGATGTCTCTTCACAAGGGGGTGTGACCTTATATGAATGAGTTCATTCTTTAACTTTTGACAACGAGAGAGAAAGGTGTTTCAAACATCATATCCTAAACATTAATATATAATATCCATCATATTATATATTTAATATAGAGTATTTATTTATTTATATTATATGAGCCAATTTATTAAATTAATTTAACAACACTCAGCCGTAAATGGAACCGTCAACTCTCCACTATCTCATCAAGGTTACATATTAATCCTCATCCATGGTTCTACCATCATATGACTGGGTCACCGAAGAGACCTCTTGTGGAACCTAATTCAATAAAAACATAATATATTTTGATCTAAATCATTAAAAATAATAATTTTAAATTAATGTATGTACATTTCTAGAGAATCGGGACACAATACAGGCTTTCTTGGTGCTGCCTGTGAGACTGTGAGGTGCGTCGTAGATGAATTAGAGGATGATGATGGGTTGAACTTTGCTCCATCTACGTCGTTGGGTGAAGAAAGACGATAACCAATGAACATGGTCAAACGACGTCTAATCCCATTCTCGTTATAACTCAGCAACCTGAAAGCAAAATAAAAAAGAAATAAGATTAAATTATGGCAAAGCTCTGAGCGTCCCCTGAACTCGTAGGCTCGAGAACTTGCCGATAATTTTCTTTCCGAAATTTCCTTTTCCCTTGTTAGCTTGGATTAGTAACATGTAAAGAAATAATACAGACAAACATGTAATGGGGCGGGTCGAACCCCAGGGGTGAATACCCTTTATGTGCGTGGCAGCTACAAGGTCCTTTTCTTTTGGCCCTAGGATCGTGATTCCGATCTCTCGTTGTATCTCAGATCACTTACTCCTAAGATGGCTAGCAAAGTAACGACCTTTGTAACAACTCGAGTGTGTGAGGACTCAATTTTCGGGTGTGAATTGTGGTGTGATTGTCGAGTGGCTCTATGTATTATGTGGTGGTAGAAATTCATGCCCTAGTACCATGATTTTCGAGCCATGCCAAAAAGGTAAGATGTCATATTCTTTACATGTATATCCAATCAATATTGATTAAGGCACACACCATATATGTCAAGCTTACTTGTGGTAGGTACTACAAATCATACCTTTTATATTTCAATCATGTCTTAGGTTATAATTTCCAATATCTACTATGGTATATTTCGAAAATCCCTAAGCCAATGAAGAAACATTTTTCTTACCATATTTAACATATACCATACACGTAATTTTAAAAAATAACCTCTCATGTTCGGAAATATTTAAATAAACATCACATTTTCTAAGGTCTCATCAATGACTTAAACTAACTCAAGTCTTGCTGGTAGATTTACCAAAGTTCAACTTCGGCCCAATCGTGCATCTTAGCAACCCAAGGCTCGTAAGGCCCAAACACTTGTTCTCTTCATATCGATACTACCTCGATGATTATTTTTAAGCTCGAGTTCTTTAGGTTCGACTCAATCGACGATGGAGAAATACAAAATTCAGTATTCAACTAGCTGTAGTACCCGATCCTGATTTGAGCTGAACTCATGCATAAATTCCACGAACCAATTATACATTCTCATCCTACGTATAAACCCTTCATATGTGTCCCCTATAGAGTGAGTATCAAGGTGTATCTCAAATTTATTAGAATCAACACTATGATAGATTCATGACTAGCGAATCACCGAAACACCCTCCACGTCTCACATGAGTATGTTTACGTAACTTGGCGTAAGGTTTAAAATTCTCGGTCCATATCCTCGTAAGAGACTGTGAACATGTATTTGAAGGTCAACTAACTTATTCCTCTCTCATCTTTTATGAATCATGGACTTCTCTCGATACATATGAGATTTATTCTTTTATTGTTTTCCGGGATGCAAACTACAAACTCTTTAAACCAATAAAAAACCATTCATCACCCAAATAATTGCTTTGTATAATTTGAAACATACTAGTCGATTGATAAACATTTATATATGCCATATATCGTCCAATCCTCATATGAGAAACATATAGTTAAGTTTATTGTATCATTCATCAACGCAAACAAGGTCTTTTCATTTCTCTTCACTCCCGTTATTTTTTTCAAAAATAAAATCCATTCTCAAGAGGAGAGTTTCGAAAACCTCATTGAGTAGTTTCGTAGTAGAGTTAAGGCCACACCTCAACTAAATGTGCCTCCGCCTTAAATGCAATTTTGGCCGGCCTAGCCTATCAGAGTCACGTCAGCCATAAACTCATCTCATTAATGTTTCAAATATCTTTGTCTCAGTCATCGACCATCACGTCTAACCTTGCTTATTGGGTACAACTGTCTATGTCTAACTGCAATCTATCAAATTATTCTCAAATTGTTAGGAATATACCCTCAAAATGACATTCAATGCTTGGAAAGTAAATGGCGTCAATATTTGTACTATTACAACTAAATGAGTGAGATAGTTGATCACATAAATAGGTAATATCGTTGGTTTATTGGAAATTAAAGCTTACTAGGCAATCGATAAAGCGATAAATTAACGAAACCCATATATGTGGAGTTGAGTATTGATTCTCATCTTATGAGAGAGGGCAACCCGATGGCTTTTGTTGTCATGCACGGAAAACGTTCGTAAGTCTTAGGACTCTACCACAACGCTAGAATGTCCAATCAAAATTTATCCATCAACGAGTCCAAAACGGTTGTGTCAACTGTTCACTTGGAATAGTGAGACGTCGTGAATACGAATACATTCGATCATGGATAGGTGTATTTGAACATCGGCTCACATTCAAATGACACATGATTTATTATTCTTGGAGTGTCCATGATCAGAAGACTAAACTATAGTAGCCTCCGTGAACCTTAGACTGAAAGGAATCACTGACATGGTTGACTTCGGAGTCTTGGCTTGTCACTAGTTTTTCTAGGCCCTCATTGTTTGGGGTCGAACATGTTGGGAATGCGCCATAAGAATGCCATTTCGAGGAGTATATGAATTAGGACTACGACGCATGTTATATTCGGATCAATAAATATTGTATTCAAATAATTTATTTGGGATAATAATAATTGTGATTTTCTCGATATTAAAGACATGTTATTTATTTATCATAATTTTCTTATAAGGACGTTCAATATGAAGATAAATAAATAAAAGCCAAACACTCAGAGTTTAGTCATCGATTTTGCGGAGCAGAGAAGGGACACCGATTAGCTATCATCCGCAAGTGTTAAACTAGTCCATAAGTTTGAATTTCCGATATGTGACCGGATTGATGATTATGACTTGTTCTTCGACGTCTCTTACGTAACTGTGTTAGTCATTCACTTGGGATGTGGGAGCTCGTGAAATTGATACATGATGAATAAAGATTTGTCAGTATTTGTACTCTGACTCGTAGTCAGATCGACCACAAGTTGAGAATGTTAATTATTTAATTGACTATAGTAGTTTGCGTCTCGTAGACCGGAGGGGTCAATGTCCAAATTGGCTTTGAGGTTTTGACTTGTCACTAACTTTGTAGTTCCGGTTAGCCGAATGCATGGATCGGCAACGAAATGCAATCGTGATAACAGAGTGTGATTGTCGGCTTAAATACCTGGCCGGATTCATGGCCTCGAGTAAATCGGATAAATGTCCTATGAGATTTTCGGGGATGTGAGATTACTAGGTCTATGGCCAAAGCATTAACATAGCCCCACGTAGATCGTGGAGTGCAATATCGTAATTTTCCTAGTCACGATTTATCATAGAGTTGAGTTCAGTGAGTTTAACATTACATTGCTCTCACTCGATCGAGACATCAATGAACTGATTATATGTTGTACTACATAGTATGTTCATACATTTAAGATTAGTTTGAAATTTGAACTAAATTCGGGTTCGAATCGGTGTCACAGGATTAGCTAGGTGAATACTAAAGACGTGGACTCCTCACAGTGCCGGTTGAGATGAACCAAAACGACAAACTTAAAAAGGATCAGTAATGTAGTGCCATTAAAGAGAGACCAGACAAGATTCGAAAAACTGAAACTAGGCTTGGCCGGATTTAATCTATAATGTGGTTGAATATTTGGTTTATTATTTTATAATAAGTTTGATATTGTAAAGTGTAAAATTGGCATTTTACCATGATGAACTTAAAAGGTAAATTGGGTATTTACCTTAATATAATTTTGGAATATTAATATTAGATATTATATGATTTTCGAAAATTAATATATTAGATATGTCACGATTTTCAAAATTCATATATTTGGAAATATATTATTTTTGAAATAATATTTCTTATCTTTTGGGAAGATTTGGTAAATCAAATATTTGAAAGATATGCTTTTCAAATAAGGGAAATAAAATCTCAACCACTTATTCGTATTGGATATTTTCGAAACCGATATATACTTAGGGGTGTTAGCAACGTGCCATTGAAATCTCGTTACGATGATTAGATGACTTAGGATTACGACGTATGTAATATTCGAATTCATATTATTTTAATCGGATAATTTATAAATCAATTTTTTTGTGTTTTCATTCATGTTAAGAGATGTTATTTATTTATCGTACATGTTCTTATTTAGACATTAAATAAAAAAGATAAATAACTAAAATCCAAACACTTTAAAGTTTGGCATTGATTCTGTCGGGCAGAGAGAGACACTGATTGACTATTATTCTCTAGGGTTAAAGTAGTCCACATGTCTAAACTACCGGTAGGTTGAGCGGATTGATAGGTATGACTTGATATGTCAAGTATTAAGTGACTGTGTCAGTCATTCACTTTGGAAGTGTGAGCGCATGACATTAATATAGGACAAATTGGGGACTGTTCGTATTTATGTTGGGAAAGTCAATGATCGATGCGAGTGACTATAGTAGATTGTTTGAACCTTTGAATGAATGGGTCAATGCGTAGCGGCACAATGCGGTCTTGATAACGGAGTGCGATTGCTGGTGAGAACCGCCAAGCCAAATCTACAGCCTTGAGTAAATCGAGTTATGTGTTATTAGAATTTTGGGGTGGAAAATCACAAAGTCTCCCGCCGGGGCATTACACTAACTCATTATAGACGTGGAGGGTACTTTGGTAATTTCTCCAATCACGAATTAAAATACTGTAAGTTTAGTGAGTTTGAGAAGGCATGGCTCTAAACGATCATGATATCAAGTGAAGGATTTATACGTAGATTCAATGAACTATAGTCGGTTCGTAATCTAAGAATATATCAAAATTCATACTCAACTCGTGATCGGTTCGGTACCACATTATTGGTTAGGTGCTTACCAAACCCTTGGATTCCTTTTCGTGCCGGTTGAGACGAACCAAGAGGGTCTGGTCGGAGTTAAAAAGTATCACCAATGTATCAGTTCAACGAGAGATTGGAGTTGGAGTATGATTTCAGCTAAGGCCGAAAAATTAATTAATTAGGCTTGGACAAAAATTAATTATTTAGGTGGTAATTTTTTGTTATTGAATAATGAGTTTAAATATTGTGTGGGTAAAATTGGTATTGTACCATAACTTACTTAGAGCGGTAAATTGGGTATTTAGTTAGTATGTTTTTCGCAAATATAAATATAAGATATTGTATGCTTTTTGAAATTTATATATTATTTTAGATCTGATTTTCGAAAATGATAGATATTGGAAAGATATGGTTTTCGAAATCACATATCAATATTTTGAAATAAGGAAAGATATATCAAGGAGATAAAATATCAACAACCAATAACAAGGGGTGGCCGATTTTTATAAATACCCTAGGCTGGGGTTTCGACCACCACGCATCAATCTCAAGGAGAACTCAAAAAAACCCAACTTAAGATCGAGCCATTCAAGGAAAATTTGGGACCAGAAAAATCACGGAATCGACTTGACACTCTTGGCACCACCAAACACCGCTCCCGCACCGAGGCCAAAGAGGAGGACGATATTGGTAGCCATCCTGAGTATCTCTGTATCATGGCTTGATCCTTTCCTCGTTGTGGCTTAATGTTGTTTATGTTGTCTTGTTCATATGTGTATCAAGCGATCATATGGAATTCAGGGTCACCGGAAAATATTAAAGTTTGGGCGTTCCCGAGATGAATCGTGTTCTAGGAATTACTGATCGATCCCGAATAGGGGGATTCTCGAAAAGAATTATGATTCTTTTGGAAGAAAAATCGAAAAACAAAAAAATGCTCGGAGCAATCAATCTCTTGCTCGAATCCTCATCTACCCCTCCAAGGGAATTTGTTGATCAACATGCCAATGGGTCGGCATGATCCCTCGTTCCGTCAATACCTTCAAGCGCGTGGAGGTATCATATTTTGAAACTCTCGTGCACTTTAATGTTTTCACATTATCTTTGTCATATGTGCATTTGAGCGATCCTAGCAAACCTAGGGTCGCCATTTTTTTTTACACGTTCTTTGAGAACACATGTTTCGATAATCCATCGGCTGATCCCCAATAGAACATGGACCGAGAGCGATTCACAATTTTGCAAGTAAGTAAGACACATGTCCTATGCGAAACGTGGACGGAAAATAAGTCTTCCGTCGGAGCATAAAAGACTAACTCGCGTGACATACATAAGGTTAGTTTGGTAATTTTGTCTGTCACGATTCTATCATAGTATCGAGTTTAGTGAGTTTGACATAGACCATGACTCTCACTCGACCGAAACATGCCGTGAAGGGTCGATACGCATTTCACGATTACTATAGTGGTTCGTTATAATTGATTGGATAACATTTTTCTCAATGGGATCGATCTGGACATGGTATTGACTAGGTGAGTAACACACTCTCGGGTTTCTCCCAAAGCTAGTTGAGACAAATTGAGGATAATATCATAGAAATGAAGTGTGTTATTGCCGAATCGATTCGGGATCGGGATCGGGCTCGGGCCGAGAGTCGAGTATTGAGGATTTGATCATAGGCCTAAGACTTGGAAAGACCAAGTGCTTAATTCTAGTGTAAGCCAGATTGGAACTGACCTTGAGCCAATTTATTTTGACTTGGCCAACAAAAGTGGATTTGATCAATATTTGCCGAATGAGTTAAGGAGCCTTTATGTAATAGCTGGCCATGATTAACTAAAATCCAACACTAATTAGACCACCTTAAAGAATCTATTATGCGCAGAGGTGAGCATATGGGATGCACATGCTCACATGTAAAGAGTGTGACTAAGGGCAAAGAGGAATTGGCCTTGCCCATAACATGCTAAAATCAAATATTCCCTCCTCATTCAAGCATTGGGCGAAATTTCACACACACTACTGTATATACTCAAAAATTCATCTTCTCTAAGATTCCTCACTTTGTCCATCCGTAAATGAGGTTTAAGCTAGTGAGATATCATCTTGAGATCGACGTGACGATATGGTCGCGTGCGTGCATGGTGTGTTCGATTCAAGCAAGGCGAGTTAATCCAAATTAAGCTACACCGAGTTCGAGGTGATACTAGGTGATTCGAGCTATGAGAGAATTAAGTTTCCATTGATCAAGTTGAGATCGATACGAACGAGCAGGAGCTAAGGTAAACACGTTAGAACTATTTTTTGTTCGTTAGATACATGTTTGATTGAGTGCTGAGCTGCATTTTTTGTATGTCTACATCCCGTGATAGGGTTGCCAATGGGGCGGGTGATGGATGCTGAAGTTTTGGTGATTGAGTAAGACTCGGAATCCACTGGTACCAGAACCACGACTGAGAACCGGATACTAGCGGAGACAAGCCAGTACCGGAGTGATGACGAGGCACCTGCTAACGAAGGAAAAGGTGTAGAAAGCAAACTGCAGCATTGAATGCAAGGCTGCGTTGAGTACTGAAGCAGAGCAGAAGAATTAGTCAAAGTAGCAAAAGCGGTACCCAGATGCAGAGTCAACACTGAGAGCAGCAGTACCCAAAAGAGGAAAAGTAGTTAATGTTGTAAGAGCGGGCTCGGGCATTGAAATTGCAACGGCTACTTCTGGAACGCGAAGTATAAAAGGCAGAAGAACCTCAAAACGTAGACAACTAATGATCTTGTAAAAACTTCAAGTCTGTATGAAAAAGTCTAGTTCTTACGTTCTTAAGAGTTCTTGTATTCAAGCGAAATACTTTATAAAACAACAGATTTTAAAAAGATGTTGTAGTTTTAGAAGGTGTAGGTTGTACTGTAAGTAAACCATACTTCTAAAGGGAGCGGAGACCGAAGAACTGCCAGGTTGTCGAGGACTAAGAGCAGTGGCATCTTTGTCCTTCAAAGAGCGGCGGGTCGCCTTTTGAATTCAGTAGATGGAAGAGACTTGAAAGAAAAGCCATCACCATTTGATTGGTGCCTTCATGAGGGAAGAAGGGGAGACGCATGAGTTCATTAACACTCCGAACTTCCATAAACAATTTCGGTGTCTAGCAGAAACAAATACATTCACATAAACACTATTCGGTACTCAGGAGTGATATCTTTCGCGTCACTAAGTGATTGATTAAGTACCAGAACAGAAAACCATACATAGTACCAGAACCGTCCGGAAGTAAGTTATAAAAACTTAGAAAAATTGAGTTGTGTTCATTCACCCCCTCCCTCTAAACACTACCTAGTACCGATTCGATCCTAATAAGTGGTATCCGAGCAGGTCTACTATAATCACACAATGAGTATCTACATCAAGATGCCGATGTTCAGCAGAGAAAACTTCCTTGAATGGAAGATAAGGATGAAGTCTCACTTGTCCGCACAAAACGAGGACATGTTGGACGTAGTCGCTGAGAGACCACCCACTCTCCTCAAAATCAATCCTGCACATGCTAGCGACCCTACACAACCTCAGCAGATTGCGAAGGTCAAAACCGAATGGACTGATACTGAGAAGAAGCTGATGAACCTTGCAAAGTGGCCAAAGATACAATATTCAAAACCTTGGACACGGGAACGTTCAGACAAGTCATGATGTGTAAAATAGTGGGGGTGGTCTGGCGAAAGCTCTGTCAGATCTGTGAAGGGAATGACAGACCAGAGAAAACAAACTCGTGGTGGCCATTCAAAAATACGACTCGATCAAGATGAAGGTTTGGGAGACCATGGCGGAGTTTGAAAACCGCTTCACCACCATCATCAATGACCTCTCAGCACTTGTGAGGACAATAGAAAACAGAGACATGGCCATAAAAGTCATGAAGGCGCTCCCTAGAGAATGAGACGTAAAAACAATGGCTATGAGGGAGGTTAAAGATATAAGCAAGGTGCAGCTGCAGCTGCACGATCTTTTCGCCGACCTAAAGGCCTACAAGTTCGAGCTACAAACTCAAATGGAAGAAGCCACGCCGGTACCACCAGTAAAGGCTCTGGTGGCAGCAAAAAGCACTTCGAAGTCCGCAGAGGACATGAGTGAAGAGGCGATGACACTCTTCATCAAGAAAGTCGGGCGTTTCATGAAGCGAAATCAGCCAACTTACTTGCTGTAGCCGGGTAAGAAAATTACTAAAGATGATTCCAATAAAAACGCTTGCTTTAACTGTGGCAGGAAAGGTCACTTCATTGCCGACTGTAAGAAGCCCAGAAATGACAATGGCAAGGAGGAAAGCAAGAGAAGATTTTGCATGAAGCCTAAGGCCCTTGTAGCCGAGGATAATAAGAAATGGACAGAGACAGACTCTGACGATTCAGAGTCAGAGGAGGAATCGAGCGACGATGAAGTCGAGTGCCTGATGGCAGATATCGACGAAGGTGAGGTATTTGACTTCTCACAACCTGAATTTACCCGTGAGGATATGGTACAAGCTCTACATGAGATAACTAAGGAATACCATAAACTCGCTACTCTCAAGAAAGTAGTACCGGAACTGAAAATAATAATCACCGGTACTAACAATGAAAAACTCACCAAAGCTAAAGCTGAAGTGATCTCTCTGAGAGTTGAAAATGAATCTCTCAGAGAGAGCTCTACAAAGATAAAACCCAAGTTCCTAGACTTTCACAAGATGTCTGAATATTGGTCGGAGTCATCGAGGAAACACGAGACTCGGCAAAGCCTATCAAAGAATCATATCGACGGGATGGGTCTAGGATATATCCCAGAGCCCCAAAACTCCATTTCCACGACTTCTAAATTTGTTAAGTTCGTGAAGTCTTCAGAATTGGTGGAGAATGCCGAATTTCGGTATCCACCCAGGTAAAGAGCAGATATGGACTAGGCAACGAATCTTGACCTCAGAACTCTGTGCAAACGGTACCCCATCCTAGACAAGGCTAGTGCCTAGAACTCATGAAAGAATCAATAGAAAACTTCACCAGAAGCACACTGGGTACCAGAATCAGTTTCAGAGAAACTCCGGTACTCAATATAAATTTCAACTCGACCAATTAACTCCCGGTACCCAGGTAGGGGGAAGACTCTACCTAGGGTTCTAGTGGATCCAAGAACATGAAGGTGATTCAAGGTTATCCAAATGTGGATACTCAAACACTTACTAGCACATGGACTCAAACAAAAGATGGGTACCATAAACCCAC
Source organism: Linderniella brevidens (assembly GCA_004919715.1). Classification (NCBI taxonomy): domain Eukaryota; kingdom Viridiplantae; phylum Streptophyta; class Magnoliopsida; order Lamiales; family Linderniaceae; genus Linderniella; species Linderniella brevidens. The sequence goes on from SWDC01000149.1 coordinate 998,336, forward strand.
TCATTGCAGGTATATGCTAAGGGGGTCTGCAAGTCCAGTTGGTACCTGGACAGTGGGTGCTGCAAGCACATGACGGGGAACCATGAACTACTCTCCGACATAAAGCCTTCCACGAGCCAAACAGTTATGTTTGGAGACAATGGCAAAGGTAAGGTCATGGGTAATGGTAAGCTTACCTATGACAACTTCACACTGGATAACATAAGTCTTGTGAAGAACTTACATTAGAATTTAATAAGTATAAGTCAATTATGTGTCGTCGGGTACGTTTGTGACTTCAAAAAGGATAGATGCGTAGTCATCGCCCCTTTAGGAAAAACGGTACTCATTGGTTGGCGAACCAACAGTACTTATATAGTAAGATGGAAAGTTAAATCTGTGACAAAGCCAACATGTCTGATAGCTGATAACGCTAAGAGTTGGTTGAGGCACAAAAGATTGAACCATCTAAATTTTAAACTTATATCCAAACTAAGCTCTAACGACTTGGTACATGGATTGCCAAAAGTGGATTACTTCAAGGAAAAGACATGCACTACCTGCCAACTTGGCAAGCAAGTCAGATCTACCCTTAAAAGTAAAGGGAAACCAGTGTCTAAGCGCTGTCTAGACCTACTGCACATGGATCTGTTTGGTCCTATACCGGTACCAAGTTTAGGAGGAGCCAAGTATACCCTAGTAGTCATAGATGACTGTTCACGGTACACTTGGGTACTGTTCCTAAGATCTAAAGATCAAACCCCTTCTATGTTGGTCAAACTACTAAAAAGAGTTCAAAATGAGCAAAGCTCTAAGATCAACACTATAAGAAGTGTCGTGGTACTGAATTCTTAAATTATATACTTAACAATTATCTCGAAGACCATGACATTCGCAATGATTTATCTGCTTCCAGGACACCACAGCAGAACGGAGTCGCGGAACGAAGGAATCACACACTAAAGGAAGCACCAAGGACCATGCTAGCAGACGCTGATATCACGCAGAAGTTTTGGGCAGAAGCAGTCAACACCGCATGTTACACCTAGAACCGCTCGATGATATGCAAAAGCCTAGAAAAGACTCCGTACGAGATCTGGACAGGAAATGTCCCCTCAGTTCGATACTTCAAGACATTCGGGAGCCGATGCTATATACACATGAACAGGAGTCACTTGTCCGCATTTGAAAGTAGAGCGGATAAAGGAATATTGTGGGATACTCTGTCGTAAGTAAGACTTACAGAGTATTCAACAACAAGACTCTATCTATTGAAGAATCTGCTCACATTGTATTTGAGGAATCTCAAGAAGAAGACAGCTCTCCAACAAATGTCAATTGTTTGAGTGAGCTCTTGGAAAAAGCACACTTAGATGAATCCAGTGATGAGGAAGATCATGGTCCACAACTGAGTGGCGAGCACCACGAAGACTCTGCACCAGAAATACTAAACAGAGCCGTGGAGAATTCAAAAGAACAGAGTACCTAACTAACTCCGGTACTCAGCCCCGAGGTGTCACTGGACAGCCAGCCCTCTGGCACCGACTACAAGTGAACCTAGTACCAGAAGAATTTGATACTCATCTCACCAATGTGGAAGATAAACCAAATGAGGGGGAATGCATTAAGTGGAACAGGACCAAGCTTAATCAATCCCTCATATCTAATCATGGGTGATCCCAAGGCACCAATGAGGACTTGACGATCACTCCACTCCAAAATCTCTTCAACTACGTATTCATATCTCAATCACAACCTACAAAGATTGATGAGGCGTTAAAGGACGATACCTGAGTTGCTGCTATGTAAGAGAAACTAAATCATTTGAAAGAAATGAAATCAGCACCCTAGTTCCTCGACCCACACAAACGATCATCGGTACCAAGTGGATTTTCAAAAACAAGGTAAATGAAGATGGCTTAGTCCTGAGAAACAAGGCAAGATTAGTTGCTCCAGGATTCAGACAGGAAGAAGGCATCGACTACGACGAAACCTTCGCTCCCGTGGCCAGACTAGAAGCAATAAGGATATTTTTAGCATGCGCAGCCTATAAGGACTTCAAAGTATATCAGATTGATGTCAAGAGCGCATTTCCCAATGGAGTACTGTCTGAAGAAGTCTACGTTGCTCAACCACCAAGTTTTGAAGATCATAAAAAACCGGATCACGTGTACAAGGTCAAGAAGGCTCTCTAAGGTCTAAAACAAGCACTCAGAGCTTAGTACGAGACTCTGACATGGTTCCTTGTTGATCATGGTTTCACTATAGGAGTTGTCGATAAGACCCTTTTTCTATTCACAAAAGGAGAACACTTTCTACTTGTGCAAATCTATGTGGATAACATTATCTTCGGTTCCACTGATCTTAAACTTTGCAAGAAAAGTTTGAAATGAGCATGTTGGGGGAACTGAACTTCTTTCTAGGGTTTCAAGTCAAGCATATAAGTCAAGGAATCTTTATAAGTCAACAGAAGTACATTTTGGATCTCCTAAAGAAATTTGGACTTGAAGACTGTTCACCGGCAGCTACACTTATGAGCTCCTCAATCAAACTCGACAAGGACGAATACGGTGCCAAGGTGGAAACAACCAAGTACCGGGGACTAATTGGGTCCATATTGTATCTCACAGCAAGCAGACCAGACATTATGTACAATGTATGCCTTTGTGCTCGGTTTTAATCGGATCCAAGACAGAGTCACTACATAGCTGCCAAACGGATTCTGAAATATCTCAAAGCACAACTAATGTAGAACTGTGGTACCCTAAGGATTCTTCCTTCTCACTGTATGGGTACACAGATGCCAACTATACCGGTTGCAAACTGGATAAGAAGAGTACCAGTGACACGTGTCAGTTTCTTGGAGACAGACTGATTTCTTGGTTCAACAAGAAACAGACCTCCATTGCCACTTCAACGGCTGAAGCAGAATACTTAGCCGCTGGGAGCTGCTGTTCACAAATATTATGGATCTAGCACCAACTCAAGGATTATGGGATAGATGAGTCAGAAACTCCCATATATTGCGATACCACAAGTGCTATCGTCATATCACAAAATCCGGTACTCCACTCAAGAACTAAATGAGATCATGCACCATTTCATCCGAGATCATGTGATCAAGAAGGATGTTCGCTTGGAGCATGTACAAACTGAACAACAAGTCACTGATATATTAACCAAACCACTCCCTGAAGTCAAGTTTGTCATCTTCAGGAACGCCCTCGTTTACTTGATTTATCCAGCGACTAACTCCGAGACTGTCGTTCAGTTCATGAGTACCTGAAGTATCAGTTCACATAACAGAAGCTAAGGGAGAAGCATTGGTATATATAGAGTACCGATTCATGGGGAATTTTCGGTACCTTGAATGAGCAAGTATCTACAACGAACTACACGGTACTAAAAACAAGATGGAAGGAACTGGATTAGTTTTCCCTAAATGAGGATAACCAGGTCTGAGACACAGGTCGTCAGTCCGAGGAATTTCCTCAGAGTGGTCAAATTGTCTGATAGCATTAAATGCCGTCGCATCACTTTATCCCGCCCATTTGTCTCTACTTATACACATGAAACGTCACACTTACCATTTACGTCTCTAAAATTTTCAAACCCTTTAGTTCTCAAACTCTCAGACGCTCTCAAAATCTCAAACCCTAATCTTCAAACCTTCAACAAATCTCCAGAAAATCATCATCAATGGCTTCCCAAACCACTTTCACAGCCCAACCTTCATCTTCCTCCACCCAAAACCCCTCAGAATTCATGAGGGTGGCCGTCAAGGTTGACGTCCTGGAACTAATGAGCTCGAGCGATGGCGAAGTCCATCAAATGGCGTCGTGTATAATGGACGTCGGCCTGGCAAATTTCTTGTACAGTGAACGTGAAATCTTCACCAATCACGTTCGTGAGTTCATCAACAACGTTGTATTCCCATCAGAGACGAAGATCTTTAGTCGCGTTCAAAACCACGATGTTGAAGTAACAAAGAAATGGTTTGTCGAAGAGTTTGACTTACCAACGGCGGGATCGGCAACTCTTCGCGAGGCAATTGGGGACATGCACGAAGATTTAAAACCGTAGATGTCCTTGGACGGAGCTATCTTCAAAGACTCCGACAAGAATGCGGTAGTGAAGCCCAGACATCTCCTTCTCCACGACATCGTGGCTAAAGGACTGCTTGGAAAGGCTGGAACATTCGACATGCTCATGGGTGAGAAACTTGATGCAATGGTGGCAATTCTCACCCACACAGACGTAGACTGGGGCACCATCGTCTTCAAGGCCTTCCAAGCCACTGTACGGGAAAAGTCTCGCCTCATCAAGAACTTCGGTCCCCATCTCACCCACATCTTGAAGAAGAAGATAGAGGGGGAAGTTTTTGAGAACACTTCCCGACGGGACTACCTGTCCGACGAACGAGTGATTGGCCTCCACTCGGTCCCGGAGGTGAGGACCGACCTGAGACGATTGCCCGCACAACCATACTAGGCATCGTCATCAGGGAATCCATTGCGATGCCATCAAAAAATAGAAAGCGCGCAAGTGGAAAGGGCAAAATGCCTCGCTCCAGCCCTCGCCATTCTTCCTACACAACCACTATTCTGAGCGCCGTTGAAGCACACATCCAAGAAGCTCGGAACCTGGTTCTTCCAGACTTTGAAGAGTGGTGGAATGTGCGTCTAGGAATGACTCTGCCCAACATCACAAAGCGCACTGCTGGAAGCGCCATGGCTATCGAGCACCGGCTGCTGGAGCGACTTGGGTTAGAGTCGCCCATAACTCTAATCCAAGGCCGAGAACTACTTGAGGTGCACACCCGACTGCACGAGCTCACTCAACTGCTTCATCAACGAGAAGCAGCTTTCAACCCCAACCACAAGGAAGCCCTACGTGAGACGAAGATACTCAAGAGGCTCCGGGCGGAAGCTGCCTCGTTGCAGTCGCGTATGGGGGTCATTCGGGCAGAGCTGCGACTACGGGGACCGCTCAGCTCTGGCGCCCTCAGCACCTATGGAACCGGCAGAGTAGAGACTTCTCAAATGTCAGCTGGGAGTCCACAAAATCTGCCCTCACTCAGAGGGCCCCAACTCCGGTTCCAGTGTCCCCAAGGGAAACCACATCGGTTTTCCCCGGCACGGCCAGTGAAGCAGAACAACCCGCTCCGGTTCTGCAAGAGGCCATTGTGAGCACGTCACGGGCCCCGGAAGTTCCTCAACAGCAAAGCCCGCCAACGGCTGTTGAAGAAACTTCGGCCCCCCAATCCTCATCGCCTCCATCGACATCAGTACTTCAACTACTTCTCACATATCAAGAAGATGTCCACACTGCTCCAGAGATGCTTACCGTTCATGAAGAAGCTCATGGAGCAGAAGAGGCCGGTACTACAACCCCACCTCACGCTGCGGAGGTCATCCCGCCACCAGAAGCTCAGACCTCAGAGCGGGCCGTGACACCGACTCTGCAGCCCCTTGCCTCCACTCCCTCAGCAACCCGCCCGCATCTGGAGATTCGTGAGCACAGCTCACGTGGTGTTATATACATAAGGCGCACCGATCAGGAGCTCAACAAAATCAGCCGAAAGCTCCGCGACTTCGCTAAGTCCACCAAAGATGTACTACAAAGGGTGGACACGATCGCTGCCAGCCAAGCGGAACTGCGGGTTCGCCTCACCGAAGTCCGGGAGAGTGTGACGGACGTGATCAAAGTCCTTTCCGCACAGCTCGCTGCCATCGTCGAACATCTGGCAGCTGAAGGAGAAACTGGCGTGGTGATTGCCAAAAAGGGGGAAGGAAGAGGCAAAAGAGGTGGTGGAAGCTCCAAGGCAGGCACCAAAGAGGAGGCTTCAGAGCAAGCCCCGGTTCCCGAGTCTACGTCAACAATACCCGAATTGTTTCTAGTACTGACGAGGTCTCGAACCGGAGCAACAATGACTACTCCACTCTACCAAGGTTCGAGGTTTACGGATGACAATGCTGAAATGAACAAAGTCCTCGCCCTGGTAATACCGGATCAAGAACTTCCGCATGTCCGTCTACAAGGAAGAATAAAGCTCGAGTAGGACCGCTTGAGCACATCTATCATCCACACGAACTAAGGGACATCGCAGCCTCTCTCACTGAAGATCAACTGAGTGAAATCGTCTGACTTCACGATATCAAGAAAATCTCTAACGAAGGTTTTGCCAATCACCAAAAAGGGGGAAATTGATGGATGCTGAAGTTTTGGTGATTGAGTAAGAACTGGAATTCACCGGTATCGAAACCACGACTGAGAACCGGATACTAGCTGGAGGCAAGCCAGTACCAGAGTGATGACGAGGCACCTGCTAAGGAAGGACAAGGTGCAGAAAGCAAATTGGAGCATTGAATGTAAGGCTGCGTTGAGTACTGAAGCAGAATAGAAGAATTACCCAAAGTGGCAAAAGCGGTACCCAAACGCAAAGTCAATACTGAGAGCAGCAGTACCCAAAAGAGGAAAGAAGTTAATGCTTCAAGAGTGGGCTCGGACATTCAAATTGCCACGGCTACTTCTGGAGCGCGAAGTATAAAAGGCCGAAGAACCTCAAGACATAGACAACCAATGATCTTGTAAAAACTTCAAGTCTGTACGAAAAAGTCTAGTTGTTACGTTCTTGAGAGTTCTAGTATTCAAGCGAAATACTTTGTAAAACAACGGACTTTAAAAAGTTGTTGTAATTTTAGAAGGTGTAGGTTGTACTGTAAGTAAACCATACTTCTTAAGGGTGCCTTCCTGAGGGAAGAAGGGGAGACGTAGGAGTACATTAACTCTCCGAACTTCCATAAACAATTTTGGTGTCTAACAGAAACAAACATATTCACATCAACACTATTCGGTACTCAGGAGTGATATCTTCCGCGCACTAAGTGATTGATTAAGTAGCAGAACAGAAAACCATACACAGTACTGAAACAGTTCGGTACTAAGTTATAAACACTTAGAAAAATCGAGTAGTGTTCATTCATCCCCCCTTCCTCTAAACACTACCTAGTACCGACCCGATCCTAACTGCGGGAATTCCCCCCGCGGATCCATTGGATGGAGAATTCCTGGTATTGTATCCCCGTGGAGCGAGGACAAGGGGAAATGTTTCCAGCTGAGATCCCCGCCCCGTCCCCGATATATTAAAATATTTAAATTAATATAGTTTAAATAATATTGAAATAATATTAAAAATATAGTTTAAATAATATTAAAATGTAGTTTATAATATATTCTACCGAAAAGAATTATTAAATTTATATATTATATTATATTTTATATATTCTATCCTGGGATGATCGATGGGAATTTATAATGAATCGAGACACGAACCGTACGCTTCCGCTGCATTGTGCGGGCGATCTCGAGATCATACGAGCCTCGCATCTTCTGGGTTCTCCAGCAGTGGTATTGTTAGGCCAAGATTATCCAACTAATGATTATTCTTAGGAAATAACGAAGAAATGAAGAAATTAAGAACGAGCTTACCCAATTATGATGTTCGTGATAAACTTCACGGTAATCTCACATTGAAACTCGTTTTCTTCATTTCACGTTAAAGCATTGAAGACATTCTCTCTTTACAATTTCTCTCGCTATAGAAAATATGAGAATGCTTAAACTCTAATCTACACATTAGGGTGTATTATATACTAAATACTTTGGTATATTTACATAGCAACCCTACTTTTACCCTTAGTTACAAATATACTCAAATTCTTAGGTCTATACATTTTGTACCTAAATGACAAAGAGAACTATATTTATTGAATACAATTAAAGTGTTCTAATAATCTCCCACTTTGTATTCAATCTTCAATATACTGCGGGTATTCAATAGGGGTTGTACGAAGTCCTCAACACACCTTATAATGTCTTGAAATATTCTATACTAGTTCCGCCCTTTAATAGCTCATGTTGGCTCTTTAGATTTGGACGCCGGTCTTTTTTATCTTTTGCTAAATCTTCGAGAGCAAAATTCTTAGAAGTGGTGGAAGCGTTTTCTTGAAGATCATCCTTCATATTCCTGAAAATCATCTAAACCTCTTTCGAAGATTTAGTCATTTATTTTTTTTTGTTTTTTTTTAGCGATAAGAAAGGTTTTATTTATAGAAATTACAAAGGAGAGTTTGAGAATCAAGAGTAAACTCGAAAAAAAAGTGTAAACATGAATTACCAAAAAAAAAAAATACTCAACCTGAAATGCAAAAAATTACCCCTCATCAAGTCATGCTCAGCGGAAATTTTTAAATGAAGTAATTTTTAATAATAGAGTAATTTTTTCACTCCCTCTTAATTCATGTTTGTACGCACTAAAATTTACGAGTTACTCCCCCTTGAAAAAGTAATATTGACTCCCCTCAAAAGATGCTTCATTAAAAGAAAATTTTACTCCCCCTTAACCATTTAAACGTATCGGAAAATATGAGGAGCGACCCTTTCTTATGTATACAAGAAGGAAAGAAAAATTTTCGAATTGAGGATAAATGTAGGAGATTATTCTTAAGCCTCGAAAAAGTTTTCTCCCCCTCAAATTAAGAGTATCAAATTTATTTCAAGAATAACTGAGAGTCAAGATAGTCATCAACTAAAGATTGATCAAGTTAAGCATGAGACATGAAGTGATAGATCACAATCACATCATTGCGCACAAAGACATTACTAAAATCATTGCAAGTGACATTTGACAATTCTTACAAGGATCGCACATATCACTCGATAATGTTTTGATTAAGGATATAGAAAGAAACGCTCAAATCACGACATAGAAAAAATATTGTTCTAAGCTTGCAAATATATCATATCACGATCACAAAGTAGAAATCATGTACGAATCAAAGGGACTTTTATCAATGGTTGTAATGTGCGTCGGGTTGATAAGAGGTATGTTATATGGGATAAGTGGACTAAGCTTCTCTTCTCTCTAGATATTTAGAGAGATATCGAAGAAATTCTTAGCATTTTTTATTATGTAACTATGCTCATCTTCTTTTGATTCCTTGAAAGAAATAAAAGATTATCGTAGGAGGAGTTCATAGCATTGTGCTTATATATATCAAAGGTATGCTCCTCTTCTTTGGTTCTTACAAGACTAAAGATTATCAACGGAGAAATTCATATCATTGTATGCTCCTCTTCTTTAGATCCTTAAAGGTCAAAGATTATAAAAGGATGAGTTCATAATCCAATTATGACGGAGCTTTTTTTTTTTACTCTTCTTTTCAACCTCGTAGCGATCGTGAAATAACACGTTGATCATTGGATATTTAGGCTAATATTGAGGCTAGTGTGGCATCGCGGCACCATATCAAGAATAGTCCAATAAGCCTTCAATGGGCTTACTAGATTAGGCCAATAGCTCAATCCTAAGTGCCCTTATCATTTTCGTAACCGAAAATCTACAATGCAAATATGATATAAATAACAAAGCAAGCTCGAAGAATATGCTATCTATGTGTGAACACTCATGAAGAAAAACATCGAGCATTTATGGAGTTATTATAAATATAGCTTGAAAGGCTCAAATAACTCATATATTTCGACTGGGTTTGTGTCTCATGTCACATGCTAGTTTCCTAGATCAATCAATATAGCTAGATACTCAAGCTAATATCAAAACATGTGGCGGAAAAAACTTTCACAATGAATTCATCGAAATCTATCTCAACTCATGATAGAAAATTTTATTTAAAACTTAAAAAAAAAACTTTATTATTATCATTATTATTATTATTTATTTTTTAAACGTTTACTCCAAAAATATTGAAATACTAAGCTAGGGAATATTTCACCTAAAATTATGTAATGAGTTTGTATTTTATGAAAATTTAATGCATGTTTATAAGAATTGGGTCATATGCATAATCATAATATACCAATTTGATCTCCCTAGAGAAATTTAGTAGTGACTTCTCCTAAGATTAAGCACAATAACAGAATAAGTAAGGATGTCATCAATTTGTCGCTTAGGTAGGAAGTTGTTGTAGTTGCTCTGCTGCTCTCCCTTTATCATGTATGCGGACCAACTATCCTCTAAGTACCATACATGAGGGAAGGGGTGTGGTTGCTCGCATCACGTACCAGTTATGTATGTGGAGCAACCCGAGATACCATACATGTTGGGATACCTGCAAAACAGATTATCGGGACTTTTGTACCATTGTGTCCTTCCTTATTGGCAAGAAACCATTAAAGCATTAGGAGTGTCAAATTAACTTTTGTCCAGAATCATCCATTAAAGTAGCTTTAGATACCCGACTTTAGTTGGGATTACCTAACTTAATCTTAGACTTAGAAAACCATTAAGGATGGATTTGACACGGCTATGACATTTTGGTTCTGATTTAAATCCTAAATTATATCGAACATAAAAAATAGTTACAGAGATTTAATATGCAGCGGAAGACTTTATGGTAAATTCATTTAGACTTGCTTTTCGATATCCTATGAAGCTTAATTTCAGAATGATAAAGCATTTATAATTTCCTTAGTTGGATTTGATCGTCGACGTGTTGTTCGGATTTGACATTTCTAATAAAATTTTCGAAGAATAGAGTAGGTATCGAAATGTTTTTAGGATAAAATGTACATATCGAAAACTTTTGGTGTCGAAAAGTTTAAGTATAAAAAATTTTGTGTGTGCCGAAAACTTTATATATTGAAAGTGTAAGTATCGAAAACTTTTTTTTCTAAGATCGGATAAATTTTTTGGCTTTAAAATTTCAGTTCCGAAAAGTTTTGGTGTTGTCAAAAAATATCTATAAGTATAAAAAAATTTACGTATCGAAAATTGTTTGGTGTAAACCGAAAAGTTTTCGATTGATGTTCAATAATTGAAAATTACCAATCCTTTTTTATAATGTGCCAAAAAATATTGAATAAGGGATGAAAACTTTTATTTTTCTGAAAATTTCTGAAATTGAAACATTTTGGATCAAAATATTTAAGTCTGAAAAATTCGGGTCAAAAGGTTTAGTATCGAAAATATGCGTACTGAGACAATTTCTTTCGATAGAGTGTCTGTAAAGTGTTTGTGATAAACTATAGGCAAAATGAGACTTAAATACCTAATGAAATAAAAAAAAAAAGTCATATCAGTCCAATGTCAGAAAAGTTTTGTATATAGGTACCTAGTGGAATAAAATTGTTACAGATGATACTCGTTCCACTAAGATTACCATTTTGCACTCATTTAATTAATTAACAATTCATTTCTCATTTTTTCTGCATTTTCGACCTATACCCTAACGCCATTGACGGAAAAAAATATGGGCGACCACGATTGTCGACCGCCGCTCGCCGTCCACTCGTGTCGGTGCCAGAAAAGGTGCGAGGTTATATATTCCACGGTGTGTTTCTCGGTCCAGTTACTCGATTTTGTCCAACTAGGCTTTATTTTGTTTTTTGTTTAGTTAATCGAATGTACTCGTGTGCTCGAGCTTGATCGAATTTCGATAACCTGAATAGCGATCAACGGCAAGATATAAGGATGAGAGGTCAGTATTTGGTAGTTAATGAGGCTAACCTGTCGTAATTCGTAATTTTTATATAATTGTCATTACGTACCATTTTTATGTTTATTACGTACCATTTTACGCTTTGTTATCGTACCTAAAATGTTATATGATGTACCTTTGCCTGCATTGTGTGAGTATAAAAAGGAGACATTCTTAATATTGATCAATGAAGCGATGACGCTTATCAATATATACGTATCCCTCCAGAAACGGTAAATCGATTCACAGCATGACTCAATATAATATCAAGTTTTGTTCGAAAATTAGTACTAACTTTCAAAGAAAATTCGGATGTGTGGAATATGTACCAACGGTTTATTCGATTCAGATTTTCAATGATCCCGATGAAAGTGGAATGTGAAAAATTCGGATGTATGGAATATGGTTACTGCACATTATTTTGTTGATGTATGTTGTTGACGTTATGTCTGGATGGATAACTGGTGATGTATGTTCATGCGAGTATTTAACATGTGGTACACCATACGCATTATGGTATTACAAGTTGTCTAAATATAATACCATAACTTATCTAAAAAGGGTACGACAACATGCTACCATATGATACGGTTATTTAACACTACGCACTCAAATATGGTACGGCATAAGTAAATAAAAAGGAACTTTGTATATTTAACATTACACACTCAAATATGGTACCGACATAGAGTACGATATCATACGTGTGCTAGGTACGTTTAAATTGAGGTAAGAGTACTATAACGTACCTGGGGAGATACTTCGTAATAAAATAAATCCTAATATGTAAGGAAGATATGTCTTATTTTGTTGGAGACAGTTTCTGACACGAAGGTTTATGACACGATAAGAATTTTCAATTTTTAATACTAGTTTTTTACCCGTGCAACACACGAGTGTTAATTTTGTATAATTAAATCCAGACCATTATGAGAATTCACACTCAAAATAGTTCAAACTACAAAAATAGTCATAGGTGCAAAATCTACGTGTGTGCAACTAATATTTAAAATTGAAAATTTAATATAGTTGAAGAATTGAAGTAGGCAGACAATAAAAGAAAATAAACGTCACAAAAAAAATAACACTAAACCACATATGTCTGATATGTATTGATTCCTCACGGCTTTGTTTGCGGTATCCTTCTCATAAATCACTTTCTTACAACGACGCGCACCTCATGATCACTACCCTCTCCATGCGACAAACTGTCTGAAGCTGCCAACTTCTCATTGCCTTTACCCCGGACCAAATAGTAGACCCAGAAATCATGACACTGATACTCCTTTAAACCCTATCAAATTGACAATCCAACAAAGCATTTGCATCTTTTAAATGGTATTCTGATCCATGCAGAAGATCCTCCAGCTTATCTCACTCATCATTTGCCTGCTTGGATCTACCTGGTGCCCACATTGTCCTGAAAAGGCCGAAGAGACAAAAGTTTTAGCTGCATCTTAAATAGGCCCAAGGAGTCTATCTCAAAGGAAAGGTCACAAACGTTAAAACAGAAACATTTTCTCTAGAGCAGAAGAACGTTCTTGATACGTGGAGTACATATCAGATCCACCTTCCTCATATACGGAGCACCATCAATGGTAACCTTCATGAAAAGAGCCAGAGTAATTTTCCTGTTTTAATCCAGTCATATAAATTATTTCCTTTAAAAATGTTTTAACGTTTAATAAATGCCCGATATAGCAGAAAATAAGCAGAGGACAAGAAATACGTGAAATAGCAACATCCGGCCAACCTAAAAAACAATGGAGGTTTTGTGATTCCCGTGTCTACTTTCTGAGCTTTGTCAACGTCATCCACCGAAGCACCTTTTCGACCAGTCATGGTCCCATGCATGTCCTTTCATCAATATTTTCGACATATTTAATTAACATTATCGAATTGATTTTCGAAGTTACATGGCTTGCGCATCAATATATATGGGTCGTATGGGCACGTATGTGTTGTCCTGTATAAAGAGAAAATGGAAGTTGTAAAATCATATAAGCAAACTGTCATGCAAATTATTTCGACATGCTGATATATACGGGTATGCTCTGAGTGTCAATACAATTATTATCCTCCTTTATACATATGTGTGTGAAGTCAAAAATACGCCTAAGAGGGGGGTTTGAATTAGGCTTATAAAAACTTTGCTTCTTCTTTTTCAATCACTTAAGATGTGATATCCTAGAAACGTTTCTTTTCTAAGTTAATACTTTTCAAAGAATGTTTCGTCGGTTATCTCATAGTTGCGTCGGATGTGTATTAGATATATCTCACGAAAAATATAAAGAGCATGAAGTAATGTGAGACAGGATTTATATAGAGGTTATATCCCCAATCGGGGTTTAGTCCTCTCCTTGAGGTTTGTTCCTCAAGAGTTTAATCAATCGCTATAATGTTAACTTAGTCGGTTACAAAACTGATTGATGATGCCCAATACACAAACCGAAACAAGTCGAACTCTAGACATACTAAGTTACCGCACGCCGAGTTTCGATCCAGGGAATCTCCAATTCCCAACAGGAAACAGCTCGCTACTGAAAGGCCCCCGGAACACAATCCTTCCCTTCACGTGCGCGTAAACGTCGACCTTGCCTCCTTCGTGTACCTCACGTCCGAAGACAACACGTCCGAAGACAAAATGTATGGTGTGGAGGATGTTATCACTCAGTACTCTCAGTATCGCAAATGATATCTCAACAGCAGAAGACTATTCGCAAATTTTCGCTCAAGCTCTCTCAATTATTTTCTTCTGCTCAATAATTTTCGTGCGCGTACTTATCACAAGTTCTCGTTAGCTCGACCCTCTAAGTGTTGCTCATATATATAAGCCTTTTCAAATCAACACTTACATGAAAAGTCAATCACAAGATTAATCCACAAATTAGCATATAATCCATGTAATAATCGAACAAGTAATATGCCAACGAATCATGCCATTTAAATAATATCACAACGGTCATAAGCATCATTTTATTCCATATAAAGAACATATATTCGAAATCAAGGCATATAATTCCATTCGGGATGATATTTTCCATAACGGCACTTACCATATGTGCTATCCAGCTAGCATCATATAAAGTCAATCAATCAGAATCTTTTCCTTTTATGATTTCTTAATTTCAGCAATAAGAGCCCGAATTGATTTTTCATATTAGATCAAGTAGAATGCATGCATGGATTATCAATATGATTTCTTTCCAGAATAGATAAATTCAAACGGATATTTCACATTCCATGTTTAGACAATATAACTTCCATGTATAGCTCATCATGATATCTTACACGATTTACCATAAATAGCACAGTGTATCTGTAATCAGATATTCCCTAGCATGTGAGATATCTATAACATGTGATCACATAGTTTTGCCAGTTAATCTCATAATCACATGTAATAACAAACATTCGACAATTTTCAATGATTAACCTTGTAAAACATGTATAGTCGAATATTATCATATACTTAGACATTTTAATATTTCAGAATCGATTTGCTAAAGTTATGGCCCTAATTACATAAATCATCAAAACTCTGCAAAGCATATGGACCAAAAAGGTCAACATTCTCCCCCTTTTTTATGATGACATGTAATTAATGGATCACGAAGCATGTAAGCATATTCGATCACGCAATTTCTAACACATATGTCTAAGTACCTAATGAATCAATTAGAGCATATTATTTTTCAGTATCTCAAAAAATTAAGTATATATGCTCCCCCTGCCTAAATGCAGATATTTCATGTAACATGCAAGGATATATCATAGATGAGAATCATTCCCCATATCTGAGTGCAGATATCACATGTATCATGCATAGATATATCATAGATGGAATTTACTCCCCCTGTCTAAGTGCAGATATCACATTTAACATTCCTAGATATATCATAGATGAGTTTTGAAATTACCAGTTCGTGTGCTCCCCCTGCTTAAGTGAGCATTTTCCAAACAAGGTTCAGGCAGCAAACTCTTATCAAAGATGTAACAAATTAGTAATCACAAATAAGCATCATAATAAGCATAATAGATATATAATCAAAATATAAATGGGTTCCATAAGTACTGACCCATCAAACAACCACACGACTCCACGACCCACACATTAATTACCTTAATTCTCCCCCTTCAACATCAAAAAGAGGGAGTGACCAACCACACAAGCAACAAAAACCTAAAAACGAGCAACCTAAGAGAAGATCTAAGAGTGGGATATCATAAGGGAAGGGAACCTAAAAGCTGGTATCACTATCGTACTCGGTGGATTGAAGGATGGATTTCTTCAGTTCTTTCTTGATTTTGGACAACTTAAGCAGGATTTCGGAGTTCTGCTCCTTGATATTTTTGAAACGCTTCTGGTTGTCAGCTTGATATCGGCGATATCACGCCGGATAGCAGTTATCACATCCTCATAGACACTATGTTCCTCACCTGCTTCCTCATCGGATTCACTCAGCTCAACGACCTTCGCCTTTCCCTTAGCAGCCGACTTCTTCTTCTAAGCACTACCCTCTGACTTCTTCTCATTTGCCTTGAACCATCCTTGTCGGTTAGGATGAATCCCCATTCTTTTCAGAGTGATCACATCCACAGCATGCTTTGCATCATCTTCCCAGGCAGGGAGCAAGGTTATTCCCTCATACTCAAATAGGTGGGTCAGCAACATTCCATACGGGAGTGGTTTATCATTGCTCTCAAAGGCCTGGATCATGAATTTCATGATAACGAACCCAAGGTTAAACTTTTTGTCCTGAGAGACCATGTACATGGCGAAAGTGCTCATGAAAGTCATGGTAGTGGAATGGCCTCCGCTTCCTATCTTAGCACTCCAGAGGGTCATGTTAAGCACTTTGTGGAGAAAGAAGTGGTCAAAGTGCAGCTGGTTCAGGGCTTCTCCATCGGAGAATCTAGGCTTGATGTTGGTGTTCCAGAGTGTTCTAAAGACTTTTAGGCACTTGAACTCTACGGAATAACACCAATCATTCACGTTGTAGTGACAGATTCCTTCATCCGCGACTCCCAGCATCTCGTTCATCTTTTCCCGTGTCCACACGATCTTCCTTCCGAGCACATATGAGGTGATGGTGATCTCGTATCCCTTTTCCTCATAGTCAAAGTTAGCATAGAACAGCTTGACAGCTTCAGGATAGCAGGTTCTATTGATACTTAGGAACTTCTCCCATCCAAACTCTTTAAGCCATGTGACCACACGACTCTCAGGCAACCTATTAAATGCAATTCCTCGCCCTCTCGCGATATCCCTCTTCGCAAATCCCTGAAAGTTTTCCCTCGAGACATTGTTTAGAAACATCACTTCCTTAGGAATCTCCCTTGGTTTGTTCAAATCAAAGAGGGGCAGACTAGATTCCTTTTCTTCCTTCTCGATTTCTTCAGCATCCTCCATGGACTTTGCTATCTCTTCGATCGGAGGTGGTTCTCTTACCGGAGATGGAGAGGATTTTCTAGGTGATTCGATATGAGGTTCCTTGGGCTGAGGCGAAGGCGTCGGCTTAGGAGATGGAGTGGGCTCACGAATCGGAATAGGTTCATCGGTCGGAGTCGCTTTCTTGTTTCTAGCAGCCTTCTCCTTCTTCACGGGTTTTGGCTTAACAGTGGGAGGGGTTTTGCTCGAAGCTTGAATTTTAGAACAAGTAGTTCGAGCAAAAGAGGGTGGAGGTGAGGCGGTTTTAGGAGATTTTGGAACGGGGTTGGAGTTTGACTCATCAGACATGGGTTCTTTTCGTTTTCTGCTTGAGCTTGGCTCGATGGTGGTTCCTTTCGTTCCGACAGTTTTCACCATTTTGGAAAATACAGAATTTTGAGAGGATGGAAGTTTAAATATGATAATGAGACGATGGTTTATTCTTATAAAATGAGAACGGTTTTAAACATGGAAAGGATTTTGAAAATTTGAATTTCAAAGTTGAAATGGAACGTCAATCAAGGAGTCAGATATCTCTGAATGATTTGACGTGATCTCCTTAAGTAAGGAAAGGTTATTAAATGCTGATTCTAAATAAAAGCCAGAAAGATCTTAATTTCCTAAAATAATTCTAAGTGCTCAACGAGAAATAATATCTTAGGTATAACTCTAAAGCTTAAATTTGGATAATATCTTAGGAATAATTCTAGACTTGGGATCCTAGAGTTGTTGAATAACTGGCAGAATTTTTGCAAGTTATCTAACCTTATTTAGCTCGGTGATTCCCAGTCGATCACGGATGTCACAGAAACTACTCTCAATTGAAGGCTTCGTGAAGATATCAGCAAGCTGATAATTTGTTCCTACGAATTCCACGCTGATATTTCCTTTCTGAGCATGATCTCGTATAAAGTGATTTTTACCTCTATATGCTTAGTACGAGAATGATGCACCGGATTCTTAGTATTACTTATGGCGCTAGTACTATCGCAAAGAATATGAATTTTGTCATAACCTAACCCAAAATCACTAAGGGTTTGTTTCATCCAAAGAACTTGTTGACAACAGTTTCCTAAAGCCATATATTCAGCTTCGATTGTGAAAAGGGCGACAACATTTTGCTTTCTACTAGACCAAGTTACTAAGGAATTCTCAAGTAACTGACATGTACCACTGGTACTTTTCCTATCTTCCCTACAGCCAGCATAGTCGGCATCAGAATATCTCAATAATGGGAATTCATTGGTATTGGAATACCAAAGACCAAAGTCAACAGTGCCTTTTATATATCTAAGTATTCGCTTGACTGCTATCAAGTGAGATTCCTTAGGATTCGATTGATATCTCGAGCACATGCCAACATCAAACATGATATCAGGTCTACTTGCAGTTAAATAAAGAAGGCTTCCGATCATACCTCGATATTGAGTTTGATCAACCTGAGTACCTGATTCATCGCTATCGATTTTGGTGGTCTGATGCATAGGAGTGGAAAGCACCCTGGAATCACTCATTCCAAATTTGACTAGCAATTCCTTGCTGTACTTCGTCTGAGATATGAAAGTTCCCGAGTCAAGTTGCTTTATTTGCAACCCCCAAGGAAGTAGTTCAGGTCACCCATTAGACTCATTTCGAATTCCTTCTGCATGGACTTAGAAAATTCCTCACAAAGAAGGTTGTTAGTACTTCCAAAAATTATATCATCAACGTAAATTTGTACTAACAGCATGTGATCACATTCATACTTAATAAAAAGGGTGTTATCAATAGTTCTAGTAGTAAATCCCATGTCTATCAAGAATTTACTCAATCTTTCATACCATGCTCTAAGAGCTTGCTTTAAACCGTATAATGCTTTATTTAGTTTGAAAAAATGATTTAAAAATCCTTCTTTTATGAAACCAGGAGGTTGTTCGACGTAAACTTCCTCATTTATAAAACCATTTAAGAAGGCACTTTTTACGTCCATTTGAAAAAGTTTAAATCTTTTAAAACGTGCATATGCAAGTAAAACATGTATAGATTCTAATCTAGCTACTGGAGCAAAGGAATCTTCAAAATTTATACCTTCCTCTTGGGAATAACCTTTTGCAACTAACCTTGCTTTATTTCTGGTCACTTTACCGTTTTCATCGAGTTTGTTGCGAAACACCCATTTTGTTCCTATAATGGATTTTTCGTCCGGCCTTTCTATAAGCGTCCAAACTTGACTCTTTTCGAATTGTGATAATTCATCCTCCATAGCGGTAATCCATGATTTGTCATCAAGTGCTTCATGGATGGTCCTTGGTTCTACCATTGAGAGCACCGCATCATGGGATTCCTCTGTATCTTGATTTCGTGGAGCTGCCCGCGTTTTGATTCCAGAGGTGATATTCCCTATAACTTGATCTGTTGGATGACTGGAAGCATGCTTGAACTTTCGGCAATGCTGTTCATCTGAAGCTTCTGGTTCCAGTATATCATTGTTGTCGTCTTTTGGAATATCCTCCTTTATTTCTTCTGAAACCTGTTTCTCTGCACGAGGTAATTCTATACCTTCCTCATTAATAGCATCTGCGGTATGAATCTCATCAAATGTTACCTATATAGATTCTTGAACAGTCTTCTTCCTTTTGTTATAAACACGATAAGCTTTGGAATGAAGACTGTAACCAAGGAATATCCCTTCATCTACCTTAGAGTCAAATTTTCCTCTTTTATCTCTATCATTTAAAATAAAACACTTACAACCAAACACATGAAAATATCCTATATTTGGAGTTCTACCGTTCCAAAGTTCATAGGAAGTTTTCTTCAATAATGATCTAAGGAAAACATGATTAGACACGTAGTAGGCTGTACTAACAGCTTCCGCCCAGAACTGTTTAGGAATATCATACTCATGTAGCATTGATCTAGCCATCTCCTGTAACACTCTATTTTTCCGCTCAACTACACCGTTCTGTTGTGGTGTTATAGGAGCAGAGAAGTTATGACTATACCCACACTGATCACAGAAAGATGCAAATGATTTACTATCAAATTCTAGACCGCTAAGGTATCTAATTCTTCACTCTTATGCGCAAGAAATATCACCCATGTATAGCTGGAATAGTCATCTACAATAACAAATGCGTATCTTTTACCTGGTAGAGACATTGTTTGAACTGGACCAAAAGGTCGAGATGAAGTAGTTCCAGAGGTCGAGAAGTAGATATCACATTCTTTACCTTAAAGGACGTCTTAGTCTGCTTACCCATTTGGCATGCTTTGCATGATCTGTCCTTGGTGAATTTCATGTCAGGAACACCTCTTATCAGTTCTTTGCTGGTTATGTGAGATATCAGCTCCATATTGGCGTGTCCCCAGCGCCTATGCCATAACCATGTGTATCCTGTGCAACTGCTAGGCACTTGACATTTTGGTTAGTGCTATCATCAAGACCTATGCAGTAGATATTTCCATACCTAGATCCACTAAATATAATTTCATTGTCCTTTTTAGCTATGCATTTATCATTCTCAAAAGTTATGATATAACATTTATCGCACAACTGACTTATGCTTACTAAATTATGTTCTAAATCTTTAACTAGCCATACGTCATCTATAGTAGTATGTAAATTGTTACCGACATTACCAACTCCAATGATCCTAGCTTTGGTGTTGTCAGCATATGAAACATATCCTCCGTCATATGCTTTCAACGACACGAATTTCTTGTTGGAATTTCTTCGTTGTACCTGCAAGAATGAGTTCTTTTCTGAGGTACCTAATGTTGGTTGGGTCCTAATATGTTAGTAGCAAAGTAACTCATGTTGACATGTGATATAACATGTATCGCAGACAGTTATTTCACAAACTTAGGTAGACCAGCTTTAGGAACATGGTTATCAGGGAAGTTCTTTGGCCTCCAGACATATTTCGATTTATCGGCTCTTTTCAGAAAAAAATTGTATGAATAATGACCATGACGACCACATGAAAAGCATTTTGGTTTTCTTACAACTGGTGCAACGTGTTCTTCTACCATGGAATATCCTATCCCTGATTTTCCAGTATTTCTAGGCATATTCAATAACATATCTAGGTTTTGCTTCCCTTCGAGAAGTCTATCAATGGTACGCTCTTTTTCTTCTATGGAATGTCTAAGTGCAGTGATATCTCTAGATATATCGCTGTTTGTCTTTTCAAGTTCCAGGCAATCGCATTGAATTTTTTCTTTCTTAGAAGAAACTATCTCTGCTTTCAAGCGTGAGATTTCTAGATCAGCATTATGTTTTTCTTTCGCTATGTCATCTCGCTGTTTAACCAACTTTTTCGTTAGCGACTTAAGCGATTTGATCTTTTCATGAGCATTTTGAATTATCTCACATAGCTCTTCCTTACTCTCATCTACTTCAAAAACTGATGAGGCGTTATCAGGAGATTCTTCCATACTCGCATATAATTTATTAAGAATATTGATTTTCTTAATAGTAGATGAAGAAGATACCTGATCATCGTCGGCCACGTAAGCAAGGTTTTCTTCCTCCGTTTGTTCATTTTCGGAATCTTCTCAGTTTGTCACCATGGCCTTTTGCTTCTTTGTCTTCTTATCATCACTTGGCATTGTGCAATTTGAAGCAAAATGTCCCGGCTTATTACATCTGTAGCATTTCTGGACATTATTCCCGGATGGGAATATTCCCTTGTTCTTCTTATTTGGAGTTCCCTTTGAATCTTCTTCTTTGTCGGAACTTCTCAAATCTTTTGGTCAGCATTGCTAATTGCTTCATCATATCCTCTTCTTCTTCGATGTCTTCATCGGAATCACTTTCTTGATCAGCTTTGAAAGCAATGATTGGTTGATTCATATTTTGCGGCTTTTCTTTTATGGATAGTTGAGTCATCTCAATATAAGTGAGAGATCCAATTAGTTTGGAGACAGATAGCACGTCTAAATCCTTTGCTTCATAGATAACAGTGACTTTGGGATTCCACTCTCTCGGAAGTGATCTCAGAATTTTTCGAACTTTCTCGTTGTCGGGAATGGTCTTGCGACAGAGAACATCTGATTTATGATGGTCATGAATCTTGCATACATTTGACTTATAGTTTCATCAACTTCCATAGTGAACAGCTCGTATTGATGAGTTAGAAGCGCTATTCTTTCTTGTACAACTCGAGTGGTTCCTTCATGAGTAACTTGCAACATCTCCGACATATCTTTAGCAGACATACATGAACTTACGCGATTGTATTCTTCCTTCGTCAGTGCACAAGTGATCATATTTTTTGCCTTAGCTTTTAATGAAATGCCACGCTTGTCTGTTACATCGTATTCTGTAGCTTTCCTTAAGGTTCCATCTTTATTTACGGGAATATATGGCTCGGTTGTAATGATATCCAATATATCATAGTCAACCGCCAGGAGGAATTCCTTCATGCGATTTTTCCATATGGCGTAGTTCGTTCCATCGAAGAGTGGTGGCCTAGAATGAGATTAGGCTTATAAAAACTTTGCTTCTTCTTTTTCAATCACTTAAGATGTGATAACCTAGAAACGTTTCTTTTCTAAGTTAATACTTTTCAAAGAATGTTTCGTCGGTTATCTCCTAGTTGCGTCCGATGTGTATTAGATATATCTCACGAAAAATATAAGAGCATGAAGTAACGTGAGACAAGATTTTTATACAGGTTATATCTCCAATCGAGGTTTAGTCATCTCCTTGAAGGTTGTTCCTCAAGAGTTTAATCAATCACTATAATGTTACCTTAGTCTATTACAAAACTGCTGATGACTATCCTTCCCTTCACATGCGCGTAAACGTCGACCTTGCTTCCTTCGTGTACCTCACATCCAAAGACAGCACGTCCGAAGACAGAATGTATGGTGTGGAGGATGTTATCACTCAGTACGCTCAGTATCGCAAATGATATCTCAACAGCGGAAGACTATTCGCAAATTTTCGCTCAAGCTCTCTCAATTATTTTCTTCTGCTCAATAATTTTCGTGCGCGTACTTATCACAAGTTCTCGTTAGCTCGATCCTCTAAGTGTTGCTCATATATATAAGCATTTTCAAATCAACACTTACATGGTTAGTCAATCACAAGATTAATCCACAAATTAGCATAAAATCCATGTAATAATTGAGCAAGTAATATGCCAACGAATCATACCATTTAAATAATATCACAACGGTCATAGGCATGATTTTATTCCATATAAAGAACACATATTCGAAATCAAGGCATATAATTCCATTCGGGATGATATTTTCCATAATGGCACTTACCATATGTGATATCCAGCTAGCATCATATAAAGTCACTCAATCAGAATCTTTTCCTTTTATGAATTCTTAATTTCACCAATAAGAGCCCTAATTGATTTTTCATATTAGATCAAGTAGAATGCATGCATGGATTATCGATATGATTTCTTTCCATAATAGATAAATTCAAACGGATATTTCACATTCCATGTTTAGACAGTTTAACTTCCATCAGCATGATATCTCACACGATTTACCATAAATAACACAGTGTATCTGTAATTAGATATCCATAGCATGTGAGATATCTATAACATGTGATCACATAGTTTTGCCAGTTAATCTCATAATCACATGTATAACAAACATTCGACAATTTTCAATGATTAACCTTGTAAAATATGTATAGTCGAATATTATCATATACTTAGACATTTTAATATTTCAGAATCAATTTGCTAAAGTTATGGCCCTAATTGCATAGATAATCAAAACTCTTCAAAGCATATGGACCAAAAAGGTCAACAGTGTGCATATATATGTGTTGGATATTATAAATGAAAAATTAATCTAAAAGCCACATTTGAAATGATGCATTGATTATTTCCAAAAGGTACAATTGAAAAGGTATTTTCTCTTGAAGAGATGTACATTTTTCATACTTGATGACCCTTGGGTCACTATAAATAGGTTCCCACGGCATTGAATTAAATGAGAACAACGTTGCATTCATCGCATATTAGATATCACGTCCTAGGATCATAGTGCAAGAAAGAACCGAGTCTCGTAGTAAGATT
Source organism: Linderniella brevidens (assembly GCA_004919715.1). Lineage (NCBI taxonomy): Eukaryota > Viridiplantae > Streptophyta > Magnoliopsida > Lamiales > Linderniaceae > Linderniella > Linderniella brevidens. The sequence goes on from SWDC01000149.1 coordinate 1,022,281, forward strand.
CGCCGAAAAACTTCGTTGAGTCGAAAGTGCTGCGATTCCGAAGTTAGAAGTCGTTGTATCTTGTGGACGCTCGCCGTTAAACCGATTGAGCACGTAATATCAGGGACATACGTCTTACGACAGCGTACGTATTACGTGCCTCGACTTACCCCATCTAAATCTGCATAAATTAGCCACCGACAAATACACCGATGCTACCGTAATTACCAACAATCACAAGACGTATCTTCGGTGTATCGATGGCTATCAAGCTACAAGCAGTTCCCGCAACATATTTCAAGGAATTTTCTAGACATACTGCCTTTCTTTACTTGGCCGTTAAGGCTGGTATTAGTGTATGCAAATCGACGCTGAAATAAAAAAATTTCTTAAAACTAAGAATTCCTTTGAAGACGTGATGAGTCAAAGATTTAGACCCAAGAACGAAAGTCTCCAGCGGTGTCTCCGCTTGCGCCTTCTGCCGAAAGAAAAGAAAAAAGAACTTCCCGGAGGCTGCGCCGAGACGGACGCAGCGGAGCAGCGAGAATCCTCCGTCTGCCTGCAAGGAGGACGAGTATGATGGCACCTTGCGTGAGTACCCTTTTGGAAGCTTGGTTTGGTGTGTGCCGGTTCAAATCGAGACTCTTCGACGCCAACAGTAACATCTCATGGCAGACAAGACAACGATTGGGTCTCGGACATCCCAGCCAAGCGAATTTGGTGCTTTTCTCACCCTTCTTCGCGATTGCACTCTTGAACGGTGGGTCTCGCACCCGTTCATGCAGAGCTCGAATAACAATTCGATGAAGTACCATATGAAGAAACGTCACTTCAGGAGAGAAGATAAGATTTTTTATTAATTAATTTGATTTATCAAATTACATGATACAGCCTACACGTAAAAGGAAAAAATGGAAATATCGATCCTTAATTGTCAAATTGGTTGATGCTTGTTCTTCTCTATTCGAGGTCTAGCTAACTTGGTTCATCACCATCCGAGAACCACAAGAGGGATCGGGTTTTCTAGGTTGTTTCCCCTGTTGAAGATAACCCAGATAGGAACGTCACTAACGAGTGCCCGCTCTTGAAAGCGAAGTAGAACTAGAACCCTACGGACAAACCCACGGACCAGATCGTCTGTGAACGGATCTGTACAGAACGCTGTTGCGTTGCGTGGGTGCATGTCTGAGTACCATTGGGCGTTCCAAGATCATGTCTGCGGCGTGGGGCTGTGGCGCGGGCTGCGGCTCAACCTGTAGAGTTCGGCTGCTAGGATGGCGCCAATGAGGTTCGAGGAAAGGCGTTGGTCGGGGTTGCTCGGGCCAATGAAGTACCAAGCGAAGCTGCGACAGATATGACTTTCTTCGTCTGTGAAAGACACCAGCGATCTTGTCCTGGGGGAACAGAGGCTTGACGATCCCACTACGGGGCTCCCTAAGCGGTGGTGGACGAAGAGGCGGGCTGCGTTCAGGCGCATGAGCCTCCAACACGAGGCTGTGGCACAGAAATGCGGCGTGTGGCTATGGCATAGGGCTGCGGTGTGAGACTCCGGTGCGGGGCTGCTGCGCTGGCCTGCGGTGTGTAACGACATCAAAGGACTCAGGAGCAGCGACTCGGGTCTGTGCTGCGGTGTGGGACTGCAAGATTGCAGAACAGCTCGTGGTCTGAGGCTGGGTGAGAGGCCCGGGTCGGATCTGAGCTGAGCGAGTGTGGTTGGCTCGGCAGCTCCGTGTCAGGGGTTGCATTAATGCTTAGCTGAGTGCGGTTGGGCACTACAGGGCTACAAGTCCGTACGGTTGGTCGCTGCAGGGCCATGAAGGCTGCGTGGCTGAGCGCCGTTGGGCATTCCATGGCCATGCTGATTGCTGTACAAGCAGCAGTATGGAGTGCTTGACGACCGGGCTGGGCACGCTGCTGCCCGGCTTCGCCGCTGGACGCTGTCCGGCTTCATGGCGGCACCGTTTGGCGCTGCAGACCGTTGGAGGTTTACATGTGTTGCTATTACATTGTGCCGTTGTTGTCCTATGACATTTGCTGTTGCTCGTGCACCCGACAGTGTTGATTTACCGCAGCCTCTTCAGTCCAGAAGCTCCGTTCTGGAAAGAAGCTGTAAATAGCGAAATTGAGTCCATCATGTAAAATTATACCTGAGAACTGGTACATCTCCCGAATGGGTGCAAACCTCTCGAATGTAAGTGGCTTGAAAAGGAAGCTTAAGACCGATTGGTCAATCGAGAAATATAAAACTCGATTAGTCGCTAAGGGGTTCAATCAAAATGAAGGTTATGACTTCTTTGATACCTATTCGCACGTAACAAGAATAATGTCCATTGGATTTCACGTTGCTATTGCAGCATTGTATAATATCGAGATACACCAAATGGACGTGAAGACAGCATTCTTGAACGGGGAATTAGGAGAAAAATATATAAAACAACCCGAAGCGTTTGTAGCACCCGGCAAGAGAACAAAGTATGTCGTTTCGTGAAATCACTTTATGGGCTTAAACAAGCGCCGAAACAGTGGCACGAGAAATTCGATATGACGATGCTATCGAATGAGTTCAAAATAAACGAGTGAGATAAATGTGTTTACATTAATGGCACACCCGACGAGTTTGTGATTGTATGTCTTTACGTAGACGACATGTTGATCATGGAAAACAGTCACAAAATAATCGTGAATACGAAGAATATGTTGAATAATTATTTCAGCATGAAGGATATAGGTTTGGTAGATGTCATATTAGGGATAAATGTCTCTAAGACACCCGAAGGAATTGTTCTGACACAATTTCACTACGCTGAGAACGTGTTAAAGAAATTTAAAGCCTTCGATGATCCTCCGGCTAAGACACCTGTAGACGTTAATCTACATCTGGTTAAAAATAAAGGAGAGCCTATATCGAAACTCGAATATGCTCGGGTGATTGTCAGTCTGATGTATCTGTCTAACTACACTCGACCTGACATAGCATATTCAATAAGTAAACTTAGCAGGTTTACTAGTAATTCGGGTAATAGCCATTTGATAGCACTAAAGAGAGTGCTAAGATATCTGAAGTACACCATTAATTATGGTATACTCTATTCGAGATATCTCGCAGTTCTTGAAGGATACTGCGACGCAAATTGGATATCTGACAGTAAAGACTCCAAGTCCACGAGTGGTTACGTATTTACCATCGATGGAGGAGCAGTTTCTTGGAAATTCTCAAAGCAAACGTGCATAGCCCGATCAACGATGGAATCGGAGTTCATTGCACTAGATAAAGCCGGCGAAAAAAGCTGAATGGATTCGGAATTTTCTGGAGGATATTCCGTGTTGGAACAAACATGTGTCAGCGATAATGATACACTTCGATAGCATGACGGCTATCGACTTGGCACATAGTTGCATGTATAGCGGTAAGTCTCGGCACATATGTCAGAGACATAACACCGTAAGACAACTAATCTCTAGTGAAATAATCTCAGTTGACTATGTGAAGTCTAAAGAGAACATAGCAGATTCTTTGACGAAAGGCATCACTAGAGAACAGTTAAACACTGCAGTAAGAGGAATGAGACTAAAAATCCACACACCAAGATGCACAGTGGAAACTCAACTATGATGAGTGGAGATCCCACGAACTTGATTCAATGAGACAACTAAGTTATGGCTATTTCAGTTGTATACTTGGAAATCCTAAAAGTCCATTCTCGAGAGTTGCCCAAGTAATCTCTTGATGACGTGTGGTAAGGGTAAGCGTTTACGCTTTTAATGATGACTATACCAAATTGGTGGAGTATTTCGAGCTACTGCAGAATTATGTCCTAATAGTCGGTCACCTATATAAGTGTGAAGTGGGGCCGTTTCAATGTTAACACTTATGAATCCGATATATGGTCCAAGGCCGAAACGGACACAGCGTGAGAATCGAAAGAGATCAGATTCATCATTGTGTGTATGATGTTGTCTTGGTTTACACAAAAAGCCGCCAGTTCAAGACATCATGTTCACTGAGCAGCGAGTAAATCCGATAGCATTTCACTACGGAATGTTCAAAGCCACAACCTACCTATCCCGATGCAATGATGGGCCGTCGGGACTTTCTTGCAACAGTCAGCATACATATGCATTAGTTTCATTCACGTGGGGGATTGTTGGATATTATGAATGAAAAATTAATCTAAAAGCACATTTGAAATGATGCATTGATTATTTCCAAAAGATACAGTTGAAAAGGTATTTTCTCTTGAAGAGGTGTACCTTTTTTGTACTTGATGACCCTTGGGTCACTATAAATAGGTTCCCCACGGCATTGAATTAAATGAGAACAACGTTGCATTCATCGCATATTAGATATCACGTCCTAGGATCATAGTGCAAGAAAGAACCGAGTCTCGTAGTAAGATTTGCCGAAAAACTTCGTTGAGTCGAAAGTGTTGCGATTATGAAGTTAGAAGTCGTTGTATCTTGTGGATGCTCGCCATTAAACTGATTGAGCACGTAATATCGGTGCGATACGCCTTATGGACAGCATACGTGGTACGTGCCTCGACTTACCCCATTTGAGTCTCCATAAATTAGCCACCGATAAATACACTAACACTACCGTAATTACCAACAATATGTTGCATATATGAGTTCGTAGGCATAGCCGAGTAAAACCAGTCTCAAGATACATATATGCGGTGCTATCAGAAGGGACAAATTTTTCCTACAGCTTCAACAACCATCTTGCATAATGTTATTCGTTCTTCCATCTTTGTCAAGTGGTTATATAATTACACGAGTTATAAGTGATGGGAGGTTAAAATATGTAAAGTTAGGTAGAGTAGTCAAGGTGAAAAAATGCTTACCATCAAACTTTCATGGTACTGCCGACAAATTCGATTGCTCTGTAGGTTGCACCAGCTACAAGAAGTTCAACAATGATATAAACAATATATAAAATATTTGAGTGAAATGAAATGCGTGTTGGAATTTGGGCTATAGGCCCAAATTGGTTTTAGACCCAATAAATAAAAGCTTAACCGATTTTAATTAAATCGAGAAGCCGTCATTCGTCGAAACCCAAAATTGATGAAAGATTCAAATTTTACGTTTCGAGGGAAATTTATCGAATATTAACTGGCTCAAAACCGATGTCGGGTGAATGAGAAATTAATTTTCGAAGTTGGCCCAATAATGAGATGAAATATATATTTAATATATATAAAGGGACTTGTTTTTGTCCCGCATTGGAAACTTCATCATTTATTAACTTGTTTATAAGGAGTCTCCATACATGAGCTACTCAAAAAGGCTTGCCCAAGTGGTTGGTGGGTTATGGACTTGTGTGAGGTTTTGAACCCAATTATAGCCCAAGTGCGCGGCGGTGCCCCGCACCGCCGAGCCCGAGCCCGAAGCCAACACCGACACCGAGCCGTGCCAAGTGCGCAATGGGCATTTTGAGGCGCACTTAGCACGGCGCATCGGAGCGAGGAGCTTTGAGGAGCCCTTAATTTTATGCTACGGTGAGCGTATCGGAGCGATGAGCTTTGAGTAGCCATTAATTTTATACCCCGATGAGGCGATGGCGGTGATGTAACCGGTGACGTGGCGATCCCGGTGACGTGACAAGTGATGCTGACGTGTCAAAGGACACGTGTGCAAGTGAAGCTGGCGTGGCGCTGACGCAAGCGCTGAGTGGACGACGATGACGTGTGCGGACCCGTTGGGTCGCAATGGTTCGTGAAGCGGGTCGAACGGAGCAGTTTGGACCGAACAGTTGGGTCAAGAAATGACCGTTGACGATTGGGCCCAGAAGTTGCGTTTATTCGCAGAATGGCACCCAGTCAAAGTTCCAGAAACTGTCAAAACGACCCAATAGTTGCAACGCTTCGCGAATTGACCCCAGAAAGTTTCGCCAGCTATAAATAGGCGCCCCTGCAGAATTGGAAAAATCATTCAATCGACCCCCTGCATTCTAGAGTTAGTGCATACACAGTCCAAAGTTAAATAAAGCAAGAAAGGCAATTCTGATTCGTTGTGCAACGAAACTGAATTCCGAAGTCGTTGTATCTTCGGGACGGATTGCGATAACCCGATGCACTGAAATATGGGGCAATAACGTCTTACGGACAGCATACGTACTACGTGCCTCGACTTCAAATACTAACGAGTTTCTGCAGTCACCGACCAGATGATATACACCAGAACCAACAATGCCTACATATAATACAATGCATTAGTTCTACTTAAAACGTGGAACTTTACTTTACTCACTTGTAAAATCAAATCTATAGCAAGCAGATATCAGACATCTAACTATCCATCACGAATCTGAGAGTGGGAGGCACCTGAAACGTATGACACAAAATCATCAGCTGCAACCAGGAATACATCAACTTTTTTATCACTACATTGAGGTGATTTGTCGTTGTTTTACTGAAAAAGCTTTATCGAAAAATCAAGCCACCTTAAAAAGGATTGAAGATAAACAATGAAAATGTAATACCTTAAGCAAAAGCTTTCCAGTGCCAAGAACAAAACTTGCATTGGTGTTTCCAAATCTAATGGCAAATTCACCAAATGATCCGGCTGTACACGTGTACAAATCTGTACCTAACAGAACCTTCAAAAAATAGCACCAACATGATAATAAATCCCTGAAGCGATTGCAAAATTTAATGAGCGAAGGCAAAACATTAATACCTCTCCAGGTCGGCAGTGACCTTCTTGAGTGAGAGCGACATGGCAAACACCTTTATAATCTGAATTTCCATGCAATATCGATGTTTGAATTCTAATATCATATTCAGATATGGGGAACAGAACCAACAACTTACATATCACAGCATTACCTTGAAATTACCAAGATCATTGATGTCATAGAAATACGTAATGTTGGTGCTCCGTACGGAAATAGGCTAACGAAAATATTCTCACAATTATGTTTAACTAAATGCAGACCAATAGAGGGTATTTTCTACCGTTATGAGAGCTCACGCTCAAATTAGTTAGAACTAAAAAATACACTGGTGCAAAGGATTTTCATACCCCGACATCAAACGACAATTTACGTAATTCGGATCAGGGATGTTTCTGGAAAATCAAGAAACTCAGACAGATTGTATATGCTCCATATCATTATTTTTTTATTATTATGATTGTCAAGGTAGTGGATCAAATAACACCGTCATCTAAAGAATGTGATGTACAAACTGGACCACCACAGTTTTGTTGCAAGAGAAATGGAATTGGATTGTGTTTGAGGTTTTCAGTTAACAATAGCAAATGGATCTCGGTAAGATAACCTGAAGAGGAAGAAAGCATATTCTCTACTACTCCACTTTGGGAGGACAGAGGTGACACGACATATGTAGGGGGTTTTAGACGTTAAGAAACTTTAAAACTTCACAGAACAAAATACAGCAATCATATCAATTTTAAATCTCATAATTGCACATACAGACGATCATACCAAGGTAATTAAAGTTCAATAAATTCAAAAGAGATATCGACCCTACGCCAGGCACCAATACCTCAAAAAAAAAAAACACCCACGGATTGCACGTGAACTGCCGGATCAAAAAATGTTAAAACCAATATCCAACAAATCTGAAATGATAAACCAATATATTATATTAACATTTCAGATTTGTTAACTTTTTATTAAGGGAATCTCATCTCGTTCCCATCTAGTTAGTGGAACAAATTGTCTCCGTCTCCGATTTCGCGGGAACCTGCCTGAATTTTTTTACTTATTTTTTATATAATAATATATAGAACAAAAATATCCAATTTATATATTATATTATAAAAATATTGTAAAAAAAAATTCAAGCAGGGACACTTTCTTCCTCGTTAACTAGGCGGAAACGGATCAAATTCCCGTAAATATATATTTTTTTCTTTTTATTTTTAAATTTTGTAATATTGTTAAGTTTTTAATATATAAGTAAAAATTTTTTTGTTGTTTTTTATTAATTTCTTTTTTTTTAAATAATTAATAAATAAAACTAAAATTAAATTTATTATTTTTTATTTTCATTTTTTTATTATTTTCAAAATTTTAATTTATTTGTTTATTTCTTTTTTTAGAGGGATAATTCTTTTTTTTTCTTTTTTTAATCTTAATTTTACTATTATTTTTTTTATTTTAAGAGGGGTGAAAGTCAGGCCAATCGTGCGTCGACACATCAAGGTTGCTTGAGTAGCTGAACTGACAATGTCCACGTCATTGCAAAGTACCTCACCTCCGTCGACCTTCGCCGCATCCCATTCACCAGTACGTTGTTCCCCTCCATCCTTCCGTCCACGCCCATCAACATCGCCGTACACCCGGAGACAGGCCCCGTCATCTTCCACTAAGCAATTTCCAACGCCAGTCTCGTCTGCACTGCGGAGGATATATCGGCCTCACATCGTCAGTGTTCTCGAGATCGATCTTTTCATCCCTTACAATCTCAACCTCACCGCCTACGAGAACCGCCACCTCTGGGGCTCAAAATCACCATACCAACGGATTCATCCTTCGCCAATCTGCCGATTCCAGTCGTTACCCTCGGACAAAAAAGCCACGTTGTTTAGATTTCGCGTTCTCCCACTCCTATTAACCGGTTAATAAATTAGAACGTGGGTTGATTTTTTTAACGATTTCTTTTAAAAAAAAGACGTGTCGCGATATTACGAACCTACATTCGGATGTATATATAAGATAAGATTTCCCTATGATTTCATATGAGGACTGTTGTGGCTATATGCCAAAGATGAAATATTATATTGATCACCGAATATTTACAACTGAAATCATGGTTATATTCTTAATTCTACACAGACAATTTGTAGCAATAAAAAATCAGAATTTTTGAAATAAACCTAAGCATGTAAATGGTTACCACTTCGTGCTTATACTTTAAATTCTGAATACCGTAGTCTCAACATAAAAATCAAATTTTACATTCTAATCATATTTGGCCACGTAAAAAACATGCCCTCACTAAAAAAATGCAGTGGGCCGATATTTGGCCCATTTAGAAAAATCCTAATTCAAGCACTAACTTCAGTAGAAACGTGCAGAACGGTGCTCTAGATTTTGAGAAATTCCAGTTGGTAATCCTATGTTTTAGACTTTTCCAATTGGTGTCCAAACATATTTTTGATTTCGACGGGTGACTTTGAAGTATAGTGACATATAAGTCTGTGTCCCTCAAACTTCAAAGAACAAAATCGGATTTTCATCTACATCAGCTGTTAGTTTCTAATTGATCTTACTGAAAAGACTAAAATGCCATCGAGTTCATTACATAAATTAGAAAAGAAAAAGAAATAAAATGAGACACAGAAGGGATTTGGGGCTCCGCGATTAACGTACAGCTAGCAAATGTTTGAAACCTAACGACCAACGTAGACATCCCATTTGTTTCCGGCAACATTGCAGCTATATGTTTTGCATTGTATTTCCATTCAACGAAAATGTTCACCACATATATAGAAACTGAATATTCTGCTCTAGCCGTGAACAACCATTAAAAAAAATTACAACAATCTTTTAGAGTCTGAAATAAATCAGCTCGAGTCATGAACAAAACAATTAAACTGAAAATAATACTTGAACAAACAAGTTGTGATTTGGGGTTAAAGCCGTGAGGATCGGGTCAACCGGTGCTCAGTATCAAGACGTTGGCAGCTCTTACAAATAAATTAACGACAAGGGTGTAAGAAAATTGTACATAAACGATCCCAGAAGAACGAACGAACCTGTGGTTCAGGGGTTATGTAGTCCGGACCTCGAAGTACTCGATTTAGACTTTCTTGCCCAGAATTTTATTCGAGCAGTTCCACAGGTGTTGACCTTTTTGGTCTATATGCTTTGAAGAGTTTTGATGATCTATGTAATTAGGGTCATAACTTGAGTAATTCGATTCAGATTTATATCTGATCTACATGTGATTATGTGCTAAACTGGTAAAACTGTGCGATCACATGTTATAGATATCTCACATGCTAGGAAATCTCTTATTACATATACATTGTGCTATTTATGATAAATCGTGTGAGATATCATGTTGAGTTATATATGGAAAGTATGATGTCTAAATATGGAATGTGTAATATCCGTTTGAATTTGTCTATTATGTGATGAAATCATATTGATAATCTTTGCATGCATCCTACTTTGATCTTATATGGAAAAATCGATTAGGTTTTCTTATTGCTGAAATTAAGGAACCACAAAACGAAAAGATCCTGATTGATTGACTTTATATGATGCTAGCTAGATATCACATATGGATAGTGCTGTTATAGAAAATATCATCACGAATAGAAGTATATGCCTTGATTTCGAATATGTGTTTTCAAACGGAATAAAATCATGCTATTATGAGCTTGTGACCGTTGTGATATTATATGAATGGCATGATTCGTTTGACATCTTAATTGCTCGATTATTACATTATGTGCTATTTTGAGTATTAATCTTGAGATTGACTTTCCATGTAAGTGTTGGTTGAAAAAGCTTATATATATGAGCAACACTTAGAGGATCGAGCTAACGAGAATTTGTGAAAGTACGCGAACGAAAGATATTGAGTAGAAGAAAACAATTGAGAGATTATGAGCTTTAACTTGCGAATAGTCTTCTGCCGTTGAGCGATCATTTACGAATCTGAGCGTACCGTGTAATTACATCCACGCCATACATTCTGTCTTCGGACGTGCTGTCTTCGGACGTTAGGTACACGAAGGAGGCAAGGTCGCGTTTACGCACACGTAAAGGGAAAGACTGTGTTCCGGGGGCCCTTCGGTAGCGAGCTGTTTCCGATCGGAAATTGGAGATTCCCTGGAGCGAAAATCGGCGTGCGGTAACCTAGTGTGTCTAGTGTTCGACTTGTATCGGTTTGTGTATTGGGCATAATCAATCAGTTTTGTAACCGACTAAGGTAACATTATAGTGATTGATTAACTCTTAAGGAACAAACCTCAAGGAGATGACTAAACCCTGATTGGGGATATAACCTCTATAAAAATCATGTCTCACGTTGCTTTCAGTTCTTTATACTTTTCGTGAGATGACTCAATTATACTTATCTACAAAGCAAAGGATTGGGGATATACTTATCTACGAAGCAAAGGATTTAGATGCGTTATCTTTCTCCGAGCGAATCGGATCTCTAGCTTCATATGAGATGACTCAAATATCCATGAAGGACAAGACGCAAGCTAGGAATCATCAAATCATTGCTTTTAACGTTGAACAAGAAAGTGATTCCGATGAAGACATCGAAGCAGAAGAGGATATGATGAAGCAATTAGCCATGCTGACCAAAAGATTTGAGAAGTTCCGACAAAGAAAAAGATTCAAAGGGAACTCCAAATTCCAGTAGAAGAACAAGGAAATATCCTCATCTAGGAATAATGTTCAAAAATGCTTCAGGTGTAATAAGCCATGTCACTTTGCTTCAAACTGCCCATTACCAAGTGATGATAAAAGACAATGAAGCAGAAGGCCATGGTGACAAATTGGGAAGACTCCGAAAATGAACAAACGAAGGAAGAAAACCTTGCTTACGTAGTTGATGATGATCAAGTATCTTCTTCATCTAGTATTAAGAAAATTAATATTCTTAATGAGTTATATGCTAGTATGGAAGAATCTCATGGTAACGCTTCTTCAGTTTTTGAAGAAGATGAAAGTACGGAAGAGCTATGTGATATAATTCAAAATGCTCATGAAAAGATCAAGTCGCTTAAATCGCTAACGAAAAAGTTGGCTAAACTGCGAGATGACTTAGTTAGAGAAAAACATCAGGCTGATCTAGAAATCTCACGCTTGAAAGCAGAGATAGATACGTCTAAGAAAAAAAGTTCAATGCAACTGCAAAGAACTTGAAAAGACAAAAAACTATATGTATAGAGATTTCATTGTACTTAGACCCTTATAGGAAAAACAACATGCCGTTGATAGACTTCTCGAAGGGAAGCAAAACCTAGATATGTTACTGAACATTCCTAGAAATACTGGAAAATCAGAGATAGGATATTCCATGGTAGAAGAAAATATTGCACCAGTTGTACGAAAACCAAAATGTTTTTCATGAGGTCGTCATGGTCATTATTCATACAATTGTTTTTTAAAGAAAGCTGATAAGTCGAAATATGTTTGGACGCCAAAGAAATTACATGATAACCATGTTCCTAAAGCTGGTCTACCTAAGTTCATGAGATCACAGTCTGCGATGTATGATATATCACATGTCAACATGAGTTACTTTGATACTAACATGTTAGGACCCAACCAACATTTGGTACCTCAGAAAATAACTCATTCCTGCAGGTACAACAAAGAAGTTCCAACAAGAAAAACAGGTGGTACCTCGACAGCGGGTGTTTCCACCATATGACAGGTGATATTAGTAAATTCGTGTCGTTGTAATCATATGACGGAGGATATGAACACACCAAAGCTAGGATCATTGGAGTATGGCTAGTTAATGATTTAAAACATAATTTAATAAGCATAAGTCAATTGTCTGATAAATGTTCTATAGTAACTTTTGTAAATGATAAATGCGTAGCTAAAAGGTTGATGAGGTTATATTTAGTATATCTAAGTATTGAAATATCTACTGCATCACTCTTGATGATATCACTAACCAAAATGTCAAGTGCCTAGCAGTTACATAGGATATCACATGGTTTTGGCATAGACGCTTATGACATGCAAATATGGAGCTGATATCTCATATAACCAGCAAAGAACTAATAAGAGGTGTTCCTGACATGAAATTCACCAAGGACAGAACGTGCAAGACTTGCCAAACGGGTAAGCCGACTATGATGTCTTTTAAGGTAAAGAATGTGATATCTACTTCCAAACAGCTGGAACTTCATCTCGACCTTTTTGGAAGTATACAATGTCTCTGCGAGGTAAAAGATATACATTTGTTATTGTAGATGACTATTCTAGGTATACATGGGTGATATTTCTTGCAAATAAGAGTGAATCATTAGATAACTTTGCATCACTAGTGAAGAGACATGAAAATGAGAAAGAAATGAAAGTATGCAAGATACACAGTGATAACGGCCTAGAATTTGATAGTAAATCATTTGCATCTTTATGTGATCAGTATGGGTATAGTCATAACTTCTCTGCTCCTTTAACACCCCAACAGAACGGCGTATAGTAAATCATTTGCATCTTTCTGTGATCAGTATGGGTATAGTCATAACTTCTTTGCTCCTATAACACCCCAACAGAATGGCGTAGTTGAGCGAAAGAATAGAGTGTTACATGAGATTGCTAGATCAATGCTACATGAGTATGATATTCCCAAACAATTCTGGGCGGAAGCTGTTAGTACAGCCTGCTATGTGTCTAATCGTGTTTTCCTTAGGTCAATAATAAAAATGACCTCCTATGAAATTTGGAACGGTAGAACTCCAAATATATGATATTTCCTTGTGTTTGGCTGTAAGTGCTTTATTTTGAATGAGAGATAAAAGAGAAAAAGTTGGCTTAAGGTAGATGAAGGGATATTCCTTGGTTACAGTCTTCATTCCAAAGCTTATTGCGTCTATAATAAAAGGAAGATGATTGTTCAGGAGTCAATACATTTAACTTTTTATGAGATTCCTATCGCATATGCTATTAATGAGGAATGTATAGATTTGCCTCTTGCAGAGTTACATGTTCCTGAAGAAACAAAGGGGGATATTCCAAAGGACGAAAACACTAATGCACTGGAACCAGAGGCTTCAGATGAACACATCGCAGAAAGTTCAAGCATGCTTCCAGTCATCTAACAGATCAAGTCATAAGGAATATCACCTATGGAATCAAAACGCCGACAACTGCCCGAAATCAAGATACAGAGAAATTCCATGATGTGTTGCTCTCAACGGTAGAACCAAGGACCATCCATGAAGCACTAGATGACAAATCATGGATTACCGCTATGGAGGGAGAATTATCACAATTTGAAAAGAGCCAAGTATGGACGCTTGTAGAAAGGTCGGACGAAAAATCCATTATAGGAACAAAATGGGTGTTTCGCAACAAACTTGATGAACACGGTAAAGTGACCAGAAATAAAGTAAGGTTAGTTGCAAAATGTTAGCGCCAGGAGGAATGTATAGATTTCGAAGATTCCTTTGCTCTCGTAGCTAGATTAGAATATATAAGTGTTTTACTTGCATAAGCATGTTTGAAAAGCTTTAAACTTATTCAAATGGACGTAAAAAGTGCTTTTTTAAATTGTTTTACAAATGAGGAAGTTTACGTCGAATAACCTCCCGATTTTGTTAAAGAAGGATTTTTCAAATCATGTTTTCAAACTAAAATAAAGCGTTGTATGGTTTAAAACAAGCCCTAGGGCATGGTATGAAAGATTGAGCCAATTTTTGATAGACATGGGATTTATTACTGGAACTATCGATAACACCCTGTTCATTAAGTATGAATGTGATCACATACTATTAGTACATATTTACGTTGATGATATACTTTTTGGAAGTACTAACAACCTCCTTTGTGAAGAATTTTCTAAGTCCATGCAGAAGGAATTCCAAATGAGTCTAATGGGTGAGCTGAACTACCTCTTTGGGTTGCAAATTAAGCAACCTTACTCGGGAACCTTCATATCACATACGAAATACAACAAGGAACTGCTAGTCAAATTTGGAATGAGTGATTCCAAGGTGCTTTCCACTCCTATGCATCAGACCACCAAAATCGAAAGCGATGAATCAATTACTCAGGTTGATCCAACTCAATATCGAGGTATGATCGGAAGTCTCCTTTTTTTAACTACAAGTAGACCTGATATTATGTTTGCTGTTGGCATGTGCTCGAGATATCAATCGAATCCTAAGGAATCTCATTTGACTGCAGTCAAGCGAATATTTATATATATAAAAGGCACTATTAATTTTGGTCTTTGGTATTCCAATACTAATGAATTCCCATTAGTGGGATATTATGATGCAGACTATGCTGGCTGTAGGAAAGATATGAAAAGTACTAGTTGTACATGCTAGTTACTTGGGAATTCCCTAGTAACTTGGTCTAGTAGAAAGCAAAATGATGTCGCTCTTTCCACAACCGAAGCTGAAAATATGGCTTTAGGGAATTTGTTGTCAACAAGTTCTTTGGATGAAACAAATCCTTAGTGATTTAGGGTTAGGTTATGACAAAATTCACATTCTTTGCGATAGTACTAGCGCCATAAATATTATTAAGAATCCGGTGCATCATTCCATATAGATGCTACGAGATCATATCAACGTTGAATTCGTAGGAACAAATGATCAGCTTGTTCATATCTTCACGAAGCCCTTAATCGAGATCAGATTCTGTGACATCCGTGATCGACTAGGAATCACCGAGTTAAATAAAGTTTGATAACTTGCCAAAATTCTGTCAGTTATTCTAAAATCCTAAGATTTCGAGTCTATAATTAATTTTGATAGCAATCCGCATTAATTTTAGCCCTTTAGAATTATTCCTAAGATCTCATCCGTATTTCAGCCTCTAGAATTATTTTAAGAAAATAAGATCTTTTCGATTTTTATCTCACATCAGCCTTAGTAACCTTTCCTTACTTAAAGAGATCACGTCAAATCATTCTGAGATATCGGACTCCTCGATTGACGGTCTATTCCACTTTTGAAATTCAAATTTCGAAATTTGATTTATATCCTTATCTTTTCCTTGTTTAAAACCGTTCCTCTTCTATAAATCTCAAAAAGTGTAACATCTCTTCTCATTTCATTTCGATTACAAGAACCATTTCCTTCAAACTTTCCCAAATCCCTAAAAATGGTGACGACTACTGGAATAAAAGGTGCCTCCATCGAGCCAAGCTCAAGCAGAAAACGAAAAGAACCCATGTCCAATGAGTCAAACTCTGATCCCGTTCCAAAAGCTCCTAAAACCGCCTCACATCCACCCTCTTCTGCTCGAACCACTCGCTCCAAAACTGCCTCACTTTCACTGTTAAGCCGAAACCCTTGAAGAAGGAGAAGGTTGCTAAAAAAAAGAAGGCGACTCCGACAGATGACCCTATTCCGATTCGTGAGCCCACTCCGTCTCCTAAGCCGACACCTTTGCCTCAGCCCAAGGAACCCTCTGTCGATTCGCCTAGAAAATCCTCTCCATCCCCGATTTGAGAACCATCGCCGATCGACGAGATGGAAAAATCCATGGAGGAGGATTCTGAAGAAGTCGAGAAGGAGGAGAAGGAATCAAGTCTGCCCACTTTCGATTTGAACAAACCGAGAGAGATTTCTGAAGAGGTGATGTTTTTTAACAATGTTTCGAAAGAAAACTTCAAAGGCTTTGCGAAGAGAGATATCGCGAGAGGGCGAGGGGTTGCGTTCAATAGGTTGCCTGAAAGTCGTGTGGTCCCGTGGCTGATAGAGTATGGTTGGGAGAAGTTCCCTAACATCAATATGACCTGCTACCCTGAAGCGGTCAAGCTATTCTGTGCTAACTTTGATTATGAGAAAAAGGGGTACGAGATCACCATCACCTCGTATCTGCTCGGAAGAGAGATCGTGTGGACAAGGGAAAAGATCAATGAGATGCTGGGAGTTGCGGACGAGGGCATATGTCATTACAACGTGAATGACTTGTGTTATTCCGTAGAGTTCAAGTCCTGGAAGTCTTTAGGACACTGTGGAATACCAATAGCAAGCCTAGGTTTTCCGATGGAGAAACACTGAACCAGTTGCACATTGATCACTTCTTTCTCCACAAAGGGCTTAACATGACCATATGGAGTGCTAAGATAGGAAAAAGGGGCCATTCCACTACCATGACCTTCATGAACACTTTTGCCATGTACATGGTCTCTCAGAAGAAGAACTTCAATCTTGGGTTCGTTATCATGAAATTCATGACCAATGCCTTTGAGAGAAATGATAAACCACTACCATATGGAATGTTGCTGACCCACCTATTTGAGTGTGAGGGAATAACACTGCCCCCTGTTTGGGAAGATGATGCAAAGCACGTTGTGGATGTGATCACCCTAAAAAGATTGAGTATTCATCATAACAGACAGGGCTGCTTCAAGGCAAAGGAAAAGAAGTCAGAGGGTAGTGCTTAGAAGAAGAAGTCCGTTGCTAAGGGAAAGACGAAGGTTGTTGAGCTGAGTGGATCTAATGAGGAAGCTGGTGAGGAACACAGTGTCGATGAGGATGTGATAACAGCGATCCGGAGTGATATCGCCGATATCAAGGCTGACAACAAGAAGCGCTTAAAAAAGATCAAGGAGCAGAACTCAGATATCTTGCTTAAGTTGTCCAAGATCAAGAAGGTGCTAAAGAAATCCATCCCAAAATCCACTGAGTCTGATAGTGATATCGGCGTTTAGGATGCTTTCCCTTATGATATCCCGCTTTTAGCTCTTCTCTTAAGTGGTGCTCGTTTAGGTCCGTTTTGCTTGTGTGGTTGGTCACTCCCTCTATTTGATGTTGAAGGGGGAGAATTAAGGTAATTAATGTGTGGTGTCGTCGAGTGGAGTCGTATGGTTGTTTGATGGGTCACTATATTTGGAACCCATTTATATTTTGATGATATATCTATGATACCTATTATGATGCTTATGTGTGCTTACTAATTGTTATGTCTTGATAAGTATTTGTTGCCTGAACCATGTTTGTAAAATGCGCACTTAGGCAGGGGGAGCATACGAACTGATAAATTCGAAACTCATTTATGATATATCTATGCATGTTACATGTGATATCGTCACTTAGACATGGGGAGTAAATTCCATCTGTGATATATCTTTGCATATCACATGAGATATCTGTATTTAGGCAGAGGGAGCATATATACTCTGATTTTGAGTTTCTGAAAAAAAATATGCTCTGATTTGATCATGAGGTACTTAGACATATGCCTTAGGAATTGCATGATCGAATATGCTTACATGCTTCTGTAATGCATTAATTACATGTCATCATAAAAAAGGGGGAGAATGTTGACCTTTTTGGTCTATATGCTTTGAAGAGTTTTGATGATCAATGTAATTGGGGCCATAACTTGAGCAATTCGATTCGGATATATTAAAATGTCTGAGTATATGATAATATTAGGCTACATCATTGAAAAATGTCGACATCTACATGTGATTATGTGCTTAACTGGTAAAACTATGCGATCACATGTTATAGATGTCTCACATGCTAGGGAATATCTGATTACTGATACACTGTGCTATTTATGGTAAATCGTGTGAGATATCATGCTGAGCTATATATGGAAAGTATGATGTCTAAATATGGAATGTATAATATCCGTTTGAATTTGTCTATTCTGGGAAGAAATCATATTGATAATCTTTGCATGCATCCTACTTGTTCTTATATGGAAACATCGATTATGTTTTCTTATTGATGAAATTAAGGAACCATAAAAGGAAAAGATCATGATTAATTGAAAGTGCTGTTATGGAAAATATCATCCCGAATAAAAGTATATGCCTTGATTTCGAATATGTGTTTTTAAATTGAATAAAATCATGCTATTATGAGCTTTTGACCGTTGTGATATTATATGAATGACATGATTCGTTTGGCATTTTAATTGCTCGATTATTACATGGATTATGTGATATTTTGAGTATTAATCTTGAGACTGACTTTCCATGTAAGTGTTGATTGAAAAGGCTTATATATATGAGCAACACGTAGAAGATCGAGCTAACGAGAACTTGTGAAAGTACGCAAACGAAAGATATTGAGTAGAAGAAAAGAATTGAGAGATTCTTAGCTTTAACTTGTAAATAATATTCTGTCGTTGAACGATCATTTGTGAATCTTAGTGTAATGTGTGATTACATCCACGCCATACATTCTATCTTCGCATGTGCTGTCTTCGGACATGACGTACACGAATGAGGCAAGATCGACATTTACGCGCACGTGAAGGGAAGGACTGTGTTCCGAGGGCCCTTTGGTAGCGAGCTGTTTCCGATCGAGAATTGAATATTCCATGGAGCGAAACTCGGCGTGCGGTAACCTAGTGTGTCTAGTGTTCGACTTGTTTCGGTTTGTATATTGAGCATAATCAATCAATTATGTAACCGACTTAGATAACATTATAGTGATTGATTAACTCTTGAGGAACAAACCTCAAGGAGAGGACTAAACCCTGATTGGGGATATAACCTCTATAAAAATCATGTCTCACGTTACTTTCAGTTCTTTATACTTTTCGTGAGATATATTTGATGCGCATTCCAACGCAACTAGGAGATAACCGACGAAGCATTCTTTTTGAAAAGTAATCACTTAGAAAAGAAATGTTTCTAGGATATAACATCAAAAGTGATTGGAAAAGAAGACACAAAATTTTTATAAGCATAATTCACCCCACCTCCCCCCTCTTAGGCGCAATTTTTATTTCAACAGAGTTGCCTCTATTTACTTCATGGTGATTATCATTCTCAATCAAGTCTTCTGATGGCTGTCTTCGGATGCGAGGCCTCGATTTTTCCCATGGCCTTCGTCGTCACGGCAGTTACGGACGTGTACGACGATTATAGCAGGTTTGGACAGGACCCAGTACAACAAATTGGCTCTGGTTTTCTAAAACAATTATGCATGGTTCATAACCAAAACAATTAAAACTGAACATAATACTTGAACGAAGAAGTGAACTTTGGGCCGCGAAGAAAACAATTACCTGACCCGCCACGCCACCAACCAACGGCCGAGAACTGATCGCGCAGGCGTGTGCTCTGAAATATGGTGTAGAGATTCGTGCATATACGTCAAGTAATAATTAAAACAAATACGTTAAACTAGCACCACGCACGATAGGCAGTGTACCTATCGTTTGTAGAATAGCTTAGCGAGTATCCGAGTATCGAACACGAGGAATAACATTGATTACTAGTAATTACCTATCAATTCGATATTTAGCCAAACAAGTAGTTTGTGATTTTTTTATATTTGAACTAGATCACGACAACTTAAACTAACACGATGAAAGAACTTAAGACACGACTGAAGAATTAAAAGTAACTTTTCAAGTAAAGAAAAATGTGTTGGGGATTTCGAATCCCGCTAAGTATAGTCGACTAGGCCGTAAACCACCATATCCACGCAAACAATGACTAAATCGCAGTAATTTCTTTTCACTCCCGAATTTTTTGTCGCCCTAAACGGTTGCGAGGATTTATATTGGTCTACCTATAGCGAGGGTCGACTATATTCTTTCGCCCTATAGTCGACTCCTAAGTTTACGAAGGGACTAACCGTTCTTTAGCTTTCGTCCTCAACGGTGTACCAAGCGTCACACCAATACATAGACATATCAAATGTGACTTTCAAAATAAAACATAGACATATTGAATCGAAGAAACAATGTCGTAAACGATAAATAAACAATGTCACATGTTCACGAGTGTTATAACGCCCAAATGACAACTCTACCTAGCGTTCATCTCATCACGAGCACATAAGAAGCTTAGCTACTCATGCTTAAGAGAGATTTACGAATCGTATACAAAATAAAGCATAGATAATACATAGATCTTCCCTATTTTACGAGTCCACGCAGATCCAACGTCCTTTGTACTAGATCTTGGATGAAATGAGCTTCGGATCTTCACTTTAGCACCTAGAAATCGTTTTTATTGATTCCTATGGGTCTTGAGTCGTCCCTTAGGTGTATTTTATCTTTTGGAAGTGAGTTAGGTCGATCTCGATCAGATATGGGTTGAGAAGTGCGGCTTCTATAGTAAGTAGTATGAAACACGGCTTGTTCCACCGACAGACACGGCCGTGTAACAATGCCGAGGCCCGCGTTTGTAGATACTAAATATCCATACGGCCGTGTAGATTCACGCCATAAATCGTGCAAAGATGCCGAGGCTTCCTTCTTTCACTGATGATCTACACACGGCCGTGTATAATGTCGATCAAGGCCGTGTGAAATTGCCGAGGCTTACCTTGAATACTGATGATGCTAACACGACCGTGTTGTTTGCTTGAAGAAGCCGTGTTGGCTGTAAACATGGCCGTGTCGCTGGTCGGTTGGAGCCGTGCTAAATTGCTGAGGCTGACATTGGTGGCTGATACTACAGACACGGTCGTGTTCTCATTAGTATGAAGCCGTGTTGGGTCGCCGAGGCTTAATATCCTTTTTGCGTGATGAAGCACTACCGTGTGGGTGCATCGTGAAGCCGTGTTTCTGGTGAACTTGGTCATTTTTGCCCCATATTCTCTCGATTGGTCCCGATTGTCATCTTATGTTCCTTCAATATCAAAACATAGGTATAATCTTAAATATAAATACAAGATAGCCCAAATAAACCAAGTTACGACCTAAATATGATAGAGATAAACGTATAAAAATACGTTTATAAAACCTCCCCACACTTAAGCTTTTGCTTGTCCTCAAGCAAATTAGAACTGAGAAATGACACAAAAATGTGAGACACTACGCTAATGCTTAACTTGTGCAAGAAATTTAGTATGAAGGAGAAGGTGACCCTCTCCCTATTGAATGCACGGAATTTGACTCCATTTCTATAGGCGTGTTCATTAAAGGAGAAGGTGGTGAGGAACTCGAGAGTGAGCTCTTCGTAAGCCTCTTCATCGATGCTGAGGGCGTCCCAACTACTACTAGAGAGGTAGTTATCGACTTGATGGACGATGTGGAGGTGCTCGAGCGTCTCTCGGTGAAGTCGATCGGTGTGCATGAATGTCATTCCCTTTAGCTTCTCGTTACGTTGCTTTCGGGGATCACCGGCGAAGTTGGTCATGGCGGCAAGCAAATCTTCGGTCGTTTCGGTATTTGCTCTTCGCCGATTGCATGGTGGTGGACTAGTATTCGTGTTACGAGATGAGCTAGCATGAGAGGGATTTCTACGAGACATTGTACCTGCCAAACTCAAAATGAGTCTCGAGAAATATCCTAAAAGATTAACCAACTCGATTCGACCAAACTTTCGTAAACATTGAACGAGAACATCAAATTCCAATGAATAAATGAAATCAAAATCATATGAGCATATCAAGCATTCAAGTGGAATTAGGTAAGTCCAAGTCGAAAATCAACACCATTTATGAAATAAGAAATTCGTGAATTGAGCATCAACATAAAAATTTTGGGGTTAGACATTTCATCGAACACCTTCAATGCATATGAAAGGGACAAAATTAAACCAACAAATTCGATGAAATTAGTTAACCCAATGTGTCTACAACATAGCTTTAACCCAAGCAATCATATATCAAGGCAAACATCGACCAAAATTCAAAAAATCCTAATTTTCGTGATTTAGGGTTTATAGGAGAATCAAACCTTTTCCACTTAGATTTAAGTTGAAATAGAGGTTAGGTAGTGCGTGTGTGGTCTTGTGGGTGTCGCCGGAGCTCAGGTGGAAGAATTTGGGACGCGTGTGTGTGTGCGCTGCTGTGTCTTGTCGTGTGTGCTCGTGGCTGTTTGGTGCGGCTGTGTGCTCGATGTTTGATCGAGCAAAAAAATTTTTTTTTATGTTATATTCGCGTCTAACACGGCCGTGTAGAACTCTACATGGGGCCGTGTTAAAAACACGCGGTATTAAATAGTATTTTTTTTTATAATTTTTATTTATTTATTTTATTATTTATTTAAATCCGCATGCCCGTGTTAGTGGCCTAATAGCCGTGTAATATTCCCGAAGTAAGAGTTTTCTCAAATGCGTTTACACGGCCGTGTACTTCTTGGTTCAAGCCGTGTGTCTTCGCCTAGGCTTGATCATCGTGGGCGAACAGTTCCACGGCCGTGTCACGGGACATTAAGCCGTGTGAGCTTCTGGACACGGCTATGTGGGGAAATTATTACGTCGTGTTTTTTTTTAACCGAGGCTCTCAAGTAAGTTCTAACACGATCGTGTTAGTAGCTAACGTGGCCGTGTAGGTTGTCGAAGGACGGTCTTATGCCGAGTTACGCGGTCGTGTTTCTTTGGCTCTTAGCCGTGTTTGTGCCTAACTAATTATTGCAAAAAGCTTGGCTTGTAAAACACGGCCGTTTTATATTAGATAGATTTTGTGCTTAAGTTTTATAGTACCGTGCTCTATCGTCGTTACAACGTTAAGCCAAACTTGACGTAGGTCTATAGTTGGGCACGTAAATATGGTACTGACATAAACTTGAGCGGAACTATTGTTCGTAAGGTGTGACATAACGTAGGGACATCAAAGTCTTTTATAGGGATTATGGATATGATTTTGTAACGAAAAAGCCAAATCCGATTTTGTTCATAATGGCGCCGTATTCCAAAAATCAAAATACGGTGTTTTGAAGAAAAATCGGATTGCGAAATTAATGATGCCTTATCGTTTCGTTGCACTCATGCCTATAAATAGGTGGTGCTCGATGTAGGCTTTACTGCACCACAACATAAATCTTCTCCGGCTATATCATTTAAGTTTCGCAATGTATAATTTTGGAGAACATGCGAAACGTGAGAACATCCCCCAAGAAACCTTCAGGATGGAAAGTCTAGAAAGACTCAAGCTTGAGTTGTTCATCCTTTTGGGTTTGCTCGGGGTTGCAATCTCCGCTTTTGTGACGTGGGTTGTTACGCATTGTGCTTGCATATAATCGCTATGTAATCGTGCTTCCTAAAGCAAGGAAGGTTTAGCTTCCAAGCTTTTATGTATAGGGTTGTAACACGATGTCCATCAATGTAATCGTTATGTCATCAGGCTCATTTCGCATATCTATCATTCAGATCCCCTTTTATTATTATTATTATTATTATTATTATTATTATTATTATTATTATTATATATAAATATATATATATATATATATTTTTTTTATTATTATTATTATTCTTTTATTTGTTTTATTTTATTATTTATTATTTTTATTATTATCTATATATAAATATAAATATTTTTTTCAATAGCGATAAATAAACGTGAAATGCAACTAATCTTAAGTGATAAAGTAAAGTAAACGTGAATGCAAATACCTGGGTTGCCTTCCAAGAAATGCTTCTTTAACGTCGTAAGCCGGACATACCTTTTCACGCTTTACGCTAGCTTGAAGTCGAGGTACATGACCTCGTTATCACTTGGTGCCTTCTTGCATCCAAAATAGTGCTTCAAACGTTGGTCATTAACTTTAAAAGTTTCATGTTCATCATTATAAATCTCGACAGTACCGTAAGGGAAAACACGAGTAATAAGGAATGGTCCAGACCAACGCGATCTCAACTTTATGGGAAAGAGCCTTAGTCGAGAATTAAAGAGGAGTACTTGATCCCCTTCTCGAAATTCTCTCCGTTGCTTAATCTTTTTATCATGATAAGCCTTTGAACGCTCTTTATACATTCTTGCGTTATCGTATAACAACAAAGTGCATCGTTCAATTTACTCGCCCATTTCCGTCGGTTCCCATCTATGGTTTTCTCTAGGATGCGTTTCAGCTCCCGATTTACAACCTCTACTTGCCACTAGCTTGAGGATGATAGGGGGTAGAAACACTATGCTTAATACCATACTTTTCTAAGGTTCGTTCAAATTGGGTGTTACAAAAATGAGTACCCCTATCACTAATGATGCATTTAGGTGCTCTGAACTGCGAAAACAATGCTCGTACAAATTTAACAATGACTCTCGCATCGTTAGTGGGTAAGGCTTGGGCCTCGGCCCACTTAGATACATAATCAACAGTCACAATAATGTACTTGTTATTGTACGAGCTAGGAAAAGGGCCCAAAAAGTCTATGCCCCAAACATCAAATACTTCGCATACTAAATAAAGTTCTGGGGCATTTCATCACGTTTTGAGATATTACTTGTTCGTTGACATTGGTCACACGTGTCAACGTACCTATGAGCATCCTTAATGATCGTCGGCCAGTAAAATCCACATTCTAACACCTTTTGAGCAGTGCAATTGGCTACATAGTGTCCTCCGGCAGGTCCGCTGTGGCAATGCTCGATTTCATTGTTTCGGGGAAAGAAACACAACGTCGAATGACTTGGTCTGCACATCTCTTGAAAAGAAAAGGGTCTTCCCAAAAGTAGTATTTCAAGTCGAAAAAGAATTTCTTCTTTTGTTGACTTGTGTACTATTTTGGTAGGATCCTCGCAACAAGATAATTAGCAAAATTTGCAAACCACGGGACTTCTACATTTACCACTTTTATGGCGTATAGATGTTTGTCTGGGAAC
Organism: Linderniella brevidens; assembly: GCA_004919715.1. Lineage (NCBI taxonomy): Eukaryota > Viridiplantae > Streptophyta > Magnoliopsida > Lamiales > Linderniaceae > Linderniella > Linderniella brevidens. The sequence continues at coordinate 1,047,424 of SWDC01000149.1, forward strand.
GTGTCGTGGATCGTTTTGTTGTCGGGGTTCAGTATCTCGGATTCCTCTAGTCGAGCGAGGTGATCTGCTACCACATTCTCGTCACCCTTCTTGTCGCGGATCTTGAAATTAAATTCTTAAAGGAGCAAGATCCATCGAATAAGCCGCGGCTTGGCGTCTGGCTTCGCTAGCAAGTACTTCAATGCAGAATGAGCAGTAAAAACAACAACTTTAGTCAAAATAAGATATGACCTAAATTTATCGAAGGCAAATACGACGATGAGAAGCTCCTTTTCGGTAGTGGTGTAGTTGCATTGGGCTGAGTCCAATGTCTTACTCGCATAGTAGATCGGCCGAAAGTGCTTATCCTTCTGTTGTCCCAGTACAGCTCCAACTACGTAATCACTAGCATCGCACATAAGTTCAAAGGGTAACCCCCAATCGGGAGCAACCATAATAGGTGCAGAGATCAGCTTTTCCTTAAGCAAATGGAAAGCATCAACGCATTCATCATTAAAGTCAAATGAGACATCTTTTTCTTAGCAGCTTCGTGCAATTTTTGAAAAGTCTTTCATGAATCTTCGATAGAATCCTGTATGACCTAGAAAACTCCTAACAGATTTCATGTTCGATGGAACATGTACCTTTTCTATCGTCTCTACCTTAGCCCGATCCACTTCGATTCCTTTAGAAGATATCTTGTGTCCAAAGACTATACCCTCTCGAACCATGAAATGTCATTTTTTCCAATTAAGTGCTAGATTGGTCTCTTCACAGCGTGCTAACACACACTTAAGATTAATCAGACAAGCATCGAAAGAGGTACCAAAGACTGAGAAATCATCCATGAACACCTCCATGATTTTGCCCACCAATTCGTCGAAGATCGCCATCATGCATCGCTGAAACGTGGCTGGGGCATTGCAAAGACCAAATGGCATCTGTCGATAAGCAAACGTGCCAAACGGACAGGTGAATGTCGTGTTCTCTTGGTCCTCCAGAGCTATTGGAATCTGCAAGTAACCTGACATGCCATCAAGAAAACAGTAAAATGCATGTCCTGATAACTTTTCAAGCATTTGATCAATAAAGGGTAGAGGAAAATGATCCTTTCTCGTGGCATCCTTCAATTTTCAGTAGTGGATGCACACACGCCATCCAGTTACGGTCCTCGTTGGAATCAACTCGTTCTTTTCATTGGGAACGACCGTCATGCCTCCCTTCCTTGGAACCACTTAGACGGGACTCACCCATGCACTATCTGAGATCGGGTAGATCACTCTGGCATCAAGTAGCTTAATGACCTCCTTCTTCACGACATCCTTCATGTTGGGGTTTAGCCTCCTTTTCCGTTCGGTGACAGGTTTGAAGTCATCCTCCATGAGAATCTTATGTCTGTAGAAGCTTGGGCTAATCCCCCGAATGTCGGATATCCTCCACGCTAAGGCCTTTTAGTGCTCTCGCAGCACCTTCAACATCTGGTCTTTTTGTCTGCCGTCGAAGCTTGAAGATATTATCACTGGTAGCTTCGACTCGCCTTCTAGAAATGCATATTAGAGATGTTCGGGCAATTGTTTCAACTCTAGGACATGTGGCTCTTCGATCGAGCTCTTTTCTTTGTCCTCCTCTTTACTTTCGTTGACTGTCGTCACAGGCTCATCATCATCTTCTTTGCACTCATTGGTGGTCACCATCATGGAAGATTGTGTATCGCCTCCGCCAAAAACCTGCGACAGACCTTGCACGAAAAAGATATAATTATGTTCAAAGACATCCAAGTAATAACACTTATCGTCAAGTGAGCTAGAACTTTTCATAGAATCTGCCATGTTGAAAGTCACTTTCTCGGCATCAACCGTCAAGGTCAAAGTACAATTTCTAATATCTATCATGGTTTCACCAGTGGCCAAGAATTGCCGACCTAAGATAAGAGGAATATTTTCATCTTCCTCCATATCCAAAATGACGAAATCGGCGGGAATTATGAACTTGTCCACTTTCACTAGGACATCTTTGATAACACCTCGAGGGTATTTTAAGGATCTATCAGCCAATTGGAGGCTCATCCTAGTGGGTCTTGGCTCGCCTAAACCTAATCTCTTAAACATAGAATATGGCATCAGATTTATGCTAGATCCTAGGTCGGCTAATGCACGTTCAACAACAACATCTCCTATAAGACATGGAATAATAAAACTCCATGGATCCTTAAGCTTCTTTGGCATCTTGGTTTGTCAAATGGTTGAACACTCTCCTCGTAGGCACACAGTAGAAACGTCTTCGAGCTTCCTTTGGTTGGTGAGCAAGTCCTTGAGGAACTTCGTGAAACGAGGAATCTGCGTAATAGCTTCAATAAACGGTAAGTTTATATGCATTTGTTTACACATACCCATAAATTTACCATATTGCTCATCGTCTCGATCCTTCTTCAACCTAGTCGAATATGGGATATTTGGTTGATATGGCTACACCGGTGGTCGACTGGTCTCCTTCTCCGTTCCTCTTTCAGCTTCAGCCTTTTCGAGTTTCTCACCTTTGATTTTCTCAACGTCTTGCTCTTTGTGGACCTCGATATCAACTTTTTCTGTGGGTTGCTTCATTGTGGGCTGCTCTCGCTCCTGCAATTCCTTCCCACTCTTTAAGGTGACGGCCTTGCAATGTTCCCTTGGATTCGTCCCAGTATAGCTCGGGAGCGAACCTTGAGGTCGTTCCGCCAATTGTTTCGCTATTTGGCCCACTTGTTGCTCCAATTTCCGTACTGAAGCATCCGCGTTTTGAGCTCGTAGATCGATGGTTTGGAAATGTTCTTCCATCTTTGTTAATCGGCTCTCATGGGCTTAATCGACTCTCATGGGCTTGAGTGGTCTTGTTGAAGTTCGAGAGGAGAATCTCCATCATACCCTTCATCTCCTTCATGTCATTAGATCCTGACCCTTGAGCTGGATTTTGATAATGATTGCTCGATCCTCCAGATTGAAATCCCGGTGGTGGCCCTTGTTGGAATCCGGACTGCCTCTACATCTGCTGGCCTTGATTGCCGTAGGACATGTTCAGGTGTGCTCGAGGTTGAAAACTCCTCTGGCCTTGGTAATTGCCCATGTAGTCAATATGCTCTACAGGTGGTATGACATGACATTCCGAAGTCTCGTGAGATGCACCACAATTACTGAGGTATGTATGGTATTTGGTGAGGTGGTACTGCGGCCATACGGGTTATTACAGCGTTGACGGCTTGCAGTTGAGAGGCATTTGGTATAAGAGCATTTAACATCGTCTGAAGTTGAGTTTGCATCGTGGCCATTTGCTGTTGAAGAGCATAAAACTTAGCATTCATCGATGTATCGTTGCTCACTTCGAACATTCCAGGCGCCCTCATTCTTGTGTTGTCTCGCATGAAGCTATTTCTCGTATATTCTTCGATTAGATTCCAGGCTTCCGTGGCACTAAGCTTCACAAGTCCTCCGTTTGCGGCACCGTCTAGCATATGAGCCGTTTGATCGCTGAGTGCCTCGTGGAATCTATTGATGATTGCTGCATTCGTCATTTCATGTTACGGGCATTTCTTCAACAACACTTTGTACCTCTCCCATACTTCGTAAGGATTCTCTGTGTCCTTCTGATGAAAGAGTAAAATTTCAGTCTTTAACCTGAGAACCTTCGATTGCGGGAAAAAAGTAGCCAAGAAAAGCCCCGCACAACTCGTCCCAAGTAGTGATAGATTTCGGTGGTAATAGCTCCAACCACTCATTTGCCTTATCTTTGAGAGAGAATGGAAACAACATAAGCTTGATTTTGATGATGTCCGTAATTGCCAAGAATGCTTTGATGTATTTGTACGGATCATCTTCAGATGTCCGTATGGAATATCATTTCAAGCCACGAGTTCTTCAGCTCAAAGTTGTTGATTGCGATCGGTGGTATGACAATTGTCGACTCCGTACCACCGAGTGTATTGTTCTTGAGCAAATCTTGCAGTGATTGCTCCTCGTTATTAGCTTCTTGATCTGCCATCTCCTTCAGTGTTCCCGAACTATCGACTGAGGTCTCTAGGTGAGAGATGCTTGCGGTGTCCTGCGAATAATAAACTAGCTGAACTGATTCGTCGGACGAATGACTTCCGGAAGTTTCTTGTCTCAGCCTTCGTCGCAATGTACGCTCAAAATTTGGAGATCCTTCAACCAGTGGATACGATGGATGGCTTCATGTCATTCACCGTATAAGTGTACCTAAAAAAAGTCAACGGACCACGTTAGCTAGGTAACGGAACACAAACCAAAAGACAGTTGCAGATAAGAAACGTTGATTAACAAGAATTAAATAACAAATAAGTAAATGACTAAATTACCGAACTCGGGTTTTCCTAATATCAATCTATTCTCCGGCAACGGCGCCAAAAACATGATCGCGCAGGCGTGTGCTCTTAAATATGGTGTAGAGATTCGTGCATATAAGTCAAGGAATAATTAAAACGAATACGTTAAACTAGCACCACACGCGATAGGCAGTGTACCTATCGTTTGTAGAATAGCTTAGCGAGTATCCGAGTATCGAACACGAGGAATAACATTAATTACTAGTAATTACCTATCAATTCGATATTTAGCCTAACAAGTAGTTTGTGATTTTTTTTATATTTGAACTAGATCACGACAACTTAAACTAACACGATGAAAGAACTTAAGACACGAATAAAGATTTAAAAGTAACTTTTCAAGTTAAGAAGAATGTGCTTGGGATTTCGAATCCCGCTAGGTATCGTCGACTAGGCCGTAAACCACCGTATCCACGCGAACAATGACTAAATCGCAGTAATTTCTTTTCACTCCCGAATTTGCTGTCGCCCTAAATGGTCGCGAGGATTTATATCGGTTTACCTATAGCGAGGGTCGTGTATTTGCTTTCGCCCTATAGTCGACTCCTAAGTTTACGAAAGGACTAACCGTTCTTTAGCTTTCGCCCTCAACGGTCTACCAAGCGTCACACTAATACATAGACATATCAAATGTGACTTTCAACACAACACATAGACCTATTGAATGAAGAAATAATGTCACGTGTTCACGAGTGTTATAATGTCCAAATGACAACTCCACAGCGTTCATCTCATCCCGAGCACATAAGAAGGTTAGCTACTCATGCTTAAAAGAGATCTACGAATCGTACACAAAATAAAGCATAGAGAATACATATATCTTCCCTATTTTACGAGCCCACGCAGATCCAACGTCATTTGTTCTAGATCTTGGATGAAATGAGCTTCAGATATTCACTTTAGCACCTAGGAATCGTTTTGATTGATTCCTATGGGTTTGGAGTCGTCCCTTAGGTGTTTTTTATCTTTAGAAAGTGAGTTATGTCGATCTCGATCTGATCTGTGTTGAGAAGTGCGGCTTATATAGAAAGTAGTATGAAACACGGCTTGTTCCATCGACAGACACGACCGTGTTACAATGTCGAGGCCCCCCATTTGCAGATACTGAATATCCACACGGCCGTGTAGATTCACGTCATAAATCGTGCAAAGATGTCGAGGCTTCCTTCTTTCACTGATGATCTACACACGGCCGTGTATAATGTCGCTCAAGGCCTTGTCAAATTGCTGAGGCTTACCTCAAATACTGATGATGCGAACACGGCCGTGTTGTTTGCTTGAAGCGGTGTTGGCTGTAAACATGTCCATGTCGTTGGTCGGTTGGACGAGGCTGACATTGGTGGCTGATACTACAGACACGGTCGTGTTCTCATTAGTGTGAAGCCGTGTTGGGTCGTTGAGCCTTAATATCCTTTTGTGTGATGAAGCACGGCCGTGTGGGTGCATCGTGAAGCTTTGTTGGTGTTCGAGTTGCTTGGTTCCAGTGTAACACACGGCCGTGTTGTTTACTTGACGAAGCCGTGTTTCAGGTGAACTTTGTCATTTTTGCCCCATATTCTCTCGATTGGTCCCGATTATCATCTTATGTTCCTTCAATATCAAAACATTGGTATAATCTTAAATATAAGTGCACGATAACTCAAAAAAACCAAGTTACGACCTAAATATGATAGAGATAAACGTATAAAAATACGTTTATCAAGAACATTGCGATCAAAGGTTGGGGCTTCCAACTTTTGTTAGCTGTAAGTTTAATTGTCGAGCCATAAATCGCTTTCAATTTTATTTCTTTTTCTTTTCTGATTTATGTAAGAAATTCAAGTGCATTTTGGTCTTTTCAGTAAGCTCCGTTAGAAACTAACAACTGATGCAACTGACTAATCGATTTTGTTCTTTCGGGGTCACGAGTTTATATATCGCTATACATCTGGGTTACCAGCTGGAATTGAAAATAAGTTTGGGCACACATTGGAAAAGTCTAAAACAGAGGGTTACCAACCGAAATTTCCCTTAGACTTTTAACGCGGCCGCCCCGCCACCTGAGCGCTGCTGCACAGCCACACAGTCGCAAGTACAAGCCTGCACCCAATGGCACCGCCCTTGCAGCCAGGTGGCCACCTTGCCATGACCGCGCCCAACGGCGCATGCACAGCCGCACGTATGAATGTTGCGCCCAAATAGTGACTATGGATAATTAATCAAGGCCAAAGGTATAACGCTCTGATACCAATATGTAAGAAACAAATCATGTCTCAATCGTTCTAACTACACACATACCATGAATATTCAGCAAGTTAGAACGAGAACGTAATACGGAAAATGAAACACGATTACCTCCTGCCATTGATGAGAAGAACCGTCACACCTTAAAGGGTAGGAGAATATAGGTTGTTTTTCCAAGTCTATCCTAACGGCCTTTATTAATGGGATTTTAGCATACATAAGTAGACATGGGGACCTCAATATTTAGAGCATCCCCAATAGGTACTCTATTTTAAAGCTATTAAGCCATCTCCAACCCACAACATAAAAATACATTTAAGTTTACACAAATATACAGCTGGTACAATGTTTTTACTCCAACCCACAAACTCAATTTTCTACACTAATTTTTTCTCCAATCCATTAGCCCTATTTATATACTAAAAATAATATTTCATACATATTCTTACTTATTGTTATTATAATATATTTATAAAAAAAATATTATATAAATTTAATTTTAATTATGCCTGAAAAAATATGTTTTATTTATATTTTCAAAAAGTAAATAATAAATTTTTTACGCATTAATTGTATAATTGACATGTTAATTTAAAGGCATATATACTCATATTCTTTATGTATTTACTTTTATTTTATAAATAAAAAATAAACATATAGGATATTTTAAAGATGTTTATAGAATTTAATTGTATTATTTTAATGATATAAAATATTTTAAAACTAACTAAAATAAATTTTATTTCAAAAATATTAAAATAATAATTAAATTATAACTCTATTTTAGGGTTAAGAAATGGATTTACTCTAAATATAGAGTATAAATGCTTGCAAACTCTATAAAGTCATCTCTAACCCACAATACAAAAATACAGTTAAATTTACACAAAGATACAGTTGCTATAGTGTCTTTACTCCAACCCACTAACTCTATTACCTACACTATTTTTTAGTCCAATCCGTTAAATCTATTTTCTATACTAAAAAAATAATATTCCATACATATTTTTACTTTTGTTATTATGAAATATTTATAAAGGCGAAAATATGATATAATTAAATATAAATTATGTTTCAAAAATTATTTTTTATTTATATTTTCAGAAACTAAATAATGTATATATATATATATATATAACATATTAATTGTATTATTACATGTTAATTTAAAAGCAAATATACTCATATTTTCTATGTAAAAATAAATATATTTCTTTTGATTTCATAAAATAAAAATGAAACTTATAGAATATTAAAAGATGATTCTGGAATTTAATTTCATCATTTTATATTTTTTTTAACGTAACTAAAATAAGTTTATATTTTAAAAAATAAGTATAAAAATAGAAATCATAACTCTATTTTAGAGTTGAGAAATAAAGTTACTCTAAATATAGAGTATCACTGTCTGCAAATTCTATAATACTGATAAAATAGAGTACCCATTGGAGAACATGTGTACTTTATTTTAGTGTTTTACACTAAAATTGAGTATACATTAAAGATGCTCTAATAGTATCAAAATAGAGTACCCGTTGGAGAAGAGGTATACTCTATTTTAGTGTTTACCCTAAAATATAGTATACATTGGAGATGCTCTTATAGTATTGGCAGATATCGATACTCTATTTTTAGAGTAATTCTATTTCTCAAAGCTAAAACATAGTTATAATTTTTCTTTTTCTTTTTATTTCTTTTTAAATCTAAACTTATTCTAATTATGTTTAAAATATTTTATTTCACTAAAATAAGAACATTAAAATTCTTGTCTTTAATATTCTAGATGTTTCGTTTTTATTTTAATGAAATTCGAATAAAAAATATTTTATTTTTACATAAAGAATTTGAAAGTATTTGCTTTTAAATTAACATGCCAGTTATACCATTACCATGTTTTGTTGGCACAACGACATTTTTATATAGAAAAATAAATTATTATATACTTTTAAAAAATATAAATAATAAATAATTTTTTTAGACATAATTTAAAGTTATATGATTTTTTTATTTTTATAATAACAATAAGTAGAAACATGTACGGAATATTATTTTTAGGTAGAAAATAGAGTTAATAAATTGGAGTAAAAATTATAGTAGAAAATAGAGTAAGTGGAGTGGAGTAAAAATACTGTAACAACTTTATTTTTATGTAAATTTAACTGTATTTTTGTGTTGAGGATTGAAGATGGCCTTATAATTGTAACTTTAGGAATTTTTCCATCAGAAACTGTTGGAACAATTAACTATAAGTGGGATATAGAAAATTGTCCAATGCAAACGTGTCCGCTAATTAATTTGATTAACTTAATAAATAATAATATCAAATATATTATATTGGACTATACCAATTATAAGGGTATAATTGGAAATAAATGATAAGACGAAGGATACAACTGTAGCTTTACATTACATACCAAATTGATTGATAAGTAGTTATTATGGGTGCTCACCCTTTCTATATATTGTATTATTATAATAGTTAGTGTTGCACGCATGTCTGAGTTAACGAATTTCTTTGACTTAATGTTTTCACGTCATGGACTCGTTCATATTATTGGAACGTCTCGATTATTACGATTTTTCATTGGCTTGATGTTCATTATGTTGATTTATCATATTATTGAAATTGTAGTAATTGTCACATAATTTTCAGGACCATCAACTCAATGTATATATAATCAATGTATATATAAAGGCCAGGCAGGCCTAGCAACTTAATTATACATCAATAAACACATAATATACAACAAACTTCATATTCTTTATTTCACATGGCTTCCAAGTTTCTCTCGCCGTCATTGCTATTTCACTGGGTTTGCTCTTTTTTTCTTCTCCCTATTTCATTACCATTTCTTGCTATTATGAAATGATTATATGATAGAAGTCCCTAATTAATTAATTAATCGCTCTTTAATACGTCTTATGTAGTAGCATGGAGATGCACAGGTCATTCGGACCCGTCGTGCCGAGTGGATTCGGATTGTAAGGACCAAACGGCGTACTGCTTGCCTCCGAGCATTCCCGAGGCGTTTTGCTTCCAAAACGTTTGCTATTGCAAGCCCTCGACGCCCACGTGCACCAGCGACGACAACTGCGTGCCGAGGATTGGGAACCGGTGCGGCGCCGACACCGTGCCGATTTGCTATTCAGGCATTTGCCTTTGCAAGATCAATTAATATAATCTTTAATTACACTACTATGCAGCGTTATTATGTAATAAACTCACACGAGATTTGAGGTTTTCTCTCTTTTTTTAGGTGATTTGGTTTGATGATGTGGTTCATTCCCTGAAACTATATAAATTATTTTATGAATGGACTCAGCTTGTCGCGACCAAACTACGTAAGCCTCACACATATATTTATTAAAATCCGCCTAAATATTTTGAAAGCAGCATTTAGATATTCGTAATTTTTTGTAATACAGATATCCGTCAAAATTGTACTTAAACCGACACACCAAATAGATTTGAAAGCATACTCACCAATTATGTATTAGTACTAGTATTTTAATATGTTTGTGCTATAATTTATGTATATATTAATTTTATATTATATTTGAAGAGTTATTTTTAATTTGAAATATTATTAAATTTTAATTATGAGTGTTTTGAAGTATATAAAAGAAAAATAATATACAAGGATATGGTAAGAGTAAATAAAAAAAATTGAAGAACCAAATTGATTTTACTTGATAAAATTGACATAACAACTGGGCGGGGAGTTTTTATCATGTTCTCACCAATTATATAATATATATATATATATTATAGAAATAAAGTGTGAAATCGCTGAGTAAAATATCTATTCTTTTCCTCTTTCGAGTACTGATGCTCTCAGAATTGACTCTGCGTCTGGTTATTGCTTTTGCCATTTTGCATAGGCCTCCTGCTCAGCTTCAGTACTCAACGAAACTTTGCATTCAATGCTCCACTTTGTCTTCTGCACCTTGTCCTTGATCAACATGTGCCTCGACATCACTCCAATACTAGCTTGCCTCCGGTACTCGGCGGTGTCGCGGCTTTAGCTAGTATCCGGTACTCAGTTATGGTTCCGGTACCGGTGGATTCCCGTTCTTACTCAATCACCAAAACTTCAATATCCATCAATTTTCCCCTTTTTGATGATTGGCAAAACCTCCATCAAGACCACCAGAGAGCTCTCCTTCTTGTTCTCAGTCTTTCTTCTCTTTCTCATTGGCAATCTTCGCAAGCTCCTTTTGCGTAATCGCCTTTGCATATGAGACTCTCTTGAAATCATGAAGTCGGACTACTTCACTTAGTTGATCCTCGGTGAGAGAGGCTGCAGTATCCCTAAGCCCATGTGGATGGTAGATGCGTTCAAGCGGTCCTACTTGGGCTTCTACTCTTCCTTGTAGACGAAGAGGCTGGAGATCTTGATCCGGAATTACCAGATTGAGGACTTTGTTCCGTTCTTCAATGTTGTCCATGAACCTCGCACTTGTAGAATGGAGTTGCAAGGGACGCACTGGTCCGTGGCCTTGTCGGTGCCGGGTAGAAGTTTGGCACCGTTGGCGTAGGCTCGGGAACCAGCTCTTGCTCTGTTGTCTGTTGTCTATTGTCTGGTGCCAGCCTTTGAGCTTCCACCATGTTTGCCTTTCCCTTCCCCCTTTTGGAAATCACCATGCCTGACTCGCCCTGAGCAGCAAGATGCTCGACCACGGCGGCGAGCTGAGCGGAGAGGACTTTGATCTCGTCCGTCACACTATCACGGACTTCGGTGATACCAACCCGCAGTTCAGCTTGGCTTGCAGCGATCTTGTCCACCTTCTGCATCACTTCGTTGTTGAACTTGGCGGATTTGCGGAGCTCGTGCTTAATTTTGCTGAGCTCCCGATCGGTAGATGACACCGCGCGAGTCATGCTCATGAATGCCCGGGTGGTGGCGGGTCATTGGGGGTTCGGAAGCGAGATGTTGTTGAGTCGATGTCACAGTCCGCTCCATGTTTTGCGCGTCGGTTGGCGGCGTAACCTCAACATGCTGTGGTGGTTTCGGAGTACCGGCCTCTTGTGCTCCATGCAAGTCTTCGTGCACAATTTGCATCTCTGGAGCAGGGTCGACATCGTCTTGATAAGTAAGAAGAAGTTGAAGCGCAGATGTTGGCTGAGGCAGTGATGACAGAGGGGCAGGGGTTTGGACAGCAGCTGGCAACGGGCTTTGCTGGTGTGAAGCCTCTGGAGCCCTGAGTGGAGAAGAGCTCTCCATGGCCTCTTGCACAACCGGAGCATGTTGTTCTACTTCATTGGCCAAACTGGGGAGAACCGTTGTGGTTTCCCGTGGGGATGCAGGAACCAGAGTGAGAGCCTTCTGAGTAGAAAGAAAGGCACCATCTTGAGGACTTGTCTCCGGGGTTTGAGATGTCCCAACGCGTCCGGTTCCGTAGGTGCTGAGGGTCACAAAGCTAATCGATCCCCGCATACTGAGCTCTGCATGCACGACCCCCACACGCGACTGCAATCTCGCAAATTCCACCTGGAGTTAATATTTTCGTCTCGCGGTGGGCCTCCTTGTGATTAGGATCAAAAGTTGCTTCCCTTTGTTGAAGGAGATGAGTGACTTTCTTGCAGCCGTGTGTGCACCTCAAGTAGCTCCATGCCTTGGATTAGAGCCATGGGTGACTAATCCTAACCGCTCCAGCAAGCGGTTCTCGATGGCCATAGTGCTGTCAGCACTGCGCTTGGAGATAGTGGCCAGAGGCATTCCCAACCGTACACTCCACCAATCTTCTAAGTCATGAAACGCCAAGGTTATAGCTTCTTGAATGTGATCTTCAATGGCGCTCAGGACCGTTGTGGTTTAGGATGAGTGGCGAGGGCTGGAGCGGAGCATTTTTCCTTTTCCACTTGCGCACATTTTATTCCTTGAGGACGCCTCAGTGGGTTCCATGGTGACGGTTCCCAAGATAGCAGTGCGGGCTATCACCTCAGGTCGGTCCTCAACCACAGTGGACTGTACTGGGACAACTTTGGGGACGACAACATCTTCAGTGCCCCTCTTGCAACTGCCAGAGCAGATTCAGTCTACAAACCGGTTCCGTTTCCTTAACTTGTACTATCCTCGATTCTATGTGCAGGGATGCACTCCATATCTTCCGCAAGGCTGCGGAAGATCTTGGTGAGAACCAGAGAGGTTGGCCATTGAGCTTCAACAGAAGGGTGAACCACCACCTTTCTCAACTTCTTTCTTGGCGGCTGTGGTGGTGGTGAAGGTGGCACACATCTGCTGCAACTAGAGCCAGTACTGACTCCAGTGGCTCTGGTTCCGGTACTGACTATGAGACCACAGTCAGTGACTTCTCCTTTGGTGCCGCAACCTTCTTTTTCTTTGGTTGCGATGCTGGAGATTTTGCCCGGGAGCCGCTCTCTTTGTCCCATCACACGTTCGTCAGAGAGATAGTCCCTTCGAGCGATGTTCTCAAAAACTTCCCCGGTGATCTTCTTCAAGATATGGTTGATCTGGGGTCCGAAGTTTTTGATGAGGCGAGACTTGCCCCGAACGGTGGCTTGAAAGGCTTTGAAGACGATGGTGCAACAATCCACGTCTCTGTGGGTGAGAATGGCCACAATTGCATCAAGTTTCTCACCCGTGAGCATGTCGAATGCTCCAACCTTTCCAAGTAGCCCTTTCGCCACTATGTGGTGGAGGAGGCGGTATGGGGGCTTCAGTACAGCCCATCTGTTCGAGTGTTTAAAAATAGCTCCGTCTAAGGACATCTTCGACTTGAGATCTTCATTCATATCACCAATGGCCTCGCAAAGTTTACTGGTTCCGCCGTTGGTAGGTCGAACTCTTCGATAAACCACGCATTCGTCAATTCAACGTCGCGGTTCTGAACGTGGCTGAAGATCGTTGTTTCTGAAGGGAAGATGACGTTGTTGATGACCTCACGAACGTGATCACTGAAGATTTCACGTTCGTTGTCCAGAAAGGCAGCCAGGCCAACATCCATGATGCACGACGCCATCTGGTGAATCTCGTCGCCGTTTGTGCCCACAAGTTCCAGGACGTCGACTTTGACGACAAACCGCATAAAATCCATGGGGTTGTGGGTTGATGGAGGAGGCAGAGCAGATGTGGATGTTTTATTGATGAATATTTTCTGAGAATTGTTGAAGGATTTTGAAGATTAGGGTTCGAAAGTTTTGAAAGCATTTGGAAGCTTGAAGGTTTTAGGGTTTTGATTTGAGAACGTAAGTGTTAAGTAAGATGTTTCATGTGTATAAGTAGAGACAAATGGGCGGGATATAGTGATGCGACAACATTTAATGATTTGTCAGATGATTTGACTACTCTAAGGAAATTCCTCGGACTGACGCCCTCTGTCTCAGTTCTGTTTCTCCCATTTAAAAACCAATCCGGTTCCTTCTTTCCCCTTTTAAGTACTAAGTGTCATTCCTTTCGAGTGACTGCTTCTTCATGGTATCGAAAATTTCATCTGAATCGGCACTACTTGGGTACCGTTACTTCCCCCTTAGCTTTTGCTCCGTCCTCATCATACTATGATTCCGGTACTTAAACAGTTGAGATTTGTTCTTCCTGATTTAATTGTTGGACATGTCAAGTAGGCCCTAGGCATTCTTGAAGGTGACAAACTTGGCTTCAGGGAGTAGCTTTGTGAATATAAGCTACTTGTTGTTCAGTTCTTACATGCTCCAGACGAACAACCTTTTTTAGCACATGATCACGGATGAAATGGTGCTGAATCTCAATATGTTTAGTTCTTGAGTGTAGTACCGAATTTTGTGATATTGCGCAATATAAGGGAGTATGTGATTCATTTATCCCATAATCTTTGAGTTGATGCTGAATTCATAGTATCTGTGAGCAGCAACTCCCAGAGGCCAAGTATTCTGCTTCCGCCGTTGATGTGGCAATGGAGGTCTGTTTCTTGCTGAACCAAGAGATCAGCATGTCTCCAAGAAATGACACGTTCCACTAGTACTTTTCCTATCCAACTTGCAATCGACATAGTCAGCATTTGTATCCATACAGTGAAAAGGATGAGTCCTTAGGGCACCACAATCCTACATTTGTAGTGATTTTGAGATACTTCAAAATTTTTTTGGCAGCAATGTAGTGACTCTGTCTTGGATCCGATTGAAACCTAGCACAGAGGCATACGTTGTACATGATGTCAGGTCTACTTGCTATGAGATACAACAGGGACCCGATTAATCTTCGGTACTTGGTTGTTTCCACGTTGGTACCAGATTTATTCTTGTCGAGTTTTATTGAAGAGCTCATAGGCGTAGTTGCAGGTGAACAGTCTTCAAGTCCAAATTTCTTAAGTAGATCCAAGGTATATTTTTGTTGACTTATAAAGATTCCTTGGCGCATTTGCTTAACTTGAAGCCCTAGAAAGAAATTTAGTTCCCCCAGCATGCTCATCTCGAACTTTTCTTGCATGAGCTTTGAAACTCTTTTGCAAAGCTTTGGATTCCGTTGAGCCAAAAACTATGTCATCCACATAAATTTGCACGAGTAAAAAGTGTTTCCCTTTTGTGAACCGAAAGAGGGTTTTGTCGACAACTCCTACCGTGAAACCGTGATCTACGAGAAATCCCGTTTGGGTCTCGTACCAAGCTATAGGCGCTTGTTTTAGACCATAGAGAGCCTTCTTGAGCTTGTACACATAATCCGGTTTTTCATGATCTTCAAAGCATGGTGGTTGGGCGACGTAGGCTTCTTCAGACAATACTCCGTAGAGAAATGCGCTCTTGACATCCATCTGATATACCTTAAAATCATGTAGGCTGATTATGCTAGAAATATCCTTATCGCTTCAAGTCTAGGCACCGGTGCGAATATTTCATCATAATCGATGCCTTCTTCCTGTCTGAAACCTTTAGCAACCAATCTTGTCTTATTTCTCATTACTAGACCATCCTCATTGACCTTGTTTTTGAAAACCCATTTGGTACCGATTACTGTTCGTGTGGGTCGAGGGACTAGGATTCAGACTTCATTTCTTTCAAATTGATTGAATTCCTCTTGCATAGTAGCAACCCAGCTATCGTCCTTTAACGCCTCATCAATCTTCGTAGGTTGTCATTGAGATATGAATGCGTAACTGAAGAGATTTTCGAGTGATCGCCGTCTTCATTGACGCATTTGAGTCACCCATAATTAGGTTTGAGGGATGGTTAAGTTTAGTCCTGTTCCACATGATACATTCCCCCTCACTCTGTTCTCCTTCTACATTGGTGAGATTAGTACTGGATTCTACCGGTACTACGTTTAGTTGCTCACTGGTATTTGGTGCCGGAGAACTTTCCAATGACCCTTCGTGATTGAGTACCGGAGATTGTTCGGTACTCTGTTCTTGCGAAATTTCAACGGTACCGTTTAGTATATCAGGTACTGCGTCTACGTTGTGCTCACTAGTCGTTTGTTGACCTTGATCTTCTTCATCACTGGATTCATCTAAGAGTCCCTTTTCCAAGAGTTCACTTAGACGACTAATGTTCGTCAGAGAACTGTCTTCTTCTTGAGATTCCTCGAACACAACGTGAGTAGATTCTTCAAAAGATAAGGTCTTGTTGTTGAATACTCTGTAAGCTTACTCACGACAGAGTATCCCACAAAAATTCCTTTGTCCGCTTGACTTTCAAACAGGTAAATGACTCCGATCTAATAACAACGGCTCCCGAAGGTTTTGAAATATCGTAGAAAAAGAACATTTCCACTCCAAATTTCGTATGATGTATTCCCTAAGCTTTAGCAAATCATTGAACGGTTCTGGGTGTACCATGTGGTGTTGACTGCTTCTGCCCAAAACTTCTGCGAGATATCAGCATCTGCTAGCATTGTCCTAGCTGCTTCATTTAGCGTGCTGTTCCAACGTTCTGCGACCCCGTTCTGCTGTGTTGTTCTGGAGGCAGAAGCTCATGACGAATGCCATGGGTTTCGAAAATTGTTCAGTGTGGAGTTTAAAAATTCGGTACCATGGTCACTTCTTATTATGTTGACCTTGGAGTTTTGTTCATTTTGAACTCTTTTTAGTAGCTTGAGCAGCATAGAAGGGGTTTGATCTTTATAGGAACAATACTTAGTAGTCATCTATGATTACTAAGGTATACTTGGCTCCTCCTAAGCTTGGTACTGGTATTGGACCAAACAGGTCCATGTTCAGTAGATCGAGACAGCGCTTAGAGGCTGTTTTCCCTTTACTTTTAAAGGTAGATCTTACTTGCTTGCCAAGTTAGCAGGCAGTGCATGTCTTTTCCTTAAAGTAATGCACCTTTGGTAATCCATATACTAAGTCATTTAAGCTCAGTTTGGATATTGTTTTAAAATTCAGATGGTTCAATATTTTGTGCCATAACCAACTCTTGGAGCTTTCAACTATAAGACATGTTGGTTTTTCACAGATTGCGCTTTCCATCTTACTATATAGGTACCGTTGGTTCTCCAACCGAAGAGTACCGTTTTTCCTAAAAGATCGATGACTTCACATTTGTCCTTCTTGAAGTCGCAAACATACCCAGTGTCGCATAATTAACCTATGCTTATTAAGTTGTAATGTAAGTTCTTCGCTAGGCTTATGTTTTCCAGTGTGAAGTTGCCATAGGTAAGCTTACCCTTACCCATGACCTTACCTTTGCAGTTATCTCCAAGCGTAACTGTTTGGCTCGTTCAAGGCATTATTTTCGAGAGGATTTACTGATTCCCCGTCATGTGCTTGCAGCACCCACAGTCCAGGTACCAGCTAGACTTGCAGACGCCATTAGCATATATCTGCAATAAGTGGGTTTATGGTACCCATCTTTTGTTTGGGTCCATGCTCCTGTAGTGTTTGGGTATCCACATTTGGATAACCTTGAAGCGCCTTCTTGTGCTGGGATCCACAAGAACCCTAGGTAGAGTCTTCCCACTATCTGAGTGCCGGGAGTTATTTGATTTATGTTTCTGAGATTTGTACTGAGTACCGGAGTTTCTCTGAAGCCTGTTTTGATACCCAGTGTAACCCTGGTTCGTTTTTCTATTCATTTCTTCGTCATGAGTTCTAGGCACCTACCTTTTACTCATGGAAGACTCCCACTTTTGCCTATATTGTGGTGTTGTTTGTGCAGAATTCTGGGGACTATGTCAATAATCAGTCCAGGTCTTCCTTTTACCTCAGTGGGTGGCTACCGGAATTCAATCTTTTCCACCGGTTCTGAGGACTTCACGAACTTGACAAATTGTGCAGTCGTGGGAATGGAATTCTCTGGTTCTGGGCTATATCCCAGACTCATTTTATCGTTAGGATTCTTTGATAGGCTTTGTAAAGTCTCAAGTTTCCTTGATGACTTTGTCCAAGACTGAGACATTTTGTGGAAGTCCAGAAACTCGGGTTTTATCCTTGTAGAGTTTTCTCTGAGAGATTCATTTTCAGCGCTCAGAGAGATCACCTCAGCCTTAGCTTTGGTGAGTTCTTCATTGCTAGTACTGGTGGTTATTATTTCCGGTTCCGGTACTACTTTATTTAGAGTAGCGAGTATCTGGTACTCCTTTGTCATCTCCTGTAGAGCTTGTACCAGATCCTCACGGGTGAATTCAGGTTGAGAGAAATCAAATACCTCACAGTCGTCGATGTCTGCCATTAGGCACTCGACTTCGTCATCGCTCGACTCCTCTTCTGACTCTGGATTGTCAGAGTTCATCTCTGTCTACTTTTTGTTATCCTCCGCTACGAGAGCCTTAGGCTTTCTGCGGAACCTTTTCTTGTTTTCTTCCTTGCCCTTGTTATTTCTGGGTTTATTGCAATCGACAATGAAGTGGCCTTTCCTACCACAGTTAAAACATGCGTTAGTATTTGGTTAATCCTTAGACGTATTTTTCATACCCGACTGCGCCGAGTAAGTTAGCTGATTTCGCTTCATGAAACGCCTAAATTTCTTGATGAAGAGTGTCATCGCCTCTTCACTCATATCCTTAGCGGACTTTGAAGTGCTTTCAGCTACTGTTAGAGCCTTTATAGGTGGCACCGACGTAGCTTCTTCCGTCCGAGTTTGTAGCTCGAACTCATAGGCCTTCAGGTCCGCAAAGAAGTCGTGCAGCTGTAGCTTGCTCAAGTCTTTGACTTCCTTCATGTCCATTTTCTTTACGTCCCCTTCTCTAGGGAGAGCCTTCATGACCTTTATGGCCATGTCTCTTTTTGTGATCATCCTTCCAAGTGCTGAGAGGTCATTGATGATAGTGGTGAAATGGTCTTCGAATTTCGCCCTGGTTTTCCCGACCTTCATCTTGATCGAATCGTATTTTTGAATGGCCACCACGAGTTTATTTTCTCGGGTCTGCTCATTCCCTTCGCAGATCTGGCAAAGCTTTCGCCAGAATTCTCTTATTGTTTTGCACATCATGACTTGTTGGAATGTTCCAGTGTCCAAGATTTTGAACAGTGTATTATTGGTCACTTTGTCGATATTCATCAGCTTTTTCTCGGCATCAGTCCATTCGCTCTTGACCTTTACATCTGCTGAGGTTGTGTGGGGTCGCTGGCATGGGCATGATTGATCTTAAGAAGAATGGGCAATCCTTCAGTGACGACGTCCCACATGTCCTCGTTTTACGCAGACAAGTGAGACTCCGTTCTTATCTCCACTCTATGAAATTTTCTCTGATGAACATCGGCATCTTGCTGTAGGTACTCATGTTGTGTGATTGAAGTAAACCCGCTCTGATACCATTTGTTAGGATCGGGTCGGTACTATGTAGTGTTTAGAGGGGGTGAATATATACTATACAATTTTTCTAAGTATCTTTCACTTAGTACCGGATGGATCCGGTACCGTGTATACTTTTTGGTTCTAGTACTTAGTCAATCACTGTAGTGACGCGGAAGATATCACTACTGAGTACCGAAGTGAGTTAGTGTTAGTGTGTTTGTTTGTGTTTGACACCGAAATTATTTATGGAAGTTCGGAGTATTAATAAACTCCTACGTCTCCCCTTCTTCCCTCAGGAAGGCACCCTTTAGAAGTATGTTTACTTACAAGTACAACCTACAACTTCTACTACTACAACAGATTGTTAAAGTCTGTTGTTTACAGAGTATTTCACACAAACACTGAATGCTTAAAACATACTTTGCAAAACTTTATAGTCCAAATTCTCTCTTTGTGGTTCTTACAATTCGTATCTATGTCTTGAGGTTCTTCGGCTATTTATACGACGTGCTCCATAAGTAGCCGTTGTGATTTGAATGTTCGAGCCCGCTCTTACAGCATTAACTTCTTTCATCTTTCGGGTACCGCTGCTCTCAGAGTTGACTCTGCGTCTGGTTACCGCTTTGCCATTTTGGGTAAGCCTCCTGCTCAGCTTCAGTATTCAGCGCAACTTTGCATTCAATGCTCCACTTTGTCTTCTGCACCTTGTCCTTGATCAGCAGGTGCCTCGTCATCAGTCCAGTACTAGCTTGCCTCCGGTACTCGGCTGTGTTGCAGCTTTAGCTAGTATCCGGTACTCAGTTATGATTTCGGTACCGATGAATTCCAGTTTTTGCTCAATCACGAAAACTTCAACATCCATCATGATTTACATGGTTCGCGTAGTCTGCCGACTAGTACGCCAGCTTGGAGTTTACTTGCTCCAAATGCATGATTTTCCCAAAAAAGTAATATCAGATTTACGAGAGAAAATATTAATTACAGATATGTATAGTGTCTAACTGAATTCTAAAAAGTTATAAATCTCTTGGATGAGTTTTATTATATTGAAAAAAAAAACATTTTGTTTCTGGAAGTAATTGAGACAATGCTGTCTCACCATCAAATTTCGGAAATAATTAATTATGAAATTTTGACTAATGAAATCTCAATTCGTTATATTATATATATATATTTATATTTATATATATATATATACTTATCCAGTCATTATTCTTTATATAATAAGATCACATTCACAATTCGTAATGTGTTTCTTTGTGTAAGCTGTATGTATGTGTGTGTATGCAGTCTTTAGTCTTCTGAAACATCAAATACAAAAACTCGACATGGTTAGCAAAAAACGCTTCTTCTTTTAGCTTCTATTATGATACTCGTTGGCTTTGGTGTGTCCAATACTCGGCCAAATTATTAAATTAGGTCACTAACTATGTTTCTCGTATTTTTTGGATCACTAAGTTTCATAATTGCAAACTTAGGTCACTAAGTAACATATCTGATTTCTTTTGGGTCACTTGGTGAATTTTCCGGCGAAAATTGCCGGAAATCCGATGTGGCCAATGACGTGGCTGCTGACAAGTCATGGGCCACGTCGGATTTCCGGCGATTTTTGTCGAAAAAATTCACCGACGACCCAAAAAAAAAGTGATATATGTTACTTAGTAACCTAAGTTTGCAATTATGAAACTTAGTGACCCAAAAAACACGAGAGGCATAGTTAGTGACCTAATTTAGCAATTTGGCCTCCAATACTCAGTTCCAATTTTATTTTTTCAAGAATTACAATGATCTGATCAATAATGTAACTATAATATTATTTTCTCACACGATATAAATAAATTCTTGCCATTTTAACAGCGTCAGCGGGAAGCATACTGCCGCCGAGAAAACTTTTGGGGTGTGTTGGTATGCGGAATTCGTGGGGAAAAGTACGACGGAAAACTAAGATAGCGCATCAAACACTTGTACTTCACGCTTCGACTGTTGTACCTATACACCTTTTCTTTTCTTTTCCTTACCGAATTCCGCATGTTTCCGGGTATTTCGGATTCCGAGAATCCTCCCGCCGATCCCTAACACCGAGAAATAGTGATTGGGCTTAAGAAGATAAAAATTAAGTATGTGGTCATATCTCATTTTATAACTTACTTCAGATGAGAATGAGATATAATTTTTAATCAAAGTTGGTCAAACTGCAAAGAAAATTAAAATAAAATAATATTCAAACTCTGACAAGTCAACGCACGATTTTAACTATTATAGAACACTCTTTTATTTTTTAAGTTATATTTCTCCTAATTCTCGTCCATAAGCGAAACAATTTAGCTTAAAAATGATTAGCTAACATTAGCTGAAGACACAAGTGTTTAAAAACGATTGCTTGAAGTAAATCCTAGAGCTTTCTATACATCGTGTGGTTTTCACAATCTTAACTTGGCATAAGTTGATATGATGGAATGTTGTGCTAAGGCTAAATTTTTCTTTGGATTACACTAGTATATATATAATTAGCAATGTTGTCATATCTACAAGACACGCTGAATGGGTTAGCAATGTTGTCGATTGAAAAAACAAAATTGTAGCGGAACTAGATTATGCAGTTTTGATCATTTTTTTTCCTCCAAAACATCTGGACAAGTAGTATTTATATAAGTAGTTTAAGTATTTCTTGAACATTCCACTACGGAATATATTTATATTTGTATTTCTTTATTTAAGTTACATTTACGGTTTAAATTTATGCTATATTATGTATCTTGTTAGAAAAAATTACCTAAGAACTCGGGAACCAAATATCGAGATTCGTTTCAGGTCTCGACTTTTTTCGGCTACTGGCCCGCATGTTTACGTTGCATGAGGGAGAGCGTATGATTTTGTCTTTTGATAGATTTAGGTCTGTTAAATTTGGGTTATTCGGGCTCGCGTACATGCACCACACGGAGAAGGGGTGACCGTATAAGCTTGATGAGATTTATTCCTAAAACCAATTGGGGATAGGAGAAGTGACCCATCAAGCTTATATACCGATCATTTTTTCTCGTTGTAATAAATGTGGGACATGGGCCTGTTTAATTTTTTTTATTGGACGGGAACGCTATTCTTTTCGAACTCGCCGTATATTTTTTTTGTGTCGGATGAGGAACGCCATTCTTTTCGAACCTCGGATCTACCAGGATGTTCCACTCTGATATCATGTTGAATTTATCGGGGCCCGCGCACACGCGCTGCACGTAAGGACGGGTGACCGTATAAGCTTGATGAGGTTCCTTCCTAAAACCGATTTCTGATAGGAGAAGTGACCCGTCAAACTTATATACCAGTTTAATTTTCTCGTCGTAATCAATGTGGGACATTTTGCCCTCACATGTGATATTCTCCACTCAATGGGCTAATCGGATGGAAACGCCATTTTTTCGAGCCCGACGTATATTATTTTTAATTTTTGAGTGGGTGGAACGAAAATCTTTTTCGAACCTCGGATCTAATAGGATCTTCCGCTCTGATACCATGTTAATTTTTGGGTTATCGGGGACCGCGCACATGTGCCGCATGGAGGAGGTGTGTCCGTATAAGCTCGATGGAGTTCTTTCCTAAAACCAATTGGTGATAGGATGAGTGACCCATCAAGCTTATATACTGGTTAAATTTTTCTTGTCGTAATAAATGTGGGACATTTTGCCCTCACATGTAACATTCTTCGCAAAGTAAAAAAGGTTGAGACTAGCTTCGGGTTCATCAGCTGTTTTGCTTTGGGCGTGCGGTGCTTAGTTAAAAAGCCAGTGGATATGCTTCTTGGGATTTGCTCATGTGAAGCACGTTGAAAATCCATTTTGGTGCCTATGAAGGCCGGACGTGTCTTTGCTCGGTCAATGCTAAGTAAAGAATGGAAAAAATTCATAAATGAATTCTATTGTTTTAAATAGTGCACAATTAAAAGAAAATTATAACGTCATTTGTTAAGCATTTTAAAAATTAAAAATAAATATTACCATATAGAATAATATTACATATTTCTCATGGAGAGAGGGCGTCAGATAATCTTACAACTCGTATTAGTCAGATACAATGTTTAACCCAATATACGTTACAACCGTAACTACATAAAACATACTTACCAGTTACCCCAACAACCATAGTAAATCTACTCGCTCCAACACGTACGTACATTTCATAATAACAAATCCCAATATCTTAGAAATCGAGGTCTACATTCTAAAACCAATTGATGATAGGTGGAGTTACCTCTTGATATATATAGTGGATTTAAGAGCTTGATTTGTTCGATGTGGGACAACACTCATTTAATTAGAATCTCAACACGCCTCCTCACATTAGGCATGACCGACCTAACACGTGGACATATGAATCGGGTGGTGGTGAGGGAAGATCGAACCGGCTCTCAAGTGGAAGATCGAACCATCTTAGAAATCGAGGTCTACATCCTTGGTTTTAGGAGGAGGGGCCTCTTTGATTTATATATTGAGTCGAGTGAAGTTAATTTCCCGATGTGAGACAAATAATCTCAACACGCCCCTAATGTGTGGCACAATTCAAAGCCTAACACGTGAATATATCAAATCAGGTGGCGGTGAGTCAAACAAGCGTGATAATGCACAAATAAAATCCGCTCTGATACCATGTTAAATTGCGGGTTCCTTCCTAAAACCAATTGGTGATAGGAGGAGAGACCTCTTTGATTTATATATTGAGTCGAGTGAAGTTAATTTCTTGATGTGGGACAAATAATCTCAACACGCCCCCTCACGTGGACATATGAATCGGATGGCGGTGAGTCAAACAAGCGTGATAACACGTAGATCAAACCCCCTCTGATGCCATCTAAGAAATTGAAGTCTCCAACCTAAAACCAATTGGTGATAGATGAAGTTGCATCTTGATATATATATTGGGATTTAAAAGCTTGATTTGTTCGATGTGGGACAATACCCACTTAATTAGAATCTCAACACTTTACAGAGGAATTTTATCATTTTTGGTCCCCAATGTTTGCATTGTCTGGTCCTCCATTTTTTCGAGTTGCAATTTCAGTCTCCAGTGTTATCGATTTTGCCCCGGTTAATTTAACCGTTAAGTTGGACGGAAATACGGGGCCGGACCAAATCTCTCTTTCTTTGGGATACAAAATTCGAATTGATCCGGCCCGGCCCGTAAATTCGTGTTGGCTCGTCTTTCCATCCAACTTAACCATTAAATTAACGGCGGGACAAAAAAACGCGCAAAATTAACAAAATTGGGAACTGAAACCGTAACTCGGGAAACCGTAACCAGAGACGCCTATATGCCTAATATTGAAGACTAAAAATATAAAAATTATTATTTACATACATACATTATTATTTCCCGGAGAAAAATATACACATCAAGCGGTCGTAGTAAACGTAAAAGCCGTCGAAAACACGGGCATCTTCTCCATGCGCCGCAGAATCCTCTCAGCCACTCTCCTCGTACCATCATCGCCGCTGCGATGAAGCGCGCTCACCAACATCGCCGGCAGCAACCCATCCCTCCAAATAACCTCCGCCGACTCCCCACCGCCGCCCCAAATCAAAGACCTCTCGATCATCCAAAACGCCTCCGCCACACGTCGCCCTCCTCTTCACCGCACTCAAAACCCGACCCACCACTCCCTTCTCGCACAGCAACCCCACGCTCCTCCCCACGTCCCGGCTCTCTCCTCCAGCAAGGTGGAGATCGCCAGCAAAGCAGCTCCGACGACTCCACCGTCCCGGTGGTCCAACAGCGCCGCCAGCTTCTCCACCGCTCCTCCGTCGACCAAGCAGAACGTCTCCCCCAGGGAGCAAACCCCTCCATTCACCGGGCCTCGAACCTCCGATTTCCCTCAGCCCCCTTCGAAAAATTTATTGTTATCCATTTCTTGAAGAAAACCAACTCCACGGTCTCCGTCTTCTCTTCTTCCTCCAATCCCGAGTAGGATAGTTACACCCACTTTTATACGTGGGGTAATGTAACTTATTATGCCCCACGTATTATGTCTCATATTTATGCTATTAATTAAGGTTTAATAGTTTTATAATTAGTTACTTAATTCCTATTGGTACAAGAGATAACCTCTACATTGATGGAATGTACTTATAAATAGATAAAGTTGATCCTCTCCTTAACACATGTACGTTCATACTTTATCCATCGAAAGTAAATAAAAGTGAAGGTGTTTAAAGGAGAGAAATACAACTTTACGTATTCTTTGTATAACACGATGAATCTAACTAAGTATATTTATGTTTTAATGATTATGTTACCATGAGAATTGTGTTGTTTGAAGATCATGGAAATTTTCGTAAAGCATGTTAGAACTCGTAATTCCGCTTACACTTGGTTGCGTCGTTGTGAACACTCGTGATTCTCTTTTATACAAGACATTGATTTTTGAAATTACACTATCATGATATGAGTTCGTCTGGTAGCACTGTCTTATAATGAATTAATATTCATATATGATTCTCGTCTGCTACTGAGTCAATATCTGTATATGTTGCTCGGTTTGTCATGACATTGTTTGTATGATCATATTATGTATGTTGCTTGAATTGCCTTTTGCTGTGTGTAGTATATTCATGAATGTTAGATACACCATACAAACATGCGGTAGAGATGATGGCCATGTTCCTTCTCTTTTATTTATGGTAAGATCACGACTGTTTAGATAAATTGAATTTACGTATTTCGAATTATTTTACTTGATCAAAGAATCAGTTTCGAATATATCGTGTAGTCGTGGTCGGTTATGTTTGACTGAGTAATGTGCTAATTATTGTTTCTAGGGAAATTAAGAAATTACAGAAAAGTCTAATTTTAGGATAATTACATAATAGTGCCTGAACTATTAAATATATTATTTCTGCTGTATTATGATAATATCTCAAGTATGCGTGATTTGTTAGTCACCAAGGCACCAAATTAGAAAGGTTTTGAGATATTTATTAAATCAATTGCTTGTGATTAATTGATGCTATTTATTCGATGACATAATATTTATTTCACGAGTATATTGATATTTATTGGCAAATAAAGTATTAAGAACCACCCAAAGGCCGGTTGATTATTTTATAGCTAATAAAATAAAAGTGGTATATTTTATTTGATATGTTAGTATATCCAAAGATGACTAACATGTCAAATTTACGTAATTTACCAACTAAATATATTATTTTCGAGCATCAAATTATTGCGTGCGTTGTTGGATCTCCCAAAGGAGAACTTCGATGTGCATTTATACTTTTACGATGTCTGAATCTATTTACTCAAAGCACTAATATATGAGCAATATTATATCTATTTGCAGCTTCGTTCCTGTTTCTCTACCCTCGTAGGCGTCACCTGTTGTCAAATTGAACGGGCTAAATTATAATGGCTGGTCCGAACAAGTCCAGTTTTACCTAGTTGTTATGAATCTTGATTCGGAATTCTGAATGAAAAGCCCGATGATATTACTGCCAACAACACTGATGATGAAATAGCTTTCCATGACGACTGGAAAAGGTCGAACAAACTAAGCCTAATGTTTCTGTGAATGAATGCATCGGAGAGCATCAAATCAAAAATTCCTAAAAACGAAAGTGCTAAGGAATTCATGGAATCTATCAAAAGCATGTCCCATTCTGAAACTGTTGATAAATCAAGAGCCGCGACACTAATGGGTACGCTGACCACCATGAAATTTGATGGTTCTCGTATTATGCATGATCAAATTACTGAAATGATCAACTAAGCGGCAAAACTCGGATCCATGGGAGTGAACATGGAAGAGAGTTTTCTTGTGACGTTCATTATGAACTCTTTACCTCCACAATACGGTACATTCCAAATTAACTATAACACTATCAAAGATAAGTGGAATGTGATAGAATTGCAATCCTTACTGATCCAAGAGGAGGCGAAGTTGAACAAGCAAGGAGCTCTTTCCGTTAATGTCATTGGTCATCGAGGAGCTGGCAAGAAAATCGGAAAGTAGAAAGCAAAAAGAAAGGGACCATTGAAAGTTAATGCGTCTTTTTCCCAAGTCCACAAGAAGGAACTCAAGAAAGATGTATGTGGTTTCTCTGAAAAAAACGGGACACCATAAAAAGGACTGCCTGAAACGTAAGGCATGGATCGAAAGGAAAGGTACGTATAATTCACTTGTATGTTTCGAATCAAATATAACTAAAGTTCCTCATAATACTTGGTGGATGATTCTGGTAGTACTATTCACGCTACTAATACGACGCAGACCCAAATTATAAGCCCAAATGAAAGATTTGTGCACATGGGGAACCAAGTCAAGGCATCAGTTGAAGCAATTAGAACTTATCGTTTAGTTTTACATACTGGACATCATTTAGATCTTTTTCAGACTTTTTTGTTCCTTCTATTTCCCGTAATTTAGTTTCTTTATCAAAACTTGATGCTGTCGGATTTACTTTTAAGTTTGGTAATGGATGTTTCAGTTTATTTAAAATGAATCTTTTTATCGGTTCCGGTGTGCTTCGTGATGATTTATACAAATTAAACCTTGATGATGATTTTGTTGAGACTATTATGATCTCACATCATAACGTTGGTATGAAACGTGGATTGGTTGGGTCGCATATCCAAAGAAAGAATACAGAGATTAATAAAGAATGAAATCCTATTAGATTTGGATTTTACTGATCTCGGTATTTGTGTGGAACAAATAAAGGTAGAGCCACAAGAAGTACACAACTCCTTGAAATTATACACACTAACATTTGCGGACCATTTGATGTTCCATCTTTTGGTGGAGAAAAATATTCCATCACCTTCAATGATGATTTTTTACGTTACGGATACGTCTATCTATTACATGTAAAGTCTCAATCCTTAATGCATTCGAAGTATTTATTACTAAGGTTGAGAGATAATTAGACAGAAAGGTGAAAATCGTCAGATCTGACTGCGATGGCGAATATTATGGAAAATATAATGAGAATTAACAGTGTCCAGGTCCATTCGCTAAATTCCTCGAAAAGAATGGCATTTGTGCCCAATACACAATGCCAGGCACACTCGAACAAAATGGTGTTGCATAAAGGAGAAAACGCACCTTAATGGATATGGTTAGGAGCATGTTATGTTGCTCATCTTTACCCTCATCACTGTGGATGTATTGTTTGAAAATTACTGTATATGTACTGATAAACATATTTTTATACGTTTATCTCTATCATATTTAGGTCGTAACTTGATTTATTTGAGTTACTTATATTCAAGATTATACCTATGTTTTGATAATGAAGGAACACAAAATGACAATCGGGACCAATCAAGAGAATATGGGGCAAAAATGACCAAGTTCACCTGAAACACGGCTTCGTCAAGTGAACAACACGGCCGTATGTTACACTGGAACCAAGCAACTCGAAAACCAACAATGCTTCATGATGCACCCACACGTCCGTGCTTCATTACGTAAAAAGGATATTAAGCCTCGACAAGCCAACACGACTTCATACTAATGAGAACACGGCTGTGTCTGTAGTATCAGCCACCAATGTTAGCCTCGGCAAGTTAACACGGCTCCAACCGACCAACGACATGGCCATGTTTGCAGCCAACACGGTTTATTGTCCCCATAACACGGTCGTGTTAGCATCATCAGTATTCAAGGTCAGCCTCGGCAATTTCGTGCAGCCTTTAGCGACCCTATACACGGCTGTGGGAAGATCATTAGTGAAAGAGGGTAGCCTCAGCAACTTTGCACGGTTTCTGGCGTGAATCTACACGGCCGTGTTCGTATTCAGTAGCTACAACGCAGGACCTCAACATTGTTACACGGCCTTGTATGTCGGTGGAACAAGCCGTGTTTCATACTTATTTCTATATAAGCCACACTTCTCAACCCAGATCTGGATCTAGATCGACATAACTCACTTCCAAAAGATAAAATACATCTAAGGGACGACTCAAGACCCATAGGAATCAATCAAAACGATTCCTAGGTGCGAAAGTGAATATCCGAAGCTCATTTCATCCAAGATCTAACACAAAGGACGTTGGATTTGCGTGTGCTCGTAAAATAGGGAAATCTATGTATTCTCTATGCTTTAATTTGTATACGATTCGTAGATCTCTCTTAAGCATGAGTATCTAAGCTTCTTATGTGCTCGGGATTAGATGAACGCTAGGTAGAGTTTCGTTTGAGCGTTATAACACTCGTGAACACGTGACATTGTTTATTTATCGTTTACGACATTGTTTCTTCGATTCAATATGTCTATGTGTTGTTTTAAAAGTCACATTTGATATATCTATGTATTGGTGTGATGCTTGGTAGACCGTTAAGGGCGAAAATAAAGAACGGTTAGTCCCTTCGTAAACTTAGGAGTCGACTATAGGACGAAATCAAATAGTCAATCCTCGCTATAGGTAGACCAATATAAATCCTCGCAACCGTTTAGGGCGACAAAAAATTCGGGAGTGAAAAGAAATTACTGCGATTTATTCATTGTTTGCGTGGATATGGTGGTTTACGGCCTAGTCGACGATACTTAGCGGGATTCGAAATCCCGAGCATATTCTTCTTTACTTGAAAAGTTACTTTTAAATCTTCAGTCGTGTCTTAAGTTCTTTCATCGTGTTAGTTTTAGTTGTCGTGATCTAGTTCAAATATAAAAAAATCACAAACTACTTGTTAGGCTAAATATCGAATTTGATAGGTAATTACTAGTAATCAATGTTATTCCTCGTGTTCGATATCGAATACTCGCTAAGCTATTCTGCAAACGATAGGTACACTACCTATCGCGCGTGGTGCTAGTTTAACGTATTCATTTTAATTATTACTTGACGTATATGTACGGATCTTTACACCATATTTAAGAGCACACGCATGCGCGATCAAGTTTTTGGCGCCATTGCCGGAGAATAGATAGATATTAGGAAAATCCGAGTTTGGTAATTTAGCCATTTACTTATTTGTTATTTAATTTTAGTTAATCAACGTTTCTTATCATCAACTGTCTTTTGGTTTGTGTTCCGTTACCTAGCTAACGTGGTTCGTTGACTTTTTCAGGTATACTTATACGGTGAATGACCCGAAGTCATCCATCGTATCCACTTGTTGAAGGATCTCCAAATTTTGAGCATTTATTGCGACGAAGGTTGAGACAAAAAACTTCTGAAAGTCATTCGTCCGACGAATCAATTCAGCTAGTTGACTACTCTCAGGACACCGCAAGCACCTCTCACCTAGAGACGTCAGTCGATAGTTCGGGAACACCGAAGGAGATGGCAGATCAAGAAGCTAATAATGAGGAGCAATCCCTGCAAGATTTGCTCAAGAACAACACACTCTGTGGTACGGAGTCGGCAATTGTCATATCACATATCGCAATCAACAACTTTGAGCTGAAGAACTCATGGCTTCAAATGATATTCCAGACGGCTTAATTAGAGGGAAACTCTGAAGATGATCCGTACAAACACACCAAAGCATTCATGGCAATTAAGGACATCATCAAAATCAATGGGGTGTCGAATGATGCAATCAAGCTTATGTTGTTTCCATTCTCTCTCAAATATAAGGCAAAGGAGTGGTTTGAGCTATTACCACCGAAATCTATTACTACTTGGGACGAGCTCCGCGGGGCTTTTCTTGGCTACTTTTTCCCGCAATCGAAGGTTCTCGAGTTAAATATTGAAATTTCACTCTTTCATCAGAAGGACACGGAGAATCTTTACGAAGTATGGGAGAGGTACAAAGCGTTGTTGAAGAAATGTCCGCAACATGGAATGACGAAGGCAGCAATCATCAATAGATTCCATGAGGCACTCCACAATCAAACGGCTCATATGCTACATGGTGCCGCAAACGGATGACTTGTGAAGCTTAGTGCCACTGAAGCCTGGAATCTAATCGAAGAATATACGAGAAATAGCTTCATGGGATGCAACACAAGAATGAGGGCACCTGGAATGTTCGATGTGAGCAACGATACAGCGATGAATGCTAAGTTTGATGCTCTTCAACAGCAAATGGCCACGATGCAATCTCAACTTCAGACGGTGTTAAATGCTCTTATACCAAAGGCCGCTCAACCGCAAGCTGTCAACGTTGTGATAACCCCAATGGCCGCAGCACCACCTCAACAAATACCGTACATACCTCACTGTGGTAATTGTGGTGTAGGTCACGAGACTTCGGAATGTCAACCACCTTTAGAGCATGTTGACTACATGGAAAATTACCAAGGCTATAGGAGTTTTCAACCTCGAGCATACCCGAACATGTCCTACGGCAATCAAGGCCAGCAGATGCAGAGGCAGTCCGGATTCCAGCAAAGGCCACCACCGGGATTTCAATATGGAGGATTGAGCAATCATAATCAAAATCCAGCTCAAGGGGCAGGATCTAATGACGTGAAGGAGATTAAGGGTATGATGGAGATTCTCCTCTCCAACTTCAACAAGACCACTCAAGCCCATGAGAGCCGATTAACGAAGATGGAAGAACATTTCCAAACCATTGATTTACGAGCTCAAAATATGGATGCTTCAGTACGGAAATTAGAGCAACAAGTGGGCCAAATAGGGAAACAATTGGCCGAACGACCTCAAGGCTCGCTCCCGAGCTATACTAAGATGAATCCAAGGGAACATTGCAAGGCCATCACCGTAAGGAGTGGGAAGGAATTGCAGGAGCGAGAGCAGCCCGCGATGCAACCCAAAAAAATGTTGATATCGAGGTCCACAAAGAACAAGAGATTGAGAAAATCGAAGAAGAGAAACTCGAAAAGGCTGAAGCTGAAAAAGGAGCGGAGAAGGAAACCAGTCGACCACCGGTGAAGCCATATCAACCAAAGATCCCATATCCGGCTAGGTTGAAGAAGGATCGAGACGAGGAGTAATTTGGCAAATTTATGGGTATGTGTAAACAAATGCATATAAACTTACCGTTTGTTGAAGCTATTACGCAGATACCTCGTTTCACGAAGTTCCTCAAGGACTTGCTCACCAACCGAAGAAAGCTCGAAGACGTTTCTATTGTGTGCCTACGAGGAGAGTGTTCAGCAATTTTACAAAGCAAGATGCCGAAGAAGCTTAAGGATCCATAGAGTTTTACTATTTCCTGTCTTATAGGAGATGTTGTTTTTGAACGTGCATTAGCCGACCTAGGAGCTCGCATAAATCTGATGCCATATTCTATGTTTAAGAGACTAGGTTTAGACGAGCTAAAACCCACTAGGATGAGCCTCCAATTGGCTAACAGATCCTTAAAATACGCTCGCGGTGTTATGGAAGATGTCCTAGTGAAAGTGGACAAGTTCATAATTCCCGCCGATTCGTTATTTTGGATATGGAGGAAGATGAAAATATTCCTCTTATCTTAGGTCGACCATTCTTGGCTACTGGTGAAACCATGATAGATGTTAGAAATGGTACTTTGACCTTCACGGTTGATGGCGAGAAAGTGACTTTCAACATGGAAGATTCTATGAAAAGTCCTAGCTCACTTGATGATAGGTGTTATTACTTGGATGTCTTTGAACATGATTTTATCTTTTCTGTGCAAGGTCTGTCGCAGGTTTTTGACAGAGGCGATACACAATCATCCATGACGGTGGCCCCGATGAGTGCGAAGAAGATGATGACGAACTTGTGACGACAGTCCACGAAAGTAAAGAGGAGGACAAAGAAAAGAACTCGATCGAAGAGCCACCTTTCCTAGAGTTGAAACAATTGCCCGAACATCTCGAATATGCATTTCTAGAAGGCGAGTCGAAGCTACCAGTGATAATATCTTCAAGCCTCGATGGCAGGCAAAAAGACCAGCTGTTGAAGGTGTTGCGAGAGCACAAAAAGGCACTAGCATGGAAGATATATGACATTCGGGGGATTAGCCCAAGCTTC
Source organism: Linderniella brevidens (assembly GCA_004919715.1). NCBI lineage: Eukaryota > Viridiplantae > Streptophyta > Magnoliopsida > Lamiales > Linderniaceae > Linderniella > Linderniella brevidens. The sequence goes on from SWDC01000149.1 coordinate 1,080,558, forward strand.
TGCACACATAAGATTCTCATGGAGGATGACTTCAAACCTGTCGCCCAACGGCAAAGGAGTCTAAACCCCACATGAAGGATGTCGTGTAGAAGGAGGTCATTAAGCTACTAGATGCCGGAGTGATCTACCCGATCTCTGATAGTGCATGGGTGAGTCCCGTCCAAGTGGTTCCAAAGAAGGGAGGCATGACGGTCGTCCCCCGTTGATTCCGACGAGAACCATAACTGGATGGCGCGTGTGCATCGACTACAGAAAATTGAACGATGCCACGAGAAAGGATCATTTTCCTCTATCCTTTATTGATCAAATGCTTAAAAAGTTATCAGGACATGTATTTTACTGTTTTCTTGATGGCCTGTCAGGTTACTTGCAGAGTCCAATAGCTCCGGAGGACCAAGAGAAGACGACATTCACCTGTCCGTTTGGTTTGTTTGCTTATCGACGGATGTCATTTGGTCTTTGCAATGCCCCAACCACGTTTCAGCGATGCATGATGGCGATCTTCGATGAATTGATGGGCGAAATCATGGAGGTGTTCATGGATGATTTCTCAGTCTTTGGTACCTCTTTTGATGCTTGTCTGATTAATCTTAAGTGTGTGTTAGCACGCTGTGAAGAGACTAATCTAGCACTTGATTGGAAAAAATGTCATTTCATGGTTCGAGAGGGTATATTCATGGTATACAAGATTTCTTCTAAAGGAATCGAAGTGGATCGGGCTAAGGTAGAAACGATAGAAAAGCTACATGTTCCCTCGAACGTGAAATCTATTAGGAGTTTCCTAGGTCATGCAGGATTTTATCGTAGATTCATTAAAGACTTTTCAAAAATTGCACGACCTATGTCTAAGCTGTTAGAAAAAGATGCCCAATTTGACTTTAATGATGAATGCGTTAATGCTTTCAATTTGCTTAAGGAAAAGCTTATCTCTGCACCTATTATGGTTTCTCCCGATTGGGGTTACCCTTTGAACTTATGTGCGATGCTAGTGACTACGCAGTTGGAGCTGTACTGGGACAGCGGAAGGACAAGCACTTTCGGCCGATCTACTATGCGAGTAAGACAATGGATTCAGCCCAATGCAACTACCCACAACCGAAAAGGAGCTTCTCGTTGTCGTATTCGTTTTCGACAAATTCAGGTCATACCTTATTTTGACTAAAGTTGTTGTTTTTACTGACCATTCTGCATTGAAGTACATGCTAGCGAAGTCAAACGCCAAGCCCCGGCTTATTCGATAGATCTTGCTCCTTTAAGAATTTAATTTCAAGATCCGCGACAAGAAGGGTGACGAGAATGTGGTAGCAGATCACCTCGCTCGACTAGAGGAATCCGAGATACTGAACCCCGACAACAAAACGATCCACGACACGTTCCCAGACAAACATCTATACGCAATAAAAGTGGTAAATGTAGAAGTCCCGTGGTTTGCAAATTTTGCTAATTATCTTCTTGCGAGGATCCTACCAAAAGAGTACACAAGTCAACAAAAGAAGAAATTCTTTTTCGACTTGAAATACTACTTTTGGGAAGACCCTTTTCCTTTCAGGAGATGTGCAGACCAAGTCATTTGACGTTGTGTTTCTTTCCCCGAAACAATGAAGATTATTGGGCATTGCCACAGCGGACCTGCCGGAGGACACTATGCAGCCAATCGCACTGCTCAAAAGGTGTTAGAATGTGGATTCTACTGACCGACTATCTTTAAGGATGCTCATAGGTACGTTGACACGTGTGACCAATGTCAACGAGCAGGTAATATTTCAAAACGCGATGAAATGCCGCAGAACTTTATTTTAGTATGCGAAGTATTTGATGTTTGGGCATAGACTTTTTGGGCCCTTTTCCTAGCTTGTCCAATAACAAGTAAATTATTGTGGCTGTTGATTATGTGTCTAAGTGGGCCGAGGCCCAAGCCTTACCCACTAACGATGCGAGAGTCATTGTTAAATTTGTACGAGCATTGTTTACGCAGTTTGGAGCACCTAAATGCATCATTAGTGATAGGGGTACTCATTTTTGTAACACCCAATTTGAACGAACCTTAGAAAAGTATGGTATTAAGCATAGTGTTTCTACCCCCTATCATCCTCAACCTAGTGGCCAAGTAGAGGTCGTAATCGGGAGCTGAAACGCATCCTAGAGAAAACCATAGATGGGAACCGACGGAAATGGGCGAGTAAATTGGACGAATGCACTTTGGGCATACAGAACGGCATACAAGACGCCTTATAGAAATGGGCGAGCAAATTGTACTACCCCGTATAGACTAGTTTATGGAAAGGCCTGTCACCTTCCCGTCGAATTAGAACATAAAGCCTATTGGGCAATTAAGTCAGTAAATCTTGATTTGGAGCGAGCCGGTGAAAATTGTAAGCTCAAAGTCAATGAGCTTGATGAGTGGCATTTGTCGGTATACGATAATGCAAGAATGTATAATGAGCGTTCAAAGGCTTATCATGATAAAAAGATTAAGCAACGGAGATAATTTCGAGAAGGGGATAAGTACTCCTCTTTAATTCTCGACTTAGGCTCTTTCCCGGAAAGTTAAGATCGCGTTGGTCTGGACCATTCATTATTACTCGTGTTTTCCCTTACGGTACTGTCGAGATTTATAATGATAAACAGGGAACTTTCAAGGTTAATGACCAACGTTTGAAGCACTATTTCGGACGCGAGAAGGCACCCAGTGATAAGAGGTCATGTACCTCGACTTCAATCTGGCGAAGAGCGTGAAAAGGTACGTCCGGCTTACGACGTTAAAGAAGCGCTTCTTGGGAGGCAACACATGTATTAGCATTCACGTTTATTTTACTTTATAACTTAAGATTAGTTGCATTTCACGTTTATTTATTGCTATCGAAAAAAAATAATAAATAATAATAATTATCTTTATATATAGATAATAATCATAAATAATAAAATAAAACAAATAATAATAATAATAAACGGGGAGTTTAATGATAGAGATCCGAAAATGAGCGTGGTGACATAACGATTACATCGATGGACATCGTGTTACAATCCGATACATAAAAGCTTGGAAGCTAAACCTTCCTTGCTTTAGAAAGCACGATTACATAGTGATTATATGCAAGCACAATGCGTAACGACCCACGCCACAAAAGCGGCGATTGCAACCCCGAGCAAACCCAAAAGGATGAACAACACAAGCTTGAGCCTTTCGAGACTTTCCATCCTGAAGGTTTCTTGAGGGATGTTCTCACGTTCCCCATCTTCTCCAAAATTATACATTGCGAAGCTTAAATGATGTAGTCAGAGAAGATTTATGTTGTGATGCAGTAAAGCCTACATCGAGCACCACCTATTTATAGGCATGAGTGCAACGAAACGATAAGGCATCATTAATTTGGAAATCCGATTTTTTCTTCAAAACGATGTCTTTCGATTTGTGGAATACGACGCCATTATGAACAAAATCGGATTTGGCTTTCTCATTACAAAATCATATCCATAATCCCTATAAAAGATTTTGATGTCCCTGAGCTATGCACACCTTATGAACAATAGTTCCGCTCAAGTTTATTTCAGTACCATATTTACGTGCCCAACTATAGACCTACGTCAAGGTTGGCTTAACATTGTAACATCGATAGAGCACGGTACGGTTAAACTTAAGCACAACCTCTGTCTTATATGAAATGACCGGTTTTGCAAATGCTTAGTTAGGCAAGAGCACGGCTATAAGCCGCAAATAACACGGCTGTGTATCCACCATATAGGACATTATTTCAAATCTTCGGCGATGAAACACGGTTTTATTATTTCCAAGAACAGCCGTGTCAAAACGCTCACACGGCTATAATGTCACATGACACGGCCGTGTGGCTTATCGCGCAAGATTATTTGAGCCTCGGCGAAGACACACGACTTGTACCAAGTCTGCCACGACCTTGTTTCCTTCAAATGGGAACGACATTTGTTACACGGTCAAGTTAGGCAGACACACGGCCGTGGTGTTGTCGGTTGTGCACGTTGAAGCCTCAGCGATTCTACACGGCATTGAACACGGTCGTGGTAATGGTACAGTAAGCTTCGGCAAGCAAGACACGACTTATTCATGTCTAACCACGGCCGTGTATACGCAAAAAAATAAAAATAAATAAATAAATAAAATTTAATTAAAATTACAAAATTATAAATTTAAAAAAATAAAATTATTTAGTTGTCGCGCGTTTTAAGCACGACCTTCGTAGTCGTGTACACGGCCGTGTTAGACGTGAATATTACATAAAAAAAATTTGCTCGATTAAACATCGAGCACACAGCCGCACGCACACATCCGCACACACCCACGCGTCCGAATTCCTCCACCTGAGCTCCGGCGATACCCATAAGAGCGCACACTCACTATCTAACATCGTGCTCAACCTACATCTAAGGGGAAAAGGTATGATTCTCGCGTAAACCCTAACTTTCCAAAATTTGGGATTTCTTAAATTTCGCCCAACTTGTGCCTTGATATATGATTTCTTGGGTGTACGCCATGTTGTAATAACCCTGGGCTAACGAATTTCGTCGATTTTGTGGTTTAATTTCGCCCCTCGCTATACGCATCGAAGGTTTTCGATGAAATGTCTAACCCAAATTTTTTTATGTTAATGCTCAATTCACGAATTTCTTAATTCATGAATGGTGTTGATTTTCGACTTGGACTTGCCTAATTCCACTTGAATGAATGATATGCTCATATGATTTTGATTTTATATATTCATTGGAATTTGACGTTCTCGTGCAATATTTACGAATGTTTGGTCGAGTCGAGTTGGTTAATCTTTTATGTTATTTCTCGAGACTCATTTTGAGTTCTTTAGGTACAATTCTCGTAGAAATCACTCTCGTGCTAGCTCATCTCGTAACCCGAACACTAGTCCACCACCACGTAATCGGCGACGAGCAAATACCGAAACGACCGAAGATTTGCTTGCCACCATGACCAACTTTGTCGGTGATCCCTGAGAGCAACGTTATGAGAAGCTAAAGGGAATGACATTCATGCGCACCGATCGACTTCACCGATAGACGCTCGAGCACCTCCATATCGTCCAACAAGTCGATAACTACCTCTCTAATAGTAGTTGGGATGCCCTCTTCAGCATCGACGACGAGGCTTACGAGGAGCTCACTCTCGAGTTCCTTGCCACCTTCTCCTTTGACGAACGTGCCTATAGAAACGGAGTCAAATTCCGTGCATTCAATAGGGAGAGGGTGACGGACGTCGACTCTCTTTGTGAGGCCTTGGGATGTGAAGTTCCAAGAATCCAGAATGCCAAGGACCCCCATCCCCAAGATCACTACAAGCATGTTCTCGACAAGAAATCTGAAAGAAACGTGCGTTGGCACGCAATGATACGCCCGTGGGGACCAAACCAAGTTGTGACCGAGTATAAAAGTACACAATCGAAGGCTTCCTCGTTGCAAGCACCGGGACTAAGGTACATTCATCGACTCTTTTTCCAACATCTGTCTCCCCACGAGGAGAGTCCAACGGCGTCGTCACTCTCGAATGTTTAACGGGCATAATGTCCACCTGGGGATCGCCATGGCCCACGGCTTTAGGAAGCAGTCCGAGGCACACGAGAACGGAAGATTGTCGTGGGTCTATTCATCACTAAGGTGGTGAAAGGTTTGGGGTATTGGCCGGCGAATGCTCCGGAAATGACAAAAGTTGGCGGGTGGAAGTCATTAAACGCCGCAATGTTGTGTAGGATGAGGATGATCTCGAAGCTACCGGGATAGGTCAAGGAGAACTACTTCTATCAATGGCACGAGAACTATCGACACCACACCGACATCCCACAGCCCTTTGCCATGGAGCCAATTGACCCCTCATTCGGCGGACCTCCACACTCGGCCTGCCATTCTTCATTCGCTCCCGAAGGATCATTGGGCGTTAACCCCTACATGAGAGTTGCGGACTTCGGCTACCGTTTCAATGCCTTTCGCGAAGATATCGCCCATCAGCGAGCTTAGGATCGACAGTACTACGAGGAGGCACGAGCTCATGACCGACAATACTACGAGGCAGCTCGGAATGCGGACAGGCAAGAGGCAGCTGCTCATCGCTGCCACGAGGAGGAGCAGCAAAAGCTCCAAAAGAGGCAGGATCGTCAGGAGAAGGCGAAGAAGGTGCAAGACGCCTTGAAGTTGCTCGCGGAGTCACGTAAGCTCGTTGATCAAGGAGATGAATCATCGTCCAGCGACGATGATTCCCACGAGTCATCGCCCGAACCCGAGTTCTAGTTTTTATCTTTATGTTGTTTCTTTTTGTGAACGTTTCATGCTTGGATGTACTTTTCTTTGCTTGCATACTATCACTTGCTAGACCATTACGCTTTGGCAATATTTGTTTTGACGTCTTTTGATTTCTTTCCAATTTTCACGTCAGGAAAATGTCACAAGTGAACGTCCAAACGATACCATGTGACGCAAAATGTTGAACCCACTCAAACCATCTAGTGTGGGGAGGAGGACTTGCTGCTCAAACTCAAACTCCAACAACACACCATGGTAATGGATACATCAATTCAGGGGAGTTCACGCATTTAAATAAATTCATCTTCCCATTTGTTCTTTTAATTAATACGTCGGGGGCGACGTATTTCTCAAGTGTGGGGAGGGAAAATTTATATGCGTGAACAAATTTTTTTTAGTGTGCATGAATGATTGAGAAATGCATGTTCTTTTAGTCCTTGACATGATTATGAGCTTTTCATCACATAGCTAATTTGCATGTTAAGGAATTTTGTGAGTAATTAGGACACACACTCCTGGTTGATTTCTTTCGACACGAATGACTTTAGTGATATTATGAAAGATTCGTACTCATAACCCATTTTGTGAGATTTTTGAGCTAATGAGCTTTTTGCTCACTTCTTTGGTTGTGCGAGTAGTGCATAGTTTATTTCTACCTTGAACATTCTTGTGGGATTCGTGTTGATACTGCTTAAGGTGTTATTGTGTGAAAATGAGGAAGGCAATAGAAAGTAAGTCCTTACCATGACTGATCATCGTAGTAAGCCACTTTGAGCCTGAACCTGTTTATTTGCGAAAACCCGGAATTATAAACGACTGACCTAAGAGACAGCGAAAGTGGAAGTTGAGTGCCCAAGTGGAAAAGCGTAGCCCGGCCATTGAAAAAAAAAGCATAAAAGAGAGAGCCTCTGACGATAATCAATCGCTAAGAACTCCTCCCTCGATAATCTCTATCCCGCAAAGGGACTAAGAGAAGAGGAGCTTGTGATATTATGAAAGATTCGTACTCATAACCCGTTTTGTGAGATTTTTGCTCACTTCTTTGGTTGTGCGAGTAGTGCATAGTTTATTTCTACCGTGAACTTTCTTGTGTGATTCGTGTTGATACTGCGTAAGGTGTTGTTGTGTGAAAATGACGAAGGCAACATGAAGTAAATCCATAGCCAAAGTTACTGACCACGACTGATCACCGTAGTAGCCACTTTGAGCTTGAACCTGTTTATTTGCGAAAACACATAATTATAAACCACTGACCTAAGAGACAGCGAAAGTGGAAGTTGAGTGCCCAAGTGGAAAAGCGTAGCCCGGCCATAAAAAAAAACAGAAAAGAGAGAGCCTCCTTGACGATAATCTCTATCCCGCAAAGGGACTAAGAGAAGAGGAGCTTAGCGGCACGAGAAAAGAGGAGTTTAGATACGAAAAAAAAAAGAGAAAGAAAAAAAATTATTATTATGTGAAAAGAATTCGAGGTGGCAAGAGCTAGCCACGAGTTAAGCATTAGTGTAGTGTTTTGAATTTCTTGTACTATTCCATTTCATGTTTTCTATCTTAGATGAGGAGCTGCAAAGAAGTTGTCTCACATTTTTGTGTCAGTTCTCAGTTATAATTTCCTTGAGGACAAGCAAAAGCTTAGGTGTGGGGAGGTTTGATAAACGTATTTTTATATCTCTATCATATTTAGGTCGTAACTTGGTTTATTTGACTTATCTTGTAGTTATATTCAATATTATACCTATGTTATGATATTGAAGGAACACAAGATGAAAATCGGGACCAATCAAGAGAATATAGGGCAAAAATGACCAAGTTCACCTGAAACAAGGCTTTGTAAAGTGAACAACACGGCCGTGTGTTACACTGGAACCAAGCAACTCGAACACCAACAAGGCTTCACGATGCACCCACACGGCCATGCTTCATCACGTAAAAAGGATATTAAGCCTAGACAAGCCAACACGGCTGTGTCTGTAGTATCAGCCACCAATGTTAGCCTCGACAAGTTAACACGGCTCCAACCGACCAACGACACGGCCATGTTTGCAGCCAACACAGTTTATCCCATAACACGGCCGTGTTAGCATCATCAGTATTCAAGGTAAGCCTCGGCAACTTTGCACGGCCTTTAGCGACACTATACACGGCCGTGGGAAGATCATTAGTGAAAGAGGGTAATCTCGGCATCTTTGCATGGTTTCTGGCGTGAATCTACACGGCTGTGTTCGTATTCAGTAACTGCAAACGCGGGACCTCAACATTGTTACACGGCCGTGTCTGTCGGTGGAACAAGCCGTGTTTCATACTTCTTTCTATATAAGCCACACTTCTCAACCCAGATCTGGATCTAGATCAACATAACTCGCTTCCAAAAGATAAAATACACCTAAGGGACGAGTCAAGACCCATAGGAATCAATCAAAACGATTCCTAGGTACTAAAGTGAAGATCCGAAGCTCATTTCATCCAAGATCTAGCACAAATGATGTTGGATCTGCGTGTGCTCGTAAAATTGGGAAGATCTATGTATTCTCTATGCTTTATTTTGTATACGATTCGTATATCTCTCTTAAGAATTAGTGACTAAGCTTATTATGTGCTCGGGATGAGATGAACGCTAGGTAGAGTTGTCGTTTGGGCGTTATAACACTCGTGAACACGTGACATTGTTTATTTATCGTTTACGACATTGTTTCTTCGATTCAATATATCTATGTGTTGTTTTGAAAGTCACATTTGATATGTCTATGTATTGGTGTGATGTCTGGTAGACCGTTGAGGGCGAAAGCTAAAGAACGGTTAGTCCCTTCGTAAACTTAAGAGTCGACTGTAGGGCGAAAGCAAATGGTCGAACCTCGCCATATGTAAACCAATATAAATCCTCGCGACCATTTAGGGCGACAGAAAATTCGGGAATGAAAAGAAATTACTGCGATTTAGTCATTGTTTGCATGGATATGGTGGTTTACGGCCTAGTCGACGATACTTAGCGGGATTCGAAATCCCGAGCACATTCTTCTTTACTTGAAAAGTTACTTTTAAATCTCTAGTCGTGTCTTAAGTTCTTTCATCGTGTTAGTTTAAGTTGTCGTGATCTAGTTCAAATATAAAAAACCCACAAACTACTTGTTTGGCTAAATATCGAATTATTAGGTAATTAATAGTAATCAATGTTATTCTTCGTGTTCGATACTTGAATATTCGCTAAGCTATTCTGCAAACGATAGGTACACTGTCTATCGCATGTGGTGCTAGTTTAACATATTCGTTTTAATTATTACTTGATGTATATGCATGGATCTCTACAGCATATTTAAGAGCACACGCCTGCACGATCATTTACTAAACAGGGTTCTTAGTAAGGCGGTTTCAAAGACTCCTTTTGAACTGTGGATGGGAAGAAAACCCAGTCTAAGGCACGTGCACGTTTGGGGTTGCCAGGCAGAAATAAAAATTTATAATCCACATGAAAGAAAATTGGATGCAAGAACAACGAGTAGATTTTTTATTTGTTATCCAGAAAAGTTAAAAGGGTATATATTTTATTGTCCTAACCATAATACGAGAATTATTGAAACTGGAAATGCACGGTTTATCGAAAATGATGAAATCAGTGTGAGTGTTGAACCACGTAATGTGGAAATTCAAGAAGTTAGGGTGGGGATCTCTTTACCTCAAACTTCTACTCAAGTTGTTGTTCCGACATTTATTCAAAATTACGACCATGAACAACAAATAAACGATCAAACTCCCCATACTGAAATATCACCTGATGAGCCTGTAATAAATGAACCACAACAATTAAGAAGATCTGAAAGGCAAAGAAGATCTGATATCCCTAATGATTATGTGGTATATATACAAGAGTAAGAAGTTGACTTAGGAGTAGATGATGATCCAGTTTCGTTTTCGCAAGCCATGGAAAGTAAAGTTTCAATTACATGGTTTGACGCTATAAAAGAAGAATTAAACTCAATGCAACATAATGATGTCCGGGATCTCGTCAAACTGCCAGAAGGTTGTAAAAGAGTTGGGTGTAAATGGGTCTTTAAGACCAAACACGACTCGAATGGCAATGTCGAACGACATAAAGCTAGTCTTGTTGCTAAATGATTTGACGATGTCGACTATAAAGAGACCTTTTTCCCTGTTTCAAAGAAGGACTCGTTTAGAATTATCATGACATTGGTAGCTCATTATGACTTGGAGCTCTATCAGATGGATGTGAAAATCGCCTTTCTGAATGAAAATTTAGAGGAGGGAGTTTACGTGGACCAACCTGATGGTTTCGCTATTAAAGAAAAAGAACATATGGTGTGTAAACTTAATAAGTCGATATACGGACTCAAACAAGCTTCGCGGCAATGGTACTTGAAATTTAATGATACCATTACCTCTTTCAGATTCAAAGAAAACATCGTTGGCCGATGTATATATCTGAAGATCAGTGGGAGCAAGATTATAATCTTAAATTTGTACGTCGATGACATTTTGCTCGCTACTAATGACTTAGGCTTATTACATGAGATCTATCAAAGAACTTCGAAATGAAAGATATGGGTGAGGCATCCTTTGTGATAGGTATTGAAATATACCTTGATAGGTCATAAGTATTAGGGTTGTCTCAGAAAGCATATATTAATAAAGTTCTTGAAAGATTTAAGATGGAAAAGTGTTCGTCAAGTGTCGTGCCAATTCAAAGGGGACAAATTCAGCCTTTGCAATGTCTAAAGAACGAATTGGAGCGCAAAGAAATGGAAAAGATTCCACATGATTCCATTGTTGCAAGCCTAATGTACGCTCAAACATGTACTAGACCTGGCATTAGCTTTAATGTGGGGATGTTGGGCAGATATCAAAGTAATCCAGGAATGAATCATTGGAAAGCTGCAAAGAAAGTCCTAAGGTATCTACAAGGGACGAAATATCATATGCTCACTTACAGAAGATCGCCCATTATGGATGTGATCGGTTATTCAGATTCAGATTACGTCGGATGCGTTGACACAAGAAAACCAACATTCAGCTATTTGTTCTTATTAGTTGAAGAAGCAGTTTCATGGAAAAGTGTGAAGAAGCCTATCATTGCTGCATCGGCTATGGAAGTTGAGTTCGTGGCATGCTTTGAGGCCACTATTCCAGAATTATGGCTGTGGAACTTTATTTCGGAACTTAAAATAGTCGACAGTATAGCCAAGCCGCTGAAAATTTATTGTGATAATTCCGCAACAGTATGCTTCTCTAAAAACGACAAGTATTTAAAGGGTGCTAAGCATATGGAGCTTAAATACTTTGTTGTTAAAGAAGAAGTTCAGAAACGAAGAGTGTCAATCGAACATATTAGCACCAATCTTATGGTTGCAGATCCATTGACGAAAGGATTACCACCAAAGTTATTTAGTAAACATGTTGAAAGGATGGGCATTATAAAAGGCCTTATTAATGATTTGGTGGTCTTGCGTTTCTTATTTATGATTTATGTATTTGACACTCTGAGCTCAGTTATATATTATGTTTCTGATAATTAATACATCCTGTTTTGAATGTATATACATAAAATAATTAAAGTAACAGGGTGAGTCAATAATTTAGACATTAATGTTGGACCAGTATGATCATATTGAGTGTAGAGTTGATATTGTGATGCATAGAAGGGACTGTATCGCTACAATGGCATACAACCGCCATGATCCTTGTTGGTTTGAAACTTAACAATGATTAAAAGAATGACCCATTTATGAAGGAATTTAGCTCAAATTATGCATATTACGGAAATTATGATTATTAAACTGTTACGCATATGTGTTACGTGGGTGAAGTGGGAGAATGTTAGTTACACCCACGTTTATTTGTGGGGTAATGTAACTTACCCACGTATTATGTCCCATATATATGCTATTAATTAAGGTTTATTCAAATATTAATTGTTTAATTCCTATTGATCCAAGAGATAACCTCTACATTGATGGAATGTACCTATAAATAGATAAAGTTGGTCCTCTCCTTAACACATGGACGTTCATATTTTATCCATCAGAAAGTAAATAAAAGTGAAGGTGTTGAAAGGAGAGAAATACAACTTTACGTCTTGTTCGTATAACACGATGAATCCAAGTAAGTATATTTATGTCTTAAGGATTATGTATACCATGAGAATTGTGTTGTTTGAAGATCATAGGAATTATCGTAAAGCATCTTAGAAGTCGTGATTCCGCTTACAGGACCATGCGGAGGCCTCGATAGGGCAGCAGATTGTCTCGACAAATCCTCGAGCCCCGTCGCACACAGCCTCTGAATCCCGTCGGTGGACAACCTCGTCAAAAGACACGTCAGCATCGAGGCAAAACCGTACTCTTTTATCGTTCGCATCACCTGGTGATCATAGAGCGTCGCCGTCAGCCTCACGATGACGCCCACGAGCCTCTCGAAGTGGGGTTCCGCGTGCCGATTGCACCTCGCGTCTTGCAGCTCTTCCAAGGTCGTAATAACGACGTGGAACGCATTTTCGTTGACCATCGCGAGGTTGAGTGTCACGTTTGAATGGGCAGCTTCGACAGGAAATTTAGCGGACGCCGTCTCTCTCTCTGATCCTCAAAATCTCCGGCGGGCTGCGAATGATCAAATTTTCGGGCTGGCCTTTCGTCTTACACTACCGATCACGTAGCGCGTGGCCCATGGACTCAGAGAGGGTCCCCAGCAGCTTGATGGAGGCCACCACAAGCTCGTCGTTGGGGTCGTTGATGAGCTCGATGAGGTTGTAGCCGGCCTCGGTCTCCTTGACCCCGGAAACGACGGAGCTCGAGGCCTTGTGAGATTCTGGAGCATGCACGTCAAGATTCGGATGAGGCTGAAGTAGAGTTCTTTTGGGGATGAGTTGTTGATCCTCTATAAGAGGTTGTGTGCGATGTAGTGTGAATCCATCGTGTGGCCGTGGGAGCTGACGTGGACGGTTTCGATGACGGCCTCCAATGGGCCCAAGTGCTCAAGTATGTTTGCGAGTATCGAGGCAGCCTTGGATTTTGAGTCTGTGGGCTCGCCGTGGATCGTGCGGGTGAGTATCTCCTCGACCATGGCATGCATCGTTCGAGCCCCGATGATTGCGTTCGCGTTCGGGTGGTGGTGGGATGATATTTTCTTCAGGGCTTTGAAGGCTGCGTTTCGTGCGAGGGAGTTGCCGCCGTGGACCATTTTGTTGAGAAATCTTGATTTTGGCTAATGAGGAAATGTTTTCTACATGCTGATGAAAAAGCGAGTTGCAGTGTGTGAGCTCATGAAGCTGCTGTTGAAATTAAAATACTTAGTGGACTAATTTTTAATATGTGTTGTTTTTTATTAGTTAATAGTTTGGCCCATTTAGCTTAGTGTGTAGAACAGAGATACGCGCTCGATGTAAAAAACACCAGGAACAAGATTCAATCAAGAAGTTGATTATGCTTTTCAAATTCGATCTCTAAATTTCTTCATGGTATCAGAGTGGGTTTGATTTGCGTGTTATCACGCTTGTTTGACTCACCGCCACCCGATTTGATATATCCACAAGTGTTAGGCTTTGAATTGTGTCACAAGTGAGGGGGCGTGTTGACATTATTTGTCTCACATCGGGATTTACTTTACCCGACTCAAAATATAAATCAAAGAGGCCCCTCCTCCTAACACCAATTGGTTTTAGGTAGGAACCCACTGGTATCAGAGCTTGGGATAATCAAGCATAACGACCCTGGATTCTAACGATCTGATGTTCAGAAACTGCATCAGGATCTGGATCTGGAAATCAAAATAGCATAACGACCTTGGATTCTAACGATCTGATGTTCATCCACCTTTCCGACACGCCCAACCTTGATTTGACAGCAGGACTCCTCAAAGGATCAGATAACTACAAGATATGGAGTATGCATAAGACTATTGTCGAAGCAAAAAACAAGATTGGATTCATCGACAGAAGCTGCAAATGTCCATATAAGAATTCGAATCTTTTATCTCAGTGGAAACGTTGTGAGGCATTGGTTAAAACTTGGATTCATCGATCAATATCTGAAGAATTGATTTCTGGTGTGTATCACGAAACTGGATTTGAAATCTGGAAAGAGTTGAAACAAAGATTTGACAAAATAAATGGTGTGAGAATGTATGGCTTATTTCGAGAGATTTATTCTAGTACTCAGAGAGCTGTTTCTGAACATTATAATAGACTCAAATCACTTTGGGATGAGTATGACTCCCTGATTCCCCCACCTGCAACAAAAGTGTCAATAGAGTACACAGAATTCTGCAATTGACAAAAAATGATGCAATTTCTCATTGGTTTAAATGAATATTAGGTCTGGGATAGTCTTGATGTCACCACTTCCATCCCATGGCCAATTGTACTCAATAGTGATTAATGAGGAAGCTCAACAAGGGATCAATCTACAAACAAATAATAGTGATTTTTTTTTCGAGAACAAATAATAGTGATCCATCTATGGCTCTCATGTCAAATTTCTCCTCTAATGGTTACATCAATATCACTAATCAATTTGCAAAGGCCAATATGTTTTGTAACAACTGTAACATTAGTGGACATACAAGAGATAATTGTTTCAAATTACATGGTTATCCACCTAACTTCATCTGAATAGGAAGAAGAAGATCTGGTGGAAGAAGAGGTCAAGGTAGGATGGAGGAGGAATAGGCTATAGGGCTAATAATTTGATGATTCCAGAAGCAAGAAATGATCGGATTAAGGGGGATAATTCTAATACACCACAAGGTTGTACTCATGAACGATACACACAGATTCTGAAGCTGCTAGAGAAGAGCAATAATCATGAGGACTCAAAACCAGTAAGTACCTTGGTTGCCGTCAAGACAACATGTACTTGTTTTAGTAACATTGATACTTTTTTTTATTCTAAAAACATAGGATAATAGATACAGGTGTTAATCATCATATAACATGCAACACTGAATATTTTACTAGTCTTGACAGTAGCTCTAGTGGTATAAGCAATGTGAAACTGCCAAATGGATTATGTAGCAAAGTTGCTTATCTGGTATTGTGACTGCAGGAAGAAATCTCATGCTTCAGAATGAATTATATGTGCCAGATTTTAGGCATAATTTACTCTATGTGTCTAAGCTTGCAAAAGATGAGAATGTGCATTTGAACTTTTATCATGATCATTGTGCGATACATGACATCTCGACTGGCAAGATAAAGGGGATTAGTAGACAAGAGAATGGTCTCTACATATTCAAGCCAACCCTTGTATTCTTCCAGTGGAAGAGAACAAGTTTAATGCTAGTTTATGCAATTATGCAAACAAGTTTAAAAAATGCCGTGTATATTATAAAAAGAACACCTACTCCTCTTTTAAATATTAAGACATCATATGAAATTTTGTTTGGTAAGAGGCCTACTTATTCACATTTTAAAGTATTTGGTTGTCTATGCTTTGCTACGATTCTTACAAAATGATAAATTCCAACATAGACCTAAACCGTGTGTTTTTATTGGATACTCTGTTACTCAAAAAGGGTGTAGATTGTTAGAATTAGCATCTGAAAAATTTATTGTCTCGAAGAATGTAATATTTTTTGAGAATGTTTTTCCATATGATATGGATGCTACTAACCTTGAGAAAGAGAAGTTTCTTATATATGATGAGTGAAATTATTATGAGGACATCAGTGCACCCTATCAACAACCAGAAAATAATGAGACAGCATATCAACCTCCACTTAATGATGCTGATGAACTTGAACATGTAGCTCAGAAGAAGCTGCATTTGGGGATGTAGTCCCAGATCAGGAAACATCATTGGTTCAATCACCTGCTATACAGGTGAGAAGGTCATGTAGAATTTCTAGACCACCCTATTGGCACACAGATTTTATATCCCCATTTACCTCAGATACAAACATGACAAAGACTATAAAATATCCTTTATCAAATATGATCCAACATGATAGAATTACTCCAGAATATAAGTCATACATAGCCGCCATCTCCAAAGACTATATCCCTAAATCATATGAGGAAGCAAAGCTAGATAGGAGATTGATACAAGCTATGAAGGCTGAAATTTCAGCCTTAGAACTAAATAAGACCTGTAAATTGGTTGATCCTCCAGCACGAAAAACCATTATTGGATGTAAATGGGTATATACAATAAAATATAAATCTAATGGGGATATAGAAAGATATAAAGCTAGACTTGTTTCCAAGGGATATACACAAAAGGAGGGGATAGATTATAATGAAACCTTATCACCCGTTGTTAAACATATCACGGTTAGAACTGTTTTATCTATTGTTGTTATTTTTAATTGGCCTTTGTTTCAAAGGGATGTTACTAATGCTTTTCTTCAAGGAGATTTGACTGAGGAAGTATATATGGAAGTTCCAGTAGGTTTTAACATTCCAAAAACTAGAAAACAGCAGGTCTGCAAGTTGGAGAAGGCATGATATGGCGTGAAGCAAGCTTCGAGACAAAGAAATCACAAGTTCATTGAGGTTGTGAGTAAGTTTGGGTTTATTCAATCTAAACATTATTATTCCTTATTTACTAAACAAGAAAAGAACAAATTTATGATCCTCTTAGTTTATGTTGATGATATACTAATTACTGGAAATGACATTATTATGATTAATGAATGCAAGAACTATCTTAGCAGCAAATTTCTTATGAAAGATTTAGGTGAGATGAAATTCTTTCTTGGTATTGAAGTTGCAAGATCAAAGGAGGAAATTTACCTAAATCAAAGAAAAAATGTTATTGAGCTCCTTAGTGAGACAGGTATGATAGGTTGTAAGCCAATTAACACCCCTATAGAACAAAACAAACAAGGTGGTAAGGGAAGTAATTAAATCTGATGATCTCGTCATTGATGACATTTCTGCTTTTCAGAAGTTAATTGGAAAACTATTATATTTGTGCATTACAAGACCTGATATTACTTATGCAGTTCAGTTTTATAGTCAATATATGCATAATCCAAGGGGCATTCATGTTGAAGCTGCCTATAGGATCTTAAGATACCTGAAGGCAAAACCGGGTCATGGTCTATTAATGTCTGCTAAAAGTGATTTAAAACTTGATGTGTTTTGTGATTGAAATTGGGCCGCTTGTCCGAATACAAGAAGATCTATAACCGGTTACTTGGTGAAACTTGGAAAATCAACTTTGTCATGGAGATCTAAGAAGCAAACCTTAGTTGCACGTAGCTCAACCGAAGTAGGATATCGATCAATGGCATCCGCTACAGCTGAGATAATTTGGTTAATTGGTTCCTAAATGATCTAAAGATTGATAATTTAACTCGTGTACATGTTTGGTCCGACAGTAAGTCAGCTATTTAACTTGCACCGAATCCTTTTTTCAATGAAAGGAGCAAATATATCGAGGTAGATTTTCATTTCATCCGAGATAAGATTGAAGATAAGTCATCAAGACAAACTATATTCCTATACAAGAGCAACCAGCAGATTTGCTGACAAAGCCACTAGGCAGGGAGAAGTTCGATTATCTATTAAGCAAGTTTGGTGTGATTGATCCTTATAAACACCATACCTGAGGGGAGTGTTGAGAAAGCTTGCTTTTGGCTGATGAGGAGCTGTTGTTTACATGCTGATGAAGAAGCGAGATATTGTGTATGTGCTAATGAAGCTGCTACTGAAATTAAAATACTTAATGGGCTAATTTTTAATATGGGCTATTTTTATTAGTTAGTGGTTTGGCCCATTTAGCCTAATATAAAATAGGTTTCTTGTGTGTAGAACAGAGATACGTGCGCGATGTAAAAAACTTCAAGAACAAGATTCAATCAAGAAGTTGATTATGCTTTTCAAATTCGGTCTCTAAATTTCTTCATTTCGATTACGGCCGGGAAGACTTTTCGGCTACTTATGTTCTGATGTCCGGTCCCAACTCGATCTCTCCTAGGTAGTTCACCATCTTTCGTCGTCGTCTCTTCATTACCTGTGTGATTTTTTTCTTTATTGATTGATCTAAGATAAAGCTGCTATGTATAAGATGACAATTTATTTAGCATAATCTAGTAAAATAACCTCCATGGAGGTTTTAAAAAAGAAGAGGAATTTTTAGTTGGTACCCCTGTGTTTAAGACTTTTTCATTTGGTGCCCAAAGTTATTTTCCAACTTCAGTACACACTCTTATGTTTAAGCTTTTTCCAGTTGGTACCCAAATTATTTTTCAATTCCGTTGGATACCCCTATGGTTCAAAAGCAATTTACATGTCCGATAGATACCCTTAACATATGAGGAAACATAATCACGTGATTTAAAAAGACCAAAAAGAGATTTTTAGGCATAGGAGCCGTTACTTGCTAACGTGGTTCTAGAAAAGATAAAAAACAATTCATACACCTAAAAACTAATTTTTGATCTTTTAAAATTACGTGATTATGTTTCGTCATACGTTAGGGGTATTAACCTGATTTAAAAAATACTTTGGCCACCAACTATAAAAGGCCTAAACACAAGGGTACCTACATGAGTTAGAAAATAATTTTGACACCAACTGAAAAAAGTTTTAAACACATGAGTACCAACCGGAAGTTCCCAAAAACGAATTTCCAAATGGATAAATACTAGCATACCATTATTAAAAGTGTTCATGATGGCTATGTGATTATGTTAAACGCGAAGCGTATTAGAATGGGTAAATGAGATGTAGAACACTAATTGTGTAGTCTATCATCTACATTAATCGATTTTTTGTAAAGCGGACACTGAGCAATATAACGGATACTCGGCGTGAGGACCCGTTATATTGCTCAGTACCGATATGATAAAGTGAATTTCATGTCGTAGTGAGTACTAAGCAGTATAATGGACATGGGTACTCATTGTGGCGATGTGCGTTTTCTGTCACCCTTGCTACTCAACAGTATAGCGGAAAAAATCGTTATACTGCTGAGTACCCTCTGCGGCACAAGAAAACAACATAGATTCTAACATCGTAAAATGACAAAATTCTTAAATTTATGATTTTTGTTTTTCCAATTATGATTATTGACTAGACCGATTTTTTAAAAATTCCTTAAAAAACTTTTCATGTTACATTCGAGAAGGTGAGCGAGCAAAGGATCAACATATCCATTTTCAGCCATGAGCGTAATGTTTTCCTGAAACATCTCGAGATTCTTGAGTATCCGATCGGCTTTCCGAAGAAACAGGGTCGGATCGCTCGGATGTGCACGAACATTGACAACAATAAAAAAACCTTAAACCACAATGAGGTAGGGTACCAGGAATGATATCTAGCAATGGTTGATGGTTTGCTAACTTCCTCCTTAGTTCGATACGCGCATGTGGCTGCAGGACGGTTACGCCGATCCCGTGGTGAGTCCGGTCCGAGAATTTACTTTGCATGGTTAGAGAAATTCCTACCGAAGAGAGAATCTCAAGCTTTTTGTTTTTCGGTTTTTGTTCAAGAGCTGAAGTGTAATTTTCGAAAATTCCTATGAGGGTATTAATAGATTTCCGAAACCGTAAATCCCGAGCCCCATTAGGTAGGTGAGATATTATCTCCTTGAGATATTCTCTCCGGATCAAATCTTTCCCAAAATCATATCTTTCGAAAATATAATATTATATCGATATAAATTTTGAAACACATATATTTATCTAATATTAATATTTTCGAAACTACCCTTCTGGTACCATACCAATTTTACCCTCCGAATATTACTTAGTATTAAATAATAAAATTAATATTCTTCCACCTAAATTTTTAATTTCGGTGAAGCCCATCGGAGATTTAGACACATCGACATATCAAGTAATACTAATCAATTCAGTCACCCTACCGGAGATTGAGACATGTGAACTTATTCAACACTGGTGGCTAATTGACCATCGGTGTCCCCTCTCTGCCAAGCAGAATCGATGACTAAACTTCCACAATGTTAGGTTTTATTTATTTATCTTTCTTATTGAATGCTTAAATAAGAAGTTGTTTAACAAACAAATAACTTGCCTTACCTCGAACAAAAACACATAAATTCGAAATTTAATTATTGAAAATAATAATTCAATTCATAATACGAATCTGAATATTACAAAGTCGTAACCGTAATTCTCTAATCTTCGAAATGGCATTTCGAGGTCACATTCTGACACTCGGTACAGAACAAAATAAAATAATTTTACTTTATTATATAATATATATATATATATTATATATATAGATAAAGATGTAAAACATATTGGATTTTTTCCAAAGCTCGGCGCCTAAGTGGCCTTGCATAAGCTAGGGGCATGTGAACATGCAACCTGATCCACTCACAAAATATAAAAAAAATCCCAAAGAGTGAGCCCATTTCCCGTTAGCCCGACCTACAACATGAACCTTCATTCCAGGAGTGGATCCAAGAATTTTTTACTAAGGGCCGTAATATAAATGTGTATATTGTCGTAAGTCAACATACGTAATAGATTTACACTTATTTCTTCTTTGGAAAATGTTTATCAATTGAAACATATTATACAATTCAAACAACCATAACATGTCATGGTATTGATATTGTGCGAAGTGATATGAAATCGGAGTTAGCTTTTGTTTGCATAATATAACATTAATATAATTATAACGTGTTATAAAGAAAAGATAGAGGAAAAACATAAGTCGCGTGTCGCGCGGTAGATTAATCAAAATATTTATTCGATATTTTCTATTTTATATTTTGTTTTTGTTGTTTGACAAATGATTGTTTTAATATTAATAAGGCTCATCAAATTAAAATTTGGGAGTCTATGACGAAACTAGAACTTTTAATTTACAAGGTCGAATAACATTTAAACTAACTAATAAAAAAATGTTCATTTTACAACAAAAAGATAATTTAGTCCAATGGAAATGCAGAAGAGAATAACGATGATGAGGAAAAAAAGAGAATGAAAAGACCCAAATCATGCATGATATATACTAGTCCAGTAAAGAGGTCCAGTTGATATGTCTCATGGCTGATGCAAAAAAAAATTTCACATGGACAAGCCATTGCGGATGAAAGCCATTGCCGACCGAGTAAAACAAGTTCGATTGCAAACACTCCGTGGCGAATTCGAAATGACGAAAATGAAGAAAGGCGAAGGCGTATCGGAATATATAACGAGAGTGCAAACCATCGCCAACCAATTGAAGAGAAATGGCGAGGCTCTAACAGATGCCCGTGTAGTCGAGAAAATTCTCCGTTCTCCGACGAACGAGTACGAGAACGTGGTGTGCGCAATTGAAGAATCCAAAGACCTCGAGAAAATGTTGGTCGACGAACTCTCCGGTTCGCTCGAAGCTCACGAGCAACGAAAGAAAAAGAAGAAGCAGGAGTCTCTAGACGAGGCACTACAGACAAAATTGTCACTTAAAGAAGAGAAGGCGTTGTATACACAACATGGTCGCTGAAGAGGACGTAGCCAACGAGGACGAGGTTTCGGCCATAATATAAGCCGAGGACGAGGATATAATCAAGAAAAACAAAGACAAAGTAGCAATCATAATTGGAGGGGACGAGGTCGAGCCCAAGGACGAGGCGGTCGCTCAAATCAACTGAACGTCGAATGCTACAATTGCTGGAAGTACGGGCACTTCGCAAAAGACTGCTGGTCCAACAAGAAGGTGGAAGAAAATGCGACCTTACTCGCACAAGAAGAGCCAAAAGACGAAGGCGTTCTCTTGATGGCGCTCGAGGACGGTAAATCGAGCAACGACATGGTGTGGTATCTTGACACCGGTGCCAGCAATCATATGAGCGGGCACAAACATCTCTTCACGGATATGAAGAAGATCGAGCACGGGCATGTGTCTTTTGGCGACGCATCGAAAATTGAAGTTAAAGGTCGACGGAAAATATGTTTCTCTCAAAACGATGGCAAACAAGGGTCGGTCGAGGACGTCTATTTTGTACCGAACTTGAAGACGAACATCTTAAGCATGGGGCAGTTGCTTGAAAAGGGGTGTTCGGTGTTCATGAAGGACTGCTCGTTACAGCTAATGAATAAAGATGGTAAAATAATCGCACGGGTCGAGATGGAAAGGAACCGAATGTTCAAACTCAATCTGAAGATGATTCAAGAAAAATGCTTACAACTTGACCTGGAGGACAAAGATCATCTGTGGCATATGCGATTCGGACATCTACACTACGGGGGACTGAAGGAGCTCTCCAAAAGAGGCATGGTGCACGGAGTACCGACGATTGAGGGAGGAAAGAAGCTTTGCGAGAGCTGCGTGATCGGAAAACAGTCAAGAACGACGTTTCAGGGCCGGATATCGGGCACGCAAACCGCTCGAGCTCATACATACAGATATATGCAGCCCGATCACACCGGGATCATTCGGCGGAAGTAGATATTTCATCACTTTCACAGACGACTATTCGAGAAAAACATGGGTGCATTTCTTGAAAGAAAAATCAGAAGCGCTGGAGACGTTTAAAAAATTCAAGACTAAGGTCGAGTAGGTGACGGGCTCAAATATCAAAGCACTCCGATCAGACAGAGGTGGAGAATACATGTCGGGTGCTTTTGTTACTTTCTGCGAGGAACAAGGCGTCAGGAGGTTCCTCACCGCACCGTATTCGCCACAACAAAACGACGTGGCTGAAAGAAAGAACCGAACCATACTCGACATGGTTCGATCAATGTTGAAGAGCAAGGAAATGCCTAAAGAGTTATGGGCCGAGGCAGTACATTGTGTTGTATATATTCAAAATCGGTGTCCACACAGCAACCTCGGAAGCCAAACACCACAGGAAGCATGGAGTGGCCATAAACCGACCGTAGCACACTTCAAAATATTTGGAAGTGTGGTGTATGCTCATGTTCCTGATCAGAAGAGAACCAAGCTTGATGACAAAAGCAAAAAGCTTATTTTCATTGGCTACGATGAGAAGACGAAGGCTTACCGGTTGTTCGATCCAGAAAATAAAAAGGTGACGGTCAGTCGAGATGTCCGTGTAGACGAAGAAAGCTCGTGGAACTGGAAAGAAGAAAATACAACGCAAGGAGAACCGTTGCGCGTGGCACCAATACCCATCCCTGTGGTACCTCAAGAAAATAACGATGACGACGAACCAAGGCAGCCCAAGATGCGAAGCTTGCAGGACCTGTACGAATCAACTGAAGAAGTTCACTTAGTCTGCTTGTTGGCCGATTCGGAACAAATCAGTTTTGAAGAAGCGGCAAGAGACAAGAGATGGAAGACGGCGATGGACGAGGAGATCAATTCGATTGAAAAGAACGAGACGTGGAAGCTTGTAGAATTGCCGCACAGTCATAAATCCATCGGAGTAAAATGGGTTTATAAGAAGAAAATGAATGCTCAAGGAAAGTCGAGCGTTACAAGGCGAGACTAGTCGCGAAAGGCTACCGACAACGAGCGGGAATAGACTATGATGAAGTCTTTGCTCCGGTGGCTAGATTGGAGACAATTCGTTTGCTACTGGCCCAAGCTGCACAACTTAGCTGGCCGATCTATCAGATGGACGTGAAGTCTGCTTTTCTTAACGGGGATCTCGAGGAGGAAGTCTACGTGGAGCAGCCTCCGGGATATTCGAAACGAGAAGAAGAAAGTAAGGTGCTGAAGTTGAAGAAAGCGCTCTATGGATTAAAACAAGCGCCTCGAGCATGGAACACCCGGATCGATGGATACTTCAAAAGGAACAAGTCGAGCAATGTCCGTTCGAACATGCCCTCTACGTCAAACGAGAAGGAGAGGAAATGATCGTAGTCGCCCTTTATTTTGATGATCTTATTTTCATGGGGAGCAGTGAGAAGATAATCACAGACTTCAAGAAGGCGATGACGAAGGAATTCGAGATGACGGACTTGGGACTGATGAAATATTTTCTCGGTCTCGAAGTCGAGCAAAGAAGCACGGGAATCTTCGTCTCACAAGAAGCGTACGCAAAGGATATATTGAAGAAAAATAAAATGGAGGAAAGTAAGCCGGTAGCTACACCGATGGAGCTCGAAGCAAAATTGTCCAAGTTTGAGGGAGGACAAGGAGTAAACTTAACCGAATATCGAAGTCTCGTAGGAAGTCTGCGATACTTGACATGCACGAGACCCGATATCGCTTACAGCGTTGGAGTTGTTAGCCGTTACATGGAAGAACCGAGGCAGTCACATCTCAAAGCGATCAAGAGGATTCTTCGATACATTCGAGGAACACAATCACTCGGATTATTTTATTCAAAGACGAGTGACAACAAACTGATCGGATATTCGGATAGTGACTGGTGTGGAGACATTGACGACCGAAGAAGCACGGGCGGCTATGTATTTTTTCTCGGGAGCACTGCATTTACGTGGCTATCGAAGAAGCAACCAATCGTGACTCTGTCAACCTGTGAAGCAGAATATGTGGCAGCATCGTGGTGTGTCTGTCATGCAATCTGGCTGAGAAATTTATTGCTCGAGTTAAATCTTCAGCAACTCGAGCCAACTGAAATTCGAGTACACAATAAGTCAGCGATCGAGTTGGCAAAAAATCCAGTCCATCATGAGAGAAGCAAGCATTTTGATGCTCGTTTTCACTTTATTAGAGACACGTGAAAATGGAGAAGTGAAGATGGTGCACGTTGCGAGTCTGGATCAAATTGCAGACATTTTAACAAAGCCGCTACCGACAGGTACGTTTGAAAATTTGAAAATAATGCTGGGGATGAAAGATCGGAAGGCATTGAGCTCAAGGGAGGAATTTGTTGACTAAGCTCAATCCATTCCAAGAAGAAAAAAAAAATATTAATAAAAAAATGGGGGACAACGCATGATAGTGCAGCACACACAAGAAGAAAAAATACAAAGCACTCAAGTCAAATTTGGAGAACCAAGCGTGCAAGGAGAAGAAAAAAATGGATACGCATGATCTATATTTAATTCTTGTTTGTCCTTCTTAGCTAATGAGTACTATATATATATGAGTGCATGCAAGAGCTTATGAGCGAGTTTGTACTATATCGTATAAGTGATAAAGAAAAAAAAATACTTCTCCCACCTCTCATGCACATAAGAAAAATAAAATATTTCCTCCTCATACCAGCCTAAAATAGAGAACGAGTGTGAGAGCAAGATACAATGAGCAAATAAAAAAAAACAGTGAGGAGTAGAGAGTATGCGAATCCAAAACATCCGTCCCTCAGTTGGAATCTTTTCACCGTTCCTACAAATTAAAAACAACATGCATAGACGTAAGGTGAAGTAAAAGCAGTTTACTTCTGATATGGGACAAGAATTTGGACATCCAGTTTCAATCATTCTCTTCTTGTCATATGGATGTCAGTGTTAAGGAGCAATCTCCCGCTAGAGAATGGTATTTCAGGAAATAATAGATTGTAGCCTTTGAAGCTGGTGGATTGGGGAATCTGAAACCATTTACAGAAGATATGGAATCAAGAGGCTCTCATAAAGGGCAACGGACGACTTCTTATGCAATGGAGAAATAGCGAGTCTGAAGAAAATTGAGGAATACGTACATAGGTTACGGCGAGAAATACTAATAGCAACTACAAAGAGTAATGTACAACATGTGATGAGTGAATGTACTGCTATTCGAGAAATGAAGATATATATATATATATATATATTCGAAGCAAAGGAGTAGGGTTACATGGTAAAAGAATGCGACCAAAACGACATTTTTTCATCGATGTGCATCTACTCGTAGGCAATTTAACCCTATATGGTGTATTATGGATTTGCGTGGAAGGTCCTGTGAAAGTGGAAATGACGGTGAAAGTGTGGCAACAAGTTTATAACAATCTCTTCTGATACTAGTCCCTTTGATGTCCGATATTGCTGCTTCTACCCGATCTCTAACACCTAGAGTCACTGACGAAAGAATAAAGTCTTTCTAAGATAGTATACTATTGAAGATATACAAGCCGCATTATCACGTATATTTACGTTCAAATCCCCAAGTCCGGACAGCTTTCCACCAGTTTTTTTTATCAAAAATACCTTAATATTGTTGGTGGAGAGTCGTGCCGAGCTATTCTTAATTCTATTATCTCCTCTACTAACCAATTATACCAATATTGTTTTAGTACCTAAATGCTCACATCCTGAAAACTTGACACAATTATTTCCATCAGCATGTGTAACGTTCTTTATCAAATAGCGTCAAGATGCATATCTAACTGCGTAAAAGATATATGGATGACATTATGTCCTCAATGAGCTTCATCCATATCTTATTACATATAATGTACTTATTGATTTTCAGACTAACCATTTCACTGAGCAGATGTGGAGCAGACGAGAGGGCCTAATGGCTATCAAATTAGACATGAGCAATACATACGATCGTATGGAATGACGGTCTTCGAGCAAGTCTGGTCTAAGGTAGGTTTCACACTATTTTCATTCTAAAATTATGTGATGTGTGTCTTTGGTTCAATACTCATTTATTCTTAAAGATCTCAGTTAGACCGTATTTTCCCATTTAGGAGTTTGTGTCAGGGGGATTCGTTATCACTATATCTTCTTCTTATATGTGCTGAGACTTTTAGCAGTATTTTACATGAAGCAACGGATGCAGACTCCTTAGTACCAGAGTATGTTGGGGAGGGGGGGCACCGCGCATTTCACACCTTCTTTTCACAGACGATACAACAGTGTTAATGCGAGCGAAGGTCGAGGAGGCCTTGTAGATGAAGCATGTTATGGAGATTTATAGACTAGCTTGGAGGCAGACAGCCAACATCGAGAAATCTGCAACCTCTTTCTCTCCAAATAACGACTCACACACAAGCCTATTATGTTGTTCGACCATAGACGTTCAAGCAGGCCATCACTTCGAAAATTTGAATATCTACTACGATGACATGATTGATGATTACAACTTGTTTGTCGATGTGTCTTAAGTAACTATGTCAGTAATTTACTTCTAAAGTGGAAGCTCGTGACATTGATATAAGACGAATAAGGGGATGTATTTGGACTTTGACCCGTAGTCGAATGGATCACATGTTGAAATGTCAATTATCGATCGAATGACTATAGTAGCTACCTTGGACAGAAGGGGTCAACGCGACGTTGTTTGCTAGCCCGATTGCTGAGTGCATGGGTTCGTGGTGAAATACGATGTTGACAACGGTGCAATGTCGCCTTGCACCATCGAGTTCAGTGAATTTAAGATTGAAATTCGTACTTAACTTAGGATCAGTTCAGTGCCACAAAAATTGGCTAGGTTCTTATCGGATCCTTGAATTTCCCCCAGTGCCGGTTGAGACGAATCAAGAGGGACACTCCTAAAAAAGGATCACCAAGATAGTGTCAGTCGGTAGAGAAATTGGACTAAGAATATAATTTGGATTGGAGCCGACAATATTAATTAGGCTTGGTTGAAATTAATTATTAAGGTGATAAAATATTTTTATTATTAGATATTATGTTTAAATACTGAGAGGGGTAAAATCGATATTGTACCATAAGTTACTTAGAGGGTAAATTGGGTATTTATCTTAGTGATAGTTTCTCAATACTATTATTAGATAAATAGTTGTAAATGATCTCAATCAACCCGAAACCCCCCCTCTCTATAAGCCCTTGTCGGCTTCCTCTCTAAACACAATTGACAATAAGGGGAGTGACCCACAAGCTTACAAGGAGCTCACAATTATTGTGTCTAATCAGTGTGTGGAACTTGGGTTTGCACCTAGCTAGAAGCTTGGCGCGTTCTCTCTCTCTCTCGGTTGAATTATCCTCTAGCCGTCCAAGGGAGATTATTGACCGGACACACTGGAGGGTCGACATGATCCCTCTTGCCACCACACCAAGTCGCAGGCATCTACGAGACGGAATCGAAGTTAGCTGACTATCTATGAGTCGCTCGTATCATGGCTAATCTCTAATCTCTTCGGTTTTAGGTTGGTATCATTATCATGTGCTAAGTCACATCCGAGCGGTGGATCGGCGGAAAAATTTTAAATTACGCACACTCACCGAAACCCCAACAGTATTTCGTCGATAACATACAATTTTATTCTCACTGGGAAAGCTTTTGGGCATGTTGTTCTGCCAGGGAGACCCACTATCACCTTATCTTTACCTTTTTTTGACTGAATCTCTTTTGTACCCTTCTACAAGAAGTCGGACATTTAAATGCTGAGAGGTTTTGCTATTCGGCAACTGGTTCCACACCTTCTCTTTGCCGACAACACGATGATATTCTGCCAAGCCACCACAGCTGTGTGGGGTGTATTAGACGAGGTTTGGAAGATTATAAATTGGGGTCAGCCCAACTAGTTAATTTTGAAAAATATTCGGTGTAATTTTCTCCGAATGTTGATGCCTCAACTTGAGAACTTTTCTTTTGCTTGCTTGGAATTTTGGCTTCATCCATATTTGGGTATATCCATCATCTGCTCTTCGCAAGTATTTGGTGGCAGGGTTTACCTGGGAACATCTCTCAATGTGTGGCATGATCCTGTCAGTTTTTATTCTAGTGTCGCATGCCCGCATAATATGGAGAAACCACTGTAGCTGATTTGGATACCCATCCAACCGGACCATGGAATGAAGAATAAATTTTGTCATTGTTTGCGCCTGTTGACGTAGAACTCATCCTGGGAATTCCGCTGATTTGGCACTACTCAAATGTTGGTAGTTTTTGAGTGAAATCGGCCTACACTCTAGTTTATAAATCCATTGACTCTGAAAAGCACATTCGAGTTCGGACACAAGCTGTGAGTTTATATGGAAAGATAGGGTTATCCCAAGGTAAGAATGTTAATATGGCGCCTCTGTTGCGACTGACATGGCGGTTCTTTGAGTCATCAGTGTCGGCTTTATGGAAGCTTATAAAACACTACCTTGTCTTCATAGGCTGCTCGGAGTCTAAAAATATTTGGAGGGGCACGTGTTGTATGAGTGATGTTCGACGACTTTGATTGAGTGGAGAGGAGGCATGAATACATAATGCGCATGCAACACCGAATCCGCTTGAATATTTGCGTGTCATGACTATAGCATTGGCGATATGAGATAATCACGGAATTAATGGGTTATGATTAATCAATGGATGCTATTAGGGCTGGTTATTGCTAACACTATGAATGGTATGACAGAGCCACATGATGAGACAGATAGCCACAACCCCATGTCACCTCGGATAAGGATCAGAAATGCCAGTGTCCTCCAGGGGTGTCATTAAAGTTAACTTCAATGGTGCCTTGCATACTAGGTGAACATGTGTTGCTGTATGGATTATGGCACGCGACGATGCGAGGACGTGTGTCGGGTGGTGTACAATTTTTTACAAAGATAAGTCGATCCAGAAACTATTGAAGGAATGGCCTTGCTTCGGTGATACAGTTTGCTTTGACACACAACTGGAATAGAAGTAATATTTGGGTGTGATTCTAAAGACGATTATTATGAGTTCGATGAATCGTTGCTTGGTCTCAACACGAACGGCTCTCTACTAAGATTGTGTCTTCGATGTCAAGCGCGTTCAATTTTGTTTCATTCTTTTGTACTGCGTAAAAGCAATGGGGTAGCTCATTATATTTAGCAAAGAAGCTTGATTTTAACAGTGAGGGACCTTCCGACCTACGCAAACGTTGGCTCTGATTTCATATTCAGACATACATTGAGTTATGAATGAATTCTTTCTTATTAAAAATAAAAAAAATAAACTTTCATTATATATATTTTTTTAAATGATTCATTACATATAATCAATTGGACAAAATATTACAATGAAGACAAAAACGAAACAACCGAAGATAAGGAACAATATTAAAAAAAAAATTCGTTAATCATCCAATGTGATCCTTATCATCCATTGTTCCATTGCTTGAATGACCGATGTTAGTACGATGTCCATTTCTCAGATTTCAATATGACCACTCAACTTCTTTTCGCAACAGAGAGAGTTCCCAGCCACCGAAGATAGGAAACAATCCAAAACACTCCAAGAAACTCCCATGGAAACAGACAAGATCTCCCACAAGGAGAGAAATAAACTCCTACGAGAGGATGAGAGACTCCCATGACGGAGACACAAGCTCCTACGCGAGGAGAATAAAACTGACAAATCAAGATAGAAGAAATCATAGATCGGAACTCAGGGGAGCATATTGAGGATCGGCACTGTGGCATATGGATGGATCTAACCGATAACGGTAGGCGAGCTCCTAGATCTGAACTCATAGTGGAAGATGGACACGGATCATGCCATAATCTGTTGATAGAGACACATATTTGTTGACTGGGGTCATGATCGAGCTTCCTTTAACGCAGATCTGAGGAGGTATGAATTCGAAGGGTTGGCTCCCCCACCGCCGTTAACGGAGGAAGGGGAGAGAAGATATTTTTTTTTTTTTTCGTCAAGGATTTTGAGAGGGTTTCCTATTTCCTCTTTATATAGCTTGAAAAATTACCATAAACTTTCATTATATGTTCACTTATTTTTTGCAAGTAGTCCGCGAACATTATATCAGCAACGTTCGGTCTGAACATAAATATTTTATTTTTTCATTACAGCACATAGTTCGATAATCGGAAATGTATTTTTTTACTAAATCAGTCACATGTCAAATAAGCTTAAATATTGTAAAGCACGCCATCTTTCGAGAGTGTTTCCTAAATTATCTCCACTTTCAGTTTTTTATTCGATGATATAAAAAGAAAATGTTTTGTGTTTCTTATTGATCAACTAAACTATATACAACTTGTAATAATCTATATGTGTGTATAGATATAAAATACATCTACAAGAAAACGGGGGTCCTTAGATCCGCAGAGTGTTGCTAGCATTCATCCATCCTAAATTAGCCGATTCTAGGATAGAAACAATATACAAATACTTACCTTTAAACCACTCGCTTTGTAAAAGAAACAAATGGTTAGATCGCCTTTTGTGGACAAAGATGGACTGAGGAAAGGTGCGTGGAGTGAAGAAGAAGACAAGAAGTTGAAAGATTATGTTCTTAAATATGGCCATTGGAACTGGAAATTGCTACCAACGTTTGCAGGTAATTAAGACATCTAATGATTACTCACTGATGCGCATACTTATAGTATGATTTTTTATCCAGGTTACTAAACAAGATACTAATGCTGCATTCACATGGAACCGTTTTTGAATAAATTTTGAATTTAATATGGAATCAAAGATAGTTTGAACTGTTTATTGCTTTGAATTACGATAATCAGAGATGACGAATTGAGATATATGTTATCCCGATTCCCGCATCGGGATAAATATATCAGTCCGACGACTCAGTTAATAAATAGAGAAGTTACTTTTTGCTATACTTATTATCTTAATAATAGAACTGAGTGAAATATTATATTTTTTGTGTTCGGAATGGTTAAAGAAATAGATGCGGAAAGAAAATCAAATATAGTTAATTTTATACTTAAAATTAAGGAAAACGCATTTCTTCACCAAATGGTGATAAAAATAAAAGAAAAACGTATGAAAACCAATTTCTCTCCGATTTTCTTTTCTACGATATTTTCTTCGTTCCAAACACAGACTTAATTCACTATTGTATTGGTAAATTTTTAACTTTTGTGATTTACTTACTGTATTTTACCACAGGCCTTTCAAGGTGTGGGAAGAGTTGCAGGTTGCGATGGTATAATTACCTTAAACCTGGACTGAAACATGGGAATTTCAACGAGCATGAACGTGATCTTATCGAAAAACTACATGGTGAACTAGGGAACAAGTAAGTACGTGCAGTCAGACAACACAATAATAGTTAATCTAATATTTTAATTTCTAATCCTCAATTATTAAATTTATAATTGAAAGTGCCTTTTATGATCCCTCATTCTAAAGGGAAAAACTTCATAAATGTCAACCAGATGGTCTATTCTCAACACAATTAATTTTTGTGATGACTGCGTCTTAGTTTCTGGCATCTACGTTAGATTTTGGGATTGTTTTTTCTAGTAAGAGGTATGATAAAGGATGGAATGATTTGTTTTTGTGAAATGAGTATGAAATATGTAGGTTAGGCACATGCAATCTTTAAAAGTATAAACTTCCCCCACTAAGCTACAAATGTTCCTTAATAAATCACATCTTCATGATATAAAACCTACGAATTTTTAAGTTTGTAATTACTATGGTCCGTTTGGATTCTCGAATTACGATTTGAAATCCGTATTTCGATTTGAAATTCGGATTTCCTACAAATCATCCGTTTGGCAACCGCTCGGATTTGAGTTTCGATTTCATCCAAATCCGATGAGAATTCAAACTCTTTGTTGTTTGATGATTTTGAAATTCGACCTCAAATGGTCCGCTTTCGAAATCCAAATTCTCGCCGTAATAATTTTCATAAATAATAATAATAATAATAATGAGTGAACGATGAGTCGAGCCGACTCGCGTGCTCGATGAGGCGGCTCGAGCTCGACGAACGACGAATCGAGCCGGCTCGAGCTCGACGAACGACGAATCGAGCCGGCTCGAGCTCGACGAACGACGAATCGAGCCGGCTCGCGAGCTCGACGAGGCGGTTCGAGCTCGACGTACGACGTCTGGCTCGACGAAAGACGAATGATGATCGAAAGCTCGCGAGCCGACTCAGGAGCTTATTTTATTTCGTTAGTTTTTTATTTTATTTTTGTACATTTTAATTTTTAATAAAAAATTCGAGGTCGAGGTCGAGCTCGACGAGCTTCATGACTTGGAGCTCGAGCTCCATTTTAAAATCCGGATTCCGAAATCCCAACGTTTGCCAAACGGCAGATTTAGATTTGAAATTAGGATTTTGAATTTATAATTTGGAATCACTTATTTCAATTCAAATACACCAATACAAACGCACCCTAAAAGTTAGGAATAAAAACTCAGACCAAGATAATATTACTTAGTTTTTGGAGAGAATACTGTGTTTTTTTTCTTATTTTATCCGTGTAAAGATGTGTTTAACTTGCATTTTTGCTAATATTTCGAAAGCCATTGTAGAGGGACACAACCTTTTAAATTTACAGGACACACCTTTGGATTCTAAATAGGCACATTTATTAAATATATAGGACAATCCCACTTATTGAAATATAAAAATAAGATTGTATTGCACTAATATTAATTATACTTGGCCGTTACGTAGTAAGTAGCCGTTAAGTGAACGAACCTCTAACTTATGGTTGTATATGAACACGAAGGAAACTAAATATCACTAAATGAGTTCTTAATCTTTCAAATTTTAAAGCTCCGATTTTGTTAGTGGACCTAGAGTTGGATCCGGACATAATAATTACTCTAAAAATTTTAGATTGTGATTCCATAAAATAATAATCATAGGCAATAGATATCGGACATAGTGACTTAAAATATAAAATATATTTTTGTAATTATACTATTAAAGAACAATTATATCTACTAACTATATTTTTAAAGCAAATGTATAATTATTATTCACATATCCGTAAGATCACCATAAATAAAATAAGAAGCAGAAGATCCATCTTCGTATGAAAAGACATGATTCTATAAAGGAGAACTGACATAATAATCATACGACATTTGTAAATTTGTGTTCAGTCATGCAATATTTCACATATTACGAAAGGCATTGCAGAGGGACACAAACTTGATATTTTTCAAAGGCACACACAACTTTTGGTGTTTCAAGAAGGGATACAATATTTATCTGGAAATAATTTTTTCTGAACAGGCACAAGTTCTTGAACATGCTCATTCAAATAAATTCATTTTAATATTATTTTATATATATATGATTACTATATAGAAATTATTAAAAGACATCGGGGTTTAGGGTAAAAGTAACATAGTTATGAATCCAGAGCATGTGTACTAAGGTTTAACTTTATAACATAAACATTCGCTATGTTTGGCGTCTTGAACTTTTAAAAAGGAAGAAAAAGAACTTCAATTTGCAAAGGCCAAAACAAAATTAGACGTTGTATTTTATATAAATGAGTTATATGTTATTTCTCATGTTCCAGATGGACGGCCATAGCAGCAAAACTCCCTGGAAGAACTGATAATGAAATAAAAAATTATTGGCACACACATTTCGGTATGAAGAACGGATCATCGTCAAGACCTTCTTCTTCTGCCTCAAAGGCGAAGACGATCGAAAGGCGGCCCCATAATAAATCTTGCGCTGTGATCGGAAATAACAACGATCAATCCCAAAATAATTTGAGGTCAGCTCTTTGTGTTAACAAGCCAAATTCAGATGAGGTTATGTACATCTTGGAATCATCTACTGCGATCTCGGAAGAAACAAGTTTACAGAGCTTTGGTATAGAATTGAGTTCCACATTATCTCTTAATGAAGGGAATTTTGATTCTCTGAACTACTTGCAGTCGCCAAGCTCGGGATCCAATAATCTGACTAGCAACGTCTTATCCTTGTTTAATAATGAACCAGCAGACGGCAAAAGCATATGTTATGGTTCAACAGTTGAGATCGATTACTCCGCCCCAGAGTTTATGTACTTGAGGAAAGACATCAGTGAGGACAATGCTACTAATTGCTTATTGGACTCCTTTGATGAAAGAGGTGAAGGTAGTTTCTGGACTCGGCCATTTGTGTTTTTTACGTAATTTCTAGCGTGGGCTATTCTATTATGTTATATTGTTGTGAATAATGATACTGAGCATGATGCATGTATTGGAAAAGTTCGGCACGCTATGCAGATGTTAATACTGTTTCTGCAATATGCGATCGGATGGAAACCCGAATATTCCATCATACAGTATAGTTGTTATGCGCGCTAACTAAATTTTATGATTTTCTTCTGCCTTTCTAATATATGTGTAAATGATAAAAACACATTTCGAACTATCATGTCTGTTACCTGAATCAAGTGCAGGAAAAGCAATGCTTACCTTAAAATGCATATAATAATTTGTGAAAATTTGCATAAATCCAAACCGTATATTCTATCTGTCACGTATTGGTTGATACTGTTAAATCGAGGGTTCTTCCTATTGGTTTAAGGAAGAAACCCTCAGTTTAATATGGTATTAGAGCGGGTTTGATATGCACGTTATCACGTTTGTTTGACTAATCGTCATCCGATTTGATATGTATACGTGTTTGATTTTGAATTGTGCCACACGTGAGGGGCCGTGTTGAGATTATTTTTGTCCCGTTGGATTTGGAGGATTTGAGGCGGACGGTGCGAAATTCGGCCGTCAATTTGATGTGACGTCATTCACGGCCTTGGTGGAGAACGTGCGGGGTTATACGAATGACACGGCTATGACGATAGATTCAGCGTGACGGGGGTGGCCAGCAAGGTCTCCATGCCATTAAGAGATCATGGATCACGACCGGGGGGATGAAACGACAGCCCTCATGGGCAGGCCCGATAGGAGCCCTAACCCTAATACTACAAATGTGGTGATGGCTCCTTTAGGACTGGGCCGTCATGAGTATGCTGGCAGGGAGAGTAGTGTACGTGTGATGGGATCGACGACCACACTGGTGCTGGTTGAAGGTCCGACCGGTGGGGTGACGAAGGTGGTGGATCGGGCCAGGTCAGGGTCGTGGTGAACGGGAGTGCCTGTGGTGGAGGCTGAGGTCTGGCGGACGGGGAAGGCCTTGGTGGCTGAGATGGAGGCCTTTGGTCAGGACGTGGCGGTGGAAGCTGATGAGGGTGCGGCAGGCGCGATGGCTAATGGCCCGGTGGGAAGGTGTTTGTGGCCGGTAAGGCATCATTGGAGCCGATGGCAGGGGCCGGCGGCTCGGCTACGGCAAAGGGGTCGGCAAGCCTAGGGGCTAGCCGCGACAACTTCGGCCACATTAAGTGGGTTGGAGCGGGAAGGAGGCAAGGTCGGCAGGCCAACCTTCTTTTGTCACCGTGGTAGGTGGGGCAACGCGGCGGCGG
The DNA here is from genome assembly GCA_004919715.1 of Linderniella brevidens. NCBI lineage: Eukaryota > Viridiplantae > Streptophyta > Magnoliopsida > Lamiales > Linderniaceae > Linderniella > Linderniella brevidens. The sequence continues at coordinate 1,116,666 of SWDC01000149.1, forward strand.
CCGATCGCTAAGCAGACAAAGTTGGCTTATACACCGCCATGTATGGTGGATGGGGCGTGTGAAGTGTAACCGTCGTGGGAGGTGGCCTCGAAGGGTTTCGCACGGTGAGCTCATACCTTGGTGGGTTATTCCTCACATTTGACATATGTGAGGAATGCAATTTCCTCTCATAAAATTCTTATTGTGACGAAAGATTTCTCACAATAGATGTACTATTTCGTCACATAATTTGAACTTCCTCTCATTTAAACGTATAAATACAACAAACATTTCGTCACATTAAAAATATTTTTCCTCATAATTACCATGATATATAATACGAACATATTCCTCACATTAAAAATATTTTTCCTCATAATTACCATGATATATGATACTAAAATATTCCTCACATTAAAAATATTTTTCCTATAATTACCATGTTATATTATACGAAAATATTCCTCACATTAAAATATTTTCCCTCATAATTACCATGATATATGATACGAAAACATTCCTCACGTTAAAAATATTTTTCCCATAAGTACCATGATATATAATACGGAAAAATTCCTCACATTAAAATATTTTTCCTCATAATTATCATGATATATAACACGGAAATATTCCTCACATTAAGTTGCTTGAAAATAATATGTTATTTATTATATTATATTATCTATTTGTGAGGAAATATAATCAAATATTATTATTTTCTATTAAAATGCTTCTTTGATTACTATAATAAATAGTTAGAGAAATAAGAATTTAACATTCATTTGCATTACCGAAAACTAAATATCTTATAAAACAAGACTCGATTACTTAAGGTCAACCAAATAACAATAACTAAAATATAAACTAACCAAAATGCTCAAAAACTGAAAAGTGGATAACATAGTCGAAGCTTTAACACGTCAAACTGCAACTTAAGGTTAATAATGGCCTCAATCTGCAAGATAAATTAAAGCATAATATAAATATTATCTCAATGAAACTATATGATATAAATATACGTATAAATAATTTGAATACAAATAAAAAATAAGCGTTTCACAGTCACGATTGTGCTTCATACCTGATGAAATGTTTGGTAAATTGCTTGACATTTTCTAAAAGTTGTTGCATGCCCGCCATTTGAGCTCGTAACTCATCGAGTTCTTTCTTTTGATCTTCCACAGTCTTATGCAAATCAATTATAACTTGTAGCATGTAATTGTCCACCTCGAACTACCTCAACCCCGTGTCCCATTCCTTTCACATATCCCGATCTACGACCTAGTGTCGAGCTCAAAATTTCTTCCTCAGGCGTTGGTCCTCCATCTCCATTTTCAGTTTGATTTCTTTTAGCAACCATGTGTTCCTAAAAAAAAATCGAACAAAGCATGTAAATAAAATACCATAAATATATTAAATAATAAAAGAGAATTTTAGTGGCTTACATGAATCGACTTGGCAACATCATTCAAAAATTCACCATCTTTTTTCTTCGTATGGACATCTCTCTATAGATCCACTTTACTTTTTACTTCCTGTATAAGTAATAAATAATAAAATATGACAAAAACATAAATAATATTATTATAAACAACTTTCAAACTGTTTCAACGCTAAATAAATGAAAAGCATACCATTTTCTTAAAGCGAGAAAATATTGCTACTTTTCCAGACGTATGGTTGAATAACTTTTTCGAGCGGTTTCATGTATTAATCTCTGATTTTTCCTGCAGTGAAGTTGTATTAGTAGATTTTGATATTGAAAGAAATAATCGAATTAATAGAATAAATAAATGCTTACATAGCAATTTTTTAGTAACTTTACCAGAAATGCCTCGTCCTCGATGAAATCACATGCAATCTGCCACTTTTCCACACTCAAGTCCGTCCGCGGACATACTTCTCTCAGATTAATGTCTTCATCAACTAAACTTTTATAAATCCGATGCAGTGTATGCCTCCACCGAATATATGTCGTCTGCATCTTTTCGTTAACAATGTGTCGTACTCGCTCATCAGTAGACCAACCATCAATATCAAACCAATGTTGTGCCATCAATTCAATATTAGCAGTCACTATCACGTAAAATATTGTCTACATGTACCACTGAAACTCATATTACTTACCAAGAGTCTAGCATAGCAAAGATCTTTGTTCTCTTGAGGAATTTCTTTCCAGTGTGTAACTCCATCTATTTCAGCATTATGCCTAATGACAATACCAATTCCGATAGCAAATTTTGCTTCATAATCCGCAGGAATCTTTTCTCCGGGTGCAAAAATAATTTTGTATCTTCCATGCTATAATACATTTAAAAAAGAGGTCAATTGCATAACAATGAATTTTAAACCTTTTTTAGTACCATCAGATACCTTTTTAACATGCTTCTCTAGTTTATCGCCACTCGCAGAACCTCGGCCTTTTCTTGAAGTTGTTGCACCTAAAATGAATAACATTTTATTACTATAGAGGATCACATTAATTATGTCACTGACACTATTGAACTAGTGCATGTTTACCTTGTCTTGTTTCCGTTTGATTCTCTGAATGAGCAATTACAGATGGATCTTCATTCTCAGAAGGAGCAATTGAAGATAGTGTTGCATAAGAAGACGAAATATTTCTATACAAGTATTTGATCCTAAAACCCAAAAATAAATTAAAGTAGACACGATACTCGTGATACTTCTAATAATTATTGGAAATTGTGAATATTCTACATTTCAAACATAATTAGTAAAAACTAATATAGTAAGAACGCTCGTAAAACCATTTACCCGAGTTCATTCGAGGAGGAGAAATTGCAACTCTATTAGACGAGTTGCCACCATGCCGCTTTTCTGAACCATTCCGAGCATGCAACTGTGAACCTATTCCAAATAAGATTGGATAGAAGTCAATAAATATAAATATATAAGATTAAAAAAAAATCAAAATCAATATTCTTACTTGAGCTCGATAGTCCGATTTCAGTATCGAAGAAGATAAGCTAAAATATGGACTACCATTACTTTGAGATGTTGGAACAGATGATCGTGAACTCTTTTCACCATTGGTACGTGAAAAGTTCGAATATGTTTTCTTTAACCTCATAAGTTTGATTTTCTTTAATCTACTGGTCCCTCCTGATCCAGAAGACATCTGAAAAATCATTAACAAAAATTATAAGTCATAAGCCTCGTAAGAGATCCTTCTTGGAGATATCCAGGAATCTCCTTATGATCTTCCCCATCTTTGAGCTCTGATTTTCTTTTGGCATTTTCGTAGCTATCTTACAAAACTCTAACTTCTGCTGGGACAAACTTTTCTCAAATCACGATTAAACACATGAGGATTACCCAAGATTGATGTTGAAACACACAAAAATTAACTAAAATAATTGAACGATGGCGTACCTTCACTGAGCAACCAATCGGCAGCCAACAGGAATTGAACGAGAAATCCTTGGACGCAGAACTGAACAAAATGGATTGATAAAAGTGAAGTTGTGGTGATGAGATCGTGGGCGCCGTGGTCTTAATTCGTATTAAAGATGAGAATTACGATTAAACCAATCAAAACAACTACATGGCTTTTTCTAACAGAATATTGCTTTTTTGATCTTATTAATAAAATAAGTATTAAGTTAATCGAACAACTAAAACACTTTTTAAATAAAAGATTACTGTTTTTTCAATCGTATTAAATACGACGTTGGAAGGGATGTCAACGGGGCGGGATCGCCGCCCCATCCCCGCGAAGAAACGGGGACAAATCGTCCTCTTCTCTGCGGAACCCCACCGATATTTTAAAAAATATATATACTATTTATAATAAAGTATATAAACTGAATATTCTTTTTGAGTAGAAAATTATATTTTATTATTATTTATAATAATTTTTTATGATTTTAACTATATTTTAATATCATTTAAACTATATTCAATATTATTTATATTATAAAAATATAAATGGAATATAATAAACATTATTTAAATATTATAATATACCGTGGAACGGGGCGGGTGTCCCCACGGAAAAAAAGTCTCCCCGTCCCCGCCCCGCGAAGATAAAATATCGGGGATATATATATATATATATATATATATATATATATATATATTATTGGATTTTGATTTCATGTCTCTCATGAGAGTTCTAAATTAAAATTAAATATTTTTAATAAGTTATAAATATATAATATTATCTAAAACCGTATTTTATTATTTTACTATTCTCCGCAAACCGTATTATTTCTCGGTTCGATTTGGAAATATTATTTATTCTTATTATTATTTTTGGAGGTAGCGTATTTATTATGCACACAAAATTTAACGGTGCTACTTGGCATGTGTTGTCATTTTTCAGACCTCCCATGAGATACATGAAATTAAAATCCAATAAAATGTATATAACGATGTGCCACATAAAGTAATAATTAGGCCTGACATTGTAAAAAGTTATGTGTTTAAAATTGTGTCTCTTTTGGTTATTTATGTTCATAAGTGACCATTTGTTATCTACCAGATGAAGATGATATCGGAGAGATCTGTTGACCTGTGTAGTTAGTTATTAATAAAATTAAAGCTATGTTTTTTTTTAAAAAAAATATGATGGTTATGGTGAGATTTTAAATTTTCATTTCACATAAACAATTTATAATTATAGTTATTAATTACACTCGTTCTTTATTTTTTGTTAATTTTTTGTTTTTTAAATTTCTGTCAAATTGTGTGCTTATTCCAAACATAGAAAATCGCAACACATCTTGTTTAATTGACAAACTAATTGAATTTGCAGTAAAGTTGATTTTTGGCATCAAAGAACCTGCTACTTCAATTCATACTCAAAATATTTTCCTCCAAACTTTTTTATCTTTCAGTAATGGTAGATTTCATTTCTTTAAGCAAAATATACATTGTCTAAGCAGCCAAGAAGCTGATCGTGGTGTACAAGTTCTGCCAGTTGAGAAGCACACTTGAAAACCCACATAAGAAATCAGTCCAAGAAACTACAAACTAAAACCGGACATCAGAAAATAGAAGCAGACATTGAGAAAATAATATATATATATATTGAGAAAAACTACCATCATTGTTATTATCATCATACTCACCGATCTCATCTTCAAATTCGCAATCCTCACCGACACCATCTTCAGAAAAGTGCTCCTCCCGATAGAAATTGTCGGCAATAATTTCAGGCTCCAAATCTTCCATGGCCAGATTGTTCAGAAGGTCATCACCACCGACAACTTCTTGAACTCCATTAGATTCAAACTGCTGCAATGGTGTCACTAGGAGATTTTGGGTGCTATCACTAGGAGATTTTGGGTGCTATCACTAGGAGACTTCTTCTTCTTCTTCTTCTTCATTGGAAGATCCCACAAATGTCTATGCTGCACTTTTTTGCACTAGTCGCCAATTGCTCCCAAGTTTAGTATCATTAATGTAAAAGACTTGCTGCACTTGAGTAGGTAGCGCAAAAGGATCATTCTGATACCATCTTGATCTCACATCAGTACTAAGACAGTACTTGTCTTTATGTGTAGTTTTCTTACCCATGTCAAACCAATCGCATTGAAACACCAATGATTTTCGGCCGCCAAGATATGTCAACCAAAAAACTCTATAGTTCGATTTTTATGTTGTCCCTCTACAACCAGTCCGCTATTATGAGTTCTGCGGCGGCCATCACGATCCTTTGTATGAAATCGAACTTCATTCACCGGTCACCCCGAATAACACCTTGTATTTAACCTAATAGGACCATTTGCAAGAGCCCATATCTCATCACTAGCTTCCTCAACTCCTTGGACGTGTAACAAATTTATCTAGATTTACAAAATAAATATTCAGAAAATAACACGTATTATATCAAAATGCATCACCTTGAATTAACAGATAATAAACTTCTTAGATGTTCTTTAAACCATCTTGCGAATTGCTTCACGTGCCTCTCACTGAATTCTGAACCACTAGTTTCTTCTGCTGCCACACCAAGTTTTTCAGCCTTATATATTCTGAAAAAATGTCTACATGTCAGCGTAAAAAAAAAGTGAACGATAGTTTAAGTGTTCACATATAGAATAACTTACTTCATGTATTGCTAAGCTTCTTCACAATTACCCAAGATAAATCGATGAGCTTTGTCTAATTCTTCATCTGATAGAACAGGCCTGACAATGTATCCTTCCGCAATCGAGCCTTCGGGGCGAGCCCTGTTACGAACAAATCCTTTGAGAGTACCCAAGTACCTAAAAGAAAAATAAGTCTATTATACGGCTGAAAAATTAATGTATCATAGTTAAATGAAATTGTATAAGACAAACACAAGTTCGTTAGACGAGTAAATTGGTAACATATCATAGTAAAATAAAATTGTCTACCTTTCAATAGGGTACATCTAACGTAATTGAACTGGTCCAACAATTTTGGCCTCTCTTGGTAAGTGGACTGCCAAATGCACCATAACTGTAAAAAATGCCGGTGGAAATTTTTTTTCCAACTTGCACAAGATCATAGGTATATTTTTTTCCATCCTTCCAATATCCCTCACCTTCAATGTCTTCGAACATAGTTCTTTAAAGAACTCACAATTCAAATAAAGCTTCATTTACTTCCTTGCATAAATATCCACGTATTCCAGCTGGAATCAGGCGCTGAAGAAGAATGTGGTGATCATGGGACTTCAAACCAGATATTTTATTCTCCTTGATGCATCTTGAGATGTTGGCAGCATAGCCATCGGGAAATTTGACAGATTTTAAAAATTTTAAAAATTCCTTTTTCTCACGTGGAGATAATGTGTAGCATGCAACTGGCTTAATAGGTTTACAATCACTGTATTGAAGCTGTGCAATCGATTGAATTTCTGATTATCGAGGGAGCAAGCGAAAGAGGGAAAAACCTTTGAATTCTTGTTAAAAGATTAACCGTTACATGATTGTTATACATCGCTATTTATACTTAAACGAAAGATAAATAAAATAAACTAAAATAAAGCGCTAAACAAGAGAAACACGTTTACAACTTAGAAAAGGCTAAGGCGGGTTAAAAACAGAACTTTCAAACTTAGAATTCTTCACTTCAAGCTTGGAATTCTTCACCCCCTCTTCAAGATGAGCGTGGTTTAACCAAAGACTCGTCTTGGACAAACACGAGTGAAAAGCCGGAGAAGATAAAAGGTTTAGTAAAAATGACTGCAAGATTAGAAGCCGAGGAAACATGTTGTGGAAGAAGGAAGCCTTTCTTGTATTGATCACGAACAACGTGACAATCAATCTCGAGATGTTTGGTACGCTCGTGAAAAACAGGATTGGATGTAATATGAAGAGCCGCTTGATTATCACATTTCAAGGAGATTGGAGTGGAAATGGATACCTTGAGATCAGCAAGAATGTAAGAAAGCCAGATTAACTCTCGAGTAGTTGAAGTCATTGATCTATATTCAGATTCAGCCTTACAACTTGAAACTGTTGTCTGTTTTTTTTTATTTCCATGAAACTAAGCTGCTGCCCAAAAAAATGCAATAACCGGTTAGAGATCTTCGTGTAGTTTTGCAAGTCCCCCAGTCAGCATCACTATAAGCCTGTAAAATTAAGGAAGAACTACGGAGTAGAATAGACCATTCGATTTAGTGGCATTTAGGTAACGAAGTAAGTGCTGCGCTACTTGCCAATGTGAGATATGAGACATGTGAACAAATTGGCTTAATTGCTGAATAGCATGTGTAAGATCAGGCCTGGTAAAATTAAGATATAAAAGTCTTCCAATAAGCCTGCGAAACTGAGAAGAATCATGAAATAATGGAGTAGAATCCTGATCCTCTGATAGAAAAATGACACCTGCAGGGAGAGGAGTTGCAGCAGGAGAACTATCTAACATATGAGTATCCTTCAAGATATCATTTGCATATTTCTGCTTAGAAATGTAAAGTCCATCATCAGAAGTTGCAATTTCCATACCCAAGAAGTACTTGGCCAGACCCAGATCTTTGATAGTAAAAATGTTGTGAAGAAAATTCTTTACCAGCTGAATTTGAGCTTCATTCGAACCAGTAATTAGGACATCATCAACATAAACCAGAAGAAAGATATGAAATTCTGAAGTGATCAAGTAAATAAGCAATGATCATGATGAGATTGTCTAAAACCATATTGATGCAGCCTAGTTGTAAACTCTACATTCTATTGCCTCGAGGCCTGTTTCAATCCATAAAGAGACTTCTTTAATTTGCAAACCTGATGTGGCTGAGCTTTGCTGTAACCTTGAGGAGGTTTCATGTAGACATCTTCATCCAAGTGTCCATGCAAGAATGCATTGTTGACATCTAGCTGGTGCAAAGGCCATCCTTTAACTGCTGCTATGGCAAAAATTACCCGGACTGTCACTACCTTAGCAACAGGGGAAAAAACTTCATAATAATCTTCTCCCTCCACTTGGGTAAAACCCTTTGCAACCAATCTTGCCTTGTATTTGTTCACTGATCCATCTGCATTATATTTGATTTGGTAGACCCACCTGCAGCCAATAAGTTTCTTGCCTTTTGGCAGAAAAGTTAACTCCCATGTATCATTGTCTTCAAGTGCTTGCAACTCGTTTTGCATAGCCTCTACCCACCTTTCATTATTTCTAGCATGATTATATGAGTGTGGTTCTTGATATGCAGATAAATTTGCCATAAAGTTTTTATGCGTTTGGCTGAAACAGAAAACAGGAGATGAGGAATTATGTTCTGAACAATTGTTTACTCTGACAAAATATTTCATCCAACTAGGTTGGTGTTTTGTTCTGGTACTTTGTATGATGGGAACAAGTGAAGAAGGTTGAGAAATAGCTAGTAAGGTATCATGATTTATTGAAGAATGATCAGGTTCTGAAGTTTGATCAATAGAAATACTTTGTGTCATATATTCACTATTGTTGGGACCATGTGATTCACCTGGTATGGTCAATGAGCTTGGTAATGAACTTTCAGGACTCTGAGATTCAAAAGGATCCCCAAGGAATACTGAAGGTAGAACAATATAATCATTCAAATCTGGGATAGAAGGAAAAATAGTTTCAACAAATTTGACATCTCGGGTAACTATGGTCTTATGTAGTGATGGGCAGTATATTTTGTAACCCTTTTGTCCCACAGGGTAACTTAATCCTTGCAATGAACGAGGATCAAACTTGTCTTTAGAAGGGGCATTGTTTATGGCAAAAGCCAAACAACCAAAGGTTTTGAAATGTGTATAATCTGGCAGATTATGTGTGAGAATTTCAAAGGAGTCTTCCAACCCAAAAGTTTTGAAGGTAACCTATTTATAATATGTACTGAAGTCAAAACTGATTCCCCCCCAGAAGTTTTTTGGAAGTTTTGACTCAAATAAAAGGGCTCGGGCAACTTGAAGAATGTGTTTATGTTTCCTTTCAACCACTCCGTTTTGTTGTGGGGTATAAGGACATGACCTTTGATGAAAAATTCCCTGGGATATAAAAAGGTTTTGTGTGGTTGAGCTGAGGAATTCACTCCCATTATCAGATCTGATGATCTTGATATGAGCACTATATTGATTTTGGGTATAGGTCAAGAATCTTTTCAGCATTTCTGGAACTTGGGATTTGAATTTGAGCAAATATATCCAGGTGAATCGACTATGATCATCAACAATAGTTAAGAAAAAATGACAACCAGTAAGAGTGGATTGTTTTTATGGCCCCCAAACATCTATATGTAACATTTCAAAACAAGAAGTGGTTTGTATGCAGCTGTTAGGGAATTCATTCTTTTGTTGCTTTGCAAGTGGGCAAATATTGCAATTGGTAACTGATATTTTCTGAGTATTACCAACAACAGAATGAGGTAAATGTTTCAATTACTCGAAAGGATGGATGTCCTAACCTGGAATGCCGGGCATTAATAGAAGTAACAGATAACCTGGAATGAGTTAGCAGAAGGCTTAACTCTATGTTTCAAGAAATGAGAAGCTAGTTTATTTTGGGAATTTTGAATAGCTATATCAGAGAAAGAACTTCTGTCAAGGACATAAAGCTCTTTTAGTATACTTCCAGCTGCAATAACCTGATTATTCTGCATCTCAATTAACAGAAAAAAATTATCATAAAATTGAAAAAGAACTCGATGATCTTTGGTGAATTTTCTGACTGATAGTTCTTTCAGTAGTAAATTTCTAGGTAAGGGAATAACGCCTATATGAGCAACTGTTTTGAAGGTTCCATCAGGCAAACATACTGGATTGGATTTTCTGGCTGTTTTGGGTTACAAGAAAAGGCTAAGATTATGGCTCATATGGGCAGTGGCTCCTGTATCTACAATCCAGAACTCATCACTCAACGAATCATATATACCAGAATTAAGGTCAGGGAAGATAGAGTTACCTGCAAAGTCTTCAAAGTGTGGCCGATTACATTTTTGCATTCCATCATTCTGATTCCCCTTTTTCAAAGTGTACCATTCTGGAAAACTAATTAGCTTGAAACATTCTTTTTTAGTGTGTCCACTTTTCTTGCAATAGTTGCAAAATAAGTGACTCTTATCAATCTTCATCATGATTTTACCATTCATAATAGGCTTCATAGCTCCTTTCTGTGCATAATTCTTCCCAGAATTCTGACTTTGTGTCATCATTGCCGCATTTTCCATAGGGAGACTCATATGCACTGAGACTTCTTTGTTCTTCTCTGCTTTAGAGATCATTGCATAGACTTTGTTTACCGGAGGCAATTTATCCTGAAATAAGAGCTGATTCCTTTCTGTCTCGAAAGCATCACCCAGACCCATTAGAAATTGCATTGATTTATCCTCCATTTCCCTTTCTTCTATTTTTCTTTTGACTGTTTCATGAGCCTCAACTGCAGGTCTTAACTGTTCCAATTGATCCCAAAGATTTCTTATCTTGTTATAGTAGTCCACCACTGTCATAGATCCCTGTTTAAGCAGAGCTATCTCTCGTTTTATTTCAAAAACCAGTGATAAATTTGAAGCTCCATATCTTTCTGCAATTTCATTCCATAATTCTTCTGCATCATGTATAAACATGAAACTGTTCACAATTTCTTTTGAAATCGAACTCTTTATCCATCCGGTTACCATACTATTCACCTTCCTCCATTTCCTATAATCTGGTGAATCAATCGCCGGTTTCTTGTAAGTTCCATCAACGAAGCCAAGTTTCATCTTGGCTTCAAGAGCATCCATCATCGAGCTCTTCCATATCAGATAATTATTCGAAGTTAACGGATTTGAAACAATCATCATACCAGGATTATCCGATCCATGAAGCTGAAAGCCCTCCTCGATTTCAGCTGCATTTTGATTATTTCCTCCGTTGTTCATGCTTTGAGAAGTTTCTGCCATTAATTTTAACTTCCTCAATTAGAGACGTATAACGATTCGATTATAATTCCTGCTCTGATACCATATTGAAGCTGTGCGATCGATTGAATTTCTGATTATCGAGGGAGCAAGCGAAAGAGGGAAAAACCTTTGAATTATTGTTAAAAGATTAACTGTTACACGATTGTTATACATCGCTATTTATACTTAAACGACAGATAAATAAAATAAACTAAAATAAAGCGCTAAACAAGAGAAACACGTTTACAACTTAGAAAAGGCTAAGGCGGGTTAAAAACAGAACTTTCAAACTTAGAATTCTTCACTTCAAGCTTGGAATTCTTCACACCGGCACGTATTTGTATATGCAGCTCATCTCTGATCCCCATGTCGCGTAAATCCTCACGTGCACTTTCAGTGTCCTTAGTTTTTCCTTTAATATCAAGTAACGTTCCGATTATATTCTCAGATATATTTTTTTCAATATGCATCACGTCGAGGTTGTTTCTAATCAATAACTTGCTCGAATAGGGCAACTAAAAAAAATACTTTTCTTCACCCAATTAGCTTGCTGAGAACTTCTCTTTCTTTTTCGACTTACAACTGGATGTTTCCCTGGTTTAGGGAATACGTCGAATATGTTGTCTAGCCAATGTAAGACATCATCTCCAGATAATCTTTGGGTTTCGATTGATGCTCCTCTTGACATCAAATGCAAGCTTGTTCTTACGCCACGAATGATTTTTCGCCAAATAACAACGATGTCCCATGAAGCAAGTTTTACATCTTAATCGTCTTGAGCGAATTTGGTCAAAACAACAAGGGGCCATCTATCCACTAGTTACCCATCCCGAAACAGAACCATATCCTGGAAAGTCAATGATAGTCTACAAAACAGCAGCATGCATTTGAAACATCTCCTTTCTATAAAGATCATAAGTCTCAACACCATTATACCATAATTCTTTCAGATCATCAATTAAAGGCCTTAAATACACGTCAATATCTTTACCTGGAGAACGCGGGCCTGGTATAAGCAACGACATAATAAGATTTTCTTCTTTCATGCACTCGTAAGGTGGCAAACTATAAACGACAAGGATGACAGGCCACATGCTGTATGAGTTGCCCAAGTTTGACCATGGTGTAAAGCCATGTGTTGCTAGCCCAACCTTGACATTACGAGGGTCTTCAGAAAAATTAGGATATAACTCATCAAAGCGCTTCCATGCTAGAGAATCAGCTAGATGTCTCATTATTCCTTCATCGTCTTTTCTTCTTTCCTTGTGCCACCTCATGCTCGAAGCCCGTTGCCTTGACATGAAAAGTCTTTGCAATCTCGGCTTCAATGGGAAATATCTTAATATCTTGTTAGGAACTTTACTGCCATTGCCCTCATTAATTGCCCATCTTGATTCATTACAAACCGGACATTCATCTTTCTGTTTGTTTTCTTTATAAAATAATGCACAATCATTCTTGCAAGCTTCAATTTCTTCATAGCCAAGTCCTAACTCATGAAGAATCCTTTTAGCACCATAAAGAGACGATGGAAGCGTATCACCCTCCGGTAATATCTCCTTCAAATACTCTAACAACATATTAAAACTTTTGTTGCTCCATTTACCCAAAACTTTTATATGGAGTAATTTGACAATCACCGAACGACTTTTTACAACCCGGGTACAATTCACGCTTAGCATCTCTTAACATGTTTTTATAACTCCCATCAAAGTCATCATTTGATTGCTCATATTCACCAATTTTATCCAACATATCATCTAAATCGGGCATTCTATCATCCACCTCATTGTTAGCATGATCATTATCTTTGTCATCATCGCTATGATATATATGTACTCTTTCCCCATGTAATACACATTCAGGATAATTATATGTGAACCCGTTAGTGTGCAAATCACGTTTCACCTCTTCAAGAGTTTTATACCTTGTATTGTGGCAAACACGGCAAGGACATGGAATCACGCCGTTAGGTGTCTTCATATTCTTTTTCGCAAAATCAAGGAATGATTCAACCCCTTTAATATATGATTCCGAAAAAGTATGTCTCTTTCGTCCAACTCTTATCCATCGCTTTGTACCTACAACAATAAAACCTCTCCCATCAATATTGTAACACTTAATGTGCATTCTGTACATGTATGACCAGGGACTCGGGTTTATGAATCAAGAAATCGCAATACCCTGAAATCACGAAACTAGATTTCTGCGTGATTTTGGGGTTTAAAGGCCAAGTAACGAGATGACAAGGATAGGTGGTCTGATACACGCTCGAATTGGGAAAAAGAATTCAAATAAAAAATGAGAACCTTGAATAAAGAAACGTAGTTGCGACTCTCAATCAGTACACGCCTTAGTAATAGATTGAGATCGTCGATAGTCTCCGCATTTTTGTTTTATGCTGCTATCATTCTTCCCTCCTTGAAACAACACTTGTCCTCAAAAGTTGGTAAACGCTGGAAAATGCTGTTGTAACACGAACCAATCTTCCCAAGTGCTATCCTCCGGTGGAGCATTAAACCATTTCACCAATACCTGAGTTACAGGCCGGTTGTTTTCTTGACCAACCTCCTCTCCAAAATAGTTTCGGGCTCCAATATGATGTGGCCGTGAGAGGTCAAGAATGAAGGTAAGTGTGGAGAGATTTGAGCATAACCAATATGTTTCTTAAGCTGAGAAACATGAAAAGTCGGGTGTATCTTGCATCCCTCTGGAAGCTGCAAACGATATGCAACCGTGCCCATCCTCTTCAGCACTTTAAAAGGACCAAAGAAACGAGCCGAAAGCTTATTATAGGCGTGAGGTTTGAGAGAAAGTTGTCTATAAGTTTGGAGCTTGACAAACACCCAATCATTCTCTTCAAATGACCTCTCACTACGCTTTTTATCGGCCTGCACTTTCATCCGATTTTGGGCCTTCGAAAGGTGTGTCAAACTCTCTGTGTGTCAAACTCATGTACCTCTCTGTGTCAAACTCCTGTCTACCAATAAAGCACATGATAAGGAGTGGTGCGAATCGAAGAGTGATAGGTGGTGTTGTACCACCATTCAGCTAAGCCGAGCCAATCAATGCATCCATTCCTCGGGTCTATCTCCACACATGCATCGTAAATAGCATTCTAAGCATCTATTCACCACTTCGGTTTGCCCATCTATCTGGGGATGATAGGCAGTTGAAGCCAATAATTGAACTCCTTGCAGCTTGAAGAAAGTCTTCCAAAATTGACTCATAAAGATTGCGTCTCTATCGGTCACAATGGTTTGGGGAGTTCCATGTAACTTGTACACATGATCCATGAAGGTTTGTGCAACGGTGGCTGCTGAATAAGGATGCTTGAGGCCTAAAAAGTGAGCATATTTGCTCAAGCAATCCACTACCACAAGTATAGAGTCTTTGCCATTCGAAAGAGGGAGGCCATTGATGAAGTCCATTGAAATATCAGATCATATCTTATCAGGGATTGGTAGAGGACTTAACAATCCTGGTGAAGCTGTATTCTCTGTCTTGTATCTCTGACAGATGATGCATTCCTTCACAAAGTTATAGACATCCTTCTTCATGTTCTTCCAATACACCGCTCTCTTAAGGCGATGGAGGGTTTTATCAATGCCAGAATGTCCTCCCATGGCACTGTTGTGAAAAATAACTAGGATTTCCTTCTTAAGATCAGTGTCTGGGCCCACTACAATCTTCCATTTTCTTGTTAAGATGTCTCCATTCCAGTGGTAGCTATCAGATTTCCCTGACTCTCGAATAATTTTCTGCACATGTTCATATGAGGCCCAGCTCCGCTTTATCTTTTCCAAAACCGCAGTGCTAACATGACTTATGCTCGCCACCATTCCACTCGATTGTATCTCAAGTTGGGGCATCCTAGATAAAGCATCAGCAGCTGTATTTTCAGAACCTCTTTTGTACATGATAGTGTAATCATAGCCCATCAATTTGGCTAGCCATTTTTGTTGGCTTGGTGTGGAGATTCTATGTTCCATCAAGTGTTTCAGGCTCTGGTGATCTGTTTTTATGATGAAATGTCTTCCCACCAGATAAGCTTTCCATCGTTGAATGCTGTCACCACCGCTAGTAATTCCTTTTCATACGTGGACATTGTTGCTGCCCGTGCACTCAGAGGCTTACTCATGTACGCTAAGGGTTGTCCTTGCTGGAGTAAAACTGCACCAATGGCTGCATCAGATGCATCTGTCTCTATTACAAATTCCTTGGTGAAATTGGGAAGGCTTAGTACAGGTGAATTGCAGAGGGCATTCTTCAGATGTTCAAAAGCTTGAGCAGCCTCTTTATTCCAATGAAAATTATCTTTTCTTAGTAAATTTGTAAGGGTTGAGCTATCTTGCCGTATCCTCTTATAAATCTTCTGTAGTACCCGCAAAGGCCCAAGAACCCCCTCAATCGCCTTAGAGTCTTTGGAGTTGACCATGACATCATAGTCTGAACCTTAGACGGATCTGCTAAAACACCTCCTGCAGTGATGATGTGCCCCAAATATTCCACTTTGGTAGCCCCAAAATGGCATTTGCTTTGCTTGACAAATAAGTGGTTCTTGCGCAGCACTTCGAAGGTTGTTTGCAAATGAGTCAGAAGACTATTCCAATCGGGGCTATAAACCAAAATATCATCAAAGAATACCAGAATAAATTTCCTTAAGAAGGGCTGAAAAACCTTGTTCATAAGAGCTTGAAATGTCGAAGGGGCATTTGTGAGCCCAAAAGGCATCACCATAAACTCGAAATGCCCGTGATGAGTTCTGAAAGCAGTCTTATGGACATCATCTTCCTTCATTCTGATCTGATGATAACCGGACCTCAAATCCAATTTAGAAAAGATTTTGGCATGATGAAGCTCATCCAGCAACTCCTCAATTAATGGAATAGGGAATTTATCCTTCACGGTATTCTTATTGAGCTCTCTATAGTCTACACACATACGCCATGATCTATCCTTCTTCTTAACCATCACCACCGGGGAAAAAAGGGGCCAATACTCTCCCTGATGACCCCTGAAGACAACATTTCTTTCACCATTTTCTCAATTTCATCTTTTTGAACTGCAGGATATCTGTATGGTCGAACATTAACAGCTGAAGTGCCCTCCTTGAGTGTTATAGCATGATCATAGGTTCGATGAGGTGGGAGCGTGGTAGGTTCTGCCAACAGGTCCTGATACTCTTCTAGTAGTTTATTTAATCCTTGCTGCTGCAGTTCATCTGTCCCTCCTTTATCAACCATAAATATTTGAGCATTGAAGTGGTTTTCTTCCTGTACAATCATCATATGCAACATAGACAGTTAAGCAGGTTGAGATAGCAGCCTACTCATTTTCTTGCTGGTAATCATCTTAACCTTCGCAGGTTGTAGGCCCCTCAACAACACTTTCTTTCCTTCTATCTGAAATTCCATTTGGAGTTGATTGAAATTCCAGGTTATGCTCCCCAAGGTGATCAACCATTGCACACCCAATACCATATCACACCCCCCTAATGGCAAAATCATCATATCCGCCACGAACTGGGTTCCTTGCATCTTCCATTTGAACCCCTTACACATAGATGAGCTATAGAGCTTACTCCCATCCGCTACTGCCACAGGAAAGGGATTAGTTTGCTCCAGGCTGCACCCAAATCTCTTGGCCCAGTCTAAATCCAAAAAATTGTGGGTACTTCCCGTATCTATCAACACATGTAATGGTTTACCATTCACATTTCCCGCAATCCTCATGGTGCTATAATCATTACACCTGCCATTGCATGCATAGAGACTTGATAATTGATCAAAGGACCCTCATCTGTTTCAAGCATCTCTTCCTCTTCTTCAGATTTTTCGGAATCAAGAATATGTCCCTCCACTTGGCCTTCCTCTTCAACCGTGGTCTCCATCAAATATATTTGCCTCCTTTTCGCACATTTATGACCAGCTGAAAATTATTCATCACACCAAAAGCATAGCCCTTTTGCCTTTTTTTCATCCATTTCTTGCGGGGATAACCTTGTACAGGGTATGATGGGTTGATTGTTTCCCCTCACCACACTGTGAGACCTCGAGGGAAAAGACGCAGCTGCCCCAGATGGTAAGCCCGTGTTCACAGAACTCTGGCCCATAGTTCTACTCGAAGCGCCCGCATTTGGAATTAAGGGAGTTCTACTAATAGAGGTGTTAGATCTCATACTTCCTACAAAAGAAGTTGTAGTAGACACCTTCTTGGAGGCTAGACCATTAGCTTGCTCTTGAAGTTTGGCAAGACCCACAGCTTCTGACAAGGTTGTAGGTCGAAACATCCTTACCGCCACTGATATTTCAGGCCTCAAACCACCCAAAAAACAACTCACTGCATATTGCTCAGTAAGTTCAACACAATTCATCAACTCTTTTAAGTTATCCAAATAATTCTAAACCGAACTAGTCTGCTTAAGGTTCACTAGTTCACTCATTGGATCATCATAAGTCTGTAATCCAAATCGATTGTGAAGAGCCCTAACATACTCCGGCCATCGAGGAAGTTCTCTAGTGAGCCGAGTTTTCATGAATACCTGATGCCATTGAAGGGCTCGTCCTTCCAAATGAACCGCAACCATCCTCACCTTGGCCTCTGTTGGCGTTTCATCCACCTCGAAAAACTGTTCACACTTGTAGATCCAACCTCGGAGATCCTCACCGTTGAACTTTGGGAATTTAATGCTCGAACACTTGGTCGGTAATTGATAGCTCGATCGCTGGTGACCTTCATTTACTCCACCAATACCCTTACCGTTCGAATTTTCACCAGACGAGCTGATCGCCATCGCTGCAATCATCTGTCGCAAAGAAGCCAATTGCTCATTGATAGAAGCGTTATCCACATTCACCTTATCACGGAGCAGCTCCATCTCCTTGTGCAGATCAGCAGTGCGTGTTCCTTCTGCCATCTCTGAGACGTTTCAAGCTTGGGATCAATGCTCTGATACCAATTTGATACGCGCTCGAATTGGGAAAAAGAATTCAAATAAAAAATGAGAACCTTGAATAAAGAATCAGTTCTGAAATTCGACTTGCAGAGTTCGTTACAGAGAATCGAGAGAAAACACTGAAGAAGGAAACAACAGAATTCGTTACGTACTCACAATTTTCATATCCCTTATTCCGAAAACTGAAAAATGCATCATATATGAAGATAGAAATAAAACGTGAATAATAGAGAAACGTAGTTGCGACTCTCAATCAGTACACGCCTTAGTAATAGATTGAGATCGTCGATAGTCTCCGCTTTTATGCTGCTATCATGGTCGTGTTTTACCTTATATCGTCGACGGAGATGTGTTGGTGCGACTGGATATTTAGTCGGAGAAGGAGAAGATGGCCGCAGAGTTCTCGGATGCGGAGGATGGCTTATGTTGGGAATTAATTCTTCAGTACCTTTTTTTCCCCTTTTGCAATGAGTGTGTCTAGATTATTATATGTTATACATATTATTGATTAATATTGACGGTGTGAGTAGATTTCAATTTTATATGTACTGATTTAATATTTTAAAATTTTTATTTTATGTGAGCATTTTTTTTTGTCACATGAAAATTTATCTATTGTTAGGAAATTAATTAATTTTATGTGAGGATTTTATCCATCACATTAAAGTTTAACTTTTGTGAGGAAATGTATTAATATTATGTGTGAAATTAATTTTTCTTCACATATTATATATTCATTTGTGAGGAAAAAAAATACATCACATTATATGATAGTTATTGTAAGAAAAAATTATTTCCTCACATAATCTAATTTAATGTGATGAATTTCCATGTTCTCACAATAACATGGTCACATTAGATAACATTTTTTGTAGTGAGTGGAGTGAAGAAGAAGACAAGAAGTTGAAAGATTATGTTCTTAAATATGGCCATTGGAACTGGAAATTGCTACCAACGTTTGCAGGTAATTAAGAAATCTAATGAATAATTCAGTACTCACTGATACGCATAATTATAGTATGATTTTTTATCCAGATTACTAAACAAAGATACTAATGCTGCATTCATATGGAACCGTTTTTGAATAAATTTTGAATTTAATATGGAATTAAAGATAGGTTGAACTGTTTATTGCTTTGAATTACGATAATCGGCGAATTGAGATATATGTTATCAGTCCAACGATATCAGTCCGACGACTCAGTTAATAAATAGAGAAACTACTTTTGGCTATACTTATTATCTTAATAATAGAACTTAGAGATATATTACTTAATCGTGTTTGGAATGGTTAAAGAAATAGATGCCGAAAGAAAATAAAATATAGTTAATTTTATACTTAAAACTAAGTAAAACGCATTTCTTCACCAAATGGTGAAGAAAATAAAAGAAAAACGTATAAAAATCAATTTCTCTCCGATTTTCTTTTCTACGCTACTTTTTTCGTTCCAAATGCAACCTTAATTTACTATTGTATTGGTATATTTTTAACTTTTGTGGTTTACTTGTTGTATTTTACCACAGGCCTTTCAAGGTATGGGGAAGAGTTGCATGGTGAACTAGGGAACAAGTAAGTATGTGCAGTCAGACAACACAATAATGGTTAATCTAATATTTTAATTTCTAATCCTCAATTATTAAATTTATAATTGAAAGTGCCTTTTATGATCCCTGATTCTAAAGGAAAAAACTTCATAAATGTCAACCAGATGGTCTATTCTCGACACAATTAATTTTTGTGCTGACTGCGTCTTGGTTTCTGGCATCTACGTTAGATTTTGGGATTGTTTTTTCTCGTAAGAGGTATGATAAAGGATGGAATGATTTGTTTTTGTGAAATGAGTATGGAATATGTAGGTTAGGCACATGCAATCTTTAAAAGTATAAACTTCTCACACTAAGCTTCAAATGTTCCATAATAAAATCACATCTTCATGATATAAAACTTACGAATTTTTAAGTTTAGAATTACTTAAAGGCAAAATTATTAGATTAGGTCACTAAGTATACAAGTTTTCGTTTTTTGGTCACTATGTTTGATAATTGCAAAAGTAGGTCACTAACTTTGTATGTCAAAACAATTTTGGATCATGTTTTCAATTTTAGGTCACTAAGTATATATTTTTTCGATTTTCGATCACTAAGTATATATGTTTCATTTTTGGGTCACTATGTTTACACGGTTAATTACCACATGAGTGACCCGAAATTGAAAAATGTATATACTTAGTGACCCAGAATAAAAAAATATATACTTAGTGACCCATAATTGTTTTGACATACAAAGTTAGTGACCTACTTCTGCAATTATCAAACATAGTGACCCAAAACCGAAAACATGTATACTTAGTGACCTAATCTTATAATTTTCCATTACTTAAAAGTTTAGGAAAAAGAACTAAGACCAATGTACTTAGTTTTTGGAGAAAATAGTGTGTTTTTTTCTTATTTTATGTGTGTAAAGATGTATTTAGCTTGCATTTTTGCTAATATTTGGAAAGCCATTGTAGAGGGACACAACCTTTGGATTCTAAATAGGCACATTTATTAACTACATACTACGATCCCACTTATTTCAATGTAAAAATAAGATTGCATTGCACTAATATTAATTATACTTGGCCGTTACGTAGTAAGTAGCCGTTAAGTGAACGAACCTCTAACTTATGGTTGTATATGAACATGAAGGAAACTAAATATAACTAAATATGAGTTCTTAATCTTTAATAATTTTAAAGCTCCGATTTTGCTAGTGGACCTTGAGTTGGATCCCGATCTAATAAGTACTCTAAAAATTTTAGATAGTGGTTCCATAAAATAACAATCATAGGCAATAGATCAAACATCGGACATAGTGACTTAAAATATAAAATATAATTTTGTTATTATACTATTAAAGAACAATTACAACTACTAACTATGTTTCTAAAGCAACGTATAATTATTATCCACATAGCAGTAAGGATCACCGTAAATAAAATAAGAAGCAGAAGATCCATCTTCGTATGGAAAGACATGATTCTATAATAGGAGAACGTAGATAATAGTCACACAACAAAAATAATTCTTAATTGATAAAGAAATGATATTGTTGATAAAATATCAAATTTAGCCACTATGTAGCAGGCATTTCGAATATAACAATTAGGCAAAGTAACTGATTATATCAGACGGTATAACCAGCACATATCAGGTAGTGCACCAACACATATTAGGCGGTGCAAACCATCACATAATAGGCGATTCAAAACAGGACATGATATGTAGTACTTATATATATAAAAAAATCCACATGCCACCATTCAGATTGGAATCTAGACCTCTCGTCACTTAAAATGTTGGTATTCCGCGAAACCACTCGGGCCACGTCACTTTTTTATACATTTTATTATATATTTTAACATTAAACACAATCAGAGTATAACTAGTACAAGTACGAAATAAAATTATCATGCCCCGGAAATACTCCTCCATATGTTTGGCGGAGACTGGCATCGACGACGTGTTATAAAATATTTATTTTATAATATGTAAAGTTTTTATTTATTATATAAAATATATTTTTAATAACAACATGACCGGCTTTTGGCTAAAGCAGGTGAAGCAAGGACTTTATGCCTTGACTTTTTCGGGGCCCCCAGTTTAGTAATAATAGTATACACACACATATATATATACAGATATATATATATATAACTTATTTCATTAGTTAAAAATACACAATATCTTGAGGCCCTCAATTAGTAGTGTTATTACATAAATAAATTTAGTTAGATAAAAAGCTCCATAGCTTGAGGCCATCAATATAGTAATGCTATGATATAAATAAACTATAATTAATTAAAAAGGCCTAATGTCTTGAGGCCCTCAATTTAGTAATGATATTTTATAAATAAAAGTTAAAAAGGCCTAATATCTTGAGGGACTCAATTTAGTAATGCTATTATATAAATAAAACTTACTTAGAAAATAAAAAATCATAAATTTCACCTAAATCGATAGCAAGACACCACTGATTATGTTGGCGATTCACGTGACTGTTTCTTTCGTATAAAGAAGCTTTTCCAAATTAAAAATTATGAAAACTAATTAAGGTCCACAATGTCGCAAGAAAGATTAAATAAATTAGCTATTTTATCAGTAGAAAATGAATCGGCTGAAAATGATTAATTACGAAAAGTAGAGAAAAGAATTTGCGTAGAAAAAGCTATAAGAATAAATTTAATATAAAAAATTGTTTATTTTGTTTTGAAAAACTTCCACTAAAAGAAAAAAATCTTTTTTTAAATTTTTTGTAACTCCGCCTTCGATAAACTTTAAGTATTATTGTCGGTCCCAAGTCCCGATAAAGGAGGATGATTGTGTTAGGTTGGCACGCAAAAATTACCTCATTAATAATGTTTGCTTTAGACCTCATACTATGTCGAGCTGTCCCTGAATAACACTAGAAAACGATATCTATATTGTATGAGATAGAGCTTTCTCACTTCTTTTGCGTATTCTTAGAAACGATCAAAAGGCCTATTTATAGGCAAAAACAGATCTAACACATTTAATTTAATACGTGTATAGTTGAGCTAACTCCTTAAAAGTTGTATGTGCATCCATATTGTGTAATTATTCATAATAAATTAGTCTTTCATTGTGTCTTTTATATGTTTGTAAATTTGTGTTCAGTTATGCAATATTTCACAAATTGCGAAAGGCATTGCAGAGGGACACAAACTTGATATTTTTCAAAGGCACACACAACTTTTGGTGTTTCAAGAAGGGATACAACATTTATCTGGAAATAATTTTTTCTGAATAGGCACAAGTTCTTGAACATGCTCATTCAAATAAATTCATTTTAATATTATATTAAATATAAATATTATTACTATATACAAATTATTAACAGACATCAGGGTTTAGGGTAAAAGTAACATAGTTATGAATACAGAGCATGTGTAGTAAGTTTTAACTTTATAAGATAAACATTCGCTACGTTTAGCGTCTTGAACTTTTAAAAAGGAAGAAAAAGAACTTCAATTTGCAAAGGCCGAAACAAAATTAGACTTTGTATTTTATGATTCGTCTGCAAAGGCCGAAACCCTAATATTCCATCATACAATATAGTTGTTATGCGCGCTAACTAAATTTTATGATTTTCTTCTGCCTTTCTAATATATGTGTAAATGATAAAAACACATTTCGAACTATCATGTATGTTACCTGAATCAAGTGCAAGAAAAGCAATGCGTAACTTAATATGCATATAATAATTTGTGAAAATTTGCATAAATCCAAACCGTATATTCTATCTGTCACGTATTGGTTGATACTGTTAAATCGAGGGTTCTTCCTATTGGTTTAAGGAAGGAACCCTCAGTTTAATATGATAATAGAGCGGGTTTGATATGCATGTTATCACGTTTGTTTGACTAATCGTCATCTGATTTGATATGTATACGTGTTAGATTTTGAATTGTGCCACACATACGTGAGGGGCCAGTGTTGAGATTATTTTTGTCCCACATCGAGAAACTAACTTTACTCGACTCAGCATATTAATCAAAGAGGTCTCTCCTCCTATAATCAATTGGTTTTTGGAAGGAATCCTCCCTTTAGGTAATTCTGATAAAAACAAAAAACGACGGAGAAAATGGGATAAAGACCAAAGCAAATGCATCTGCCACTTTTTAGTTCACTAATGACCCAAAGTGATAGCTTAAAAACCACGCATATTCTCTGGTCCAATGGGATTAACATGTTCGTGATCGAAACGGCACGCGGCGTAAAAGTAATGTATCATTTTTTTTAACTTCGTCCGCAATGTTATTAGCAAAGTTAAAATAGTTTACGACGTTAATATTACATAGAAGAACAACTTATATTATTGATACGTATATCTCCTATTCATGCTTACAAATATCGAGTGTTTAAAGGTGATCTCTCAAGGCGATTTAAAAAAAATCACACACACACACAAAGCAAAGAGAGACCGCTAGCGCGGCCAACGCGGCTTGCCACCGTCGGTGCGTCGCTGGCCGGAGGAAGTGATTACATTGCGGGGTGGATTTGAGCGTGGTGGTTTGGGTATGGCAAGATCTTCGTCTTCCTGTGGCTCGGTGATGTCGTCTTCGGTGATGACAATCAAAGAACACCCGTTGGATTTGGAAGATTTGAGGCGGACGGTGCCGAAATTCGGCCGTCAATTTGATGTGACGTCATTCACAGCCTGGGTGGAGAACGTACGGGGTGCTCGGGCTTCGTGGCCTGGGCTGATGGAGGTCCGGGCTACGTAGAATGAATTTTTCAAGTTTCGGTTGGAATCGGCCGAGCCGATTTCAGCAGTGTTGGAGGGTGGGGCCTGGCTCTATCAGAGCCAGCCTATCTTCCTTGAAGAATGGCGGTCGGGGATGAACCTTGAGAAGCAGGAGCACACGACGATCCCGACTTGGGTGTATTCAGGCATGTCCAGTTCGAGTTTTGGACCCCGAATGGGCTCAGGGTGGTGGCAAGCGCAGTGGGGCAGCCACTGTTTGCGGATAGCGTGACAGAGTGACTTGAGCGGATTGATTTTGCGCTGGTATGTGTCAGAAGAACCTGGTTGTACCTTATCTGTCCTACGGAGGATGGGGGGAGTGCGGGAACGATTACGGTTCGAGTGGAATATGTGTGGAGGTCGACTAGGTATGAGACGTGTAAGACATTTGGTCATGGGGCGGAGGGCTGCCCGGTGCGGCCTATGGGGGTTCCGCGAAGGACCCGAGAGCTGGGACTACAAGAGTGGAGGCTGGTGGTGAGGGGGAACCCTAGGCCGCATGTGTCGGGGATGGGGGAGGCACCGCCTGGGTCGCCTTGGCGAAAGGCAGCTGAGACGGGTGCCACTAAGGCAGTTGCCTGCCCGCCGGTGAGGAATGTATTTGCTGTCTTGGCACAGTTGGGAGAGGACGATTCACTTGTTTCGCTTGACCATACGGGCCCTGAGCATGCAGCCCGTGACGAGGTGTTTTCATGATTCTGCTCGCGAGTTGGAATGTGGGGGGTCTCAATAAGCGATACCATATGCGGGCGGTTGGGAATCTTTTTGCGCGATTTGACATGCAGTTGATTGAGCTTCTTGAGACGCAAGTTGCTTTTCTAAATGCATTGGCCATTTTGAGTGCGATACGACCGCATTGAAAGTGGCTCTCTGAGTATGACGGGGGCACGGGGAATAGCATCTGGGTGGTTTGGGATGACATGTATGCTACTATGGAGGTGGTAAGAGTTTCCTCCCAATCTGTCCATTGCAAGGCGGTGGCGCATGCAGATGTGAGGTAATTTCAGATCTCGTTCGTGTACGAGAGGAATCACAGCGCTGAGCGGGTTGCGTTATGGGAGGATCTTATTGCCCATGCGGAGCCATTCTCATCCCATGCAAGGTTGGTGCTTGGCGACTTCAATGTGGTGCTCGATAAGGTGGAGTCCGTTTGGGATGCGCTAAATGCCCATCATTGTGATTCATTTGGCAATTGTTACCACAGTGCCCATGCGGGGATGTTTCTTTACTTGGTATAATCAGCAGCCTCCTCCATGCGGTATATGGCGTCGGCTCGATAGGGTGGTGACAAATCCGACGTGGTTTGCGAATTTTCCGGATGTGCGAGTACGTCGAATCATTGTTCTCTGGTCATTGAGACTGAGGGGGCGAACGAGAGAGGTGGAATGTTCGATTCGATAACTTCCTTACAGCGAATCCGACGTTTCTTCGAGTGGTGGCGGAGGCGTGGAAGCTTCATATTGGGAGGTTTCTCATGTATTCCCTGTGCCAGCGGCTAACTGTGCTGAAACGGGTGTTTCGGCGCATGCGACTGGCTCAGCAGTTTTTGTTTTGCTTCCCTCAAGATGAGCGGCTCCTTCATCTGGAACACTTTTGTCGTGGGATATATGCTAGCGCGCTAGACATGGTGCATCACGCCATGTCACAGCGGGTTAGCAGCGATGCTGAAGATGGCGATATAGGCACATCATTCTTCTTCAAGAAGGTGGCGGCCCATCATGCGGTGAATTGCATTTGCTATCTGGAAGGGGAGAGTGGTGAGATGTTTCAGGGAGAGGAGTGGGTCATGCAGGAGTTGGTGGGGTTCTATGCGGCTCTATTGGGGACGTCGACGCAGACATTGCCTCTTTCGGTGGATGCGGTGTGCTCGTTCGTCATAGCCACATTGAGTCCTTCGGATGCTCAGGCAATGGTTTGTATGGTAAACGACGGGGAGATCAAGGTGGCCCTCTTTGCAATACATGATGATAAGGTGCCAGGGCCGGATGGGTATACCTCGATGTTTTTCAAGGCGGCGTGGCCGATAGTGGGACCGGATGTTACATCGTCAGTACATGAGTTTTTTCGCAACGGGCATTTGCATAAAAGGGCTAAACTTCACGCTTATCACTTTGAAACCGAAGATTGTGTCGCCACGACGGACGTCGGATTTTTGGCCGATATCGTGCTGCAATGTGTTGTACAAGGTTATCTCCAAGGTGCTGACGAATCGAATGCGGGAGGTCCTTGCGCAGCTGGTCTATCCGACCTAGACGGCATTTATTCGGGGCAGTGTATTATGGATAACATCCTCCTTACCCAGGAAATATGCGCGGGATATCGTAGGGCTGATCTGCCGGGCCGATTGGCGCTGAAAATGGATCTCGCCAAAGCTTATGACAAAGTTGAATGAGATTTTATCTTTCTCACCTTGGAGGCGTTGGGGTTTGATACCAAATTCACGTGGTGGGTGCGCTGCTTTCTTACTACGCCGTGCTTTTCCATTAAAAATAATGGACAACCAGAGGGATTCTTTGGAGGACGACGAGGGCTACGGCAGGGAAACCTCATATCTCCCTATATTTTCATGCAGGTGCTGCATGGCATTCTTCGACAGAGGATAGCTGAGGGCCCCACTTTCCAATATGATTGGTGATGCGCTGAGTTACGGCTGATCATGCTGGCATTTGCGGATGATTTGCTATTGTTCAGTAACGGTGATGTGGGGTCGGTTGCTGGACATAAAGTGGCCTTGGACGAGTTTGCGGAGTTATCAGGTTTGCAAGTTAATCCCTCCAAGAGTGAGATGTTGCTTTCTAAGCAGGCTGAGGGCTAGGCGACAGTCTTTCAGGGTAAATTGGGATTTGGCGTGGGAGGTTTACCGGTGTAGTATCTTGGCGTACCGCTTATTACGTCGAAGCTATCCATCAGTGACTGTGCACCGCTTCAACAATGTATGGAGGCGTGCCTCGGCTCCTGGTTGCATCTTATGCTATCCTATGCGGGTAGCGTGCAGCTGGTTAAGTCGGTGTTGAGCTCGCTTCATGTTAATTGGTCGTGGGTGTTTCTGTTGCCCAAGGGTGTTGTGCGGGCTCTTGAGACCCTGATCATAAGATTTCTCTGGGCGGGGTCCTCGGCGAAGGTGGCATGGAGTTACGTCTGTCTACCTGCGGCTGAAGGAGGGCTAGGCATCAGATCGATGTTGGAGGTAAATCGAACCATGATGCTTATCTGCTATGGCGAGTCGTCACGAGGGACCCATCCTCTGTTTGGGTGGCGTGGCTCTATTCGACTCGCCTTCGACATCAGTCGGTGTGGTGCGTCGGCCGTGGGGTGATCTCTTCGTGGAGTTAGAACAGATCTTAAAGTTGAGACTAAAGCTCTTGGCGCTGGTGCGATTTCGCATTGGCAATGGTCAATCGCTATCTCTTTGGCGGGACCCGTGGTTACTTGTCGTTAGAGGTCATGATCTTGCGGGGTGCTCGCGTCATGGGGCTACCACGAGACACCAATCTAACATCAATGATCACTATGGAGGGCTGGCATTGGGGCGGTTCGCCTGATGGGCGATTCTCGTCGCATGAGGCGTGGGAGGCGATTCGCACACGACGGCCACAGGTACCATGGGCGACGCCATTTGGGGAACCTGTTAGTATACCTAACTGGAGTTCATCCTTTTGCTGGCGATTCGAGACCGTCTCTCTAAGATGGACAAACTTTGGATCGCCATGGTTGCCGCTTCTAATGGGTGCTTTCTGTGTGAGGCTGGGGCCACCGAGACGGTCCCTCATGTTCTTCGAGTGCCTTTCTCGGAAGATTGCTTGAGGTGTGTTTGGTCGGACACGAGATTTGCCTGACTTTTTTGAGACTGACGACATGGGATCTTGTGGGCTGCGGAGAAGTGGCGACGGAAGCATCTTCTTCACTATGCTTATCGCCTGCTTCTGCATCGCTGGTTTATCACACTTGGAGGGAACGGAACCAGCATTGGCATGCGGGTGCGAGTCGGACTGCGGAGATGGTAGCAAGGGACGCTTTGTAGATGGTAATAGCACAGCTGGGGACCTTGGAGGATCGTTGTCGTTTGCAGCTGAGTGGGCTTCGTCGGATTTGGTGCATTGCTTGGCCGTAATTTTCAATTTTTTATTTTATATTTATACATCGAGTTGAGTTATTTATTGGACTTCACTGGCGCCGGCCACCGCCTGTGGTGGGCCGGACCTCTTCCATGTACAGTCTTTGTACAGTTTACGTATATATAATAGTGACCTTTCCCAAAAAAATTATCGAGTGTTTTTGCGAAAACTTAATATAACTAAGGCAAACTTTAATTTCATGGATGACAATAAAGTCAAACATATAAATGTTAAGTTTTCAAAATATGTATTGTTAGGGTTGGTTTAGGTATTTAGAGAGGGGTGTGAATAAATGCTTCCATATTTATGTGCGGTTTTTTCTGTTTTGATTGATAATCAATTTGGTTTGAACACATTATCGATTCTCATTACAACAATGAGGCTCAAGATGCGGAAGTTATCATGCACTCGACTGTGAAGTGATATGTGTGCGTGAGTATGAAGACCGGGGTATAAATAGCACAAGATTTCTTTATGCAAGTTCGAGTGTGCTAAGTCTTGCAACCTCTCCCCTTCTTCCACTTAGGAAGGATATCACAGAACACTTTGATTTACAAATTATGTTATACAGCCCACTTGGTGAGATCCACCAAACTATACTCGTGGCATCTCAATCTTAATTAACAGCTTATAGTAAGTTGGGCACTCAATTTCTTCAAACAGCGTCCAGTTAGTTGTATGAAACTTTCGAACTGGAACTATTATACTTGTACGTTCTATACCATTGAAGTTCTCGACTTGACTCCCAAAGTCTCACTTTTATCTATTACTATACTAAAAGAGTCAGTCTACCGATAATAAGCCAGTTTCCAACCAGTAACAGGTAACTCTAAAAAACAATCAAATATTTAATTCCATTTTATTACCTCTTCGGTCTCGTCATTCTTTTTCGTCTTCCCCTGTCCGGACTGGACAAGCCGCACTCAATCGCTGCTTGGTTTTGTGAAGTTTTGTGTCTTAATTTTTTACAGACGTTGAGGAATTGGCGAGCTCATCGACAAGCAGTGTTTGCTCCCACGTTATCGAGGATGTCATAACAAGGTTAGCAACAAAACCGCCAGTAACGGTAGTCCTGGTGAGGGCGTACCCAATGAGCTCCAAACATAAAGATTTCCTTTTTTATTAATTCTTCTAGATTCGATCAGGATTTTATGGATATCGTCACAGATTTATGAGTTTGATGTGGGATAGTTCGCGAATTTCACTAGTCAAATTGCGAATCTAGATTAGGGTTAGGTTTCATGAACAATGTTTATGTGTCGACTTTTATAAGAATATGTTGAGAGGAAAAATGGATAGATGAAGTGAAGTTGGGCAGGATGTATTTTACTACCGATGTTTGCCGCATAGTTTTGCTTTGCCATTATATTGGGTGTTTATTGGCCTCTGTAGTTGAACCAATGAAAGATTAAGTTCGATAGTGACGATTATGTTGAAAAGTTACGTTGTGGGTGCTGAAAATGATGCTATAAACATGTCTGTGATGAAAAATGCCGCTGTTGGTGGGGGTATGACACCAAGTTCTATGTACGATCTTAACGACCCTTATGGAGGAATTGATGAGTATGAAATCTGCACTGTTGATTTACGATTTCGATTCAATGAGTTCTTGTCTTTATAATTCAATATGGGAGATAATTCAATGCAAAATTCGTCAAATTTTTTCGTTGCTAACCCTAGGAAATGCAACCGTGCACACGCCATTGCAAACTTCTATGCAAACACCCTTATCTAGAATAGCGCAGACTCCCCTGACAGAGTGACTCCGACACCGCCGCCTTGAACTGCTCTAACTCGAACTGCTGGGACCCCAATACATGGTACCATTATTCCCTGAGCTTCTATAATTTATTACTACTATGCAAAAGCAATTTGTATAATGAGTTCTCGTCATGCATTTATTATTCTCTTTAGCTAAAATAACTCTTCATTTGTCTGTCTCAGTTACCACTAAATTAAAATCTGTATTCGAATCCTGCAACTGCCTCCCTCGTCTTTGGTTAGGCCAAGGCCAGGGCTTGACGTTAATGTACTCGTATTTAATTTTCTTGACAAATCCCAATTGTAGAGACCAGATTTATTCAATTAAGTATAGATTAAAGAGATTTACCACGTTTTAGATTGGAAGTATTGATTCACGTGGGTTTTTGAGAGGTGTTGGGAGCTTCTCTCCAAATGTTTTCCTCACTATAAAATTCACACACAAGACACACCCAAGTGCATGTTAGGGTTTTAGTATTTATACCACAAGATTGATATATAATACTTGGGCCCTAACTAACCCAATTACACCAAACACTTATTCTAAATAAGCACAAAACTTATTAAATAAACTACAAGACTAAGAGAACATAAATAATTGAACACAATAAAATAATCCTAACAATAACTCTTCATTTATCTTTGTCTCAACTACCACTAAATTTAAAATCTTTATTCGAATCCTGTGACCGCCACCCTCGTCTTTGGTTAGGCCAAAGGCCAAGGCTTGACGTGAATGTGCTCGTATTTATTTCTTAGTAGATCTGAATAATTTTCTTGACATATTTTGTTGCCGTAAAGGACTGTTTTGAAAAATGTTATACCTTTTGCTTATACATTCCTATTTTATATGATTTCTTCCATGGGTTGCAAATTTCATGATTTCTTTTCCGGGTTGCAATTTCGTCGTAGCCGCACAACGTGCGGCCACAGTGACCTAGTATATCTTTCAATTCGAAGGAGTGTGTGTTTTAGCTTGTGTGTTCGTCAACCTCTTCGTCAATGTGATTCTTCACGTATTTATAGATGAAAAGATATATAATGTGTTGCATGAATGAGGAGAAAAGATCTTCAAACTTGACCTTCAAAACCAATTTCTGAGCGCGCATGTAATGGAGTTTTACGTTTAACTCCGTTCACCTTGCAGAGTTTGACTTCAACTTTTCGTTGTCCAAAAGAATAAACTCCAAGTAGAACAATTCTTTTAACCACAACATTAACTCTTATGACTTCAGGCTTCTTAATGCATTTTTGTTTTGATTCAGAATCAAATTTTGATAGTTGAACCAAGTCTTAAGCCCTTGAATGCAATCTTCTTGACTGATCTAAATGTCGTTTCTATTTTCTTAACAGACCAACATTTGCGACAAATTTTAGTTTGGTCAATTCAATTTTGGTTTGGTCTCAGACTAGTTTTGGTCTTAGTCCTTAGCCCAATCTTCAGTCTCGATCCTCAATCTGTTTTCTTCAATATCAGTCTAGTTCAAATCATGGTTCGATCGAGTTTAAGTTTTCTTATTTAGTTTAATTTATGAAAATGAGATGTACATTCTAAAATTGTGACAACTACATGAATTTTAGTGGAATTAAGTAACAATACAAAATGACAAAGTAATTGTGAATATATACATATATATATACATATATATATATGTATGTTTGTGTGTGTGTGTTTGGATGTCAATCAAGTATGTTGTTTCTATCATCTCCCTTTTGAGTGTTTCTTTTTTGTCTCACTATGTGAGTATTTTTCTCTCTGCACGAGAGTCTATATCCCGCCTAATAAAATACAAAACCCTACAATTTTGTTGTGAGAATATGGATTCCCATGATCCACTTTTTGGTTATGTCTTCTTGCTCCCACTAGCTTATTTCTCCGTTTACGTAAACGTGACAAAGGTCTCCAAACAAATTTCGGTAGCGCTTCGCGAAAGGCAATTGGAAGTAGAATCGCTCCATAGAAACGTGACAACATGAGACTTCATACCGTGTTAACTTGCAATTTTCTATGTCGACACACCTACTTATATCATAGGTGAATCCAGATGGAAATGAACAATGTTTATCCATTTGCAGACGTTTCTTTTCCTTACTTTATGTGTAAGCGGACATCGGCTTATGTCCCGACAACTCATGGAAAGGAGGTTTAACGATGATGTGGGATAAGGATTTGGATGTTTGCCTACAAACTTACTCATATTTTCATATTGATGTTAGGGTATTTGAGGATTGAAATAATAAGTACTGGAGATACCGAGTTTCATGAAGATCAGCTTCACTGAAATTCAGCTAGAACTTATTGTAACGCTTGAGAAGCATGGGTCAAGAGAAATGGTTGTGTACGGGCGACTTCAATGAAGTTCTTCAAAGTAGTGAAAAATAGGAGGTCGACCAAGGCCCATAAGACAAACAGAATAGTTTTGGGGCGCACTCTTACGGAATAGTTTGGTTGATATCAGATCGCGGGTGATTTGTTAATATGGTCGAATCAAACTTTTGTTGCATGTACCATCAAGGAACGATTAAACAAGACCGGCGGAAATTCCAAAGTGATGAGCTATTTCCAAACTCCTATGTTTGCCATTGTCCCACTTCCGATCACCAAGCTCTGTTTATCACCACTACCAGCATGTTCACTACACCAAATAATGGATCGAAGCATGTTTTGTATGAAGCGTAATGGACCTTGAAAAGTAAATGCACATACATTCTTTCTAGGGAAGGAACTTTATCATGGGTAAAAGTTTCTGGAATCTCGTGAAGCATAGCAAAGTCCAGTTAAGTTCTTGGAGTCGCTCCATACAAATGATCTAAGGCACGGTTGCAGGAACATAAACGGAAACTGCGAAACTTCATAAAAGATCTGTACAGGTCCGAGAGATTCAAGGGGGACTAGTTTGAGAGTATAAAAGTATCATTAAACGTGAAGAGAAGTATTGAAAACAAAGAATTAAAGTGGAGTGGCGGAAAGGAGGTGATAAAAATACTAAGTTCTTCCACCGGTTGCGTCTCCAGTAAACCAGATTCATCTCTGCATGATCAAAATGGTACTTGGTGTAAATCCCCACGGCTCATGGAAGGCCTCGTCTGCGAATGCAACTCGATCGATACGTGTTTGAGTTACCAATGGGATGAATGATGATCTCCGTCGATTGTACACTTTGGATGATATCAAAGAGAACTTGCAGGTATAGCCCATATAAATTCCTAGGCTGTGGCGGGTTCCGTCCAGTATTATATCAAAAATATTGAAATATTGTCAGCGAACATGCAACAAAATACATTCTAAATTTCTTGAGTAATGACATATATTTTAGTTCCCAAATGTGTATTCCCCGAAAATCTTTTCAATTTAGACCCATTGGCCTCTGCACTGTTGTATGCATGATTGCGTCTAAATGTATCTCGAATAGATTAAAACCCTTGATGAATCTTCTTATTTCTCCTGCTCAATCTGCCTTTTTCTGAATAGATTGATATCAGATGATATCCTTATGGCGTACGAAACTTATCCTTCTATGGAACAACGAAGGAGGGGCCGAGGGGACTCGTGTCCCTTAAACTAAATATGAGCAAGGCATACGATAGGATGTAATGGTCTTCCTCGAGTGTATTCTGAGTAAGTTGGGTTTTCATGCTGACATTGTTAATCAATTTCCGAGATGTGTTTCATTGGTGAGTTATTCGTTCATAATCAACGACAAATATTTGGAAAACTAACACCACAACGAGGTCTTCGCGAAGATGACCCGTTGTCACCGTACATATTCCTTTTTTGCGCAGAGGCTTTTATCTCACTGTTACAAGAAGTTGTGAACAATGAAGAGTTATCAGGAGCGGCTGCTTGGAGCCGCACTCCTTCTGTATCACATTTGTTATTCGCCGATGATACTTTAACCTTTACAAGAGCAGAACTGGATGAAAATGGGAGTATGGCCGGGCCTCGGGCAGATTATAAATTTCTTAAAATGAAAACCATGGAATTGTGAGATACAAATCGCGTCTTGTTGCACAAGACATTTTTTACCGCACTGATATTGATTATGAGGAGACTTATTGATATGAATGAGCTCAAGCAAACAGAACCGAGAATTCAAGTGCCGATTGGACCCGTGACAAGACACCGAGCAAATAAGTTCAAAGAAAAGCTAAATCTATTGATGTTGAAGATTCTTGAAGACGAGAAGATCAAGTTTGCATCAATTGAGAGTCAAGAGTATCGAAACATAATTTTCAAGAACTTAATCGGAGCTGATTTCGCAAACATTGAAAGTTTAGGGACTAGAATGCAAATATTCAAAACATGAAGGACTAAAGTGCAATTTCGTAACTATTGTTGACTTGACCTTCTGTTGGGCAAAGATTTCAGCGAGAGTCTGTTTTTCCTAGATTTATGTTTAAGTTAAATAATTTAGTTAGTTTAGATTATCCTAGATTTATGCTTAAATTTCGATCAGTTTGTTATTAGTTTATTATTTGGTTCTCATTGAAGAGAACACAAGTTTATTAATAAAATTTCGAGTTTCCTCTTGTTCGAGGGTTACGGTAGTTTTTCGTGAGTTATCCTAAAACTCTCCTATCGGATTGCGAGTGTTTTGATTTGTAGTACGAATCGCTCTTCTTCGATCTACTATGCGGTGCACTGTAAGATCAAAAATTTTGACCAATCAACGTATTCCTCATCCGTTCGAGAAAGTCGATCGTTCCAACACATGGCGATTTTTGTCGTGAAACTTTGAGATTCGGGGTCTCGGGTGAGATTCCTCATCAAGTGACTGAGCTCAAGCAAACAGAACCGATAATTCAAGTGCCGATTGGACTCGTGACAACACATCGATCAAAGAAGTTCAAAGAAAAGCTAAATCTATTGATAATGAAGATTTCTTGAGGACAAGAAGATCAAGTTTGCATCAATTGAGAGTCACTATTGCTGATTTGACCTTTTCTTGGGCAAAGATTTCAGCGAGAGTCTGTTTTTAAATTCCTAGATTTATGTTTAAGTTAAATAATTTAGTTAGTTTAGATTCTCCTAGATTTATGCTTAGATTTCGATTAGTTTGTTATTAGTCTATTATTATAAATAGACATTGGTTCTCATTGAAGAGAACATCAGTTATTAATAAAATTTCGAGTTTCCTCTTGTTCGAGGGTTAGAGTGGTTTTTCGTGAGTTATCCTAAAACTCTCCTCTCGGATTGCGAGTGTTTTGATTTGTAGTACGAATCGCTCTTCTTCGATCTACTATGTAGTGCGTTGTAAGATCAAGAATTTTGACCAATCAACGGATTCCTCATCCGTTCAAGAAACTCGATCGTTCCAACACGTGGCCATCTTTATTGTGTAACTTTGAGATTCGGGGTCTCGGGTGAGATTCCTCATCAAGTGAATGTGCTCAAGCAAACATAACCGATAATTCAAGTGCCGATAGGACCCGTGACAAGACACCGAGCAAAGAAGTTTCAAAGAAAAGCTAAATCTATTGATGTTGAAGATTCTTGAGGACGAGAAGATCAAGTTTGCATCAATTGAGAGTCAAGAGTATCGAAACATAATTTTTAAGAACTTAATTGGAGCAGATTTGGCAATCATTGAAAGTTAAAGGACTAGAATGCAAATATTCAAAACATGAAGGACTAAAGTGCAGGTTTCGTCACTATTGTTGACTTGACCGTTGTTGGGCAAAGATTTCAGCGAGAGTCTGTTTATAAATTCCTAGATTTATGCTTAAGTTAAATAATTTAGTTAGTTTAGATTCTCCTAGATTTATGCCTAAATTTCGATTAGTTTGTTATTAGTTTATTATTATAAATAGACATTGGTTCTCATTGAAGTTAACACCGGTTTATTAATAAAATTTCGAGTTTCCTCTTGTTCGAGGGTTACAGTTGTTTTTCGTGAGTTATCCTAAAACTCTCCTCTCGGATTGCGAGTGTTTTGATTCGCAGTATGAATCGCTCTTCTGCGATCTACTATGCGGTACGTTGTAAGATCAAGAATTTTGACCAATCAACGGATTCCTCATCCGTTCGAGAAAGTCGATCGTTCCAACACGTGGCGATCTTTGTTGTGCAACTTTGAGATTCGGGGTCTCGGGTGAGATTCCTCATCAAGTGAATGTGCTCAAGCAAACATAACCGATAATTCAAGTGCCGATAGGACCCGTGACGAGACACCGAGCAAAGAAGTTCAAAGAAAAGCTAAATCTATTGATGTTGAAGATTTCTTGAGGACGAGAAGATCAAGTTTGCATCAATTGAGAGTCAAAAGTATCGAAACATAATTTTCAAGAACTTAATTGGAGCTGAATCTGCAAACTTTAAAGTTCAGGGACTCGAATGCAAATAATGAAAACATGAAGGACTAAAGTGCAGTTTTCGTCACTATTGCTGATTTGAAATTTTCTTAGGCAAAGACTTCAGCGAGAGTCTGTTTTTAATCCTAGATTTATGTTTAAGTTAAATAATTTAGTTAGTTTAGATTCTCCTAGATTTATGCTTAAATTTCGATTAGTTTGTTATTAGTCTAGTATTATAAATAGACATTGGTTCTCATTAAAGAGAACACCAGTTTATTAATAAAATTTCGAGTTTCCTATTGTTCGAGGGTTACCGTGGTTTTTCGTGAGTTATCCTAAAACTCTCCTCTCGGTCAGTTGATTCGTAGTACGCATCGCTCTTCTTCGATCTACTCTGCGGTGCGTTGTAAGAACATGAATTTAGACCAATCAACGTATTCCTCATCCTTTCGAGAAAGTCGATCGTTCCAACACGTGGCGATTTTTGTCGTGAAACTTTGAGATTCGGGGTCTCGGGTGAGATTCCTCATCAAGTGACTGAGCTCAAGCAAACAGAACCGATAATTCAAGTGCCGATTGGACTCGTGACAACACATCGATCAAAGAAGTTCAAAGAAAAGCTAAATCTATTGATAATGAAGATTTCTTGAGGACAAGAAGATCAAGTTTGCATCAATTGAGAGTCACTATTGCTGATTTGACCTTTTCTTGGGCAAAGATTTCAGCGAGAGTCTGTTTTTAAATTCCTAGATTTATGTTTAAGTTAAATAATTTAGTTAGTTTAGATTCTCCTAGATTTATGCTTAGATTTCGATTAGTTTGTTATTAGTCTATTATTATAAATAGACATTGGTTCTCATTGAAGAGAACATCAGTTTATTAATAAAATTTCGAGTTTCCTCTTGTTCGAGGGTTAGAGTGGTTTTTCGTGAGTTATCCTAAAACTCTCCTCTCGGATTGCGAGTGTTTTGATTTGTAGTACGAATCGCTCTTCTTCGATCTACTATGCAGTGCGTTGTAAGATCAAGAATTTTGACCAATCAACGGATTCCTCATCCGTTCAAGAAACTCGATCGTTCCAACACGTGGCCATCTTTATTGTGTAACTTTGAGATTCGGGGTCTCGGGTGAGATTCCTCATCAAGTGAATGTGCTCAAGCAAACATAACCGATAATTCAAGTGCCGATAGGACCCGTGACAAGACACCGAGCAAAGAAGTTCAAAGAAAAGCTAAATCTATTGATGTTGAAGATTCTTGAGGACGAGAAGATCAAGTTTGCATCAATTGAGAGTCAAGAGTATCGAAACATAATTTTTAAGGACTTAATTGGAGCAGATTTGGCAATCATTGAAAGTTAAAGGACTAGAATGCAAATATTCAAAACATGAAGGACTAAAGTGCAGGTTTCGTCACTAAGACTTGACCGTTGTTGGGCAAAGATTTCAGCGAGAGTCTGTTTATAAATTCCTAGATTTATGCTTAAGTTAAATAATTTAGTTAGTTTAGATTCTCCTAGATTTATGCCTAAATTTCGATTAGTTTGTTATTAGTTTATTATTATAAATAGACATTGGTTCTCATTGAAGTTAACACCGGTTTATTAATAAAATTTCGAGTTTCCTCTTGTTCGAGGGTTACAGTTGTTTTTCGTGAGTTATCCTAAAACTCTCCTCTCGGATTGCGAGTGTTTTGATTCGCAGTATGAATCGCTCTTCTGCGATCTACTATGCGGTACGTTGTAAGATCAAGAATTTTGACCAATCAACGGATTCCTCATCCGTTCGAGAAAGTCGATCGTTCCAACACGTGGCGATCTTTGTTGTGCAACTTTGAGATTCGGGGTCTCGGGTGAGATTCCTCATCAAGTGAATGTGCTCCAGCAAACATAACCGATAATTCAAGTGCCGATAGGACCCGTGACGAGACACCGAGCAAAGAAGTTCAAAGAAAAGCTAAATCTATTGATGTTGAAGATTTCTTGAGGACGAGAAGATCAAGTTTGCATCAATTGAGAGTCAAAAGTATCGAAACATAATTTTCAAGAACTTAATTGGAGCTGAATCTGCAAACTTTTAAAGTTCAGGGACTCGAATGCAAATAATGAAAACATGAAGGACTAAAGTGCAGTTTTCGTCACTATTGCTGATTTGAAATTTTCTTAGGCAAAGACTTCAGCGAGAGTCTGTTTTTAATCCTAGATTTATGTTTAAGTTAAATAATTTAGTTAGTTTAGATTCTCCTAGATTTATGCTTAAATTTCGATTAGTTTGTTATTAGTCTAGTATTATAAATAGACATTGGTTCTCGTTAAAGAGAACACCAGTTTATTAATAAAATTTCGAGTTTCCTATTGTTCGAGGGTTACCGTGGTTTTTCGTGAGTTATCCTAAAACTCTCCTCTCGGTCAGTTGATTCGTAGTACGCATCGCTCTTCTTCGATCTACTCTGCGGTGCGTTGTAAGAACATGAATTTAGACCAATCAACGTATTCCTCATCCTTTCGAGAAAGTCGATCGTTCCAACACGTGGCGATTTTTGTCGTGAAACTTTGAGATTCGGGGTCTCGGGTGAGATTCCTCATCAAGTGACTGAGCTCAAGCAAACAGAACCGATAATTCAAGTGCCGATTGGACTCGTGACAACACATCGATCAAAGAAGTTCAAAGAAAAGCTAAATCTATTGATAATGAAGATTTCTTGAGGACAAGA
Organism: Linderniella brevidens; assembly: GCA_004919715.1. Classification (NCBI taxonomy): domain Eukaryota; kingdom Viridiplantae; phylum Streptophyta; class Magnoliopsida; order Lamiales; family Linderniaceae; genus Linderniella; species Linderniella brevidens. The sequence continues at coordinate 1,156,138 of SWDC01000149.1, forward strand.
AGATCAAGTTTGCATCAATTGAGAGTCACTATTGCTGATTTGACCTTTTCTTGGGCAAAGATTTCAGCGAGAGTCTGTTTTTAAATTCCTAGATTTATGTTTAAGTTAAATAATTTAGTTAGTTTAGATTCTCCTAGATTTATGCTTAGATTTCGATTAGTTTGTTATTAGTCTATTATTATAAATAGACATTGGTTCTCATTGAAGAGAACATCAGTTTATTAATAAAATTTCGAGTTTCCTCTTGTTCGAGGGTTAGAGTGGTTTTTCGTGAGTTATCCTAAAACTCTCCTCTCGGATTGCGAGTGTTTTGATTTGTAGTACGAATCTCTCTTCTTCGATCTACTATGCAGTGCGTTGTAAGATCAAGAATTTTGACCAATCAACGGATTCCTCATCCGTTCAAGAAACTCGATCGTTCCAACACGTGGCCATCTTTATTGTGTAACTTTGAGATTCGGGGTCTCGGGTGAGATTCCTCATCAAGTGAATGTGCTCAAGCAAACATAACCGATAACTCAAGTGCCGATAGGACCCGTGACAAGACACCGAGCAAAGAAGTTCAAAGAAAAGCTAAATCTATTGATGTTGAAGATTCTTGAGGACGAGAAGATCAAGTTTGCATCAATTGAGAGTCAAGAGTATCGAAACATAATTTTTAAGGACTTAATTGGAGCAGATTTGGCAATCATTGAAAGTTAAAGGACTAGAATGCAAATATTCAAAACATGAAGGACTAAAGTGCAGGTTTCGTCACTAAGACTTGACCGTTGTTGGGCAAAGATTTCAGCGAGAGTCTGTTTATAAATTCCTAGATTTATGCTTAAGTTAAATAATTTAGTTAGTTTAGATTCTCCTAGATTTATGCCTAAATTTCGATTAGTTTGTTATTAGTTTATTATTATAAATAGACATTGGTTCTCATTGAAGTTAACACCGGTTTATTAATAAAATTTCGAGTTTCCTCTTGTTCGAGGGTTACAGTTGTTTTCGTGAGTTATCCTAAAACTCTCCTCTCGGATTGCGAGTGTTTTGATTCGCAGTATGAATCGCTCTTCTGCGATCTACTATGCGGTACGTTGTAAGATCAAGAATTTTGACCAATCAACGGATTCCTCATCCGTTCGAGAAAGTCGATCGTTCCAACACGTGGCGATCTTTGTTGTGCAACTTTGAGATTCGGGGTCTCGGGTGAGATTCCTCATCAAGTGAATGTGCTCCAGCAAACATAACCGATAATTCAAGTGCCGATAGGACCCGTGACGAGACACCGAGCAAAGAAGTTCAAAGAAAAGCTAAATCTATTGATGTTGAAGATTTCTTGAGGACGAGAAGATCAAGTTTGCATCAATTGAGAGTCAAAAGTATCGAAACATAATTTTCAAGAACTTAATTGGAGCTGAATCTGCAAACTTTTAAAGTTCAGGGACTCGAATGCAAATAATGAAAACATGAAGGACTAAAGTGCAGTTTTCGTCACTATTGCTGATTTGAAATTTTCTTAGGCAAAGACTTCAGCGAGAGTCTGTTTTAATCCTAGATTTATGTTTAAGTTAAATAATTTAGTTAGTTTAGATTCTCCTAGATTTATGCTTAAATTTCGATTAGTTTGTTATTAGTCTAGTATTATAAATAGACATTGGTTCTCATTAAAGAGAACACCAGTTTATTAATAAAATTTCGAGTTTCCTATTGTTCGAGGGTTACCGTGGTTTTTCGTGAGTTATCCTAAAACTCTCCTCTCGGTCAGTTGATTCGTAGTACGCATCGCTCTTCTTCGATCTACTCTGCGGTGCGTTGTAAGAACATGAATTTAGACCAATCAACGTATTCCTCATCCTTTCGAGAAAGTCGATCGTTCCAACACGTGGCGATTTTTGTCGTGAAACTTTGAGATTCGGGGTCTCGGGTGAGATTCCTCATCAAGTGACTGAGCTCAAGCAAACAGAACCGATAATTCAAGTGCCGATTGGACTCGTGACAACACATCGATCAAAGAAGTTCAAAGAAAAGCTAAATCTATTGATAATGAAGATTTCTTGAGGACAAGAAGATCAAGTTTGCATCAATTGAGAGTCACTATTGCTGATTTGACCTTTTCTTGGGCAAAGATTTCAGCGAGAGTCTGTTTTTAAATTCCTAGATTTATGTTTAAGTTAAATAATTTAGTTAGTTTAGATTCTCCTAGATTTATGCTTAGATTTCGATTAGTTTGTTATTAGTCTATTATTATAAATAGACATTGGTTCTCATTGAAGAGAACATCAGTTTATTAATAAAATTTCGAGTTTCCTCTTGTTCGAGGGTTAGAGTGGTTTTTCGTGAGTTATCCTAAAACTCTCCTCTCGGATTGCGAGTGTTTTGATTTGTAGTACGAATCTCTCTTCTTCGATCTACTATGCAGTGCGTTGTAAGATCAAGAATTTTGACCAATCAACGGATTCCTCATCCGTTCAAGAAACTCGATCGTTCCAACACGTGGCCATCTTTGTTGTGTAACTTTGAGATTCGGGGTCTCGGGTGAGATTCCTCATCAAGTGAATGTGCCAAGCAAACATAACCGATAATTCAAGTGCCGATAGGACCCGTGACAAGACACCGAGCAAAGAAGTTCAAAGAAAAGCTAAATCTATTGATGTTGAAGATTCTTGAGGACGAGAAGATCATGTTTGCATCAATTGAGAGTCAAGAGTATCGAAACATAATTTTTAAGAACTTAATTGGAGCAGATTTGGCAATCTTTGAAAGTTAAAGGACTAGACTGCAAATATTCAAAACATGAAGGACTAAAGTGCAGTTTTCGTCACTATTGTTGACTTGACCGTTGTTGGGCAAAGATTTCAGCGCGAGTCTGTTTTTAAATTCCTAGATTTATGTTTAAGTTAAATAATTTAGTTAGTTTAGATTCTCCTAGATTTATGCCTAAATTTCGATTAGTTTGTTATTAGTTTATTATTATAAATAGACATTGGTTCTCATTGAAGTTTACACCGGTTTATTAATAAAATTTCGAGTTTCCTCTTGTTCGAGGGTTACAGGTTTTTTTCGTGAGTTATCCTAAAACTCTCCTCTCGGATTGCGAGTGTTTTGATTCGCAGAATGAATCGCTCTTCTGCGATCTACTATGCGGTACGTTGTAAGATCAAGAATTTTGACCAATCAACGGATTCCTCATCCGTTCGAGAAAGTCGATCGTTCCAACACGTGGCGATCTTTGTTGTGCAACTTTGAGATTCGGGGTCTCGGGTGAGATTCCTCATCAAGTGAATGTGCTCAAGCAAACATAACCGATAATTCAAGTGCCGATAGGACCCGTGACAAAACACCGAGCAAAGAAGTTTAAAGAAAAGCTAAATCTATTGATGTTGAAGATTTCTTGAGGACGAGAAGATCAAGTTTGCATCAATTGAGAGTCAAGAGTATCGAAACATAATTTTCAAGAACTTAATTGGAGCTGATTCTGCAAACTTTTAAAGTTCAGGGACTCGAATGCAAATAATGAAAACATGAAGGACTAAAGTGCAGTTTTCGTCACTATTGCTGATTTGAAATTTTCTTGGGCAAAGACTTCAGCGAGAGTCTGTTTTTAATCCTAGATTTATGTTTAAGTTAAATAATTTAGTTAGTTTAGATTCTCCTAGATTTATGCTTAAATTTCGATTAGTTTGTTATTAGTTTATTATTATAAATAGACATTGGTTCTCATTGAAGTTAACACCGGTTTATTAATAAAATTTCGAGTTCCCTCTTGTTCGAGGGTTACAGTGGTTTTTCGTGAGTTATCCTAAAACTCTCCTCTCGGATTGCGAGTGTTTTGATTGGTAGTACGAATCTCTCTTCTTCGATCTACTATGCAGTGCGTTGTAAGATCAAGAATTTTGACCAATCAACGGATTCCTCATACGTTCAAGAAACTCGATCGTTCCAACACGTGGCCATCTTTGTTGTGTAACTTTGGGATTCGGGGTCTCGGGTGAGATTCCTCATCAAGTGAATGTGCCAAGCAAACATAACCGATAATTCAAGTGCCGATAGGACCCGTGACAAGACACCGAGCAAAGAACTTCAAAGAAAAGCTAAATCTATTGATGTTGAAGATTCTTGAGGACGAGAAGATCAAGTTTGCATCAATTGAGAGTCAAAAGTATCGAAACATAATTTTTAAGAACTTAATTGGAGATGATTTGGCAATCTTTGAAAGATAAAGGACTAGAATGCAAATATTCAAAACATGAAGGACTAAAGTGCAGTTTTCGTCACTATTGTTGACTTGACCTTTGTTGGGCAAAGATTTCAGCGAGAGTCTGTTTTTAAATTCCTAGATTTATGTTTAAGTTAAATAATTTAGTTAGTTTAGATTCTCCTAGATTTATGCCTAAATTTCGATTAGTTTGTTATTAGTTTATTATTATAAATAGACATTGGTTCTCATTGAAGTTAACACCGGTTCATTAATAAAATTTCGAGTTTCCTCTTGTTCGAGGGTTACAGTGGTTTTTCGTGAGTTATCCTAAAACTCTCCTCTCGGATTGCGAGTGTTTTGATTCGCAGTATGAATCGCTCTTCTGCGATCTACTATGCGGTACGTTGTAAGATCAAGAATTTTGACCAATCAACGGATTCCTCATCCGTTCGAGAAAGTCGATCGTTCCAACACGTGGCGATCTTTGTTGTGCGACTTTGAGATTCGGGGTCTCGGGTGAGATTCCTCATCAAGTGAATGTGCTCAAGCAAACATAACCGATAATTCAAGTGCCGATAGGACCCGTGACAAGACACCGAGCAAAGAAGTTCAAAGAAAAGCTAAATCTATTGATGTTGAAGATTTCTTGAGGACGAGAAGATCAAGTTTGCATCAATTAAGAGTCAAGAGTATCGAAACATAATTTTCAAGAACTTAATTGGAGCTGATTCTGCAAACTTTTAAAGTTCAGGGACTCGAATGCATATAATGAAAACATGAAGGACTAAAGTGCAGTTTTCGTCACTATTGCTGATTTGAAATTTTCTTGGGCAAAGACTTCAGCGAGAGTCTATTTTTAATCCTAGATTTATGTTTAAGTTAAATTATTTAGTTAGTTTAGATTCTCCTAGATTTATGCTTAAATTTCGATTAGTTTGTTATTAGTTTATTATTATAAATAGACATTGGTTCTCATTGAAGTTAACACCGGTTTATTAATAAAATTTCGAGTTTCCTCTTGTTCGAGGGTTACAATGGTTTTTCGTGAGTTATCCTAAAACTCTCCTCTCGGATTGCGAGTGTTTTGATTGGTAGTACGAATCTCTCTTCTTCGATCTACTATGCAGTGCGTTGTAAGATCAAGAATTTTGACCAATCAACGGATTCCTCATCCGTTCAAGAAACTCGATTGTTCCAACACGTGGCCATCTTTGTTGTGTAACTGTGAGATTCGGGGTCTCGGGTGAGATTCCTCATCAAGTGAATGTGCCAAGCAAACATAACCGATAATTCAAGTGCCGATAGGACGTGACAAGACACCGAGCAAAGAAGTTCAAAGAAAAGCTAAATCTATTGATGTTGAAGATTCTTGAGGACGAGAAGATTTAGATTTTCCTAAATTATGCGTAAATTTCGATTAGTTTGTTATTAGTCTATTATTATAATTAGACGTCGGTTCTCATTGAAGTGAACACCTGTTTATTAATAAAATTTCGAGTTTCCTCTTGTTCAAGGGTTACGGTGGTTTTACATGAGTTATTCGGAAACTCTCCTCTAGGATTGTGAGTGTTATGATTCGTAGTATGAATTGCATTTCTTCAATCTACTCTGCGGTGCGTTGTAAGATCAAGAATTTAGACCAATCAACGGATTCCTCATCCGTTCGAGAAAGTAGATCGTTCCAACACATGGCGATCTATGTTGTGCAACTTTGAGATTCGGGGTCTAGGGTGAGATTCGTCATCAAGTAAATAAGCTCAAGCAAACAGAACCGATAATTCGAGTACCGAATGGACCCTTGACAAGACACCGAGCAAAGAAGTTCAAAGAAAAGCTAAATCTATTGTTGTTGAAGATTCCTTGAGGACGAAAGATCAAGTTTGCATCAATTGAGAGTCAAGAGGATCGTAACATAATTTTCAATAACTTAATTGGAGGTGATTTGGCAAACTTTGAAAGTCCAGGGACTAGAATGAAAATATTAAAAACATGAAGGACTAAAGAACCATTTTCATCTTTATTGCTGATTTGACCTTTTCTTGGCAAAGTTTCTGCGACAGTTTTCTTTTAAATTCCTAGATTAATGTTTAAGTTAAATAATTTAGTTAGTTGAGATTCTCCTAAATTTATTCTTAAATTTCTATTAGTTTGTTATTAGTCTATTATTATAAATAGACATCGGTTCTCATTGAAGAGAACACATGTTTATTAATAAAATTTCGAGTTTCCTGTTGTTCAAGGGTTACGGTGGTTTTACGTGAGTTATTCGGAAACTCTCCTCTCGGATTGTGAGTGTTTTGATTCGTAGAACGAATCGCTTTCTTCTATCTACTCTACGGTGCGTTGTAAGATCAAGAATTTAGACCAATCAACGGATTCCTTATCCGCTCGAGAAAGTCGATCGTTCCAACACGTGGCGATCTTTGTTGTGAAACGTTGAGATTCGGAGTCTCGGGTGAGATTCCTCATCAAGTAAATGAGCTCAAGCAAACAGAATCGACAATTCAAGTGCCGATTGGACTCGTGAAAAGACACCGAACAAAAAAGTTCAAAGGAAAGCTAAATCTATTGATGTTGAAAATTTCTTGAGGACGAACGATCAAGGTAGCATCAATTGGGTGTCAAGAGGATCGAAACATAATTTTCAAGGACTTAATTGGAGCGGATTTGGCAAACTTTGAAAGTCCATGGACAAGAATGAAAATATTCAAAACATGAAAGACTAAAGTGCAATTTTCATCACAATTGCTGATTTGACCTTTTCTTGGGCAAAGATTTCACCGACAGTTTGTTTTTAAATTCCTAGATTTATGTTTAACTTAACTAATTTAGTCAGTTTAGATTCTCCTAAATTTATGCGTAAATTTCGATTAGTTTGTTATTAGTCTATTATTATAAATAGACCTCGGTTCTCAATGAAAAGAACACTAGTTTATTACTAAAACTTCGATTTTCGTCTTGTTCGAGGGTTACAGTGGTTTTTCGTGAGTTATCCTAAAACTTTCATCTCGGATTGCGAGTGTTTTGATTCGTAGTACGAATCGCTCTTCTTCGATCTACTCTGTGGTGCGTTGTAAGATAAAGAATTTAGACCAATCAACGGATTCCTCATCCGTTCAAGAAAGTCATCGTTCCAACACATGGCGATCTTTGTTGTGCAACTTTGAGATTCGGGGTCTCGGGTGAGATTCCTCATCAAATGAATAAGCTCAAGAAAACAGAACCGATAATTCAAGTGCCGACTTGACCCGTGACAAGACACTGAGCAAAGAAGTTCAAAGGAAAGCTAAATCCATGTATGTTGAAGATTTCATGAGGACGAAAGATCAAGTTTCTTCGAGAGTCAAGAGGATCGAAACATAATTTTCAAGAACGTAATTGGAGCGGATTTGGCAAACTTTGAAAGTCCAGGGACTATAATGAAAATATTAAAAACATGAAGGACAAAAGTACAATTTTCATCTTTATTGCTGATTTGACCTTTTCTTCGGCAAAGTTTCAGCGACAGTTTTCTTTTAAATTCCTAGATTAATGTTTAAGTTAAATAATTTAGTTAGTTGAGATTCTCCTAAATTTATTCTTAAATTTCTATTAGTTTGTTATTAGTCTATTATTATAAATAGACATCGGTTCTCATTGAAGAGAACACATGTTTATTAATAAAATTTCGAGTTTCCTGTTGTTCAAGGGTTACGGTGGTTTTACGTGAGTTATTCGGAAACTCTCCTCTCGGATTGAGAGTGTTTTGAGTCGTAGTACGAATCGCTCTTCTTCGATCTACTCTGCGGTGCGTTGTAAGATCAAGAATTTAGACCAATCAACGGATTCCTCATCCGTTCGAGAAAGTAGATCGTTCCAACACGTGGCTATCTATGTCGTGCAACTTTGAAATTCGGAGTCTCGAGTGAGATTCCTCATCAAGTGAATAAGCTCAAGAAAACAGAATCGATAATTCAAGTGCCGACTTGACCCGTGACAAGACACTGAGCAAAGAAGTTCAAAGGAAAGCTAAATCCATGTATGTTGAAGATTTCTTGAGGACGAAAGATCAAGTTTCTTTGAGAGTCAAGAGGATCGAAACATAATTTTCAAGAACTTAATTGGAGCGGATTTGGCAAACTTTGAAAGTCCAGGGACTAGAATGAAAATATTCAAAACATGAACGACAAAAGTGCGATTTTCATCACAATTCCTGATTTGACCTTTTCTTGGGCAAAGATTTCAGCGACAGTTTGTTTTTAAATTCCTAGATTTATGTTTAACTTAACTAATTTAGTCAATTTAGATTCTCCTAAATTTATGCGTAAATTTCGATTAGTTTGTTATTAGTCTATTATTATAAATAGACCTCGGTTCTCATTGAAAAGAACACTAGTTTATTAATAAAACTTCGAGTGTCCTAATGTTCGAGGGTTACAGTAGTTTTTCGTGAGTTATCCTAAAACATTCATCTCGGATTGCGAGTGTTTTGATTCGTAGTACGAATCGCTCTTCTTCGATCTACTCTGTGGTGCGTTGTAAGATAAAGAATTGAGACCAATCAACGGATTCCTCATCCGTTCAAGAAAGTCATCGTTCCAACACATGGCGATCTTTGTTGTGCAACTTTGAGATTCGGGGTCTCGGGTGAGATTCCTCATCAAGTGAATAAGCTCAAGAAAACAGAACCGATAATTCAAGTGCCGACTTGACCCGTGACAAGACACTGAGCAAAGAAGTTCAAAGGAAAGCTAAATCCATGTATGTTGAAGATTTCTTGAGGACGAAAGATCAAGTTTCTTTGAGAGTCAAGAGGATCGAAACATAATTTTCAAGAACTTAATTGGAGCGGATTTGGCAAACTTTGAAAGTCCAGGGACTAGAATGAAAATATTCAAAACATGAAAGACAAAAGTGCGATTTTCATCACAATTCCTGATTTGACCTTTTCTTGGGCAAAGATTTCAGCGACAGTTTGTTTTTAAATTCCTAGATTTATGTTTAACTTAACTAATTTAGTCAGTTTAGATTCTCCTAAATTTATGCGTAAATTTCGATTAGTTTGTTATTAGTCTATTATTATAAATAGTCCTCGGTTCTCATTGAAAAGAACACTAGTTTATTAATAAAACTTCGAGTGTCCTAATGTTCGAGGGTTACAGTGGTTTTTCGTGAGTTATCCTAAAACTTTCATCTCGGATTGCGAGTGTTTTGATTCGTAGTACGAATCGCTCTTCTTTGATCTACTCTGTGGTGCGTTGTAAGATAAAGAATTTAGACCAATCAAGGGATTCCTCATCCGTTCGAGAAAGTAGATCGTTCCAACACGTGGCTATCTATGTCGTGCAACTTTGAAATTCGGAGTCTCGAGTGAGATTCCTCATCAAGTGAATAAGCTCAAGAAAACATAATCGATAATTCAAGTGCCGACTTGACCCGTGACAAGACACTGAGCAAAGAAGTTCAAAGGAAAGCTAAATCCATGTATGTTGAAGATTTCTTGAGGACGAAAGATCAAGTTTCTTTGAGAGTCCAGAGGATCGAAACATAATTTTCAAGAACTTAATTGGAGCGGATCTGGCAAACTTTGAAAGTCCAGGGACTAGAATGAAAATATTCAAAGCATGAACGACAAAAGTGCGATTTTCATCACAATTCCTGATTTGACCTTTTCTTGGGCAAAGATTTCAGCGACAGTTTGTTTTTAAATTCCTAGATTTATGTTTAACTTAACTAATTTAGTCAGTTTAGATTCTCCTAAATTTATGCGTAAATTTCTATTAGTTTGTTATTAGTCTATTATTATAAATAGACCTCGGTTCTCAATGAAAAGAACACTAGTTTATTGCTAAAAGTTCGATTTTCGTCTTGTTCGAGGGTTACAGTGGTTTTCGTGAGTTATCCTAAAACTTTCATCTCGGATTGCGAGTGTTTTGATTCGTAGTACGAATCGCTCTTCTTCGATCTACTCTGTGGTGCGTTGTAAGATAAAGAATTTAGACCAATCAACGGATTCCTCATCCGTTCAAGAAAGTCATCGTTCCAACACATGGCGATCTTTGTTGTGCAACTTTGAGATTCGGGATCTCGGGTGAGATTCCTCATCAAGTGAATAAGCTCAAGAAAACAGAACCGATAATTCAAGTGCCGACTTGACCCGTGACAAGACACTGAGCAAAGAAGTTCAAAGGAAAGCTAAATCCATGTATGTTGAAGATTTCTTGAGGACGAAAGATCAAGTTTTTTTGATAGTCAAGAGGATCGAAACATAATTTTCTAGAACTTAATTGGAGCGGATTTGGCAAACTTTGAAAGTCCAGGGACTAGAATGAAAATATTCAAAATATGAAAGACAAAAGTGCGATTTTCATCACAATTCCTGATTTGACCTTTTCTTGGGCAAAGATTTCAGCGACAGTTTGTTTTTAAATTCCTAGATTTATGTTTAACTTAACTAATTTAGTCAATTTAGATTCTCTTAAATTTATGCATAAATTTCGATTAGTTTGTTATTAGTCTATTATTATAAATAGACCTCGGTTCTCATTGAAAAGAACACTAGTTTATTAATAAAACTTCGAGTTTCCTCTTGTTCGAGGGTTACGGTGGTTTTACGTGAATTATTCGGAAACTCTCCTCTCGGATTGAGAGTGTTTTGAGTCGTAGTACGAATCGCTCTTCTTCGATCTACTCTGCGGTGCGTTGTAAGATCAAGAAATTAGACCAATCAACGGATTCCTCATCCGTTCGAGAAAGTAGATCGTTCCAACACGTGGCTATCTATGTCGTGCAACTTTGAAATTCGGAGTCTCGGGTGAGATTCCTCATCAAGTGAATAAGCTCAAGAAAACAGAACCGATAATTCAAGGGCCGACTTGACCCGTGACAAGACACTGAGCAAAGAAGTTCAAAGGAAAGCTAAATCCATGTATGTTGAAGATTTCTTGAGGACGAAAGATCAAGTTTCTTTGAGAGTCAAGAGGATCGAACATATTTTTCAAGAACTTAATTGGAGCGGATTTGGCAAATTTGAAAGTCCATGGACTAGAATGAAAATATTCAAAACATGAAGGACTAAAGTGCAATTTTCATCACAATTGCTGATTTGACCTTTTCTTGGGCAAAGATTTCAAGGACAGTTTGTTTATAAATTCCTAGATTTATGTTCAACTTAATTAATTTAGTTAGTTTAGATTCTCCAAAATTTATTTTTAAATTTTGATTAGTTTGTTATTAGTTTATTATTATAAATAGACATCGGTTCTCATTGAAAAGAACACCTATTTATTAATAAAATTTCGAGTTTCCTCTTGTTCAAGTGTTCCGGTGGTTTTACTTGAGTTATTCGAAAACTCTCCTCTCGAATTGCGAGTGTTTTGATTCGTAGTACGAATCACTCTTCTTGGATCTACTCTGCGGTGCGTTGTAAGATCAGGAATTTAGACCAATCAACGGATTCCTCATCGGTTCAAGAAAGTCATCGTTCCAGCATATGGCGATCTTTGTTGTGCAACTTTGAGATTCGGGGTCTCGGGTGAGATTCCTCATCAAGTAAATGAGCTCAAGCAAACAGAATCGACAATTCAAGTGCCGATTGGACTCGTGAAAACACACCGAACAAAAAAGTTCAAAGGAAAGCTATATCTATTGATGTTGAAGATTTCTTGAGGACGAAAGATCAAGTTTGCATCAATTGGGAGTCAAGAGGATCGAAACATAATTTTCAAAAACTTAATTGGAGGTGATTTGGCAAACTTTGAAAGTCCAGGGAGTAGAATGAAAATATTAAAAACATGAAGGACTAAAGTACAATTTTCATCTTTATTGCTGATTTGACCTTTTCTTCGGCAAAGTTTCAGCGACAGTTTTCTTTTAAATTCCTAGATTTATGTTTAAGTTAAATAATTTAGTTACTTGTGATTCTCCTAAATTTATTCTTAAATTTCTATTAGTTTGTTATTAGTCTATTATTATAAATAGACATCGGTTCTCATTGAAGAGAACACATGTTTATTAATAAAATTTCGAGTTTCGTATTGTTCAAGGGTTACGGTGGTTTTACGTGAGTTATTCGGAAACTCTCCTCTCGGATTGTGAGTGTTTTGATTCGTAGAACGAATCGCTTTTCTTCGATCTACTCTACGGTGCGTTGTAAGATCAAGAATTTAGACCAATCAACGGATTCCTTATCCGCTCGAGAAAGTCGATCGTTCCAACACGTGGCGATCTTTGTTGTGAAACTTTGAGATTCGGGGTCTCGGGTGAGATTCCTTATCAAGTGAATGAGCTCAAGCCAATAAAAGCGATAATTCAAGTGCCGATTGGACCCGTGACAAGACACCTAGCAAAGAAGTTCAAAGGAAAGCTAAATCTATTGATGTTGAAGATTTCTTGAGGACGAAAGATCAAGTTTGCATCAATTGGGAGTCAAGAGGATCGAAACATAATTTTCAAAAACTTAATTGGAGCTGATTTGGCAACCTTTGAAAGTCCAGGGACTAGAATGAAAATATTCATAACATGAAGGACTAAAGTACAATTTTCATCTTTATTGCTGATTTGACCTTTTCTTCAGCAAAGTTTCAGCGACAGTTTTCTTTTATATTCCGAGATTAATGTTTATGTTAAATAACTTAGTTAGTTGAGATTCTCCTAAATTTATTCTTAAATTTCTATTAGTTTGTTATTAGTCTATTATTATAAGTAGACATCGGTTCTCATTGAAGAGAACACATGTTTATTAATAAAATTTCGAGTTTCCTGTTGTTCAAGGGTTACGGTGGTTTTACGTGAGTTATTCGGAAACTCTCCTCTCGGATTGTGAGTTTGTTGATTCGTAGAACGAATCGCTTTTCTTCGATCTACTCTACGGTGCGTTGTAAGATCAAGAATTTAGACCAATCAACGGATTCCTTATCCGCTCGAGAAAGTCGATCGTTCCAACACGTGGCGATCTTTGTTGTGAAACTTTGAGATTCGGGGTCTCGGGTGAGATTCCTTATCAAGTGAATGAGCTCAAGCCAATAAAAGCGATAATTCAAGTGCCGATTGGACCCGTGACAAGACACCTAGCAAAGAAGTTCAAAGGAAAGCTAAATCTATTGATGTTGAAGATTTCTTGAGGACGAAAGATCAAGTTTGCATCAATTGGGAGTCAAGAGGATCGAAACATAATTTTCAAAAACTTAATTGGAGCTGATTTGGCAACCTTTGAAAGTCCAGGGACTAGAATGAAAATATTCAAACATGAAGGACTAAAGTACAATTTTCATCTTTATTGCTGATTTGACCTTTTCTTCAGCAAAGTTTCAGCGACAGTTTTCTTTTATATTCCGAGATTAATGTTTATGTTAAATAATTTAGTTAGTTGAGATTCTCCTAAATTTATTCTTAAATTTCTATTAGTTTGTTATTAGTCTATTATTATAAGTAGACATCGGTTCTCATTGAAGAGAACACATGTTTATTAATAAAATTTCGAGTTTCCTGTTGTTCAAGGGTTACGGTGGTTTTACGTGAGTTATTCGGAAACTCTCCTCTCGGATTGTGAGTTTGTTGATTCGTAGAACGAATCGCTTTTCTTCGATCTACTCTACGGTGCGTTGTAAGATCAAGAATTTAGACCAATCAACGGATTCCTTATCCGCTCGAGAAAGTCGATTGTTCCAACACGTGGCGATCTTTGTTGTGAAACTTTGAGATTCGGGGTCTCGGGTGAGATTCCTCATCAAGCAAATGAGCTCAAGCAAACAGAATCGACAATTCAAGTGCCGATTGGACTCGTGAAAAGACACCGAACAAAAAATTTCAAATGAAAGCTAAATCTATTGATGTTGAAGATTTCTTGAGGACGAACGATCAAGGTAGCATCAATTATGTGTCAAGAGGATCGAAACATAATTTTCAAGGACTTAATTGGAGCGGATTTGGCAAACTTTGAAAGTCCATGGACTAGAATGAAAATATTCAAAACATGAAAGACTAAAGTGCAATTTTCATCACAATTGCTGATTTGACCTTTTCTTGGGCAAACATTTCACCGACAGTTTGTTTTTAAATTCCTAGATTTATGTTTAACTTAACTAATTAAGTCAGTTTAGATTCTCCTAAATTTATGCGTAAATTTCGATTAGTTTGTTATTAGTCTATTATTATAAATAGACCTCGGTTCTCAATGTAAAGAACACTAGTTTATTACTAAAACTTCGATTTTCGTCTTGTTCGAGGGTTACAGTGGTTTTTCGTGAGTTATCCTAAAACTTTCATCTCGGATTCCGAGTGTTTTGATTCGTAGTACGAATCGCTCTTCTTCGATCTACTCTGCGGTGCGTTGTAAGATCAAGAAATTAGACCAATCAACGGATTCCTCATCCGTTCGAGAAAGTAGATCGTTCCAACACGTGGCTATCTATGTCGTGCAACTTTGAAATTCGGAGTCTCGGGTGAGATTCCTCATCAAGTGAATAAGCTCAAGAAAACAGAACCGATAATTCAAGTGCCGACCCGTGACAAGACACTGAGCAAAGAAGTTCAAAGGAAAGCTAAATCCATGTATGTTGAAGATTTCTTGAGGACGAAAGATCAAGTTTGTTTGAGAGTCAAGAGGATCGAAACATAATTTTCAAGAACTTAATTGGAGCGAATTTGGCAAACTTTTCAAAGTCCAGCGACTAGAATCAAAATATTCAAAACATGAACGACAAAAGTGCGATTTTCATCACAATTCCTGATTTGACCTTTTCTTGGGCAAAGATTTCAGCGACAGTTTGTTTTTAAATTCCTAGATTTATGTTTAACTTAACTAATTTAGTCAGTATAGATTCTCTTAAATTTATGCGTAGATTTCGATTAGTTTGTTATTAGTCTATTATTATAAATAGACCTCGGTTCTCATTGAAAAGAACACTAGTTTATTAATAAAACTTCGATTTTCCTAATGTTCGAGGGTTACAGTGGTTTTTCGTGAGTTATCCTAAAACTTTCATCTCGGATTGCGAGTTTGCTTTGATTCGTAGTACGAATCGCTCTTCTTCGATCTACTCTGTGGTGCATTGTAAGATAAAGAATTTAGACCAATCAACGGATTCCTCATCCGTTCGAGAAAGTAGATCGTTCCAACACGTGGCTATCTATATCGTGCAACTTTGAAATTCGGAGTCTCGGGTGAGATTCCTCATCAAGTGAATAAGCTCAAGAAAACTGAACCGATAATTCAAGTGCCGACTTGACCCGTGACAAGACACTGAGCAAAGAAGTTCAAAGGAAAGCAAATCCATGTATGTTGAAGATTTCTTGAGGACGAAAGATCAAGTTTCTTTGAGAGTCAAGAGGATCGAACATAATTTTCAAGAACTTAATTGGAGCGGATTTGGCAACCTTTGAAAGTCCATGGACTAGAATGAAAATATTCAAAACATGAAGGACTAAAGTGCAATTTTCATCACAATTGCTGATTTGACCTTTTCTTGGGCAAAGATTTCAAGGACATTTTGTTTATAAATTCCTAGATTTATGTTCAACTTAATTAATTTAGTTAGTTTAGATTCTCCTAAATTTATTCTTAAATTTTGATTAGTTTGTTATTAGTTTATTATTATAAATAGACATCGGTTCTCATTGAAGAGAACACCTATTTATTAATAAAATTTCGAGTTTCCTCTTGTTCAAGTGTTCCGGTGGTTTTACTTGAGTTATTCGAAAACTCTCCTCTCGAATTGCGAGTGTTTTGATTCGTAGTACGAATCACTCTTCTTGGATCTACTCTGCGGTGCGTTGTAAGATCAGGAATTTAGACCAATCAACGGATTCCTCATCGGTTCAAGAAAGTCATTGTTCCAGCATATGGCGATCTTTGTTGTGCAACTTTGAGATTCGGGGTCTCGGGTGAGATTCCTCATCAAGTAAATGAGCTCAAGCAAACAGAATCGACAATTCAAGTGCCGATTGGACTCGTGAAAACACACCGAACAAAAAAGTTCAAAGGAAAGCTAAATCTATTGATGTTGAAGATTTCTTGAGGACGAAAGATCAAGTTTGCATCCATTGGGAGTCAAGAGGATCGAAACATAATTTTCAAAAACTTAATTGGAGCTGATTTGGCAACCTTTGAAAGTCCAGGGACTAGAATGAAAATATTCATAACATGAAGGGCTAAAGTGCGAATTTCGTCATTATTGCTTGTTTGACCTTTTCTTGGGCAAAGATTTCAGAGAAAATTTGTTTTTAAATTCCTAGATTTATGTTTAACTTAACTAATTTAGTCAGTTTAAAATTCTCCTAAATTTGTGCGTAAATTTCGATTAGTTTGTTATTAGTCTATTATTATAAATAGACCTCAGTTCTCATTGAAAAGAACACTAGTTTATTAATAAAACTTTGAGTTTCCTCTTGTTCGAGGGCTACGGTGGGTTTACGTGAATTATTCGGAAACTCTCCTCTCGGATTGAGAGTGTTTTGAGTCGTAGTACGAATCGCTCTTCTTCTATCTACTCTGCGGTGCGTTGTAAGATCAAGAATTTAGACCAATCAACGGATTCCTCATCCGTTCTGGAAAGTAGATCGTTCAACACGTGGCGATCTATGTTGTGCAACTTTGAGATTCGGGGTCTAGGGTGAGATTCCTCATCAAGTGAATAAGCTCAAGCAAACAGAACCGATAATTCAAGTGCCGAATGGACCCGTGACACGACACCGAGCAAAGAAGTTCAAAGAAAAGCTAAATCTATTGATGTTGAAGATTTCTTGAGAACGAACGATCAAGATAGCATCAATTGGGAGTCAAGAGGATCGAAACATAATTTTCAAGAACTTAATTGTAGCTGATTTGGCAAACTTTGAAAGTCCAGGGACTAGAATGAAAATATTAAAAACATGAAGGTCTAAAGTGCAATTTTCATCACAATTGTTGATTTGACCTTTTCTTGGGCAAAGATTTCAGCGACAGTTTGTTTTTAAATTCCTACATTTATGTTTAACTTAACTAATTTAGTCAGTTAGATTTTCCTAAATTATGCGTAAATTTCGATTAGTTTGTTATTAGTCTATTATTATAATTAGACCTCGGTTCTCATTGAAGTGAACACCTGTTTACTAATAAAATTTCGAGTTTCCTCTTGTTCAAGGGTTATAGTGGTTTTACATGAGTTATTCAAAAACTCTCCTCTCGGATTGTGAGTGTTTTGATTCGTAGTATGAATCGCTCTTCTTCAATCTACTCTGCGGTGCGTTGTAAGATCAAGAATTTAGACCAATCAACGGATTCCTCATCCGTTCGAGAAAGTAGATCGTTCCAACACGTGGCGATCTATGTTGTGAACCTTTGAGATTCGGGGTCTAGGGTGAGATTCATCATCAAGTGAATAAGCTCAAGCAAACAGAACCGATAATTCGAGTGCCGAATGGACCCGTGACAAGACACCGAGCAAAGAAGTTCAAAGAAAAGCTAAATCTATTGTTGTTAAAGATTCCTGGAGGACGAAAGATCAAGTTTGCATCAATTGAGAGTCAAGAGGATCGTAACATAATTTTCAAGAACTTAATTGGAGGTGATTTGGCAAACTTTGAAAGTCCAGGGACTAGAATGAAAATATTAAAAACATGAAGGA
Organism: Linderniella brevidens; assembly: GCA_004919715.1. Lineage (NCBI taxonomy): Eukaryota > Viridiplantae > Streptophyta > Magnoliopsida > Lamiales > Linderniaceae > Linderniella > Linderniella brevidens. The sequence goes on from SWDC01000149.1 coordinate 1,173,904, forward strand.
CTAAAGTACAATTTTCCTCTTTATTGCTGATTTGACCTTTTCTTCGGCAAAGCTTCAGCGACAGTTTTCTTTTAAATTCCTAGATTTATTTTTAAGTTAAATAATTTAGTTAGTTGAGATTCTCGTAAATTTATTCTTAAATTTCTATTAGTTTGTTATTAGCTTATTATTATAAATAGACATCGGTTCTCATTGAAGAGAACACATGTTTATTAATAAAATTTCGAGTTTCCTGTTGTTCAAGGGTTACGGTGGTTTTACGTGAGTTATTCGGAAACTCTCCTCTCGGATTGTGAGTGTTTTGATTCGTCGAACGAATCGCTTTTCTTCGATCTACTCTACGGTGCGTTGTAAGATCAAGAATTTAGACCAATCAACGGATTCCTTATCCGCTCGAGAAAGTCGATCGTTCCAACACGTGGCGATCTTTGTTGTGAAACTTTGAGATTCGGGGTCTCGGGTGAGATTCCTCAACAAGTGAATGAGCTCAAGCAAATAAAATCGATAATTCAAGTGCCGATTGGACCCGTGACAAGACACCGAGCAAAGAAGTTCAAAGAAAAGCTAAATCTATTGATGTTGAAGATTTCTTGAGGACGAAAGATCAAGTTTGCATCAATTGGTAGTCAAGAGGATGGAAACATAATTTTCAAGAACTTAATTGGAGCTGATTTGGCAACCTTTGAAAGTCCAGGGACTAGAAAGAAAATATTCATAACATGAAGGGCTAAAGTGCAATTTTCATCACAATTGCTGATTTGACCTTTTCTTGGGCAATGATTTCAGCGACAGTTTGTTTTTAAATTCCTAGATTTATGTTTAACTTAACTAATCTAGTCAGTTTAGATTCTCCTAAATTTATGTGTAAATTTCGATTAGTTTGTTATTAGACGATTATTATAAATAGACCTCGGTTCTCATTGAAAAGAACACTAGTTTATTAATAAAACTTCGAGCTTCCTCTTGTTCGAGGGTTACGGTGGTTTTACGTGAATTATTCGGAAACTCTCCTCTCAGATTGAGAGTGTTTTGAGTCGTAGTACGAATCGCTCTTCTTCAATCTGCTCTGCGGTGCGTTGTAAGATCAAGAATTTAGACCAATCAACGGATTCCTCATCCGTTCCAGAAAGTATATCGTTCCAACACGTGGCGATCTATGTTGTGCAACTTTGAGATTCGGGGTCTAGGGTGAGATTCGTCATCAAGTGAATAAGCTCAAGCAAACAGAACCGATAATTCGAGTGCCGAATGGACCCGTGACAAGACACCGAGCAAAGAAGTTCAAAGAAAAGCTAAATCTATTGTTGTTGAAGATTTCTTGAGGACGAAAGATCAAGTTTGCATCAATTGAGAGTCAAGAGGATCGTAACATAATTTTCAAGAACTTAATTGGAGGTGATTTGGCAAACATTGAAAGTCCAGGGACTAGAATGAAAATATTAAAAACATGAAGGACTAAAGTACAATTTTCATCTTTATTGCTGATTTGACCTTTTCTTCGGCAAAGTTTCAGCGACAGTTTTCTTTTAAATTCCTAGATTTATGTTTAAGTTAAATAATTTAGTTACTTGTGATTCTCCTAAATTTATTCTTAAATTTCTATTAGTTTGTTATTAGTCTATTATTATAAATAGACATCGGTTCTCATTGAAGAGAACACATGTTTATTAATAAAATTTCGAGTTTCCTGTTGTTCAAGGGTTACGGTGGTTTTACGTGAGTTATTCGGAAACTCTCCTCTCGGATTGTGAGTGTTTTGATTCGTAGAACGAATCGCTTTTCTTCGATCTACTCTACGGTGCGTTGTAAGATCAAGAATTTAGACCAATCAACGGATTCCTTATCCGCTCGAGAAAGTCGATCGTTCCAACACGTGGCGATCTTTGTTGTGAAACTTTGAGATTCGGGGTCTCGGGTGAGATTCCTCATCAAGTGAATGAGCTCAAGCCAATAAAATCGATAATTCAAGTGCCGATTGGACCCGTGACAAGACACCGAGCAAAGAAGTTCAAAGAAAAGCTAAATCTATTGATGTTGAAGATTTCTTGAGGACGAAAGATCAAGTTTGCATCAATTGGTAGTCAAGAGGATCGAAACATAATTTTCAAGACTTAATTGGAGCGGATTTGGCAAACTTTGAAAGTCCATGGACTAGAATGAAAATATTCAAAACATGAAAGACTAAAGTGCAATTTTCATCGCAATTGCTGATTTGACCTTTTCTTGGGCAAAGATTTCAGCGACAGTTTGTTTTTAAATTCCTAGATTTATGTTTAACTTAACTAATTTAGTCAGTTTAGATTCTCCTAAATTTATGTGTAAATTTCGATTAGTTTGTTATTAGACGATTATTATAAATAGACCTCGGTTCTCATTGAAAAGAACACTAGTTTATTAATAAAACTTCGAGCTTCATCTTGTTCGAGGGTTACGGTGGTTTTACGTGAGTTATTCGGAAACTCTCCTCTCAGATTGAGAGTGTTTTGAGTCGTAGTACGAATCGCTCTTCTTCAATCTGCTCTGCGGTGCGTTGTAAGATCAAGAATTTAGACCAATCAACGGATTCCTCATCCGTTCTAGAAAGTAGATCGTTCCAACACGTGGCGATCTATGTTGTGCAACTTTGAGATTCGGGGTCTAGGGTGAGATTCGTCATCAAGTGAATAAGCTCAAGCAAACAGAACCGATAATTCGAGTGCCGAATGGACCCGTGACAAGACACCGAGCAAAGAAGTTCAAAGAAAAGCTAAATCTATTGTTGTTGAAGATTTCTTGAGGACGAAAGATCAAGTTTGCATCAATTGAGAGTCAAGAGGATCGTAACATAATTTTCAAGAACTTAATTGGAGGTGATTTGGCAAACATTGAAAGTCCAGGGACTAGAATGAAAATATTAAAAAATTGAAGGACTAAAGTACAATTTTCATCTTTATTGCTGATTTGACCTTTTCTTCGGCAAAGTTTCAGCGACAGTTTTCTTTTAAATTCCTAGATTTATGTTTAAGTTAAATAATTTAGTTACTTGTGATTCTCCTAAATTTATTCTTAAATTTCTATTAGTTTGTTATTAGTCTATTATTATAAATAGACATCGGTTCTCATTGAAGAGAACACATGTTTATTATAAAATTTCGAGTTTCCTGTTGTTCAAGGGTTACGGTGGTTTTACGTGAGTTATTCGGAAACTCTCCTCTCGGATTGTGAGTGTTTTGATTCGTAGAACGAATCGCTTTTCTTCGATCTACTCTATGGTGCGTTGTAAGATCAAGAATTTAGACCAATCAACGGATACCTTATCCGCTCGAGAAAGTCGATCGTTCCAACACGTGGCGATCTTTGTTGTGAAACTTTGAGATTCGGGGTCTCGGGTGAGATTCCTCATCAAGTGAATGAGCTCAAGCCAATAAAATCGATAATTCAAGTGCCGATTGGACCCGTGACAAGACACCGAGCAAAGAAGTTCAAAGAAAAGCTAAATCTATTGATGTTGAAAATTTCTTGAGGACGAAAGATCAAGTTTGCATCAATTGGGAGTCAAGAGGATTGAAACATAATTTTCAAGAACTTAATTGGAGCTGATTAGGCAACCTTTGAAAGTCCAGGGACTAGAATGAAAATATTCATAACATGAAGGGCTAAAGTGTAATTTTCATCACAATTGCTGATTTGACCTTTTCTTGGGCAAAGATTTCAGCGACAGTTTGTTTTTAAATTCCTAGATTTATGTTTAACTTAACTAATTTAGTCAGTTTAGATTTTCCTAAATTATGCGTAAATTTCGATTAGTTTGTTATTAGTCTATTATTATAATTAGACCTCGGTTCTCATTGAAGTGAACACCTGTTTACTAATAAAATTTCGAGTTTCCTCTTGTTCAAGGGTTATAGTGGTTTTACATGAGTTATTCAAAAACTCTCCTCTCGGATTGTGAGTGTTTTGATTCGTAGTATGAATCGCTCTTCTTCAATCTACTCTGCGGTGCGTTGTAAGATCAAGAATTTAGACCAATCAACGGATTCCTCATCCGTTCGAGAAAGTAGATCGTTCCAACACGTGGCGATCTATGTTGTGCAACTTTGAGATTCGGGGTCTAGGGTGAGATTCGTCATCAAGTGAATAAGCTCAAGCAAACAGAACCGATAATTCGAGTGCCGAATGGACCCGTGACAAGACACCGAGCAAAGAAGTTCAAAGAAAAGCTATATCTATTGTTGTTGAAGATTCCTTGAGGACGAAAGATCAAGTTTGCATCAATTGAGAGTCAAGAGGATCGTAACATAATTTTCAAGAACTTAATTGGAGGTGATTTAGCAAACTTTGAAAGTCCAGGGACTAGAATGAAAATATTAAAAACATCAAGGACTAAAGTACAATTTTCATCTTTATTGCTGATTTGACCTTTTCTTCGGCAAAGCTTCAGCGACAGTTTTCTTTTAAATTCCTAGATTTATGTTTAAGTTAAATTTAGTTAGTTGAGATTCTCCTAAATTTATTCTTAAATTTCTATTAGTTTGTTATTAGCTTATTATTATAAATAGACATCGGTTCTCATTGAAGAGAACACATGTTTATTAATAAAATTTCGAGTTTCCTGTTGTTCAAGGGTTACGGTGGTTTTACGTGAGTTATTCGGAAACTTTCCTCTCGGATTGTGAGTGTTTTGATTCGTCGAACGAATAGCTTTTCTTCGATCTACTCTACGGTGCGTTGTAAGATCAAGAATTTAGACCAATCAACGGATTCCTTATCCGCTCGAGAAAGTCGATCGTTCCAACACGTGGCGATCTTTGTTGTGAAACTTTGAGATTCGGGGTCTCGGGTGAGATTCCTCACAAGTGAATGAGCTCAAGCAAATAAAATCGATAATTCAAGTGCCGATTGGACCCGTGACAAGACACCGAGCAAAGAAGTTCAAAGAAAAGCTAAATCTATTGATGTTGAAGATTTCTTGAGGACGAAAGATCAAGTTAGCATCAATTGGTAGTCAAGAGGATGGAAACATAATTTTCAAGAACTTAATTGGAGCTGATTTGGCAACCTTTGAAAGTCCAGGGACTAGAATGAAAATATTCATAACATGAAGGGCTAAAGTGCAATTTTCATCACAATTGCTGATTTGACCTTTTCTTGGGCAAGATTTCAGCGACAGTTTGTTTTTAAATTCCTAGATTTATGTTTAACTTAACTAATTAGTCAGTTTAGATTCTCCTAAATTTATGTGTAAATTTCGATTAGTTTGTTATTAGACGATTATTATAAATAGACCTCGGTTCTCATTGAAAAGAACACTAGTTTATTAATAAAACTTCGAGCTTCCTCTTGTTCGAGGGTTACGGTGGTTTTACGTGAATTATTCGGAAACTCTCCTCTCAGATTGAGAGTGTTTTGAGTCGTAGTACGAATCGCTCTTCTTCGATCTACTCTGCGGTGCGTTGTAAGATCAAGAATTTAGACCAATCAACGGATTCCTCATCCGTTCAGAAAGTATATCGTTCCAACACGTGGCGATCTATGTTGTGCAACTTTGCGATTCGGGGTCTAGGGTGAGATTCGTCATCAAGTGAATAAGCTCAAGCAAACAGAACCGATAATTCGAGTGCCGAATGGACCCGTGACAAGACACCGAGCAAAGAAGTTCAAAGAAAAGCTAAATCTATTGTTGTTGAAGATTTCTTGAGGACGAAAGATCAAGTTTGCATCAATTGAGAGTCAAGAGGATCGTAACATAATTTTCAAGAACTTAATTGGAGGTGATTTGGCAAACATTGAAAGTCCAGGGACTAGAATGAAAATATTAAAAACATGAAGGACTAAAGTACAATTTTCATCTTTATTGCTGATTTGACCTTTTCTTCGGCAAAGTTTCAGCGACAGTTTTCTTTTAAATTCCTAGATTTATGTTTAAGTTAAATAATTTAGTTACTTGTGATTCTCCTAAATTTATTCTTAAATTTCTATTAGTTTGTTATTAGTCTATTATTATAAATAGACATCGGTTCTCATTGAAGAGAACACATGTTTATTAGTAAAATTTCGAGTTTCCTGTTGTTCAAGGGTTACGGTGGTTTTACGTGAGTTATTCGGAAACTCTCCTCTCGGATTGTGAGTGTTTTGATTCGTAGAACGAATCGCTTTTCTTCGATCTACTCTACGGTGCGTTGTAAGATCAAGAATTTAGACCAATCAACGGATTCCTTATCCGCTCGAGAAAGTCGATCGTTCCAACACGTGGCGATCTTTGTTGTGAAACTTTGAGATTCGGGGTCTCGGGTGAGATTCCTCATCAAGTGAATGAGCTCAAGCCAATAAAATCGATAATTCAAGTGCCGATTGGACCCGTGACAAGACACCGAGCAAAGAAGTTCAAAGAAAAGCTAAATCTATTGATGTTGAAGATTTCTTGAGGACGAAAGATCAAGTTTGCATCAATTGGTAGTCAAGAGGATCGAAACATAATTTTCAAGGACTTAATTGGAGCGGATTTGGCAAACTTTGAAAGTCCATGGACTAGAATGAAAATATTCAAAACATGAAAGACTAAAGTGCAATTTTCATCGCAATTGCTGATTTGACCTTTTCTTGGGCAAAGATTTCCCCGACAGTTTGTTTTTAAATTCCTAGATTTATGTTTAACTTAACTAATTTAGTCAGTTTAGATTCACCTAAATTTATGCGTAAATTTCGATTAGTTTGTTATTAGTCTATTATTATAAATAGACCTCGGTTCTCATTGAAAAGAACACTAGTTTATTAATAAAACTTCGAGTTTCCTCTTGTTCGAGGGTTACGGTGGTTTTACGTGAATTATTCGGAAACTCTCCTCTCGGATTGAGAGTGTTTTGAGTCGTAGTACGAATCGCTCTTCTTCGATCTACTCTGCGGTGCGTTGTAAGATCAAGAATTTATACCAATCAACGGATTCCACATCCGTTCGAGAAAGTAGATCGTTCCAACACGTGGCTATCTATGTCGTGCAACTTTGAAATTCGGAGTCTCGAGTGAGATTCCTCATCAAGTGAATAAGCTCAAGAAAACAGAACCGATAATTCAAGTGCCGACTTGACCCGTGACAAGACACTGAGCAAAGAAGTTCAAAGGAAAGCTAAATCCATGTATGTTGAAGATTTCTTGAGGACGAAAGATCAAGTTTCTTTGAGAGTCAAGATGATCGAACATAATTTTCAAGAACTTAATTGGAGCGGATTTGGCAAATTTGAAAGTCCATGGACTAGAATGAAAATAATCTAAACATGAAGGACTAAAGTGCAATTTTCATCACAATTGCTGATTTGACCTTTACTTGGGCAAAGATTTCAAGGACAGTTTGTTTATAAATTCCTAGATTTATGTTAACCTTAATTAATTTAGTTAGTTTAGATTCTCCTAAATTTATTCTTAAATTTCGATTAGTTTATTATTAGTTTATTATTATAAATAGACATTGGTTCTCATTGAAGAGAACACTTATTTATTAATAAAATTTCGAATTTCCTCTTGTTCAAGTGTTCTGGTGGTTTTACTTGAGTTATTCGAAAACTCTCCTCTCGAATTGCGAGTGTTTTGATTCGTAGTACGAATCACTCTTCTTGGATCTACTCTGCGGTGCGTTGTAAGATCAAGAATTTAGACCAATCAACGGATTCCTCATCGGTTCAAGAAAGTCATCGTTCCAGCATATGGCGATCTTTGTTGTGCAACTTTGAGATTAGGGGTCTCGGGTGAGATTCCTGATCAAGTAAATGAGCTCAAGCAAACAGAATCGACAATTCAAGTGCCGATTGGACTCGTGAAATGACACCGAACAAAAAAGTTCAAAGGAAAGCTAAATCTATTGATGTTGAAGATTTCTTGAGGACGAAAGATCAACTTTGCATCAATTGGGAGTCAAGAGGATCGAAACATAATTTTCAAAAACTTAATTGGAGCTGATTTGGCAACCTTTGAAAGTCCAGGGACTAGAATGAAAATATTCATAACATGAAGGGCTAAAGTGCGAATTTCGTCATTATTGCTTGTTTGACCTTTTCTTGGGCAAAGATTTCAGAGACAATTTGTTTTTAAATTCCTAGATTTATGTTTAACTTAACTAATTTAGTCAGTTTAGATTCTCCTGAATTTATGCGTAAATTTCGATTAGTTTGTTATTAGTCTATTATTATAAATAGACCTCGGTTCTCATTGAAAAGAACACTAGTTTATTAATAAAACTTCGAGTTTCCTCTTGTTCGAGGGTTACGGTGGTTTTACGTGAATTATTCGGAAACTCTCCTCTCGGATTGAGAGTGTTTTGAATCGTAGTACGAATCGCTCTTCTTCTATCTACTCTGCGGTGCGTTGTAAGATCAAGAATTTAGACCAATCAACGGATTCCTCATCCGTTCTAGAAAGTAGATCGTTCCAACACGTGGCGACCTATGTTGTGCAACTTTGAGATTCGGGGTCTAGGGTGAGATTCCTCATCAAGTGAATAAGCTCAAGCAAACAGAACCGATAATTCAAGTGCCGAATGGACCCGTGACACGACACCGAGCAAAGAAGTTCAAAGAAAAGCTAAATCTATTGATGTTGAAGATTTCTTGAGAACGAACGATCAAGATAGCATCAATTGGGAGTCAAGAGGATCGAAACATAATTTTCAAGAACTTAATTGTAGCTGATTTGGCAAACTTTGAAAGTCCAGGGACTAGAATGAAAATATCAAAAACATGAAGGACTAAAGTGCAATTTCAATCACAATTGTTGATTTGACCTTTTCTTGGGCAAAGATTTCAGCGACAGTTTGTTTTTAAATTCCTAGATTTATGTTTAACTTAACTAATTTAGTCAGTTTAGATTTTCCTAAATTATGCGTAAATTTCGATTAGTTTGTTATTAGTCTATTATTATAATTAGACCTCGGTTCTCATTGAAGTGAACACCTGTTTATTAATAAAATTTCGAGTTTCCTCTTGTTCAAGGGTTACGGTGGTTTTACATGAGTTATTCGGAAACTCTCCTCTCGGATTGTGAGTGTTTTGATTCGTAGTATGAATTGCATTTCTTCAATCTACTCTGCGGTGCGTTGTAAGATCAAGAATTTATACCAATCAACGGATTCCTCATCCGTTCGAGAAAGTAGATCGTTCCAACACGTGGCGATCTATGTTGTGCAACTTTGAGATTCGGGGTCTAGGGTGAGATTCGTCATCAAGTGAATAAGCTCAAGCAAACAGAATCGATAATTCGAGTGCCGAATGGACCCGTGACAAGACACCGAGCAAAGAAGTTCAAAGAAAAGCTAAATCTATTGTTGTTGAAGATTCCTTGAGGACGATAGATCAAGTTTGCATCAATTGAGAGTCAAGAGGATCGTAACATAATTTTCAAGAACTTAATTGGAGATGATTTGGCAAACATTGAAAGTCCAGGGACTAGAATGAAAATATTAAAAACATGAAGGACTAAAGTACAATTTTCATCTTTATTGCTGATTTGACCTTTTCTTCGGCAAAGTTTCAGCGACAGTTTTCTTTTAAATTCCTTGATTAATTTTTAAGTTAAGTAATTTAGTTAGTTGAGATTCTCCTAAATTTATTCTTAAATTTCGATTAGTTTGTTATTAATCTATTATTTTAAATAGACATCGGTTCTCATTGAAGAGAACACATGTCTATTAATAAAATTTCGAGTTTCCTGTTGTTCAAGGGTTACGGTGGTTTTACGTGAGTTATTCAAAAACTCTCCTCTCGGATTGTGAGTGTTTTGATTCGTGGAACGAATCGCTTTTCTTCGATCTACTCTACGGTGCGTTGTAAGATCAAGAATTTAGACCAATCAACGGATTCCTTATCCGCTCGAGAAAGTCGATCGTTCCAACACGTGGCGATCTTTGTTGTGAAACATTGAGATTCGGGGTCTCGGGTGAGATTCCTCATCAAGTAAATGAGCTCAAGCAAACAGAATCGACATTTCAAGTGCCGATTGGACTCGTGAAAAGACACCGAACAAAAAAGTTCAAAGGAAAGCTAAATCTATTTATGTTGAAGATTTCTTGAGGACGAACGATCACGGTAGCATCAATTGGGTGTCAAGAGGATCGAAACATAATTTTCAAGGACTTAATTGGAGCGGATTTGGCAAACTTTGAAAGTCCATGGACTAGAATGAAAATATTCAAAACATGAAAGACTAAAGTGCAATTTTCATCACAATTGCTGATTTGACCTTTTCTTGGGCAAAGATTTCCCCGACAGTTTGTTTTTAAATTCCTAGATTTATGTTTAACTTAACTAATTTAGTCAGTTTAGATTCACCTAAATTTATGCGTAAATTTCGATTAGTTTGTTATTAGTCTATTATTATAAATAGACCTCGGTTCTCAATGAAAAGAACACTAGTTTATTAATAAAACTTCGAGTTTCCTCTTGTTCGAGGGTTACGATGGTTTTACGTGAATTATTCGGAAACTCTCCTCTCGGATTGAGAGTGTTTTGAGTCGTAGTACGAATCGCTCTTCTTCGATATACTCTGCGGTGCGTTGTAAGATCAAGAATTTAGACCAATCAACGGATTCCTCATCCGTTCGAGAAAGTAGATCGTTCCAACACGTGGCTATCTATGTCGTGCAACTTTGAAATTCGGAGTCTCGAGTGAGATTCCTCATCAAGTGAATAAGCTCAAGAAAACAGAACCGATAATTCAAGTGCCGACTTGACCCGTGACAAGACACTGAGCAAAGAAGTTCAAAGGAAAGCTAAATCCATGTATGTTGAAGATTTCTTGAGGACGAAAGATAAGTTTCTTTGAGAGTCAAGATGATCGAAACATAATTTTCAAGAACTTAATTGGAGCGGACTTGGCAAACTTTGAAAGTCCAGGGACTAGAATGCAAATATTCAAAACATGAACGACAAAACTGCGATTTTCATCACAATTCCTGATTTGACCTTTTCTTGGGCAAAGATTTCACCGACAGTTTGTTTTTAAATTCCTAGATTTATGTTTAACTTAACTAATTTAATCAGTTTAGATTCACCTAAATTTATGCGTAAATTTTGATTAGTTTGTTATTAGTCTATTATTATAAATAGACCTCGGTTCTCAATGAAAAGAACACTAGTTTATTACTAAAACTTTGATTTTCGTCTTGTTCGAGGGTTACAGTGGTTTTTCGTGAGTTATCCTAAAACTTTCATCTCGGATTGCGAGTGTTTTGATTCGTAGTACGAATCGCTCTTCTTCGATCTACTCTGTGGTGCGTTGTAAGATAAAGAATTTAGACCAATCAACGGATTCCTCATCCGTTCAAGAAAGTCATCGTTCCAACACATGGCGATCTTTGTTGTGCAACTTTGAGATTCGGGGTCTCGGGTGAGATTCCTCATCAAGTGAATAAGCTAGAGAAAACAGAACCGATAATTCAAGTGCCGACTTGACCCGTGACAAGACACTGAGCAAAGAAGTTCAAAGGAAAGCTAAATCCATGTATGTTGAAGATTTCTTGAGGACGAAAGATCAAGTTTCTTTGAGAGTCAAGAGGATCGAAACATAATTTTCAAGAACTTAATTGGAGCAGATGTGGCAAACTTTGAAAGTCCAGGGACTAGAATGAAAATATTCAAAGCATGAACGACAAAAGTGCGATTTTCATCACAATTCCTGATTTGACCTTTTCTTGGGCAAAGATTTCAGCGACAGTTTGTTTTTAAATTCCTAGATTTATGTTTAACTTAACTAATTTAGTCAGTTTAGATTCTCCTAAATTTATGCGTAAATTTCGATTAGTTTGTTATTAGTCTATTATTATAAATAGACCTCGGTTCTCAATGAAAAGAACACTAGTTTATTACTAAAACATCGATTTTCGTCTTGTTCGAGGGTTACAGTGGTTTTTCGTGAGTTATCCTAAAACTTTCATCTCGGATTGCGAGTGTTTTGATTCGTAGTACGAATCGCTCTTCTTCGATCTACTCTGTGGTGCGTTGTAAGATCAGGAATTTAGACCAATCAACGGATTCCTCATCCGTTCAAGAAAGTCATCGTTCCAACACATGGCGATCTTTGTTGTGCAACTTTGAGATTCGGGATCTCGGGTGAGATTCCTCATCAAGTGAATAAGCTCAAGAAAACAGAACCGATAATTCAAGTGCCGACTTGACCCGTGACAAGACACTGAGCAAATAAGTTCAAAGGAAAGCTAAATCCATGTATGTTGAAGATTTCTTGAGGACGAAAGATCAAGTTTTTTTGAGAGTTAAGAGGATCGAAACATAATTTTCAAGAACTTAATTGGAGCGGATTTGGCAAACTTTGAAAGTCCAGGGACTAGAATGAAAATATTCAAAACATGAAAGACAAAAGTGCGATTTTCATCACAATTGCTGATTTGACCTTTTCTTGGGCAAAGATTTCAGCGACAGTTTGTTTTTAAATTCCTAGATTTATGTTTAACTTAACTAATTTAGTCAGTTTAGATTCTCCTAAATTTATGCATAAATTTCGATTAGTTTGTTATTAGTCTATTATTATAAATAGACCTCGGTTCTCATTGAAAAGAACACTAGTTTATTAATAAAACTTCGAGTTTCCTCTTGTTCGAGGGTTACGGTGGTTTTACGTGAATTATTCGGAAACTCTCCTCTCGGATTGAGAGTGTTTTGAGTCGTAGTACGAATCGCTCTTCTTCGATCTACTCTGCGGTGCGTTGTAAGATCAAGAAATTAGACCAATCAACGGATTCCTCATCCGTTCGAGAAAGTAGATCGTTCCAACACGTGCCTATCTATGTCGTGCAACTTTGAAATTTGGAGTCTCGGGTGAGATTCCTCATCAAGTGAATAAGCTCAAGAAAACAGAACCGATAATTCAAGTGCCGACTTGACCCGTGACAAGACACTGAGCAAAGAAGTTCAAAGGAAAGCTAAATCCATGTATGTTGAAGATTTCTGGAGGACGAAAGATCAAGTTTCTTTGAGAGTCAAGAGGATCGAACATATTTTTCAAGAACTTAATTGGAGCGGATTTGGCAAATTTGAAAGTCCATGGACTAGAATGAAAATATTCAAAACATGAAGGACTAACGTGCAATTTTCATCACAATTGCTGATTTGACCTTTTCTTGGGCAAAGATTTCAAGGACAGTTTGTTTATAAATTCCTGGATTTATGTTCAACTTAATTAATTTAGTTAGTTTAGATTCTCCAAAATTTATTCTTAAATTTTGATTAGTTTGTTATTAGTTCATTATTATAAATAGACATCGGTTCTCATTGAAGAGAACACCTATTTATTAATAAAATTTCGAGTTTCCTCTTGTTCAAGTGTTCCGGTGGTTTTACTTGAGTTATTCGAAAACTCTCCTCTCGAATTGCGAGTGTTTTGATTCGTAGTACGAATCACTCTTCTTGGATCTACTCTGCGGTGCGTTGTAAGATCAGGAATTTAGACCAATCAACGGATTCCTCATCGGTTCAAGAAAGTCATCGTTCCAGCATATGGCGATCTTTGTTGTGCAACTTTGAGATTCGGGGTCTCGGGTGAGATTCCTCATCAAGTAAATGAGCTCAAGCAAACAGAATCGACAATTCACGTGCCGATTGGACTCGTGAAAACACACCGAACAAAAAAGTTCAAAGGAAAGCTAAATCTATTGATGTTGAAGATTTCTTGAGGACGAAAGATCAAGTTTGCATCAATTGGGAGTCAAGAGGATCAAAACATAATTTTCAAAAACTTAATTGGAGGTGATTTGGCAAACATTGAAAGTCCAGGGACTAGAATGAAAATATTAAAAACATGAAGGACTAAAGTACAATTTTCATCTTTATTGCTGATTTGACCTTTTCTTCGGCAAAGTTTCAGCGACAGTTTTCTTTTAAATTCCTAGATTTATGTTTAAGTTAAATAATTTAGTTACTTGTGATTCTCCTAAATTTATTCTTAAATTTCTATTAGTTTGTTATTAGTCTATTATTATAAATAGACATCGGTTCTCATTGAAGAGAACACATGTTTATTAATAAAATTTCGAGTTTCCTGTTGTTCAAGGGTTACGGTGGTTTTACGTGAGTTATTCGGAAACTCTCCTCTCAGATTGTGAGTGTTTTGATTCGTAGAACGAATCGCTTTTCTTCGATCTACTCTACGGTGCGTTGTAAGATCAAGAATTTAGACCAATCAACGGATTCCTTATCCGCTCGAGAAAGTCGATCGTTCCAACACGTGGCGATCTTTGTTGTGAAACTTTGAGATTCGGGGTCTCGGGTGAGATTCCTCATCAAGTGAATGAGCTCAAGCCAATAAAAGCGATAATTCAAGTGCCGATTGGACCCGTGACAAGACACTGAGCAAAAAAGTTCAAAGGAAAGCTAAATCTATTGATGTTGAAGATTTCTTGAGGACGAAAGATCAAGTTTGCATCAATTGGGAGTCAAGAGGATCGAAACATAATTTTCAAAAACTTAATTGGAGGTGATTTGGCAAACATTGAAAGTCCAGGGACTAGAATGAAAATATTAAAAACATGAAGGACTAAAGTACAATTTTCATCTTTATTGCTGATTTGACCTTTTCTTCAGCAAAGTTTCAGCGACAGTTTTCTTTTAAATTCCGAGATTAATGTTTAAGTTAAATAATTTAGTTAGTTGAGATTCTCCTAAATTTATTCTTAAATTTCTATTAGTTTGTTATTAGTCTATTATTATAAGTAGACATCGGTTCTCATTGAAGAGAACACATGTTTATTAATAAAATTTCGAGTTTCCTGTTGTTCAAGGGTTACGGTGGTTTTACGTGAGTTATTCGGAAACTCTCCTCTCGGATTGTGAGTTTGTTGATTCATAGAACGAATCGCTTTTCTTCGATCTACTCTACGGTGCGTTGTAAGATCAAGAATTTAGACCAATCAACGGATTCCTTATCCACTCGAGAAAGTCGATTGTTCCAACACGTGGCGATCTTTGTTGTGAAACTTTGAGATTCGGGGTCTCGGGTGAGATTCCTCATCAAGTAAATGAGCTCAAGCAAATAGAATCGACAATTCAAGTGCCGATTGGACTAGTGAAAAGACACCGAACAAAAAATTTCAAATGAAAGCTAAATCTATTGATGTTGAAGATTTCTTGAGGACGAACGATCAAGGTAGCATCAATTAGGTGTCAAGAGGATCGAAACATAATTTTCAAGGACTTAATTGGAGCGGATTTGGCAAACTTTGAAAGTCCATGGACTAGAATGAAAATATTCAAAACATGAAAGACTAAAGTGCAATTTTCATCACAATTGCTGATTTGACCTTTTCTTGGGCAAACATTTCACCGACAGTTTGTTTTTAAATTCCTAGATTTATGTTTAACTTAACTAATTTAGTCAGTTTAGATTCTCCTAAATTTATGCGTAAATTTCGATTAGTTTGTTATTAGTCTATTATTATAAATAGACCTCGGTTCTCAATGTAAAGAACACTAGTTTATTACTAAAACTTCGATTTTCGTCTTGTTCGAGGGTTACAGTTGTTTTTCGTGAGTTATCCTAAAACTTTCATCTCGGATTCCGAGTGTTTTGATTCGTAGTACGAATCGCTCTTCTTCGATCTACTCTGCGGTGCGTTGTAAGATCAAGAAATTAGACCAATCAACGGATTCCTCATCCGTTCGAGAAAGTAGATCGTTCCAACACGTGGCTATCTATATCGTGCAACTTTGAAATTCGGAGTCTCGGGTGAGATTCCTCATCAAGTGAATAAGCTCAAGAAAACTGAACCGATAATTCAAGTGCCGACTTGACCCGTGACAAGTCACTGAGCAAAGAAGTTCAAAGGAAAGCTAAATCCATGTATGTTGAAGATTTCTTGAGGACGAAAGATCAAGTTTCTTTGAGAGTCAAGAGGATCGAACATAATTTTCAAGAACTTAATTGGAGCGGATTTGGCAACCTTTGAAAGTCCATGGACTAGAATGAAAATATTCAAAACATGAAGGACTAAAGTGCAATTTTCATCACAATTGCAGATTTGACCTTTTCTTGGGCAAAGATTTCAAGGACAGTTTGTTTATAAATTCCTAGATTTATGTTCAACTTAATTAATTTAGTTAATTTAGATTCTCCTAAATTTATTCTTAAATTTTGATTAGTTTGTTATTAGTTATAAATAGACATCGGTTCTCATTGAAGAGAACACCTATTTATTAATAAAATTTCGAGTTTCCTCTTGTTCAAGTGTTCCGGTGGTTTTACTTGAGTTATTCGAAAACTCTCCTCTCGAATTGCGAGTGTTTTGATTCGTAGTACGAATCACTCTTCTTGGATCTACTCTGCGGTGCGTTGTAAGATCAGGAATTTAGACCAATCAACGGATTCCTCATCGGTTCAAGAAAGTCATTGTTCCAGCATATGGCGATCTTTGTTGTGCAACTTTGAGATTCGGGGTCTCGGGTGAGATTCCTCATCAAGTAAATGAGCTCAAGCAAACAGAATCGACAATTCAAGTGCCGATTGGACTCGTGAAAACACACCGAACAAAAAAGTTCAAAGGAAAGCTAAATCTATTGATGTTGAAGATTTCTTGAGGACGAAAGATCAAGTTTGCATCCATTGGGAGTCAAGAGGATCGAAACATAATTGGCAACCTTTGAAAGTCCAGGGACTAGAATGAAAATATTCATAACATGAAGGGCTAAAGTGCGAATTTCGTCATTATTGCTTGTTTGACCTTTTCTTGGGCAAAGATTTTAGAGAAAATTTGTTTTTAAATTCCTAGATTTATGTTTAACTTAACTAATTTAGTCAGTTTAGATTCTCCTAAATTTGTGCGTAAATTTCGATTAGTTTGTTATTAGTCTATTATTATAAATAGACCTCGATTCTCATTGAAAAGAACACTAGTTTATTAATAAAACTTTGAGTTTCCTCTTGTTCGAGGGTTACGGTGGTTTTACGTGAATTATTCGGAAACTCTCCTCTCGGATTGAGAGTGTTTTGAGTCGTAGTACGAATCGCTCTTCTTCTATCTACTCTGCGGTGCGTTGTAAGATCAAGAATTTAGACCAATCAACGGATTCCTCATCCGTTCTGGAAAGTAGATCGTTCCAACACGTGGCGATCTATGTTGTGCAACTTTGAGATTCGGGGTCTAGGGTGAGATTCCTCATCAAGTGAATAAGCTCAAGCAAACAGAACCGATAATTCAAGTGCCGAATGGACCCGTGACACGACACCGAGCAAAGAAGTTCAAAGAAAAGCTAAATCTATTGATGTTGAAGATTTCTTGAGAACGAACGATCAAGATAGCATCAATTGGGAGTCAAGAGGATCGAAACATAATTTTCAAGAACTTAATTGTAGCTGATTTGGCAAACTTTGAATGTCCAGGGCCTAGAATGAAAATATTGAAAACATGAAGGACTAAAGTGCAATTTTCATCACAATTGCTGATTTGACCTTTTCTTCGGCAAAGCTTCAGCGACAGTTTTCTTTTAAATTCCTAGATTTATGTTTAAGTTAAATAATTTAGTTACTTGTGATTCTCCTAAATTTATTCTTAAATTTCTATTAGTTTGTTATTAGTCTATTATTATAAAATAGACATCGGTTCTCATTGAAGAGAACACATGTTTATTAATAAAATTTCGAGTTTCCTGTTGTTCAAGGGTTACGGTGGTTTTACGTGAGTTATTCGGAAACTCTCCTCTCGGATTGTGAGTGTTTTGATTCGTCGAACGAATCGCTTTTCTTCGATCTACTCTACGGTGCGTTGTAAGATCAAGAATTTAGACCAATCAACGGATTCCTTATCCGCTCGAGAAAGTCGATCGTTCCAACACGTGGCGATCTTTGTTGTGAAACTTTGAGATTCGGGGTCTCGGGTGAGATTCCTCATCAAGTGAATGAGCTCAAGCAAATAAAATCGATAATTCAAGTGCCGATTGGACCCGTGACAAGACACCGAGCAAAGAAGTTCAAAGAAAAGCTAAATCTATTGATGTTGAAGATTTCTTGAGGACGAAAGATCAAGTTTGCATCAATTGAGAGTCAAGAGGATCGTAACATAATTTTCAAGAACTTAATTGGAGGTGATTTGGCAAACATTGAAAGTCCAGGGACTAGAATGAAAATATTAAAAACATGAAGGACTAAAGTACAATTTTCATCTTTATTGCTGATTTGACCTTTTTTCGGCAAAGTTTCAGCGACAGTTTTCTTTTAAATTCCTAGATTTATGTTTAAGTTAAATAATTTAGTTACTTGTGATTCTCCTAAATTTATTCTTAAATTTCTATTAGTTTGTTATTAGTCTATTATTATAAATAGACATCGGTTCTCATTGAAGAGAACACATGTTTATTAATAAAATTTCGAGTTTCATGTTGTTCAAGGGTTACGGTGGTTTTACGTGAGTTATTCGGAAACTCTCCTCTCGGATTGTGAGTGTTTTGATTCGTAGAACGAATCGCTTTTCTTCGATCTACTCTACGGTGCGTTGTAAGATCAAGAATTTAGACCAATCAACGGATTCCTTATCCGCTCGAGAAAGTCGATCGTTCCAACACGTGGCGATCTTTGTTGTGAAACTTTGAGATTCGGGGTCTCGGGTGAGATTCCTCATCAAGTGAATGAGCTCAAGCAATAAAATCGATAATTCAAGTGCCGATTGGACCCGTGACAAGACACCGAGCAAAGAAGTTCAAAGAAAAGCTAAATCTATTGAAGTTGAAATTTCTTGAGGACGAAAGATCAAGTTTGCATCAATTGGGAGTCAAGAGGATTGAAACATAATTTTCAAGAACTTAATTGGAGCTGATTTGGCAACCTTTGAAAGTCCAGGGACTAGAATGAAAATATTCATAACATGAAGGGCTAAAGTGCAATTTTCATCACAATTGCTGATTTGACCTTTTCTTGGGCAAAGATTTCAGCGACAGTTTGTTTTTAAATTCCTAGATTTATGTTTAACTTAACTAATTTACTCAGTTTAGATTTTCCTAAATTATGCGTAAATTTCGATTAGTTTGTTATTAGTCTATTATTATAATTAGACCTCGGTTCTCATTGAAATGAACACCTGTTTACTAATAAAATTTCGAGTTTCCTCTTGTTCAAGGGTTATAGTGGTTTTACATGAGTTATTCAAAAACTCTCCTCTCGGATTGTGAGTGTTTTGATTCGTAGTATGAATCGCTCTCCTTCAATCTACTCTGCGGTGCGTTGTAAGATCAAGAATTTAGACCAATCAACGGATTCCTCATCCGTTCGAGAAAGTAGATCGTTCCAACACGTGGCGATATATGTTGTGCAACTTTGAGATTCGGGCTCTAGGGTGAGATTCGTCATCAAGTGAATAAGCTCAAGCAAACAGAACCGATAATTCGAGTGCCGAATGGACCCGTGACAAGACACCGAGCAAAGAAGTTCAAAGAAAAGCTAAATCTATTGTTGTTGAAGATTCCTTGAGGACGAAAGATCAAGTTTGCATCAATTGAGAGTCAAGAGGATCGTAACATAATTTTCAAGAACTTAATTGGAGGTGATTTGGCAAACTTTGAAAGTCCAGGGACTAGAATGAAAATATTAAAAACATGAAGGACTAAAGTACAATTTTCATCTTTATTGCTGATTTGACCTTTTCTTCGGCAACGTTTCAGCGACAGTTTTCTTTTAAATTCCTAGATTTATGTTTAAGTTAAATAATTTAGTTAGTTGAGATTCTCCTAAATTTATTCTTAAATTTCTATTAGTTTGTTATTAGCTTATTATTATAAATAGACATCGGTTCTCATTGAAGAGAACACATGTTTATTAATAAAATTTCGAGTTTCCTGTTGTTCAAGGGTTACGGTGGTTTTACGTGAGTTATTCGGAAACTCTCCTCTCGGATTGTGAGTGTTTTGATTCGTCGAACGAATCGCTTTTCTTCGATCTACTCTACGGTGCGTTGTAAGATCAAGAATTTAGACCAATCAACGGATTCCTTATCCGCTCGAGAAAGTCGATCGTTCCAACACGTGGCGATCTTTGTTGTGAAACTTTGAGATTCGGGGTCTCGGGTGAGATTCCTCATCAAGTGAATGAGCTCAAGCAAATAAAATCGAGAAATTCAAGTGCCGATTGGACCCGTGACAAGACACCGAGCAAAGAAGCAAAGAAAAGAAGTTGAAGTTAGCATCAATTGGTAGTCAAGAGGATGGAAACATAATTTTCAAGAACTTAATTGGAGCTGATTTGGCAACCTTTGAAAGTCCAGGGACTAGAATGAAAATATTCATAACATGAAGGACTAAAGTGCAATTTTCATCACAATTGCTGATTTGACCTTTTCTTGGGCAAAGATTTCAGCGACAGTTTGTTTTTAAATTCCTAGATTTATGTTTAACTTAACTAATTTAGTCAGTTTAGATTCTCCTAAATTTATGTGTAAATTTCGATTAGTTTGTTATTAGACGATTATTATAAATAGACCTCGGTTCTCATTGAAAAGAACACTAGTTTATTAATAAAACTTCGAGCTTCCTCTTGTTCGAGGGTTACGGTGTTTTACGTGAATTATTCGGAAACTCTCCTCTCGATTGAGAGTGTTTTGAGTCGTAGTACGAATCGCTCTTCTTCGATCTACTCTGCGGTGCGTTGTAAGATCAAGAATTTAGACCAATCAACGGATTCCTCATCCGTTCTAGAAAGTAGATCGTTCCAACACGTGGCGATCTATGTTGTGCAACTTTGAGATTCGGGGTCTAGGGTGAGATTCGTCATCAAGTGAATAAGCTCAAGCAAACAGAATCGATAATTCAGTGCCGAATGGACCCGTGACAAGACACCGAGCAAAGAAGTTCAAAGAAAAGCTAAATCTATTGTTGTTGAAGATTCTCGAGGACGAAAGATCAAGTTTGCATCAATTGAGAGTCAAGAGGATCGTAACATAATTTTCAAGAACTTAATTGGAGCTGATTTGGCAACCTTTGAAAGTCCAGGGACTAGAATGAAAATATTCATAACATGAAGGGCTAAAGTGCAATTTTCATCACAATTGCTGATTTGACCTTTTCTTGGGCAAAGATTTCAGCGACAGTTTGTTTTTAAATTCCTATATTTATGTTTAACTTAACTAATTTAGTCAGTTTAGATTCTCCTAAATTTATGCGTAAATTTCGATTAGTTTGTTATTAGACGATTATTATAAATAGACCTCGGTTCTCATTGAAAGAACACTAGTTTATTAATAAAACTTCGAGCTTCCTCTTGTTCGAGGGTTACGTGGTTTTACGTGAATTATTCGGAAACTCTCCTCTCGGATTGAGAGTGTTTTGAGTCGTAGTACGAATCGCTCTTCTTCGATCTACTCTGCGGTGCGTTGTAAGATCAAGAATTTAGACCAATCAACGGATTCCTCATCCGTTCTAGAAAGTAGATCGTTCCAACACGTGGCGATCTATGTTGTGCAACTTTGAGATTCGGGGTCTAGGGTGAGATTCGTCATCAAGTGAATAAGCTCAAGCAAACAGAATCGATAATTCGAGTGCCGAATGGACCCGTGACAAGACACCGAGCAAAGAAGTTCAAAGAAAAGCTAAATCTATTGTTGTTGAAGATTCCTGAGGACGAAAGATCAAGTTTGCATTAATTGAGAGTCAAGAGGATCGTAACATAATTTTCAAGAACTTAATTGGAGGTGATTTGGCAAACTTTGAAAGTCCAGGGACTAGAATGAAAATATTAAAAACATGAAGGACTAAAGTACAATTTTCATCTTTATTGCTGATTTGACCTTTTCTTCGGCAAAGTTTCAGCGACAGTTTTCTTTTAAATTCCTAGATTTATGTTTAAGTTAAATAATTTAGTTAGTTGAGATTCTCCTAAATTTATTCTTAAATTTCTATTAGTTTGTTATTATAGGATTATTATAAATTAACCTCGGTTCTCATTGAAAAGAACAGTAGTTTATAAATAAAACTTCGAGCTTCCTCTTGTTCGAGGGTTACGGTGGTTTTACGTGAGTTATTCGGAAACTCTCCTCTCGGATTGTGAGTGTTTTGATTCGTAGAACGAATCGCTTTTCTTCGATCTACTCTACGGTGCGTTGTAAGATCAAGAATTTAGACCAATCAACGGATTCCTTATCCGCTCGAGAAAGTCGATCGTTCCAACACGTGGCGATCTTTGTTGTGAAACTTTGAGATTCGGGGTCTCGGGTGAGATTCCTCATCAAGTGAATGAGCTCAAGCAAATAAAATCGATAATTCAAGTGCCGATTGGACCCGTGACAAGACACCGAGCAAAGAAGTTCAAAGAAAAGCTAAATCTATTGATGTTGAAGATTTCTTGAGGACGAAAGATCAAGTTTGCATCAATTGGTAGTCAAGAGGATGGAAACATAATTTTCAAGAACTTAATTGGAGCTGATTTGGCAACCTTTGAAAGTCCAGGGACTAGAATGAAAATATTCATAACATGAAGGGCTAAAGTGCAATTTTCATCACAATTGCTGATTTGACCTTTTCTTGGGCAAAGATTTCAGCGACGGTTTGTTTTTAAATTCCTAGATTTATGTTTAACTTAACTAATTTAGTCAGTTTAGATTCTCCTAAATTTATGCGTAAATTTCGATTAGTTTGTTATTAGACGATTATTATAAATAGACCTCGTTCTCATTGAAAAGAACACTAGTTTATTAATAAAACTTCGAGCTTCCTCTTGTTCGAGGGTTACGGTGGTTTTACGTGAATTATTCGGAAACTCTCCTCTCAGATTGAGAGTGTTTTGAGTCGTAGTACGAATCGCTCTTCTTCAATCTGCTCTGCGGTGCGTTGTAAGATCAAGAATTTAGACCAATCAACGGATTCCTCATCCGTTCTAGAAAGTAGATCGTTCCAACAAGTGGCGATCTATGTTGTGCAACTTTGAGATTCGGGGTCTAGGGTGAGATTCGTCATCAAGTGAATAAGCTCAAGCAAACAGAACCGATAATTCGAGTGCCGAATGGACCCGTGACAAGACACCGAGCAAAGAATTTCAAAGAAAAGCTAAATCTATTGTTGTTGAAGATTCCTGGAGGACGAAAGATCAAGTTTGCATCAATTGAGAGTCAAGAGGATCGTAACATAATTTTCAAGAACTTAATTGGAGGTGATTTGGCAAACTTTGAAAGTCCAGGGACTAGAATGAAAATATTAAAAACATGAAGGACTAAAGTACAATTTTCATCTTTATTGCTGATTTGACCTTTTCTTCGGCAACGTTTCAGCGACAGTTTTCTTTTAAATTCCTAGATTTATGTTTAAGTTAAATAATTTAGTTAGTTGAGATTCTCCTAAATTTATTCTTAAATTTCTATTAGTTTGTTATTAGCTTATTATTATAAATAGACATCGGTTCTCATTGAAGAGAACACATGTTTATTAATAAAATTTCGAGTTTCCTGTTGTTCAAGGGTTACGGTGGTTTTACGTGAGTTATTCGGAAACTTTCCTCTCGGATTGTGAGTGTTTTGATTCGTCGAACGAATAGCTTTTCTTCGATCTACTCTACGGTGCGTTGTAAGATCAAGAATTTAGACCAATCAACGGATTCCTTATCCGCTCGAGAAAGTCGATCGTTCCAACACGTGGCGATCTTTGTTGTGAAACTTTGAGATTCGGGGTCTCGGGTGAGATTCCTCATCAAGTGAATGAGCTCAAGCAAATAAAATCGATAATTCAAGTGCCGATTGGACCCGTGAAAAGACACCGAGCAAAGAAGTTCAAAGAAAAGCTAAATCTATTGATGTTGAAGATTTCTTGAGGACTAAAGATCAAGTTTGCATCAATTGGTAGTCAAGAGGATGAAACATAATTTTCAAGAACTTAATTGGAGCTGATTTGGCAACCTTAGAAAGTCCAGGGACTAGAATGAAAATATTCATAACATGAAGGGCTAAAGTGCAATTTTCATCACAATTGCTGATTTGACCTTTTCTTGGGCAAAGATTTCAGCGACGGTTTGTTTTTAAATTCCTAGATTTATGTTTAACTTAACTAATTTAGTCAGTTTAGATTCTCCTAAATTTATGTGTAAATTTCGATTAGTTTGTTATTAGACGATTATTATAAATAGACCTCGGTTCTCATTGAAAAGAACACTAGTTTATTAGTAAAACTTCGAGCTTTCTCTTGTTCGAGGGTTACGGTGGTTTTACGTGAATTATTCGGAAACTCTCCTCTAAATTGAGAGTGTTTTGAGTCGTAGTACGAATCGCTCTTCTTCAATGCTCTGCGGTGCGTTGTAAGATCAAGAATTTAGACCAATCAACGGATTCCTCATCCGTTCTAGAAAGTAGATCGTTCCAACACGTGGCGATCTATGTTGTGCAACTTTGAGATTCGGGGTCTAGGGTGAGATTCGTCATCAAGTGAATAAGCTCAAGCAAACAGAACCGATAATTCGAGTGCCGAATGGACCCGTGACAAGACACCGAGCAAAGAAGTTCAAAGAAAAGCTAAATCTATTGTTGTTGAAGATTTCTTGAGGACGAAAGATCAAGTTTGCATCAATTGAGAGTCAAGAGGATCGTAACATAATTTTCAAGAACTTAATTGGAGGTGATTTGGCAAACATTGAAAGTCCAGGGACTAGAATGAAAATATTAAAAACATGAAGGACTAAAGTACAATTTTCATCTTTATTGCTGATTTGACCTTTTCTTCGGCAAAGTTTCAGCGACAGTTTTCTTTTAAATTCCTAGATTTATGTTTAAGTTAAATAATTTAGTTACTTGTGATTCTCCTAAATTTATTCTTAAATTTCTATTAGTTTGTTATTAGCTTATTATTATAAATTGACATCGGTTCTCATTGAAGAGAACACATGTTTATTAATAAAATTTCGAGTTTCCTGTTGTTCAAGGGTTACGGTGGTTTTACGTGAGTTATTCGGAAACTTTCCTCTCGGATTGTGAGTGTTTTGATTCGTCGAACGAATCGCTTTTCTTCGATCTACTCTACGGTGCGTTGTAAGATCAAGAATTTAGACCAATCAACGGATTCCTTATCCGCTCGAGAAAGTCGATCGTTCCAACACGTGGCGATCTTTGTTGTGAAACTTTGAGATTCGGGGTCTCGGGTGAGATTCCTCATCAAGTGAATGAGCTCAAGCAAATAAAATCGATAATTCAAGTGCCGATTGGACCCGTGAAAGACACCGAGCAAAGAAGTTCAAAGAAAAGCTAAATCTATTGATGTTGAAGATTTCTTGAGGACTAAAGATCAAGTTTGCATCAATTGGTAGTCAAGAGGATGGAAACATAATTTTCAAGAACTTAATTGGAGCTGATTTGGCAACCTTGAAAGTCCAGGGACTAGAATGAAAATATTCATAACATGAAGGGCTAAAGTGCAATTTTCATCACAATTGCTGATTTGACCTTTTCTTGGGCAAAGATTTCAGCGACGTTTGTTTTTAAATTCCTAGATTTATGTTTAACTTAACTAATTTAGTCAGTTTAGATTCTCCTAAATTTATGTGTAAATTTCGATTAGTTTGTTATTAGACGATTATTATAAATAGACCTCGGTTCTAATAGACCTCGGTTCTCATTGAAAAGAACACTAGTTTATTAGTAAAACTTCGAGCTTTCTCTTGTTCGAGGGTTACGGTGGTTTTACGTGAATTATTCGGAAACTCTCCTCTAAAATTGAGAGTGTTTTGAGTCGTAGTACGAATCGCTCTTCTTCAATATGCTCTGCGGTGCGTTGTAAGATCAAGAATTTAGACCAATCAACGGATTCCTCATCCGTTCTAGAAAGTAGATCGTTCCAACACGTGGCGATCTATGTTGTGCAACTTTGCGATTCGGGGTCTAGGGTGAGATTCGTCATCAAGTGAATAAGCTCAAGCAAACAGAACCGATAATTCGAGTGCCGAATGGACCCGTGACAAGACACCGAGCAAAGAAGTTCAAAGAAAAGCTAAATCTATTGTTGTTGAAGATTTCTTGAGGACGAAAGATCAAGTTTGCATCAATTGAGAGTCAAGAGGATCGTAACATAATTTTCAAGAACTTAATTGGAGGTGATTTGGCAAACATTGAAAGTCCAGGGACTAGAATGAAAATATTAAAAACATGAAGGACTAAAGTACAATTTTCATCTTTATTGC